>JAMLFY010000003.1:12530351-13730351 GCA_030441495.1 Dalbergia oliveri | reverse complement strand
CGAAGTACTCTTCGCCGCTACCGGCGCTGGCGCCTCGCGCGGCGGCGTTCCTGCGGTTCATCACGGGCGTCTTTGTCCGGCGGTACGGCCGGAAAGGACAGTGGCGGAGGGCTGTGTGCCGGTGTCTTCTCTGCTTCTTCGTCGGATTCTTGCTCGGAATGTTCCCGTTCGGCCACGTCGACGACGTTCGCCCTAGCGACATCTCCTTCGAGATCAAGCCACCTCACGCCAACGCGCAACTGCTCCGCGAGAATAGCGTTCTGGAGAATGGCGTCGTCGGCGGCGGGGAAAGCGGTTTTGGCGAAGACGGTTTCGTGATCGATCCGGTGAGCCTGACCGCGGAGAACCAGAATTTGGTGGTGGAGAGGTTCGATTTCGTGCCGCGGAAGCAGCTGATTGTGGTTACGCCGACGTACAACCGCGCGTTTCAGGCGTATTTCTTGAACCGGTTGGGGCAGGTGCTGCGGCTGGTGCCTCCGCCGGTGGTGTGGGTTGTGGTCGAGATGAACGCGGCGTCGATGGAGACGGCGGAGTTGCTGAGGAAGACGGGTGTGATGTATAGGCATTTGGTGTGCGCTAAGAACTCGACGGCATTGAAGGACAGAGGGGTTCATCAGAGGAACACCGCGTTGGAGCACATTGAGCGCCATAGGCTCGATGGGATTGTTTACTTTGCGGACGATGATAATGTGTATTCGCTCGAGTTGTTTGAGTCACTGAGAGACATAAGGTAAAATTTCTAATTTCTTCTACACTCTTTCTTTTTTGTCGTTGTTGTTAATTCAATGTATAATTTGGTCGTTTTGATTGATGGGTTTGCATATGATCTATTTTTAGTTTCGGAGGCGTGGATATAGCAATTATATGACGAAATTTGGGCCTTTTGTTTGTTGTTTGTTTCTTCTTCTTCTTTTCTAAAGTAAACAACCTCTTTGTTCTAACCAAGCTTTTACATCAATTTACTCCTAACTTTTTTAATTTTGACATCAATTTGGTCATTTTGTTGGATTTCAACTTTAAATAAATGACTAAGTTGATGTTAAATAGAAAATATTATGGCTAAATTGATGTCAAATTTAAAATTTTAATATTACATTGATGTCAAAATTAATAATGTTAGGAGCACTTTGATGTCAAAAATTTTATTAGGACCAAAGTGATGTCAAATTGAAAATGTTAGGACTAAAAAGATTTTTCACTCTTTTTTTTAGCTTTCCTAATGAGATTTTTGAACTTTTGGTCTCTCATTTATTCCTTCAAGGCTTTTGTATGAATTTCATATGGGTATATTTCCAGAGTTTTAAGTTTGATGAACTATCAAGTGACAATTTGATTGTCGTCCAATGAAATTATGACCATTCAAGTTGTGGGTTAGAGTCAACCATACTTATGTGGTAATACATGATTGAATGATAGTTGTTGATGTGTCAAAATTAAATTCTATATTTCTAATTGATTTGTATTTCACTTATTTATAGGTATGGTTTTGATAGTTAAATGACAAAACTTGTATTTTTTTTGCGTTTGGGTATTTGATGCTTTCTCTCTGTAATTAAGTAGTTACTTGTACCTACCTTTTGTTCCATTAGCATGATGATCATTACTTCCTTTTACCTTTTATGATAGCATAGTTTGATCAATCAATTTGATTGCATGCTTTGTTCTTCATATACTTGCCATAATATTTAGAGGACTTTTGCTATATAGGATGAAGGACTTTTGTATGGATGAGGCTACAAAAGTCTTTTATCAATCATTCTGGGAGAGAGAAATAAGTAAAAAAGAAAGTTAGTTTTTTTTTTCCCGCGTACAAATGAGACTACGGAAGCCTTTCAACCAACAAGTGGGTAGAAGAAAAACAGTTTGAAGCTGTAAACCGATAAATGCTTGTATGATGGTTGTGACTGTGTGACAACTCATTAAATGTAACTCATGATGATTAGTGTTTGGGTGATGATATTTGAATGCAAAAATGGGGACGCATATTTGACACATACACCAAAACACAAGGAGAAATATACAATACATATGTCCGCATATAATCATTTTTTGGTTTCCTTCTCTTTTCTTCTTTGCGTCCGGGAATGTGTCAGGAAAGATGCACACACATATAATTTTCCTTAGCGTTTTTATAGGATTTAATGTACTTTTTAAGTTGCTTGGTAGCATTGTTGCACCGAATCTTCTATTTTGATGTTTTTTGTTAGAGTTGAAAAAAATGTTGAACCACTATTTGTTTTGTGGTTTCTTGAAGGAATGAGCTGTATATTTGTTAACATTTACTAGCATTTTGAAGCTATCTGAGAATTTCTGTCTTCTTGTTGTGCAGTTGTGCTAGGACTAAGAAATTAATTTTCTTTTTAATTGCTTGTGCTCCTATTGGTTTTGGAGAATTACATTTGTGCTATGTTCCAATCCTAAGTTATGATATCTCATAAGCCTTAACGAAGGTTTATGCTGGTGTTTACTTTTTACGGATGACCTATTATTAAAGATCGCTATTAGTAATTATACTCGAGAACGCTTGTTGAGACAATTCGGTGCTTCTATTAGAGCCAACCATAGTTGAAAATTACATTTTCCCAATGATAGATTTGCCTTGACTCCATCTTTAGTTCTTTACTAATTAAAGTAACTATACTAAATAAATTGGTTGTTGGTGTGGTGGTAATCAAGCCGCACTATAGTGGGAGTACCAAAGTTCAAACCCTAAAGAATACAATCGGTGCGAGACTGTCATAGTAATGATGGTATCTAAAAGGTTAATATCACAGTGATGCTTGTGGGGATATCTTGGTTGAAGACCCCAAAAGATATTGGTAAGAAATAGATCTGATGAATTTTGTCTTGGCAAACACCTGTTTCATGATGTTCAGTTTTTTCTGAAACATAAACTTTTACATGTAAAACATAGAGTCATAATGCTTTTAGGTCAGCTGCCCTGTTTTTCAGCCAATCTGTTCAATTCTCTCTATGGATGTTGTCCTCACATGTTTCTAATATTTTAACTATTTTTGTAGCCGCTTTGGCACTTGGCCTGTTGCTATGCTAGCACCAAACAAGAACAAGGCTATTTTGGAGGGTCCGGTATGCAATGCAAGCCAAGTGATTGGATGGCATACAAATGAGAAAAGCAGAAGACTTCGTAGGTTTCATGTTGATATGTCTGGATTTGCTTTTAACAGCACAATCCTGTGGGATCCAAAGCGATGGCGACGTCCTACTTCAAATCCTATTCGACAATTAGATACAGTAAAAGAGGGTTTTCAAGTACGCCTCCTACCATCACTCTTTTATCTGCCCCACCCCATTAAAATGTTCAGATCTTATTATTTCATATTATTTTGCCTCCAACTAATAGATATCACCTACAATTATTATAACTAGTAACTGAGATTACCTTTGGTTTGACAGGAGACCACCTTTATAGAACAATTGGTAGAGGATGAGAGTCAAATGGAAGGTGTTCCTCCCAGCTGTTCCAGAGTATTGAATTGGCATCTCCATTTGGATGCTCATAATATACTTTATCCAAAGGGTTGGCTGCTTCAGAAAAACCTAGATGCTGTCATCCCTGTCAAGTAGTCCTACACCAATTCTATAGTGAGTGTGTGATAGGTATGATCAGATTGTTTTTTGTAATGCAGTGTATAGAATCTTTTTGTAATTCTTAAGCAAATGCAGAATAGCTTCACTTCTAAATTCTCATCTTATGAAGTGATCTATAGAAAATATAATGTTAATAACTTAAAGTTTGTCTCTTTAGGCTGTTATGATTGTTTTGGGCCTTCCAACAACTTGAATTCGTATAGCTTAAAAAATTTTCTATGGATTTATAGCTTTAACCTCATGGAAATTAAATTAACTAGCTTTTATTCATGACAGTTTGCCCATATTTGGTATTGGTTCATCGCTGAATAGATGGGTGCATCAGTTAGCCATCATTGGCACTAATGCAATATGTTGCTGCCAAGACAGGAACAGGTTACTAATTCTGTTTCTCCAGTTTCCATGCACAAAATTATGTGCAGAAGCAAAATTTTTGTTGTTGTAAAGTATGTTGCCTTGTTTCTTTCAAAGAGATAAAGATCCTCCGAGAAGAGAAAAAGAAAGATATAGGAAGAAGGAATGGAAGGGGGTGAGGAGGGATTTTAATCAAATTACTTGATGTTCGTCTTTATTCACAGCTATGTATTAGGTAGACGTTTCTTCTGGGAGCCAATTTGATGTCGACCAATACTGTTTCTGATTTAGGCCTTGCATCAAATCTGCAGAGGGTAATTTCTCAACTGTACTCCACTCGTCCTGTTCCTTTATAATTCTTTCAGTTGATGGTATTCTTGCAATACTTGATTAATCTGGATGAATTTCCATATAAATTGATGTTCTGCATAATATGCAAAGCAGTTGAAGGAAACCAAATCTGAATTTATTGCACGTGAAGACTCTTTTTTGTTGATAGACAAGTAGACAACTATTATTTTGAGTTGTGCTATACATCCTAAGTAGATTGCCCGATGAAGAATGCCCGAACAGGTGGTTCCTCGCTTGCGTGCGGTTTGCACAGACCTTGGATGTTTAAATAAAATCAATAATTAACCATTCAAAATAAAGTATAATTGTTGTTGAGGTTCTGCCACGAAAATCTTGTCGGGTGGGTTGATGTTCAGGCCATATATAGCAGTTTTCGTTATTTATTTACGTATTTAAAGGACTAGTGTCAGTAAAAAATTAGGCTTAGTATGGAAAAGTCGGTAGCTGCTTGTTAACCCGCTATGAGACTTATAACCTTGGCGCTCAGCCATTCGTAATTCTATTTTGAAGTTGGCCCAGACAAGGAACTTGGTAGCATCTCATTTACTTCGCAGATGTCAGTCATCTCACGATTTACTGATCATGTGACAATTGTAAGTGACCGGTGTCTTTCTCTATTGTGTGAATGAATGTAAGATTTGCCTTATGTAGTATTTTAATTTGAAGTTGACCTGTGATCAAACTGGATGCCTGACATGAGCAGATATGCTTAGTTGTAATGATATAATTTTGCAGTGCTCAACCTCGAATTATCAATTCCATCTCACCATTTTCTTATTTAGATTTAGTTGTGATTTATCATTGGCAATTATATCAAAGCGTCAAACAGACATGACATGATAAAATCGTCCAGCGTTAGCAGACTGTCAGCAGTAGTCGGCAATTAGTTAACTCGCCTGACCTGTTCTCGTTAGTTTAAGAAGTATTAAACGGTGAGTTAGAGCGATCGATAGACTCCATTATATTTTTAAAGGCAAGTTAGCTTACTTAAAATTAAGAAAGTAACATTGATTTATCTAACTTATTTTTCCTTCTAGATGGATAAAAAAAGGTTGACTTGTAAATAAAGTAACAAAAAATATTTTATATTGTTCCATCCCATCAGAATTATTAAGTTCCAACACTCAACAAGTTAAAAATTCTTCTTGATCTAGCCAACCAATAACGAATTGTTAATTGTTAAACAGGTTAACGGAATCAAAAAGTAATCAACCACTGACGACTTGATCACTGGGTAGACAGGTTTATGTAGCAGGATTTGGCCAATTTTGCGGTTATTCTCCATATCCGTGTAATATATTGAACTTTAATTGAATTCTCCAATGTACACGACCTCCCAAAATTCCAATTTTTCCAAGAAAACTTCTGGCTGCTATGAATACAGCAACAACTCTTCCAAACACCACTATAGCACATTGTGTTGTTAGCTTGCAGTACCGTAGATTAAAGGCAATCTTCACACTTATAAATGTATTTTCAACAATCTACACAAACAAGCAAATTGCCTAATTTTATACACCATGTTAAGTGTTTGAATTTTTTTGCCTAATTTTTTGAATTCCATAAGGTAGGAAAACGTTACGATATTGACGATTGTAGTTGGGACCTTAGAAGGGCACGTCTAGAGACTTAATTGCCTTTTTTCCGACCCCCTCCTCCCTCTTTCTCTTTCTCCTCTCTCAGGCATTGACAGCACGTCATCCCATGTAAAATGAGGATTGTGCGCAACCACATCTATCAGGATAGTTTCATATTTCTTTCTCCAGTAAAGGCAGGAATGAAACAAAATTGGCCAAAAAATATTACAAACAATGGAGAAATAAAAATTTCAAGAAAAATAATACAGCTATAATACATTCCTGGAAGCGGACTGGGAGGATTTAATGGAGCACCAGAATGAGGTTCTCTTCACGGAATCTTCTTGATATAATTGTGGACACGTGTCTCTGAATTTACAGGGTCACATAGACTGAGAAAGCAGCAGCATTCTGGGTCAAATGCTCAGTCACCATATAATCCGCTGGAGTGCATCCTTCCTCTTCGAATGGCCTGCCACCCTGGAAAATTTTATCACTCTCCCCAACGATACTTTCAATGGGGCCAGTTACTAAATTCCTGCCAGTAACTTAACTATCACGTCAGAGTTGCTCCTTGAACTGAAGAACTTGTGTCAGACGGGTGCAATGATGTTGACAAATGTTGCTGCACATGAGTTTCATTTGCAAGACCAAGAACTGCTAGAGTTGCTCTGTACATTGGTATACGTAGTTTAAGTTAATTACAAAGAAATTTAGTCTTGGCTTCTCTAAGATGTGTTGGGATGACAGATAATAGGGGTAAGGAATAAAGGATAGGAAAGGAAACTTCTCTTATTTGGGAAGTTTAATAGTTAGTAGGAAGAGAAGGGAACTCATGAGAATAGTTCCCCCTCAAAACTTTTTTTTTTTTAATTCTCAAAATTAAAGTTGAATGAGGGAAAATGAAAATTTGAGAAGTTAATCACTATTAATGTTCCATTATGTTCTTTTATAATGTAACTTTCTAGACATGATTAATGAATTTCTATTCTGTTCCCTTTTTAAATCTTTCAAACAAGCAAAAAGGTAATTTTGTTTCCTTTCCCTTCCTTGTCTTTCAATCTTTTTCTACTAATTTTGATCCGGTAATGAAAGAAGATCCAAACACAATGTAACATGGAATGCAAAGGGGAGTCTAAAACTAGAAAATATAGCTCGTATTGTACATCAATTTTATCTCGCTAGACTATGCCATATCATCCTCAAAAAACGTGTTCACTGGTGTAAGATTAATTCTGATTTGCAGTAGTGCCAATGGACCAAGCAGAGTAGAAAATAAATCGTATCTAATATCTTATCCTCCATGACCCATGATACCTCAATATGCATATGTGATACCTCAACATTATGGGATCAGTAGACAGTTTGGGCCCAAAAGTTGCATAAAAAGGCCTTTATATAAACATATAAAGCTCCTGACAGTTTAGGATTAATACTTCATATGAAACCAAAAATATGTAACCTGATGAGGCACTCAAAGTTAACTGCAAAAGTGGATGGCCAACGAAAATAAGATTACGCAGAAAAGCTTTACCTAGTAAGTGAAGATTTTACAGTGGGTTGGTTGGCATAAGAAGCAAGGGGACCTCTGAGGTTAGCGTGCCTGTTCAAAGCGCTTTCCAGTTGTGGAGGTGGCAACTGCAAGGAGAATGCTAATAAGGTTATAACTCAAGAATAACAAAATAATAGCAGAATGTTACATAAGTTGAGAGTGCAGTACCTGCAACAATACATGGAAAGATCGCGGCTGAGTCTGATATACACATTTCAAAAAACCAACCCAAAGTTTTGGCATACGCCACACCTGCACTTGGTATAAAGTAAAACATCAGCTGTCTTAAGTTTAATCAGAATAAGCTGATATCTGGATTGAGTAAACATACCTGTTTAGTCACAAGTTTTGAGAGAATCTCCATGACAAAATCAACCTGAAATAAAAAAGCACAATGCAAAACAAAATTAAAATGGTGAATATAAATATTTCATACATCAAAGTTGTTCCATGTTATTGTCAAATTGAAGGTGGAAAATTCGTTTGAAAACAAGATAATGTCATATTATATAGATCCAGAGGACCAAGATTACGTCATATATATTCTTTTACGTAAGAAGATAAAATCATTCATGTGACTCTACTTAATACTGAGTTTAAGCTTTTGGATGGATAGTTGATAATAAAGGCACGTTGGTTGGCATACCAAAAAAAAAGACAAGTTGGTTGAATAGAAAATTAGAAGGAAGAAAATGAAAATATCGCTTAATATGACACATATCACAAACTATTGTATTCATACTCATCCAATATAATACCACATAATATCTGAAGAATTAAGCTTCACTGCAATATCTTAACACACAAGAAATGAATTACAAAAGTAGCGATGCATGAACACCAAAAATAGAAAAAGAAATTTACCAGTGCAGGAAAAGCATCGATTGACTGAATAACTGTTCTCATGAAAAGCAGAGGCAGAGGAGTTTGGTCAACCTGAATGTTTTCACAGTAAGTTACAAAAGATTGAAGTAAATCCCATATAATTGCCATATATATTGACTCCCCTTACCATCTGGTTCAAAGCCTTTGCCAGAACCTGTTGTGTGAACACTGTACGCTGTTCAAAACAAGCTGAGCAAGCATCTGTTATCTGATAGAACAAAACAATAATTCAGAAGTCACCACTTAAGCTTTTTAAGGTTTTTCAACAGTTGACCCAATGACATGCAACTAACACTATCATGCAGTCAACCAGACTCTGGTTAGGTAAATGGTAGTAGAATTAATGGAAAAGTACTAGGATAAAAGTTGCCAAAACGTTGATAATTAAATCACAGTTGCACTCTAGATGGCAGACTATCAGAGTCAGGCTAGAGATTTCAATGCACAAAACAAGAATAGTGATTGCATGATTTCTAAACAATGCTATGCTAGAGAATGCATCATTTCTAAACAATGCCACCATGACAAGTATAACAGCAGCTAAAGATTGACAAAAGGTATTTTTAAATTCCTGAGGTTAATAATGCATGTCTTAAAATAAAGAAAATCCCCATATAAATGAACCAGCTTATGGAAGGAAATTTTGAAGGAAAAAAAAAAAAGACATCAGGAAGAGCTGTGAACAGTAAACTGCACCAAGAAGCAACAATTGCACTCATTGGATTGTGAAATAAGTGAACTGCACAAAATGCCCCCCAGCATTTACTACGTCAGAATAAATAAATCCAAAAAGATGCCCCAGCAATGTGATCTACCACATATACTCTTAAAGCAATATGTCAACTAGAATTACAAAGTTGTACAACTACCCAAATACAACCTACTAGATCAAAATGCCACAATAACTATAATCTGACTAACATTTTTATTTTTCACACTTACGCCAAAATTCTGATAAGCAATCCAGCAAAAGCATAATATAACTGATAAATCAACAGTCTACCAAAAAGACAAATGCTGGAATCTTTCTGAATACAAAGATATTTACTTTTTACCCAAGATATAGGGGAAGAGAGAAAGGGGAGGAATCATTAGTGTAGTTGAATAGAACAATAGAATACATGCCTTCTTAAGTGCAAGGCCATCTTTCTCCGGAACAATTCCATGGATTGCAACCAATACTTCTACAGGTGTTAAAGCTGGACCTGTATGAGCTGAACCCTGCCATGAACACATTTGAATGCTTAGCTTATCTAGAAGGGAAAGATAAAGAAGATATGAACTCAACGGTTCAAATAAATTTGCAGTATAATTTATAAATCACACTTTTTATTGAAATCTTGAAGCTAACCTAAATATAGGTTCCTGTGTACCATGACAGAAACTAATATATGGAAGAGAGGATTCTGAGCTAAAATGCATTAAATGCCCCAGATTGAAGGTAACTGAGAAAGATAAGCATAAAAGACATAAAATACGAAATTCAGATTGAGAATTCTCATATACCTGTAGTATGTGAGCAAGCGCCCTTTGGAACTTTTCCAAAGGTAGGTCAACAAGCCGAGGGAATATTGGCAAGACCTGCTACCATGAAATAATTGAAATTCAAACCTAGTAAAAATATCTACTACAAATACAGCACAGAACGTGCCAACAGTTGTATCACTATTAACATTGCATTGTGTGTGTAACATTACTGATATACTGTTTAAGGAGAAAAAGGTGAACCAGTATGCCTAACATTAAATAAATTTCCTCCAGTTATAAAAATGATGGTTTGCAAACAAAACATGCTTAATATTATAAGTTCAAGATTTACCATCAAGATGGGACACAGAAACATGCTATCTTATTCATAATTAATTTTTCTAGCCACTCAATACTTTATCATGGGTGTGGATGGAATTTGGTGATTGCAAGTACTCTTGAAAGAATTTACTGATCACACATTTTCAGGCCTTAGAAGAAAGTGGAACATTGCTGATATTGCAAAATAATTAAAGGTTGGAACTCGGAAGTAAAGCACCCTCCCTTAACATAAATGAAGTGCATGCCTCATAGAATGGTTTGACCAAAAAAGAATTCCTAGAAGTGGCTTTGCATACAATTACAAATGATATTTTCCCCAAAAAATGGAAAATTTAGCAAGAATGTACATGGAAAAGCAGAAGAAGAAAGTTATCAATTTGACCTCCTTTTTGGAAAGCGATGACAGCAGTGGAACAAGAATCGAAACATCCTGCAATGGAGAACCAGTCTAGATAAGAAAATAAACAAAAAATGTAAGTACTAGTGGACAATTTTACAATGCTTTAGCTGCAAGACATACCCTAAATTTAGTTTCATATAAACGTTTAACTGTAGATATCAATTCAGAAGGTGGTGTTGTGTCTTGAGTCAATATTTGCAGTACCTTCAAGAACACAAATATAACAATAGTTCATCAATATCATCATTCATATTATAGAAACCTTCAATGATGAAACACATTGAGCTATTGTCAACAATGAGAACAATAAGCTACCAGGGTCAGAAGATTTTCACTTCCTTCTGGTGGATCAGATATAATGTGGAGCAATTCAGAATAAGATTGCCCTAATGCCCTAAGAAGAATAGGAATGTGACGATGAAAAGCCTGCAAAAGCATATAAGGAAAACGTGAGAAACATTAAATAAAGAAGATAAAAAGCAAAATCACAATGCAAAAGGTAAAAT
This sequence comes from Dalbergia oliveri, assembly GCA_030441495.1. Taxonomy (NCBI): domain Eukaryota; kingdom Viridiplantae; phylum Streptophyta; class Magnoliopsida; order Fabales; family Fabaceae; genus Dalbergia; species Dalbergia oliveri. The sequence goes on along the minus strand of JAMLFY010000003.1, from coordinate 13,719,308 downwards.
TTTCTTCGCAGGAGAAAGCCGTGATTCATAACAATGATACATTGTTACAAAATCCAAGTTTCATTGTGAAGCGTATTAGCATTTGTATGCTGTCCCACATAATAACATGAACAAACCTAAGCCAAAAGATTGGATGTGCTATATAACCAATCAGCGAGAGGATAATTGAGGCATACTTTCAGTCTCATACCACAATCTTTTTGTCAAAGCCTATTATTATGTTGCAAAGACTAGGGCAATCAAGTATTTTAGGTTAAAAGACTGTTACCTCCTAGTGTGTGAACATTACATATAGACCAAGGAAACAGGTAATCTAATCTGCTGTATCCCAGAACATGATACTAGTAAATTAACATATTCAACAAAATAGACTATTCTTGGGGCTCGAATATAATCTGATGTATCCTAAAACAATGATACTAATAAATTAACATATTCAACAAAATAAGACCTGTTTTACAGTTCTTGGCCCATAGACATCAAATACAATCTGAAGAAGACTAGGTTTCTGAAAGGATATGAAAACTGAGTCAGTGCTACCAAAACGGATGAAAGTAATCAACAATGTAGCCATTGTAAATATCTAAGCTTTACATGAAGTATACAGAAAACATACCTTCGTACATAAAGCAAAAAACAAAGAAATGAAGCATTGAGCTTCAGAGAAAGATATAGATGGAACACTTTGAACCATTGGTTTAGTAGATCTAGCAGAGTCATGTTCAGAAATAGTGGACTCAGAAACCTGTGATGTACCACTTGTTTCCTGACTTACACCCTGGAAAAGTATGCCACAAATAATTAGTTTACTCTGCACAACAGCAACTAGCCCTTATCCCACAGTGGGGGCATAAAACACCCAAGAAAAAAGATAAATAAGCAGGCAAAGCATGATTAGCATCTAAATGGTGCTCAAACCATAATATAGACAGCTACAGGATCATAATCAACAAGAAACAAGATTGAAGTGGCAGCTAAATCATAATTAACAAGAAACAAGATTGAAGTGGTAGCTACAGGATCAGAATCAAATAAATCAATCTGATAAATCATGGAACTCTCAACAGCTGACATTATAAGGAATATTACTTAAAGAAAAGACAACACGAGGGAGATACTGAAAAATTAGTACAAGCACAATACCTCAGCCTCAGCTCTTTGTTCAATAGGTCCAGACTGCAAAGCACCTGTATCTGAAACTTCATGATCTACGGCAGAGAGAAGCATTTTTGTGGCAAATTTCTCAACATCTTCTGCAATGTAACTAAGCAGAAAGAGCTTGTTTGTCACCTGTTCAACACAAGTAAAAGCATTCAGTTACATTATCACGTAACAATTAACAATATGTAAGATTTCATATAGTCATAAGCTTTTATAGTTTATACCAGCCGAATAGCTTTTGCTCGAATCTCATCCTGTGGGTGAACAGCACACTGTAATAGTAAATCAATACATAAGCAATGTAAAGACATCAGAACAAACAGTTTACATAACAGAAGAAAAGCCTACATTAAAACACAGGCAAAAATAACATAGTTCACATAACGGCCATTTTCACAAAATGGTGGATTTGGTACTAGGATATGTGGAGACAAGAAAGAATTTAAAAATAAATAAATAAATAAAGCATCAGAAAAAGCATTGGGAGAAGTAAAATCAAGGATACAAAACATGTAAACAAAATTATTTTGTGAAGAACAAATTAAACATTAACCACTGATACAATCTTCTATGTGATTGGTGAATAACAAGTTACCTTCAATGCGATTTCTAAGCATGCTTGGCGATTTTGTGGACGCCCCAAAATTAAACTCCATACAGCACCTAGGCCTTGAGTTACACGTTCAATGTCACGGATAATTTTTCCATCATGGTCAATAACATCAGAATAGCAGAGATCATTCAAAATCTTCAAGGCAGATTCTGGCAAAAGTGGGACTTCACCAAGAAGTTTACTAAAAGATTTGTCTGAAGCTGGAAAAGAATCCAACATAGATTTGGCCTAGAAGAAAATGGTAAATCTAAGTTTTCTGAGAAATAAATTAATAGTAAAAGATTGAAGTCAATGTTATTAAATACGACCAAACATCCAATAATGAACCTACCACTCCCAAGAGAAATTTTTCATACAAAACAGCAGAAGGTGAAGAGTTTCCGGCTGAATCCAATATTGTGAGACAGTGCAGATGGTATAAAACATGCAGCACAAGCTCATGCCCCTGTAAATCCAGTTGTTACTAACAAGTCAAATCAGAATTATTTGAAAGAAATAATCAACAACCCAACAAAAATTTTCGGAATCATATCTGTAAATAGAATCATGATCTCCAACCATAACGATTAGAAGTGACTCCAGAATCCAAACAAATTTTTTGTATCCAAGCAATACTAATATCTACAGAAAGTGAGAGGCGATAAAACAGAACACTGTCAACTTGCCACCAGTCACACTTTTGAAATGCTTCATTGTTAAGAATGAATGATTTTAATGATACTTCACCGCTCCTATCACAAGCAGATTGGAAAATTGATAAAGACAAGCTCAGAACATTTTACTAGCAAACTTTGACAACACCTTCCATAGAATGTTTATTATAATCCAACAACCTCATACATATGATTCATTTTATAGTTAGTAATAAACTATAAGGTCATTTTACAATTAGTAATAAACTATAAATGAGCTTCAACTACTACAATGTTGTCTGTTTAGCTTAGTAGCTTAATCTTGCAATGGCCACATATGCTAATCATATGATCTATCTACAGAGGTCAGGATGAACCAAAATCAAACTAATATTGTTTTGCATTATTATTACTTTTTATGTCCTAGAAAATGAATATCTGAACCATAAAAAAAAAATCCATCTTAAGCCTCATTCAATGAGTTTACATCTAGCCCTTTATTTTTTGGATTATTGATGCAAAAATATTGTGTAAATGACGTCCGTGAATGAATATGAAAAGGTGGTGCCTTGCTTGCAATACCAAATTACCCCTATTCAAGATATTAAAATGTTTAATGACATGTCAAATGATCAAAAAATGCAATTGAAAAAGATTCAGCAAAATTCTATCATTCAAAGATGGGAAAAAAGTAGAAATAAATCTATTTAAAAAATTAGAGCATGTTTTAAAATGTGGACAGTGCACCTTTCGCCAGTGGTCTTCCAGGATGTGTTTTTGCAGCATCACGATAAACTCATTATCGTCATTAATCTGCAAGGGAGGGCCAATATATTATTAGTTAATGCTACTCACAATTTATGATGACAAAAAATTATTGAAGCAGATACATGCTCCAAATGAATAACTGCAATTCAGTGTTCCAGGTTAAGTGAAATACATTCCTCCCTTTTTCATCCGTCAAGTAGCACAAATAGCACTATGCTTTTGTTTCCTAAGATCCGCAAAATTATTTTAAGACACATAGACATTAGTTGATAACTTTAAAGAATCAGTTCAGGACACAGCCAAATCTTCTTGTTCTAAATTTTTGCTATACATCTGTGTTTATTATAGTGGTATAGCAGTATATGAATGTTTAACACGTAAACATTATGTGATAAAAACAGTTGCCCACTGATACTAGACTACATATCTAAGACTCAAAATAGAACAAAACAGTAAATTCATATCCGAGTAAAAATTAATGATCATTGAAAAGGAAAAAACAATTTTCTACCTGAGCTACTAGTCGAGCAAGGAGTGGCATGCAAAACTGTTGACAGTCTGTCCCATTCAAGTGCTTGTATGACTCGATTATATGCCTAATAGCCATGAGTTTCACCTTAGTTTCCTGCTCCTTGGGTAGTTCAACATATGGGGGAAGCTCAGGTAACTCCAGACAGGTCTCTTCTGCTGTAGATGCAACTTGAACATCATGAGAAAACTGATCAAACTCTAAATTAGAAGATGAATCAGTCCCGTTTGCTTCAGTATCCTCAAAAAGCTTCACTGTACTCAGATCCTCATCTCTTGAATCAGTGGAAGAGTGTGAAGGATCTAAAGAAGTATTTGCTTCTGCAACCTGTTGAATATCTCCAGCCCACTCCAGAACTTCTTTTTTGGAAGTTAGTCGATCAGATCCTGAAACTGAGGGACCTTCAGAGATCATATCATCATTTTTTATTTTGATTGTTGGCTCTGTTGGAGTATTGTCATCAGCAGCAGCAACAGGATGTGAAACAGGATTAAATGAAGACATGGGATCATCACACTCTGACTTTGTTGCCCCTGTATCATCTGTAATTGACCCAGCTTCCCCACCAGGAGTTATTGCTGTACGTCGTGGATCCAAGCGACGGGGATCCTGAAAATTTGAATGATGTGGGCAAGTTAACACAAAAAGTGGTGTTTTAAAATAAGTAAAATTACATTGACCACCCCTGAGGTTTAATGAAATTCATCTTGATCCCCTCTATTTGTAAAGTTTGCTCTGGAGGTCCTTGAGTTTGTGAAATAATTATATCAACCTCCGTAAGTCTATAAAATCATTACAACGCCCTCCCTCAATTGCACATTCACTAGAACATTCATGGGAGGTCAGTGTTACCCAAACAAATATAGAGATACTAAGGTGAATTTTATCAAACCTTAGTGCTATGTTTGGATTGGTGGTAAGTGGTCGAAAAGAGTGGAGTGAAGTGGCATATTATTCCACTCCATTATTTGGACATTTTAATAATGGAATAGAGCGGAATGATCATAATTTTATAAGTAAAAAATAAGACAAGGCATTCCATCCCATTCCACCCAAATTGGAGGGGAAGGAGGACAATAAGAAATGATGGAATTGAATGGAATCTATTCCATTCTCCATTCCGTTCCACCCGTTTTTTAAACATCCAAACAATAAAGCTTTAAAACATTCCATCCCATTCCACTCCACTCCATCCATCAATCCAAACATATCCTAGCGGAGGTCGGTATAATTTACCCTTAAAATAATAAATCTAGAAATATTAAACGGCAAATATCAATTCATACTAAGAATACCAAGTAAATCCTACCCTGCGTGGATCACGTTTAGAATCAGCCAGCAAGTTACTGATATTAGATGTGTCAGATAGTGATGAGCTGGTGGCAGTGACCGTGGCAGTGGTTGTAGTTGAAGGAACTGGCACTTGGGCAGTAACAGCCAAGGATTGGACAGAACTTACTGGAGCAGATGCAACTATAACTTGCGATTGACTGACTTGGGAACCAACTTGTCGAGCTACTGGTGAATTCCCATGCCTTGATAGTGGTGGGGGTGTCTTAGGCAAGTGCTTCATATTTGTTATGACAATATCAGCCAACAGATCAGGATGTATCTTTGAAATAAGGATTTCAAGAGATTCTGCACCTCTTTCTCCTTCAGCAAGCAAAGCACCAATCAAAGCAATCATTTGTTCCACAGCAGTTAGTTCACTATCTAGCACAGGAACATTAGGTGACACTCCATTAACAGAGTTAAAATCCTGCCCTGAATCATTTATTTGAGCTGGCAAAGTAAAGTGAGGGTCAGGACCAGAACGAGTCCGTTTACAGATGGCCTCATGACCATTGGCCAATTGTTCGTTCTCTAGAGGAACAGGTCTTTTTCTAGGTAATTCCCCTGAAAAGGCTGGCTGAGTTGATGATTGATCATCCTGAAAGTTAGAATCAAATAAGATGTGATAAAATTGGAGGGTAAGGAAACTCTTAACACGTTAGCAGCTTATTTTGCTGCAAAAGTTAGGAAGTCACTACTTACCTTGCTAACTCGGGCATCACGGTAGAACGATCACCATTTTTAATCATTTTGTCAACTTGCCGGATGACCTGATCAGCAGCATCGCCTGCATTCATAGCTCGCAGGCTCCTTATCAACCTTTCTCTTGACTGCAAAATGTTAAAGAGAATAATAACTATCTGACATAATGCATCTTATCATGGTTAGCCACACAGACACCAGTCCTTTTCCTTTAAACCTACGAGCAAAGAATGCTATTAAGAGGACTATTTACATAATTTTGTTCTCATGCTCTGCATGCTTGCTACTATGTGCTTTGTTCTTCACCATACTTGATTGTGTACTAAGATAGGAAGAAAAGAATGGCACATTACTTGGAAGTAGGTAAGATAGCTTCTTATAGATGTATTCCTAGGATTTCATCTGAAAAGTAGAATGTATTTACGTTTGAGAAATTTATGAGACGTTTGTTTAGAAAGTATGACCTCAAATTTTTAAGCTTACCACTGAAACGCAATCTGGGTGTGTGATGCATAAATATGAAAAACCTTGTACTTTTTGCATAATAAAATAACACGATGATTCCATTTGACCAATTATTTACTGATCCAAAGTAACAAGTTGAGATTCAGTCCAAATCAGGCAACCAAAGTTGTAAAATAATTCAACAATAGTCATTGTAAAGAGGATCATAATAAAGTAGGTTGAAATGATTTAAGAACAAAAAATCAAGAATGATGTTAGCCGATTGAAATGTAACATTCAAGAACATTTACCTCCAGTATTGGTGAATAAGTGCACCTTAGAAACCCCAAAAAAGCAGTTCTTAAGGAGTACTGAACACTGGCAACATGACATCCTTTCACTAATTGAAAATTTGGATCAAAATCAACCAATGCAGAAAAAATAGTATCGTAGTGTTGTGGCCGTTTCCTTGCAACAGCTGATAAACTGTCAAAAGACACATTACATGGTTAGATTTGAAGTGACAGTGACTGTAGACAAGACAAAATAAACAGCACCCCAACCAGCAACTACATGTAATGCTACAAAGGAACATAAACTTTATGCAAAGACTGAAGGTAATTTAACTCCAAACAGAGAAAAGGAATATCAGTATTGTTATTTCCTAGTAACACTATGAACATTCATTAAGAATTACTCCTGCAGACAATCTAACTATAAGCCATTAACACACATTTTTTTTAATATCAATAACAAACATCAATATATGCAACCTAGTCAAAGTTTCTGCATTTGAAATTCAAGTGGTCCTAACTGATGTATTCTTTTAAATTCAAATTCACAGCTTAGGAATTTGTGGAAAGTTGCATGCTACATGATGGACAACTATTTTAAAAGGACTTCAAAAACAACCAAAATTACATGCATCGCTAGATTCTTAATAAAAATTTGGGTTTTTAACGGAATCCGATGCCATTGATTAATCCACATAGCCAGCCCCACCTATACTATGTCTTTTTTATTGTTGTTGTTTTGAAACATTAATCTTGAGGGGAATCAAGGAATTTAGATACTTTATCAATACTTGCTGGACAAAGGTATAAGTTTTAGAAGGACTGGGAATCTTGCTTGCACATAACAAGCAGAAGGTAACACTGATTCTTCTAACTGTTCAAAATTGTCACGTCACTTACAAACCATTTTTAAAAGGGAAAAAATTAGTCTCAATTCTGGACTGCCTTCTAACATATATTTCACTGTTATGTTCGACCAAATCGGAGTGAAATTATTCACAAGACAAACTACTACTAACTTGTATTCCTCCTATTAATTTTATTAATTCTGCTAATTCCATATAAACCAAGCTAAAGTGACAGAGCTATTGATCATGCAACATAGAATAAAACTGAAACACAATATAGGGAACAGATAGTGCTTTACAGAGATAAACATGCTGTGATGCTAGACCAAACAAACATCAGTTAAGAAACTTAAAAGCCTGCCTCAAGCCTATTAGCTTCAACAAAAACAGGAGTTGCATGCCTAACTCCTAGCCCTAGATAATACGAATAAGGACATATCTAATAGGGAAAGGATTGAAATTTTCTAGAAGCAGCTGCAGATGGCTGGAATTTAAGGTTGCATAACACATCCAAATCTGGATGAGCACAGGATAGCAGAAATAACATAGCTGTAAGTCAGACACAATATCATCTATTGATGACTGAGCATATTTCCTTTGTTTAACCAATTTTGGGGGAAGATAGTCATCTCACCAACTACTAAATCAAACCCTATCACAATTCTGCACAAACACTGAAAAAAACTGTCACAAAAATATTTCCAAAATGAACACAAGTCTTTGCAACAGGACAAAAAAAAACAGTGACTCAATTGCCTGTATATAAATTCATATCCTTTTTACAAAATTTGCATGAACAGCCTTAAGAACAGCTAGAAAATATCTAATTCAAACACCTCAAGCCCTTGTCACTGCTTCTCAACAACAAAATACATTGATAAAGGGAAGGCAATGATGAAGAAGATAATAGATTATAGAATAATCCGTATGACCCACTTGTTCCAGAATTCAAACTAGTCAATAAGTCCATAACAAATTATATTTCACATATTTACAATAGGTTGAGAGACAAAGATACAGATACACAAGAAAAAGAAGAATGAGCAGGCATTGGCCAAGAAAAAGATTAGATAACACAGTTTGAGATTAACGCTTCACATTGAAACAAAAATTTCATAAAATATCAAAGTGCGATTGTACATAAAAAGAAAAAAAGATTACTTTTCTTCAAGGAAATTTAAAGAAATGTTCATATTTCTATTGGGAACATAATGAAGGTTAAAACTACAGAGAACAAAAAGGTCACAATGTAACCAGGAGGGCGTTGCAATGAGAGCTGACTAGAATATATTGAAAAATTTTATGGAGTCAACTCTCATTGCAGCACCCACAGGTATGTTGTGACACTCTCAAGAAGCAGATAATGAACAAGAGGGTGAAAAGTAAAAGTTGGTTGAACATATAACCTGGAAACTATATGACAGACCACCTGAAGGGTGCTTGACTTGTTTTCTGTTTTCATTTTCAGATGTTTTTATTAATAATTACAAAAATACTACCTTAATTTTACTTTATTGCCTGCTTTTAAACTTTTGTGAAGAAATTATGAAAACAAGAAAAAGTTATTTTCACCATTTCCTTTACAAAAACCAGAAACAGGAAATAAATTGAAAATAAGTTGGTGTTTCTGTAATTATAAATGAAAACATAACAATTGAAAGTGGAAATAGAAAAGAAACCGAACACCACCTTAGGTTTTTTACTCCCAAAGGAATAGAAATATCAGACTACACATCTAGATTTTCAATAACTTATGGTTTAATTGGCTAATAGCTGTGTCTCAGCCAACTAAACAGTTCAACCAGCAAGAATCCTGATTAACATCAAAGGAAATACAGAACTGCAATAAGAACACACACCTTCAGAGAAAACCAAGTGAAGTAAGCCTCAGTAGCATGCGATTAATCATAACTCTCCCTAGCAGGAACAATGCATAATAACTCAACCTAAACCTTGTAAGCTATGATCTTCTTTAAGGAACAACACATCACAAGTTATATTAGACACCAATTTTTTATTATTTTAGTTCTAGAGTCCTGGATGATTATCCAAAATTATACTTTGTCAAATATCAACTAGTTTTCACATTGGCCTAAATCAATGGTTGATTCCTTTTTCTCTCAACTGAAATATTCACATGGCTGCTAGTTTTCAATATTCCAATGAAAAAAGAACTGATAATGTTGAAGCCTCAATTTTTCAATTAAAATAGTGAATGGATATATTCTCCATGCATCAACATTGCAGGGAAAAAGGCAATCAAAAAAACAACCATATGCTTAAGACCATGCACACACAATATCTCTGCTACCAATAAAACCTCAATAAGCCAGCTGCAGAAGAATATCAGATAAATAACTCAATCTCTGGTACTAATATAAGATGTCTCCTCATAAACATAACTCATTCTTGTCTGCTGGTACAGAAATAGTCATTCCCATCTGATTCTCCAAAACAAACCCTAAGCTACTTATGAAAAAATTTGAGACAGAAGATATCACCACTGCTAACTAAAAACTGCTCAGAGCCATATGAATATATTTTTCAAACTTGCTTTGGAGCTGCTTAAGAATTTAATTTGTTAAAACAATAATCATGTTAGTGCATTTTTATCATCAGACCCCCAAAAACACTTGATATCCAATCCATCATTTATCACATTCCTTGCTTGATGATGATTTTAAAGGAGAGGAAAATTGATAGATGGCTTGGATGAAACTCTAAATTGGTTGTCCAAGTAATGAGATTATTGCAAAAAGCAGGTTTAAACTGCATACCAGTGGTACAATTGAAACAAGATGAACAAGAGATTTTGCAATTTAGAAGATGATTGCCAAAAAGTATCAAAGAATCTGCAGAAAAGAGGCTTATTGGGGTTAAAACTAGGTAATGGTCCCAACATCATTAACATAATAACAAATGGAATGAAAAATAAAATTAAGAAAAAAAAGGAGCTAAAGCAAATATATAACACAAGCCCATCAAAATATAATTTGAATTATTGAGGCATTAACTGTGTATAAGCTGTTATAAAATAATAAATACATTAACTGTGTATGCGCTTACAGCACGAAATTTTAAAAAGTAAATGGTCTCTCTTAACAGTTTACAATAATAAACTGCATCACTTGACGACCATGTTCCCTCGGTTCATGAGATGACCATTTTAACGCATCACTTTCGATATCTATCACCCAGCCAACTGGCACTCAATAATGAATCATCTTACATAGTCTATCACAGTGACTTCCATTATATGAACCGCCAATGCAGCAGTATCCATGGCCATTAACTCCTCTTAAGGAACTGGTGAGCATGCTGCAATGTTACAAAAAATAAAGCAGTCGAACTTGTTCTATCCATGAGTCCCTGCTTCAGTGATCACTCCATAATTTTGAACAAAGTAAAACGAGGAGCAAAATGCAGTTATGTGGTAAAATTTTAAGGCCTTTCGTTGATCCTAAGGCATTTAATTGCATTAAAGGAATAGGTCATGAGAGCACCATTTTAACAAAACTAACAGGAAATCATGATTCGAAAAATACACTAGAATCATAAGAGATACACTAGTCACCTTCCTGCATGTATACATTTGAAGTAAGGCAAAATGAAAACACTTTAAGATATCAAATTTGAAAAATAAAGTTTCATGTAGAATATATTCCAGCTGTAACAAAGGTTCCAAATCCAAGTAAATAAGTATAAACTTAAAATCTACTGAGCTTCTGAACCTTTGTGTAAATGGAAAAAAGGCATCTATACTTACAACTTGATGGGCTGCACACATGCAGTGTACACACATACAGAAAGACATCAATAAACAGGGAGAGAGAAGAAAAAAAAATGTTCAGCAGATAGGTACAGAACAGGATGCATATGTTCTTTGTGCCAACTGGATTTGAGCCAATGTTTATTCAATTTCTCCCTTACACCCTCATAGAATTTGTAGCCATCTTCTTGTTTCGTACTCTTCCTCTTCTTGTCTAAAGAAATATACCTTTATCCCTAAAAATATTTCTCCAGAGATTCATGACTGTACTTCAACTATCGAATAATTTGTATTATGTTTAGAAACTCACATATATTCCATAGTTTGTAATATTTTTACTACCCCTTTCTCACCCTTTATGATAAAAAACTTTGCAAGACCTCCAGCCCAACTACCACTCTATGACAACTTGGCTCTGCCAAACTGCCAATATTTATAATCCAGATCTGTGGCGCATAGTTGTTAAGTCTTATCTGTTCGCAAACCTCTCAATTTGCAAGGGGTCACATAACAAAAGCATAATATTGTAACAAAATATATGAATTTCCCCAATGGAAAAAGCCCTCTTTATTTCATAAAGGAATCAATACCAATAAGGCAATAACTATACATAGGAAGTTTCAAGAAACAAAAGCAATCTGCAGGAATTAACACTAGAAACCCAGAATACTTGAAAGCTTTCACAAACATTGAGGATAGAAAGTGATTTTTGTTAAGCCAAATGTTAAAACAAAAGCAGATAAAATGAGGAGCCACATAAATTTCAATTCTATCAAACATGATGGTAGACTTCTTGTTGCCACAAACTGAGCACTAATCATTTAGTATATTAACAAAAAATCTTCAAGTAATGTCATAACCATGGACAAATGATAATTGTTAAAATAGAACTAATGCAAAATCCATTACTATAGATATAAACATTCTGCACTTGCTATGAGACCACCAATACATTGAATGTGATGCAATCTATGAGTTATGATCCTTGCAAAATATAAAGTCATATATATAACACTCGTGATGAGGGATATCATACACACATACACATATACAGACACAAACATACATGCAAATTGCAAGCACGCACATGTATGTATATAAGCCAACACAAAAAAATGCCTTTAAGGGTCATTACGAGTAATGGAACTTTAAAACAATGAAAGGTCAAAGGGGCCTAATAAAAGGTATCAAATAGATCAAATACCAAAAACTCAATCCAACTTGATGTGTGTGTACATATACAAACATACACACATCAGGAGATAAACTAATATTTAAAGCGTAGCATGTACTAATGTTCCTGTTACACTACTAAGTCAAAACTACATCCAAGTTCATGAATACAAACACAACTAAGGGTCCATTTGGATAACACTACTTATGACTTTTCAACTTGTTGGAAGTCAACAGTTACATTTGTCCTGTTGACTCTACAACTTATTGCTTCTCAAAAAGTCATTTTAGTGCTTTTTCAGAAATTAAATTTAGAAATTCTCAAGAAGCACTTTTCAAAACACTCAAAATAAATATTTTTGTTAATATTTGGTTAAAGTGTAACTCACGCATTTTTAACGACAGACATTCAAACAAGCAGGTTTTGCGGGATAAGATTAGACGCCTAGCATCTATTTGGTGTAAGACACATGACCCTTTTAGAGGGTTTTCCATCTCTTATATGCTGAGAGATTGGAAATCTTTGATCTTTTGATGGTTTCTTTTGTTTTCTTTGTGCTTTGAGGATCTCTTGTTCTGTTTACTCTTTGTACTTCTCTTGTTGTTAACGAAATTTCTTCTTTAATCGAGAAAAAAAAATTATATGTACTCCATTTTGACAAGGTGAAGAAAAAAATGGTCAACAACTAACGTTCTGCAAATTTATTACAGGTTCACCAAGCAGCAGGGCAATCCCAGTACATGAAGAAAACTAAATGCTTGTGAAGATATAGAAAAACAACAGATATAAATTAAGTGTTTAAAAAAAACACAACTGGCCTGCTTAGTTTTATCTCAATATTAATAGTCTGCCCATTTTAGTTACCATGCAGTAAAAGAAAATAAGACTTTACATGCAACTATTTAGCCTAGAAGTGAGCAAGCAGACAATTTGCACATGAAGAAAACTAAATGCTTGTGAAGATGTAGAAAAACAACAGATATAAATAAGTGTTTAAAAAAAAACAACTGGCCTGCTTAGTTTTATCTCAATATTAATAGTCTGCCCATTTTAGTTACCATACAGTAAAGGAAAATAAGACTTTACATGCAACCATTTAGCCTAGAAGTGAGCAAGCAGACAATTTGCACAAGATCTACAACCATCAGATAATGAAGGCTGCACAAAATGCTAAATATTATGCAAACATGGGTTATTGACTGCTACCACATGAAAACTCACCAATTTACAACAGTAATTGTTAAGCAACCAGGGAGAGTTCCAGCAGACCGTAACAAATTTAACAGAATGCCAATAGTCCTATTTGCCTCTGACATGAGCACCACTGGATCAAGAACAGGGTGACCACCAACCAACTGTGAGATATTAGCAGCTTTCCTAACTCCTGTATTTGGATCAATATCATGTTTAAAATGAACAAGTAGATGCAAATTACCCAAAGTAAATCAATCTCCTACACTGGAACATGGGATAAATAGCCATGTCCTCCTCATAAAACCATTAAACTCATGTCAGTCAAGAAATAAATATTAGAATTGTCAAACTTGAAGAGCTGTACCTTCTGTGGATGATTTCTCAGGATCACTGATGTCAGATGTAAAAAGTAAGACAAATGTTTCCAAGAATTTCAATGCCAGCACCTTTATTCCAACAGAACCAGGCTACAATATCAAGCAAATTAACTCTCCAATCAGAAAAAAAAATATTAAGTCCATTGCAATGACCACCACAAATTCAAGTTAGAATGAATTACATTCAGATTCCAGACAAGAAAATAAAATATGCAAAGTGTTTAGTAGGGAATGATAGAAACTTAGGAGTTAATTACAATTAGACACTAGCATCATAAGTACCACGCAACCTAAAATAAGACCAGACAACCTCTGAAACACCAAGAGAGTATTTCATGTTTACAAACTGGTAAACAGAAAATATATACTCCAGACAGAAAGCAGCAAGTGGCAAGTCACAGTGACAGCCAACAGAGACTCATGAACTCCAACTACCATCTAGCATGTAGACATGCACACATGTTTCTTTGCTTGGCCAAAATTGCTAGAATTTTTAGCCAACTTCATACATTGTCATGTTGCTCACATAGGTAGACATCATGACTTACATGCATCAAGGTTCTTCCCACAAGAAAATTCCCTTTAGAGCTGTCAAATAATAATACTAATAACTAATAGCTTAATGCACATGCCCCAGTTTAGTGAAAAGCACCAGTGAAAAGTAAGTATACAAAACCAAATTCAATATCTTAGAACACATAGACCTGACAACCATGTTACCACATATATAAATATCTTTCTCTGAATGAAAGAAAACCAGATAATAGTGATCTCAATCAATGGTTGCATGATCATATTTAACTTTCAAGCTGACAGCGCTTTTTAAAGCACAAACTTGTTTGACTAGACATGGATTGAATTTCATGTATTATACAATTGGATGGTACAATTACTTGAAGATAATACAACTTGACAACGACAAGGCAGCACATTATGTGCAAAGATCCCAAGCAATTATGGCACCACGAAGGATATAAAAGCACAAGAAGCTAATTACCTCTAGAGCAATCCCAAAAACAGCATCCTTGAACTTAAGCATCCACATCCAAATCTCTTCTAACCACCTCTCTACTTTACCATATCGTTGAAACTGTTCAGTTTTCCAAATTAATGTCAATTGTCAGTATCATACTACATACCAATGTCAGAAAATAGGGTGAGTGAAATATGCAGGGGCTCTGTCTTAATGAATTTCCTTTTTCATCAAAATCAAATGGGTAAATGACCGGAAAGGAAGTACAAAATCCATCAAAACAATTAATGAAGCGTTAATATAGTTCATAACCTAGTGACCAGTGCCATGATGAAGATGAACCACTGGGAATAATTAAAAGCACTTAAAATAGCATGTCTGCTCAAAAACCAGGCTAAAGTAAAGACCATAGAAACCATACAAATCCATAGCATCTTATTAATTTCCCTAGTTATTGTATATCGATCATGCCAGTTCCATATAGACCAGAGCCCACACCCCAAAAGAAAGTTGAAATAGAAGAAGGGAAAGGACTACAATGACCAATAAGCACACAAAGCAATCAGATACTGAACAGAATGAATTCTTCGTAACAACAATCTTTATAAAACAATCAAATTTCAATAAATCTCATAATTTTCCATGCTTCTATGCATGTTCAGTTACAGTGATGGAGGAATAAAGGGAGCAAGAGAGGAGACAGTACCTGCAAAATCATCTCCTCAAAAACACTACAGAAGATATTTGTGCCACTAACAATAGATTGCTTTACAACTATTGCATCAACATCTCGCAAAAATGTTAACAGTACAGACACCAGTGCAGGAGAATGCTCAACTGCTTTAAAACCAATCTCCTCAATTACCCTGGAACATAGGGAAGGAATCACATTTCATTTTTTATTTAAGAAAAAAAACATTACACAAACCCAGCAGTAGCTGCAAAATACAAAGAGTTTACACAGCAGTGTCCGAGATATAGCACAAATTATCGATGCAGTTGAATTCAAGCATAAACTTGCACCCAACTTAAAAACTTTTGCAGCAAGAACTATGGAATAACCAGACCCACATGCTTCAGAAATCAGAAGACAGTGAATAAAACAACAAAATAAACCTTACAACACCACAGAGGTCTGTCATAGACCATCATTTGACAATGTATTCGAGTGTGCGTTTGGTTTCAGTTTTCCAGTTTCAGGATTTTGTGAAGTAAATATTGAAAACTGGAAATGAAAACTGAAAACTGGATTTTGTAGTTTTCATAGTTTGCAGTATTTCCTTCACAAAATCCTAAAAACTGAAAAACTTTGAATGAATATTGAAAGCTAAAACAAAATGCACCCCTAGCTTAACCCAACTCTCTCTCGTCATTGATCTATCTATGTTCATGAAGATCCGACAAAGTTAGAAAGTATTAAATTGGCTGCGGACTACCCTAACACAATATTCCAGGCTTGAGACTGACTTTGTAAAGATTTTCAGCAGACACAACACAGGCAGAGTTGAAGACAGTAAATGAGCCAAAAAAAAAAACACAAAAGCACACCAAGAGAAGTGCAGACCAGAAACATAGCAACACACACACATTGCCCTAAACAATAACTACATTCAGAGAACGCGAAATAACTCATCAAGAAATAAGAATAGAGCTTGAACAAGATAATAAATACAACGAAATCATAAGGACTAATAATAATAAAATTAAAAAAATGGAGAGGAATTAGGGTTAGGGACTGACAGAATGAGGGATTTGCGAAGGAGAGTTTCGGGGGAAGACTGCAGCTCGAGGAAGTAAGGGAAGAGGTCGGCGGCGGTGGAAGGGTCGAGGGAGAGAAGGAGGTCCTTGGCTTGGGAGAGGAGGAGAGCTTGACGGAGATGTCGCCGTGGTTGTTGGCAGCGGCGAAGAGAGAGAGGGCTTGGTCTCTGGTGGGAGCGGCCATCGCAGAGGATGGGAGGTTAGGGTTTTGATGATATGACGACGAGGGAATTGAAGAGACAAGTTAGAGTGATGGAGAGGTTTTATAATGCGGGATGACGATGGTGATGGTGGGAGTGGGCTGGGGAAGAAGCGAATGAACGGAGGTTGGGGATTTGAGATGGGGATGGGAATTGAAGAAACAACAAAATCGGCGGGCTGGCTGGCTGGCTAATTCTTAAACACACTCACTTCTCACACCCTTCACCAGGGACCGACGCGGATTAGGAGTGTGGGATTCTCACTCACTCAAACATTTGTCTACCAATTTCTGTTTAGATGCTCACCAAAGTTAAGAAAATGATCATTAAAATATTAATATTAATAAAAATTAAAAATAATTTATTAAATTTTTTTCTAAAATATTCTAATTTTTTCTTTATTTTTTTAGTATTAATGAGTTCATAGTATTTGATAAGAATGTTATTAAAAATAAATAAGTAATATTATTTAAATTTTTAAAATAAACAATTATTTACATGGAATGAAAATAATTTAAGGATGGGAAGTATTTAGGTGGAAGTGTGGAACAAGTATTAGTTAAAAATGCATTTGAATGAAGCACTTTTAGAGGATAATGTATTTTTTTTATAAAATTTCAAATGACTTGATATGAAATTCCTTCTTTGAATATTAATACAATGGAATTTTAAAATAAATTACAATGACCTCCCTTGAAATTTTTTATAATTACACTTACTTTCTTCTAGATTTTAAAAAATCGCTCACTTCCTCTAATTGATTTACAATCATTACATTTACGCCCCAATCATTACTTTCCGTTTATAATTGTGAGAAAAATGTAATTTTTTTCAAAAAAGTCAAATAAAATACCATAATTACCCTCTTCCCCACCTTCCTCAAACACCCACCGACAACTGTGATGTCTCAGTCCACATGTCATTGGCCAAGCCTAACACAACCTTTGAGTACCCAGGAACCCTTGGATGGCAAGATTTATCAAATTTCAAAAGTCTACATTTTTAAGTGCAGACATATTCTAGGATCCTGACATTGATAGGTGTCCAAAGTGACACAATTTCACTAAACAACCCTATTACAACCCGATTTGATAACATGACCATTTGAAGAACGTGACCCTCACGTAAACCTCATGGTCGCTAAGTCATACTATATGCATAATTTAAACATGAAAATACATCTCTAAATATAAATCAACTTGCGTTGTCAAATCATGGCAAATATATATAATCCATTTCATAATTCCAAATCTGAAACTGTAATTATATCTCAAAATATATTGAGTTGCTCTATACAAAAGAATCATGAAAGATATATCATTTTAATTTCATAACAAATCAGAATCATAGTAAATAAAATGCAAAATTCTCTAGTCCGAGACCCCGTCTGCATTATCACTTGAGTATTCTATAGCAAAAAACAAAATACTTCACGGCAACATGAAACTCACCAAGCTAAAAATTCTAATCCTGCTAGGGAGGAGGCTTAGAAAAACCCAGAGCTTGCTTATATTAAGGGGAAAAGGAGATGCGTGAGTTTCATCTAAAATTCAATAAGTAGATTCTCGTCCATAACCTCTTTATAGGATAACAGTAAAGATACATCTAGTCATAATAATCAATGTAATAGTTCTAAACTATTTTTATATTTACATACATATTATCCCAAATTCATAATCTCTAAAAATCATAAATAACGATACTTTAATAGAGAACTTGAATATTTGGTTATGCATAACATATATGGCATAGCAATATAAATCTCTAGATTTACTCTAAACTCTATGGGTACCTACAAGGTCCGAATTTGGACACTTAACTAAATTTCATCTCTGAATATTTTGGGTGAGATTGTCCTCTGAATGACAACTTGGTACCAAAATTTTCTCTTATTTCCATAACTAAACTCTAGCTCTAAAATTGAAATCAAAACCCTCAACATATAAAATCCTCAAAAAAAACATTGGGGCAATCATATCTTCTCTAAATGTTTATATTCATATTCAAATCATTTAAAAATCAATTTGGCAACAAAATGGTCCACGAGTTTTCTTAAAACATATTTCATGCTCACTTGAAAATCATAAGCCCATAAGCTTTGACAAAATCACAATAATCTCTAGAATCATGCATCTACACCATCAACCTAAGAAAATATTTATAATGATCAAAATATAGGTCACACGATTGAACACACTCACATGGAGAGAGACTAGTGGTGTCAACAACCAAGGAGCTCCGTGAGCGTGGGTAGCACCAATGTTTGCCATAACCATCATAAAACCCATGATTAATCTAGGATAATCTCTAAACAACTCTAAGAATATTAGTGTAATACCTAGTACACACGTATCGGTGGACAAGTTCCATACAGCCCTAGGGTCCCCCAAGACCCACCTTGGTTACTGGGTCTAATTCACTAAGTCTGGATCATACACCTCCTTGGAGGGCTATATGATAGAACTACATTATTGGGATCAAAAGTCCCAATAATTGTTCCTAGAGGAAAAATAAATTAAAGAGCGATTTTTAATGAATTTTATGAAACCTTTAAACGTTTCGTTTTTGCCCATAAGTTTATAAAATCTTGAAGTTTCGGATTTGAACTAAAACACAAAATTTGGATTTTGTTTTGTTGGGATTTTTTTATATATTTTATTTGAATCTAAATGGGGGTATTTTATTATTTACATTTGTGTTTTAAAGTTAATGGAGAATAAAATAAATGAGGACATTAACTTAAAATTAAGAAATGTAAATTAAGAAATATAAATAAGTGAGTATTGAGACAATCAGATACCAAATGATAAAAAGATGCTAAGACTGGGTGAATTGTCACAACTATAGCAATCTAAGACCGCTATAGTGGTCATAATGAGTGGGTTTTGCGGTTTTGGTGGTCTAAGGATCGCTATAGCGGTCCAGACCTCTATAACGGTCATAAGTGATGGGTTCAGGGGGTGCAAGACTTCCCTTGACCGCTATAGCTGTCCCTTGTACATAAACTCGAGTTTTTTATCCCATTTCTAAAATCCCTCATCTCCAAACCCTTCCCACTCTCTTCCACTAAATCTAATCATAATCCTTCTTCCTCTAAGAGATCAAAAGTGAGATTTTATGGGTTTTGTCATCCCTTTCTTCTCCATTTTATATCCTAGAGTATGAGTTGTTGGTTGTCTTCATTATTGCCAAGTAAGGATACCCTCCAATGTTGTCAGTTATGTTTGAGCTATTTAGAGGTTATTAGAGTCTAATCTTGAGTTTGTGGCTTCAATAAGACGTTGGTGCTATCCCTCATTCCCAGAGTTCTGTTGGTGTTGCCACCATCACTTCCTTCCCTCCAAGTGAGTGGGTTCAAATCCTATGACCTTTATATTAGTCATTGAAGCTATTTTCTTTAAATTATGACATGATTGCATGCTTTTAGAGAATATTTTAAGATATTAGAGATTATGATTGATTTTATTAAGTATATGAAAATGATGAATTTCAATTAGAGCATGAAATAAATGTTTTAATGTTGACTCATGGGACCATTATTGTTAAAATAATTGTATTAAAGAGCTAGAGTATGATTATGACTTGATTTAGAGATTTTATGAATTTCCCTAATGATTCTAAGAGTAAGATAATTATGTATTATGGAGTTTTATGACAGAGGAAAGCTCAGAGTAGAGTTTTAGAGAAAATAACGTGTTTTACGAATTAGAGACAAGATGGTAACTATAGAGAAATAGACAGTGAATTAACGGCTAACCCAATCGTTAACCTTGATACCAAGTTGTTCTAAGAGGACAATTTCATAGAGCATAAAATGAAACCTAGTTAGGTGTCCAATTTGGATCCTAGGGATCCAGAGATTGAGAAATTGTTATGTCATGGTTGACATGCATAGTCAGAGAATTTATATTTTGTTATGCGAGGTATAATCAGGAATCCCGTTTCTCTAGTAGATTACTATTCTTTATGCTTTACCATAGATTACTAGTTTTATTGCCTTTATGTTTACGTATAAATATGATTTCAGAAATTTTGCATTAATCAGTTTTGATGATTTTGTGTATATATATTTTTATGTACATGTTTTATCCTTGTTGTTGTCTCATGAAAGGGTTATAGGTGAAGGCCTACTCATTTTTTAGATGAAACTCACCCCTCTTCTTTCTTTCATTAGGTAGGAGTTGCTGCGGGTTCCCTCTTCCTCCTCCTTCCCTGATAGAGAGATTTCAGTGGTGAGTTTCACTTTAGAGTGAAGTATTCTTTTGCATTTTGCTTAGAGATAGAGTGCTTCTGCACATTGCAAGGTCCCGGACCATAGAGATAAATTTGCATTGATTTATCATAATTATTTTGTATTTACATAATTATGACTTTCATGGATATTTGTATAGAGAGTAACTCATATATTTTGTATCAGAGAGAGATTTAGAGTTTGATTTTAATATATTATTGATGATTAGCTTGATTTCAAAAGAGTTAGGGATTTATTAGAGATGAAATGATGTTTTATAAATGGATTTTATTATTAATTATACATATAGAGACTCAAAGGTCACGAGCCTTATATGGGGATGGGAATTCTCACGTGCCCTCATGTTCCGAGTTGGTCGTGATAATTAGGGAGTACCACCACTTGACAACAATGAGAAACACAACAACCAACTCAAGATTATAAGAGGGAGAAAAGAAAGAGCGCTAAACCATCAAAATCTCTTACCTTGAAGCTTGGAGAAGGTAAGATTGATCGAGGATGGGAGTGAAATGAGGAGGAAGAGAGATTGGGAGGTTTTTTGAATTTTGGGGGTGAAATCGAGTGGAGGAGGGTTTAAATAGGGTAGGGTCTCTGAAACTAAACACGTGTCATTTTGGTACTATCCTGTGTCGAGAAATCTCGTCTGGCAAGATCATAAGCCTCGCAGCGAGCTCACAAGTTCTAGAACCTTTTCAGAAGAAAAAGGGCTTCTGCTGCGAATTACCTCAAAATACCAGTTTGCATATTTTACTATCATTTTGCATTTGGGGCCTTCCTAGCAACATAAGTGGGTCCCAAGGGACTCTAAGGCCGTACAAGTCTTTATAAATGCACCTCATACTTGGCCAATCACCCCAAAACGAACCCTAGCAACACCAAGGAGCTCTCCATCCCCTTTCATTCAACTCCATGCTTTCTTCCTCCTCCCAAATCATTGACTAAGTTGTTTTTGTGTGTTTTTGTCAATTCCTTCCACGTTCTTCTATGTTTAGAGCTAGGGTCTCTCATGCATGAATTTTGCATGATTTCTCCTTCCCTAAATCTGCCCTAACATGTCCTTGGGAGTCTTATGATTCTATGATAGTTGTTTGTGTCATTCTAAACTTCTAAGGTCAAGTTGATAGCACCCATACACTCCCACCAAATGTTGAGTTAGTTTAAACTAATGACCTTATTTTCATCATTATGATTATATTTGTAGCATTATGGTCATTAAACATGAATTTATGGATGAAAATATGATATAATTATGATTTTGCAAGGTATGGCAAGTCAGCGAAAATTGTGATTTTTGGACTATAGCAAGGAAAAAAAGTGTTTTAAGAAAATCATCGAACCATGATTATTCATTGTATGCCATGAAAATATTTTATGAGCTCGTGAAAGGATTTATTGTCAAATACTTTATTTAGCGAGTTTACCAAAGTGGTCAAACATATGTTTATGGTTTATGATATTACCATGTTTTCAAGGCTCGGGACTTCAAATTGAATTTTTGGAGATATCAAGTTATATTGGGAATTGAGCAGAGTTTGATTTTTGGTCCATCTTTTTTCTATGTTATGTTTTTGGCCATTCCCCTTTATACTTAGATCCCTAAAAGTAGTTTAGGATATGCATTTAGAGTTCGTTTGAATACTACAACTTTTGATATTTTATAATTTTCTGGAGGTCAAAAGTCATATTTTCACTTTTTGTCTTTTTTGGCTAAACAACTTATTACTTATTTAAAAGATATTCTTAGTGCTTTTTGAGGAGTTAAAATATCTAACTTTTTAAAATGTATTTTCTAAAACACTAAAAGTAAGCACTTCTATTATTATATATTTAAATATAAAATAGTTTATTCATAAGTTACTTTTCAAAAGTTACTTTCGTATAAGAGCTTAAATAAGCTATTTAGACAAACGGAGCCTTAATTCTTATCAATATTGAAAATTGTGCTTTTTGTCCTTTCAAATATCTTCATAATCTTTTTCTAATCTTTATAAATATTGTCACTTAACAATATAAACTAATGGAAGGGACATAAAACATAAAGTTAGAAAAATAAAGGACTAAAAACTAATAAAATATTTAGAGGAATTAAAATTAAAACATCCTATATATATATATATATATTAAGTCTATTTAATAAAGATATTATAAAATTATTTTTAAAATCTAAATATATTTTGAAGTTTTTTAAAATCTAAAATGATTGTAATAGCTATGGATATTAAGAAGGATAATATCTGAATTTTGTTATCTTCATTTGAGTTGAATGATTTGCAAACTCACGATTGTTCTATCAAGTGACTTCTGTAACATCTGGTACTAAAGCATGTTTTTGAATAATTTATTTATTGTGTACTAAACTGTTCTTCTTTTACTTTTTTCTTAAACTAAATTTGCACTAAACTGTAATGCGGAGGCCAATCGAATTAGCTAAGTACCCTTACTAAATGAAATCTCTACGAGTGTGAAGGATGCACACAGACCTGAAATCCACACCGATAATCGATTCTGCCTTACCAGTTCCATCCGAAGGCTAAGTTACTATGTGTATATTTGAATTTGTTTTTTTTTTTTAAGGAAAAAAAATCGTTTTTAAATATTAATTATAATTCTTAAGCGTTGGACATAAAATAAGTCCATCTAAACGTGTAATAGCTAGATGCTTATATTGATTTACGTATATAGCAATAATTTCGTCATGTGAAGCATCATCAATCAGACAGCACAAACTCCGCATAATATATACTACGTGATCAGTTGATCTAAGTACTGCACAACACTGAAAATCATCGTACGCGAGAAAATTAATGAACTGATTCTGATTTTCTCAGGCTGCTGCTTGCTATGCCCTTCTTGTACATCCAACATGTGTGTGTGGAATATGGGCTATTTTTGGCCAATCTCGGCCCTTTATTTTCCTGCACCTCTCCTCAAGAGCTGAACATTCTCTTATTGAAAGATGTTGAAGGTTGCTCAGCAGTTGAAAACCATCTGGAAGTAACTCTATTTTGTGACAGTCTGATATCACCAAAGATCGAAGATAAACAAGATTATGGATCCATTCTGGCAAACTCTTCAAGCCATGACAGCTATGAATTTCAAGAGTTTGCAATGAGGTGACATGATGTAGACTTTCGGGAAGATGTGCTAGCTTTGGACAACTGAGGATGTATAAACTCTTCAGCTTGGAAAGATTGGCTAGATCGTCAGGCAAAGAAACCAAATTTGTGCAAAACATTACTGCAAGGTGCTCAAGAGCTGACAAATGCTGCAGTCTGGCTGGCAACGATAATATGCAGTGGCAATTCTCAATAGACAATAGTTAAGAGCACCAAGATTTTCAATATTATCAGGCAAAGCAGTAAGGTTATGGCACTCACTAATCTCCAAGGACTCCAGGGATGAGAGATTTTCTTAGGCAAGGAGAGGAGTTTGGACACCAACGGATTATTAATGTCTTCAAACATGTTTGGCCTCCTATCTTTAATGAGGTAGAACAAAGTTTTGGACAGGAGCTTATTTTCAGATATCCAAGATGGGGATTGCTCTCAGCATTTCCCAACAGATAGACGTTCCTTGAAGTCCTGAATATAAGGATGGAGAGGGAGGACATATGAATGTGGAATGAAGAATGATTTCATTATTTTGCAATTCCAGCTGTTGAAGACGCGAATGCATGGCATGTTTTTCAGCATAGGACATGATTGTTAATTTGAGAAGGAAGGGAATTCTTCCCAGCAATTGAGGTCCACCAATATTCCAAATTGGGGAAGTCTATGATGGTTAGCTCATGCAGGGATTTGAAAGAGCTCATGGGGCCTGAGTTGTAAAACTCACTGCCAATCTTTGTCACAGCATGCATTCCTTGCATATGGATAAGGGAGGGGAACTTCCCTAGTTGGGAACATGTTCACAGCTTTTGCAGTTAACCAGCACAATTTTTGTTAGAATTGGAAGAGTACCTACCCACCTTGGAAAGCAAGCACCAGGGTATCCTTCTACAGACAATGTCTTCAGATTTTTATGTGGCTGCAATGACTCAATCACTCCTTCTGCTGATTCAATGAAGCTGGCATTTTGCATGGTGGAATCTCTCTGCGCAACTCCCCATGATAAACCTAATGAATGAAGTTTTGGTTTGCCACTCAAATCAGCACGTGGTCCTCTTCGGCTTTGTGCATTGTGCAGATTTTTTATGTTCAGTTCACCCTCAAGTCTTAGCCCGCGCAGTTGCCCAAGGCATTTTTCAGAGCTGATGCCCACAATAAACACTGGCAGTGTTCTAAGCTGCCCCAGAAGCATTATATTATCAGGCAAGTAAGACAGCCTATGACAACCATTTATCATCAAATGCCTTAATGAAAATAATTTAGATAATCTGCTTGGCAGTTCAAGGAGATCATGGCAACAAGAGAGGTTCAGCACTTTGAGATTATTAAGGTCGCATACGGTATCAGGCAACAATTCAAGGAGAGGAAAGATCTAGGTACCTCAAAGATATCAAGGAGGACACTGATTCATGGAGTCTTTTTATGCCACTACCACTCAAGTTCAGAACACGCAAGCACCTAAATCTTGAAAACCAGTTATTTGGTGCTTCTCCAAGGTCGCCCCTTGCGAGCAACAAATTAAGGGTCCGCAGTTTCCTTGCATCATACAAAATTTCTGGAACGCCATGTGCTCCAAAATCAGAAACGACAGACGCATGGCGAGCTCGAGTGAGATCACTTGGCAAACTACCATGCTCCAGTATGACAAATTCATTCCCAGCAATTGATTGCGCAAGATCATGGATGAGGTTATGCATTCTGCATTCTGTTGCATTGCCATCACTACTTGTTTTTACATCCTCAAAGAAGAACATCCACACCAAGTCATTGAAGTACTCATTGCCTATGTCCTCAACTGATTTCCTCTCATCACAAGATTGGACCAACCCTTCAGCTATCCACATCTGGATCAACTTCTCCTTGTTGATCACATAACTTTTAGGAAATATGGAGCAGTACATAAAGCACCTTTTCAAATGGGGTTGCAAGTGAAGATAACTTAACCTCAGGGCAGGTAGAATTCCATTATCACCACCTCCCCAAACATTCCAAAGTTCACTTTCCTTCACGTACAACCACTCCACTTCCTCTCTCTTGAAGCGCATGAGACTCCCAGAGTTTTTGCAGCCAAAGGCACGCCTTTGCACTTCTTGACGATCTCCTGTCCAATTGGCAGCAGGGCCGGACACTCTTCCCGGGAGCAAAAGCCCTTCGCTTGAACAAAAGCCAACAGTGTTCATGGGACATGCCTTTTAGGAAATAAGGGGAAACCGTGCCGACAATCGATGCAACTTTCTCGCTGCGAGTAGTGACCAACACTTTGCTCCCTGCAGCACAATCATAGAGCAACATCCTCAGTTTGTCCCACTCATCCTGATCCTCGTTCCATACATCATCCAACACAAGCAAACACCTTCTCATCCTCAGCAGACCCCTAAGCTGATGCTGAAGGCCATCCATGCTCACGAGTTCACACCTTTTTCTAGTTGCAGCCTCTATAATCATTCTCATAATACTCTGCAAGTCAAAATCTTCATTAACAGAAACCCACAGCTTCAAGTCAAAACTCCCGGTCACCCTCTCATCATTATAAGCCAATTGAGCAAGTGTAGTCTTGCCAAGCCCGCCTAGACCAACAATGGGAACGACAGCAACATTATTTCCCATGTTCTCATTAGAACTCAGAATAAGCTCAACTATCTTTTCTCTATCCCATCTCTTCCAAACACCTCAGATTCAATCACAAGAGACCCAGTTTGCCTTCTGTAGTCAGTGACACGCTCAGTACTACTACTACCAGCAGCAGCAGAAACCTCCTTCAGATTGAACCTTGACATGTCAGCAGACAAAGCATCTAGGTCGCGCCTAATCAGTTTCAGTTTAGGAAACAGTTCGAGGTAAGCAGCATAGGGTCTTAAATAAGAACTCAGGTTATGGGCAAGAGCAGGAGGCACAAACGAATACCGTGTCGAGAGAGAGCGAGGGAGGGCAGTGAATATGGCTAACTCGTCAAGCAAGTCGTCGGTGTCATAGGCCAAGTCTTTGAGCTCTGATAGCCATAGTTTGAGAGTGGTGTCACCCAGCTGGCGTCGTTCGGCGTCTTCGAGGACGGCTTGGATGACGCGTAAGGTGCGTCGGAGGATGTCAACCTCGTCACCAAAACCGCATCGCTGCGCTATGGATTTCAGCATGTGGGAAGCCACTCTGTCAAAAACCACTTGCAACAGCGGGCTCAATACTATATCCGCCATTTCCAAGTCCCAGGAATGAGAGAGGGAAGCAAACAAGTGATGCAGGTTGCCCAAGTCAAAACTCAAAACCAACCACGGCACGTATAACATAACCTATCACAGCACTTCACAACTTGAAAAATTAAACGCGTTAATTTCCTGGTGGTTGGATCGTCTCAAGCATCCCGCACGATGAAAGATCATTTTATCCCTTAATTATGTAGTCGGTGTTCGATCTCGTCCCGGAAAGTATAGCATTTTGTGACTAGTCATTTTACTTTTTATGAGAGCTTGTATAATAAGGAAATTAGTCATTATTATTGATGGTTTAAACAGTCACTAATTTTTAAAAGTGTAATTTATACTTATTTTCATATTTAGTATAATTATATTTAATATTACTCTATTTTATAAAATTATTATTGATCTATCCTGAAATTTATTAAAATTACACTAACCTTTCCTATAAATATTAATTCATTAATTTAAGTAATAAAGAAATATAATATAAATTACTTATATAATTATTAATTAAAAAATAATATTTTGATAATATTTAATACATCAGTTGAATAAAATATTTTTTATCACATAAAAAAACTTATAATTATAATTTAATTATGATAAAAAAAGGTATTCTAGTTAATATATATACCAAATATTATTAAAATATTATAATTTCATTATCAATAATTATATATATTACATATTATCTTTCTTTATCACTTAAATTAACAAATTAATATATATAAGAGGAATCAATATAATTTTAATGAATCTCAAAAAAGATCAATGATAATTTTGTAAAATAGAGAGGTGTTAAGTGTAATTACACTAAACATCAGGAAAGATTAGTGTAATTTTTTTATTTTTAAATGGTGTTATTTCTACATCTAAAGATGAGTATTTCAATAACTATTTTTTATTATTGGATATGACAGATTAATGGAATCAATATCATATTTAATAATAATAAAGTGAAAGTGTCAATTTAACACCTAATTTTGGTATTGACATAATATTTTTACTCATTTTTTTGCCTTTAATTGAGGCATCATCCGGTAAGAGGAGCAATTCAATAGATAAAATGATAAAAGTTAATGTCAAGTGAAAATTATACTAACAGGTTGGAAATTTTAACGAATGAACTCTTGCACTTAGATTTTATATTTGGAATTTGTCCTTAAAAAATTTTATTATATTTTTATTATCCAATCAAATACATTACAAACCTAAAAATTTAATGCTTCACAAATCGAAAAGACTTAATTGTATTTTATCCATCAAAATATCACTTTTTTTTATTTTTTTCAAAAAATTAATCCCTAAAAAATTATTTTAATTCACGTTTGGTATCTCAATTACCGTTTTATTAGTTTTTGCGGTTAAATGCTAATGTCACATCTTTATACCCAAAAATAAATGCTAATGTCACATCTTATGTAAATATTAACATGAAGTGAAGGATAAAAAAATTATTCAAACAAGGAAATTGTAACATTTTAGAGATCTAAAGGGAAAAATTATAGAATTTTGGAGAACATAACAAAAAGTCATAATATTTCACAAAATAATTATAATTATTATTATTATGAAATAAATTATTATACAAAACGTCTAAAAAAACATTTCTACAAAATATCTAGTACAGTGAAAGCAATGTCTATCTTCTTTTAGCTAAACTAATATGAAATTATAAACAAAGTTTATCCCTGAATTTTTCTTTACTTCCTATGGTTTGTTTAAATAATGCAACTTATAACTTTTGTTAACTTTTAAAAAACTTGCAGTCACATTTTAATTTTTTGTTATGTTTGGTTATCTAGTGAATTGCTTTTCAACAGGTCATTTTTAATGTTTTTTGAGAAGATAAAGTGTGGATTTGTGTCATTTTAAAAATAATTATTAATTAGTGAAGGTAAGATTTATGTGCATTTTATTCCTTAAATTTTAGATTGTGCAGTTTACACTTTAACTTTTAGAACGTCCATCATGACATCCAAATTTTTTCAAATTGTGCGAAAATATCATATTTTTTAAATAGTGCAAAACTTTAAGTCATAATAGAGTGTTGCTAAACAAATAAAAAAATCAGAGGGATTAATTGTACATGAAAATTCATTGACAATGTGTTAGGTTGCACAAATTAAAAATATTAGGGGGTTAAGTACATATAAATCTTATCTTCATTATATGCATATTTTGAAAAATTAGGATGTAAATTACACATAACCTAAAATTTAAGAGATAAAATACATTTAACCTTTTTATGTATATATAACTAAAAATTTGAAATAATTTTTTTTTAGAAGCTACTCTTTTCATCTTTAACAAAAAAGCTAAAAAATAATTTTGTTGGATTGTAGTTAATTTTTAAAAATTATCCAAAAATATAAAAAGTAACTATAGGAAGACTTTAAAATCACTCTTTCTAATAGAAATCTTCCCTTTTTTTTGGTTTTGAAGGATATTCATCACACGACTGTAATGACTAATCTTTTTAAAGAAAACATTTTTAAAGGGATAAATTAGATCCTTAAAGAGTCTAATTAGTTGTCAATTTTTTTTTTAAATTTGTCAGCAACTTGCTTAGAGAAAAAAAAAAGTAAAAAAAAAATCCCCTTAATAGAGCGTGAATCTTTTTTTTAGTAAATGTTTATTTGGTGTGAAATTGTATGAATAATTTGCTTTAACCCATAAAATTAAAGAAATATCAAATTTAAAATTTCAAAAAATAATTCAAATCAGTCCTTAATATCAATAATAAAGAATTAATTTAAATAATCTTTTAAAAAAAAAGTAAGACCATATTTTTTAATTATAGGAATTAAAATTAATCGCACTATAATTTTGCCATCAAAATCAACCTTACTCAATCTTTTTCGGCACGGCAAGGTAAAAGAAAAAGGAAAAAGGAAAAAGGAAAAACGAATCCCAGCCTCAATACCATAAGGGAAGCACAAACCAGCAGCGGAGGGCAGCGAGATTTCGAATCGAGAGGGCCAAGCGTGGGGTTGAAGAGCGAAGAAGAAGAATGGAAGGGTGGGACCCGAACACGAAGTCGACGCTGACGCAGATCCCTCTGCTGACGACGAAGGCTGGGCCAAGGGAGGGGGCGGCATGGACGCAGAGGCTGAAGGAAGAGTACAAGGCCCTGATCGCGTACACGCAGATGAACAAGTCCAACGACAACGACTGGTTCCGCATCTCCGCCGCCAACCCCGAGGGCACGCGCTGGACCGGCAAGTGCTGGTACGTCTACAACCTACTCAAGTACGAATTCGACCTCCAATTCGATATCCCCGTCACCTACCCTGCCACCGCCCCTGAGCTCGAGCTCCCTCAATTGGATGGCAAGACCCAGAAGGTCTTTTCTTTTTTCTTTTTTGGGTTCAATTTTGTATATTTTTTGTTTGTCCTAATTGGGATTTGTGTTTTTTCAGATGTACAGAGGTGGAAAGATTTGCTTGACTGTGCACTTCAAGCCTCTTTGGGCCAAAAACTGGTACTTTTTTTTTTTTGGATTTTCTTTTACCCGTGTTTGAATTTTAGTAATGTGTTGTTTATAGACATCGTTTAATTATTATTATTTATTGTAGGACACAATGACGTAGTTTGATCTATCTAGCCTAACTGACTGAGTGAGGAGAATACTTGGTTGATGTGGTTGTTGTTGTTGTTGTTGTTGTGAGATGCTGATCTCTCTTTCTGGTGCATAATGGTGGTGTATGCTTGTATGCCTCTATTGCTCAGAGCTTGTTTGTTTCAATTTGGGTGCTTGTTTTGTGAATGTGTGTCTGTTCGTGGAAAGGAGACTAGGTAGTGTTTTTTTTTTCGTAAGGCTAGTGCAGGAAGCGAATGGGTTTGGCACTATTCGAGCTACTTGTTGCGGAATAGCTGAGCATGGTTATCTAGCATAATTATGTTTCTTTTTATTTTTTATAATTCAAGGGTTTTACCCTCTTTTTAGGGTTGGTAATTGATTTTAAGGTTTCGACCGAAGGGAAGTTGAACCTTGATCCGAAATCTGAATATCCCGGGTCCTTATTTCAAGGGCACAATATTATTTCTTTGTGAGAGACATATGATTTATTGTGGCAGAAATATTGAAGTGGAGCTTACTATTTATATGTTGAGAGTGGTGTTCCGATGGTGATTTGAAATGTTTTATTAACTGCGTTGAAATGTAGTCGCTTTCTTTGTTGATAGTGACTTGTTGATATAGCAAACATTGAAAATTGCTTAATCTCTTAAGTTAAATGATCGGCACTTGATGACAAAAATGATGTTCATTTTGTGATAAGAGATTTTGCTTGAGCAGCCTCTCACTGTTGTGAATTCTATATAATGAGATATTTTTATCCTTGGCTAACTTTTGCAGCCCTAGATTTGGCATAGCACATGCACTTTGCTTAGGCCTTGCCCCATGGTTAGCAGCAGAAGTTCCCATTCTTGTGGATTCTGGTATGATCAAGCACAAAGACGATGCAACCACATCAGCCGAATCTTAGTTATTCTATGTATCTTAAAGGCTGTAACAGTAGAACTCAGGTTTTAGTGTTACCGGATTGGTCCAAGAAAATAAAATGAGCTGTAAGACAACAAATTTACAGGATCTTCCTTATAGATACATGTATCCGCAGATTTTGAACAGTTGACCCGTACATCCCCTGTCAAAGTATTATTTATTGCAGATGCACCATGGCTAGTAAATTAGTGATATTCATCTTCGCTTGAATTTTAATTAATGGATTCTTCTTTTTTTAATGATTTATTGATAATGAATTTCTGATGGTGATCTCATCATTTGTTTAAACTCTTTACATGCTGGCAATTCCAAAGAAAACGAAGTTTGGGTCATGTTGGTTCAATTTGCACATTTTTCACTCATGACTAATATTCTACTTTTCAAATTTCATTCACTTTGCTCTTTTGCAACTTCCTGAGTTGAGAAATTTTTATTGCTATATTGCTTGCTAAGTGCCAATATAAGTTGTGCGTTGTATGATTCGGCATATTTTTGTCTTTACTATCTACTGGCCTTTTTCTGTAACCAAATTTTATTTTGGCTATGAAGTTGCAGAGTGTCCTTGATATGATTAGTAGGCATGAAATCTGATAGTGTCAGATTGGCCTTGTCTACCTGATTAATATATATCAGCTGAGTTTGACTTTTCTCCTGTCACATCAGTCACCCCATTTTTTCTTAGCAAATGTTTGGTTAGAGAGTAAAAATCAGGTGTAAATTTTTATGAATAAATTCTATGTATAAAATTACACATAAAATTTATTTATAGTTTATCCATATTTTTACTATTCAACCAAACGTGCCTTTATTTAATACGAAAATCCTTGCTCAAAATGATGGAGTTGATGAAACTCATTTGTTTGGAATTATGATTACAGTTGTTTGTGGTCTTACGTATTCTTGCCACACAGCTTATTGGTACCCTTTATGTTATCTCCTTATAAAATGTGCGCAATCCGCACCCCAGTACATCCATTGGGCATGGATCTATCAATGAGCTTGTGTTTTCTTTCTTTCGTTCTTTATTTTTTTAAAACTGCACCCTGAATCTTGACAAGATCTTTCGAAGATGCATCAACCTACTGTTTCTTTTTCCGTTCATCTAGTCTTCCACCGGGTTTTAGTGGGAACTTCCACAGTTCCACCTGGTCTTCCGAACATGAGTGTTCGTATTTGAAGAGATGGTTTAGCTGTTATCAGTTGGTTTTAACGGCCATGGTATATGGCTCGAAGATATGATGCGCAAAATCCAACAAATGACGTGGCTTTAACTAGAATACAAGAGCCTTGCTTCAATTGTGAAAAATCCATTTGACCATCAAGCGCAATCAACGGCCTAAGTTTTGGCAGGAAGAATGTTTCGAGCCATTTACCATTTCTCTTGTTTTTAATTAGTTGACAAATACATCGCTGCCAACATGTTGCATTGTAGTTAGTTTTGCAGAAAAAAGAAAAAGGTTCAGCGACACGATAAATTGATAAGTTCATATTTTCTCGTTCATTCAGTTGTCTCGATCTTTTTCTGGTCTTACTCATTGACTTTCAGATGATTCAGTTGACTCGATCTTTTTGTTTTTTCTCGTTGGCTTTCAGGAACGTGCTGTTTTTGTTTTGCTCTTGGTTCTCTTTCTTCTGCCCTGTTGTCATTGGAAGCTCGTATTGAATCATTTGTAACGGGTTTCAGTTGCTTATGTTGCTTGAATTTTTTTTAGCTTCCTAGAATTGCGAAAAGTGTCTTTTTGTACGATAACCAATCTTAAACGCGAGTATTCTATTTTTTCCGTGAATAATTCAGAAGGATTTCTATTTGTTCTAAGGACAACGAAAAGAAGTGGCCGTAGCCTTAAAAGCAAAAATTCTCAATATACTGATTGATGTATTATGACAGGGTAAAATAAAAAGCAAGGGATGGTCTTATTATCAAGCCAAACGTGGAATGGAAATCTTCAGGTGGAATGATTAGTGAGATGGTTTTGAACTTCAATTTTGGAAATGTTCTGAAAGCGTATCTCAAGACATTGTACATCTTGAGTTTCAGACACTGGTGTCCATTTCTTGATTGCACTGAAAGTGTTCTCATCAGAAGATAGGACCAGCGGCGAGAATCTCTTCAGTCAACTTCTGATCTTCCCCTATCTTGTAGGTCATGAATCCATCAAAATTCTTCTTGAATAGACTGCCTAATTTCAATAGTGTCTCTTGGTAGGCCTTCTTGTCAGTCCACTGCAATACAAACCAAATTTTAATGTGAGTTCATAAGTTCACAATTTCAACATTTGATAAGAGAAAAACAGTGGCAGAAAAACAGCATATCCGAATATCAACTAACAGTATTCATGGGGTCCAATATCTCAGGAAGGGACGCCCTCTATTTCTGTAGGAATCTCAAGCCCAAATACTTCTGTCTTGGTGTACTTTGCATCCAAAAGGCTCCCAGTGTGAATGGCATCTATGATTTTCCTGGTGTACGCTAACTTGATCCGATTACCTATTCCATATCTGCCATTTCATAGAGCAGGAAAAAAAATCAGCTTTAGCAGAGGAAAAACTGCCATGCAGATGTAATGAAATTGATTCCACACCTTCCTCCTGACCAGCCAGTGTTGACAAGCCATCCAGTAGCTCCATGCTTCTGCATCTTTTCAGCTAGCATAGCTGCATATTTGGTAGGATGCATCATTATAAATGCTGCCCCAAAACAAGCAGAGAATGTGGCCTGTGGCTCTTTTATACCATCCTCTGTCCCAGCAACCTGTTTAATGAATACAATTAACTATGAGAACTTGTACATGCAGGATAGCATCTTGCAGGCCCTCTTAACAGCTGCAAGATGAGAAATTATTACATGATCCTGAACCACCAAGGTGGATCGGGCTCTATCCAATGATGGAGTGACATTTAAGCTTTAGTTAGCAATAGGACCCATATTTTTATCTAAGATGTCATTCCATCATTGGTTAGAGCACAGTTCACCTGGTGGTTTAGAACCATGCAAGAATTTCTTCTAGAGGATGCTAATGAATGTATGGAAAGAAATGGAAGGTTAACAAGTACCAGGGCTGTGTAGCCACTGATGAAATGGTACATCGTTTGGGCCAAGCTCAGCTTGCTTACAGGTGGGAGCACCCAAATGCATCACAAGCTAGAAGGATGACATTCTTTGGATGAGGAGCAACGCATGGTATCTTAGCATTGGGTATGTACTCAATAGGATATGCTGCACGAGTGTCTCTGCAAAACCAAAAGCTCCAAACTATTGTTTAGCATATACCCTAGATTTTGGAATCATATGACTAGGAATGTAATCAATGATTTCAATCCGCAGCTATTTCGTCATTCATAGTAATCCAGCTAGTGCAATTTTATTACATAAAGTCTTGCTGAAGATATTATTTACGAAAACAACTTTGTTATTGGTCTAACTTTGATATTGGTTGATACATATGTGGTTTTATGAAGCATTAGTACTTGAGTCCATCAATAATCTCACTCCCTATAGGATTCAGTTTGCCCCTTTTGACATCCTTTAACATTCCTACTTGGGAACATGTGTTTGTTTATACTTACCAGTTACAGATTTGTCTGAGAAATCTACTTCTCGAGTATGCTCATCAAAAACAACATTTTCGAGCACTGCAAAACGAGTCAAGTAAAATAGTTGTCTGTCAGGTGTGTGGCACCATAGAGAGAGTCTATATATTAACGCAGGTTAATTCTTTTGTGAAGTATAAGATCGTTACCAGTCCCAAATTTGATAGCATTCCAGATGTCTGGTTCCTTATCCTTTGAAAGATCAACACACTTTGCATAGCAACCTCCTTCAATATTTGACACCCCATTTTCACTCCAGCAATGCTCATCATCTCCAATTAAATAACGGTTATGATCTGTAGAAAGAGTTGTCTTTCCAGTACCTGTGAGGATCACAACATATTAAAGGGATTAATAAAAACTCAAAAGAAGATACAACAGTGATAGGCAAGTGATGACTCCTTAATGACAGGTTACTCATCCAATTAAACCTGATAATCCGAAAAAGAGTGCGACGTCGCCATTTTTGCCCATATTGCATCCAGAGTGTAGGGAGAGAATATTGCGCTTGGGCATGAGGTAGTGCATCACACTGAAGAGACCTTTCTTCATTTCCCCAGCATAT
This sequence comes from Dalbergia oliveri, assembly GCA_030441495.1. Classification (NCBI taxonomy): domain Eukaryota; kingdom Viridiplantae; phylum Streptophyta; class Magnoliopsida; order Fabales; family Fabaceae; genus Dalbergia; species Dalbergia oliveri. The sequence continues at coordinate 13,683,328 of JAMLFY010000003.1, read as the reverse complement.
TGTGTGCCAAGGATGACCATTTCTTTCCTTGCTAGGTTGATGTCTATGCTTGTTGATGAAGTCATGTGGTGTGTGTATCGGTTACAAGGGAACTGTCCAGCATTGTATATAGTGAAGTCTGGAGTTCCAAATTCCTCTAGTTCCTCAGGAGTGGGTCGAATGCACCTGCAAAATTTTCCTGTTTTGTTCATTTGACTGATCTAGCATTCTTTATCATTGTCTACTCAACTTGGTTCTGAAGATTGTAAAGAATTATTGTAGGTGTAGAAGAGAGGCAATTAGCCTCATTACTCACATGTTGCGCATAAATAAGGAATGATAAGCTCTTGCAGATACAATTCGGACCTTGATTCTGTGTTCAGGGTCCCAATTCAGAAATTGATCATTCACAAAAACCTGAACCCAGATAAATTTGCGAAGTATTAGAACTTAGAAGAACTAGTCATTGATAATCATTAGCTGCATCAATCATTCACATATTAACTGTATGATGGGAACATCTTATGATTTATTGGGTGCTTCTAGGAAAAAGTTAAATTTTGAGGAAAGTCCTACTTGGAGGAATAGAAGAACATCTTATGATCTGCACTTTGTTGTTATTATGCAGAATAGTTGTGAAGCAGTCTAGGAGGAATAGAAAACCTGTGACCTAACCCATCATGGCCTACTTGGAAGTAGTGTGCATGAGACAACTCATTATACCCAAAAATCTCTAGTATAACTTATCCAACTTATATCAACGAGCACTCCCAACAAGAAACGCCTTTAACAAAAATGTGAATGAAGTTATTGCTTCTCAACTACTTTTATTCCTCAAGCAACCTTAGCTAAATGCCCAGTATTCAAAATTAGTTTTTTCCTTTTTCTTTGGTGAGTTAACAAATTTGAAGCTAGCCAACCAGATACATTTCTACGAAACTGTGATTGGATAGGTCTCTCAATTGATATGGGAAAATTGAGATTTTGTCAACGAATATTTTATATCTAGAGTCACATTACTGTTGTTGGTGACTTTCTAGCACTGAGATATTACTGGATTGCTGTGTCATACTCATAACACTACGAGCTGTGGGTGAGCGTGATTTTTTACTCTTATCTCAAATATGTCAATTCAGTTTTGACCTGTTAAAATTATGTAAGCTATTTTAAGAATATATAATATTGATTTATTTATTCTTCAAAAAAAGTTTAGTTCACCAAAAAAAATATTTATTTATTCATTTATAATAAGATGTCTTCACCCCAGAACTAATATGTGTCTTAGAAGTCTTACCCAAAATTAAAAAAAAAAAAATTATATGTGTCTTAGAATGGAACCATCACTTTTTCATTTTTGAAACGATGGCATGTAGCTAGGAATGTTTTCTTTGGTGTAAGGATTGGCTAGTAAATAAGAATTTCATAAGAAAAATGGTTTCCTTCAAACTCTCTGGCTGCAACTGCAAAGCGTGACTCTTTAATTTGGGGATCGAAACAGATTTTCTCTCATTTTTGGTTCTCCATTATATACTTCTCGAGTATCATGTTATTTCATTTCAGATATAACACGTTGAATTACATAATTACACGTATTACTATATTAAATATAAGTATTATTTAATCAAAAAATCCAAATTATTACTTAAAAGAGAGTAAAATATTTTGAAATGTCTCTGTCTATCGGGATTCGGGGGCATACACGCAAACACGGGTCACTGCGATCCAACTCACATGCAGTGGTGAGTTAGATATCGTGACTTTCGACCTTATCTCAACTTATCTGATTACTCAATGACACGTCGATCAAAGTCAACTTCATGGAAATGGTCAATACTCAATAATGTGTCATCGAATCATGGGAATGGATCATCGTGTTCCCCATGATCACCCCACGAACAATCAATGAAAGTGAACAAAACTGTAAGGCCATAATAGTTCTGCATCAATATTGGATTGTTGCCATCACAACAAAATTCTAACTTCAAATTTTACGTTATTTTGTTTTAAGATGGTGAGGGTTGTCCGTTTGTCTTAATAATTTCGTACAGATAGCCTAAGTTTCTTATTATGGACTCGATGCTAGTGGCCTCAAGTTTTACTCATTTTAATCATTTATGTCCAATCCCGTAGATGTAGGCATGGATCCAGCAGAATATCTATCTATCTTCTAATCTATTTCCCGGGTTTTACGGTTCTAGCTGATTGTGATGTGTGTTTGAAGTTTGAACATAGTGAAGATAAAGAAAATTAATTACTATGCATTTTAATTTCACCGTAATTTGAGGGAAATATCAAATTATAGCAAATAATTACTTACAATAATGATTACTCACTATCATATATATATTTTTTCTTAAATTGTATTGATGGATACTATATGGAAATTAATCTAAAAAATAAAACCTTGCATACATAAAAAAAAAAAAAAGTATTGACTAAGCGACTAAGGGTTTGACCATATACATGAGTTTAAATTTTATTGCTGATTAATATAATTTTTAAAGTATCAAAAATAATTAATTGACGTTGAGAGATTGATATGAACGGTTCAAGATAAATGAGTAATGACGTATTACGCACCTTTTCTAGGGAATTTAAGTAATCAACTGCTCTTTCTCTTGACGAGGAAGGTATGTTCGTCCATTTCAATGTTGGGTGAGCCCCTGGATTAGGCAATTGGGATTAATTGCAAAGAGTTTCTCATAAGAAATAAAAAAATAAAAAAACTGTTATTGAATTAGTCTAGAAAGAGAGTGAGAACATGTAAATTTTTGTCAATATTATGTCAGGCGAGCATTGATTGAGAAGGCGAAGTTCGAACCCAGAAAGAAGAAGATCAAAGAGTACACTCACTTGCCCCACCAAAGATCATGCTCGGTGAACTCGTCCCTCACAACGCGTTTGTCTCTTGGAGAGCGTCCTGTCCTTGCCCCTGAAAGAGTGGCCAAGGCACCCGTTGCCGCTACGTAGGAACCTTTCTCGTACTTAATCGCTTGCTCATACAGCTCTGCACCAAACCAAACCAAACCAAAACACACCAATTTGTCATCACAAATGCGGCACATATATACCGCAAACTTATTTATTACTAGATGAAGTTATATATATATATACATATGATCGTGATGACATATATATATATATATATATATAGTAGTATTAATTAATTAATTATAATTAATTATTACCAGCAGGGGAGAGGTTGTAGAGGACATGGGTGAATTTGAGGGAACTGTCACTGACATCAAAGGTGAAGGTGGGAGCGAAGTGGTGATGAGCGTGGGTGACCTTAATCTGGCTCTCTGATTTAGTGGCTGCGGGGTCTCCTTTCACCACCTTAGGCCCTGTCTCCCTCGTCAACGACGCCAGCGACGCGCTTATTCACACGCAAATTAAAAGAACAAAAAGAAGGTTGTGAGTAATTAACAAACAAACTTAGTTGTAAAGAAAAACAACCTAGGTAGGAGAGGAGAGAAGAGAGGTAATTAAAGGTAGGTACCTGATGGATTGAAGCTGCTGCCTCTGGCGTTCCTCTTCGGAGACAAAACTGGCAAAGGGGCCTTGTGTTGCCCTGATGGGTGTGGTGGGGGCGGATGACTTCTTCTTCTGGAGAGAGTGGAGCTCGTGAATGGTTTGGGCTCTCACCGGAGGGGTGCTGTCGTCGTGGCACACATCCGACGCCGTTTCAGGGCCAGGGTGGGTCCGGATCCTCGCCAGCCCACCAACACGCCCGTTACTGCTACCACTTCTCATCGTGAAATTCAAGCCACTTCCACTACCTGATCCGTTCTCCGTTGCTTCTCCCTTGTTCTTCGTCATTTCTGATGCCATTGCTACAATAGCCACAGTACCAATCACTTGTGAGTATGCTATGCACTATGCACCCTATGCAAAGTTTGCAACTCTTCTCCTTTATGTGGTGATGCGAATGTGATTATCTCGCTTCGCTTTTTAAATATGCTTTAGTTCACCACCCTGGCTACGCTGACCAACGCGTTATATTATTATTATTTTAAATATTGGTTATATTATTATTGGGATTTATATTGTTATCATTTAATGTGGGTGCCGGGTACTGCACGACTGTTCCTTAAGCTGAATTCCTCTTTGCATACCTGTCAATTAATTACTAATGAAAATTGAATTAAATTCAAAAACTCTTTATTGACAATTTTTTGTATGAAAAAAATTAACCAGTTTAGTCGACTCTTAATCCATACTTAAGATGGAAACATGGAATTAGCAAGATCCGCAAGTAATGACAGCCATAGGAAAAATCATGACCTCTATGTACAAAATTAATATAATGATTTTAAACTTCTTTTGTGCACAAAACTACAAATCTTATGTAATGATTAATGAATGGACGTTATGATGCTAATTTAAGCTTTTTAAATTATTTTGTTTTAAGAATTATAGTTTTGGATTAAGAAAGGTCTTAAAGGGAAGTGTTTGAAATGAGGAGAAAATAAGTAAAATTAGTTTGATTTTATAGGTAAATCTACTTAGTAGTGGGCTAGTGCTCAAGGACTTAAATAGTTTTGCATAAGGTTCTAAGTTTAAACTTTATTATTGCCAATCTATAAAAAATGAAAACACTTATTTTCATTTATCGAATCCATAAAATTTGATGGTTTTACTTTTGAAATCCTATTAAATATGATAGAATTTGACAGGAGTTAATATAATATTAAAGTTCTAATGTAAATGAAATGAAATCAATCCTTATTTTAATCATTTTAAACACAATCTAATATATTATTTGATCAGGCAATTTGATGTATTACAAACATAAGAGTTAATTTCTAAATTAATTCAAATGATACTTTGTATAATCATTTCAAAGATTTAACTTAATAAATTTCAAATAATTTCAAATCAATTGAATGTCTAATTTTAATCATTTGGACACTACTAAAGTGGTAATTTAAGGATTTGAACCATTGACACTACTGATAAAATTTGTTCTGAAGCAAGATAAACAATTATGCTATGCAATGAATTATTATTCATTTTTTTAAAAAAAATCAATGAAATTGAAAAATTAACAATATAATTTTTGCCCCATATTTTCTTTGGTCATGAAAAGTCAATTATATATGGTATTAACCGAAGAAAATTCAGTATACCAAAGGCACATTACGAAACTTCCACTGAGGTTTCTTTTGGAGATCAATCCATCTGATTCTGAATAAAACTAGCCCAAGACTTCTTGGGCTTGGTACAGGGTTAGTTGGTCCCTGGATTCCAAGATCTATGTTGGCATCAAAAACAAAAAAGCTTAGTAAGACCCCACTTGGCAGTGCACAGAGAGATTGCACTCAACAAAGAGCAGTGCCCCAGACCAAAAAATAAAAAATTAATAAGGCAGTGCTTAACAAAATTGTTGCCATTACTGCAGCCCATTTCATTGAAAAGGACTGCATGTAATGCCACAACAATGTATGTACCTGTTACACATGCCAAGAAAGCAATTTGTAGAATCGGTTAACTAATTCTTTTGCCTCCAAAAACTCCCCACAATGCAATTACACATTTACATAATTACATTCATATCAGACTATCTCCAATCATCATCCAAAATGGAAAAAAATTGGCGCTTGACACCTAATAATCCTTCCAGAATTCAATAAACCATGTTGCAAATAGTTACTGTTTCACTTCATGATGATGAATATGATGATGCATAAAAACCATGAGAAGATATCCAATGTTACCTAGGAGAAGCACATAAGCTTTTATTTTATTTCCAAGTTGAATTTCTATATCAAATTCTTTGTCGTGCATAGTTGGAAAGTAGCTGGCTGAATAGTGCATACGCCTAAAATCAACAGTGTCTTTTATTTTTGTTCGAATCCCTTGACATCTGGAAAAGAGTAATCAGAGCCCTAGAAGCAGGGTGAAAGCTTAACAAATATCTTGGGACACACCCCATATATAAACGGAAAGAAGGTTATTTCAAGCTAAAGACTCATCAGCAGAAATAGAAACACCACAAGTTGGAATCAACACGTTGATTATTTTTTAAACAAATTTGCTAAGCACAAAGTACTAGTCATGGCCTGAGCAAGACATGTGTTAAGGCTTTGTCACCTGCTTATGTGCAGCACAACCTTGAAATGCTTAAACCATAAGATTGAAGGAGAAAAGGGAATTGCAACTAGAAAATATAGTGTGCATCAAGTAAAGACTGTCGGTACTATACATAGATGGCATAATAATATATATTTCTTCAAACAACTTTGCTTGGGCACGGTAATGAAACTCTGCTACTCCACCGCCGCCTTTTTAATTTGTTTATGCTTTGTGCTATGTCAATATAAGGAAACTGATGATCCTTAACTTTGCCAAACCCATTCATTCCCTTCGTTTCATTCGAACCTTTGTTCTTTTTCTTGCTGCCACAAACACAATGTCCGTTTCCACTACCTCGTTCTCGGGCACCAAATTGGAGACTTCATTGCTGCTCCCATGCTCTTCCTCCTCCTCTTCGGCTTCGTCCAGCGCGACCCATTTATCAGTTGTAGGCAAAAACAGAGGGACCTTCGTTCAGAGAGGAGTGATTCGCTGCGACGCATCTGCACCTCCTGATGTCATGCTTAACACTGATACTCCTATTCCTACCAATGCTACTACCTTCTCCACTCTTGACACTTCTGCGCCTAATAGTAAGTCGCTGTGATGATATATTCTGTAATCTTGTAGCTTTTCATGACTTGTGGCAAAGTCCAAAGGGTACTTTATTCCAACCTAAGTAAGAGAGAATGACAAGATTAGATATGCGTTTTCATTGGTTGATTTGTACTGGTTAGTTATCTGGCTGGAATTTGCAAGTCAAATAATTCATACGATTAACTTGAACAGGGTATACAAAGGAAAGGAGCAGCATCGTGGTCATTGGGCTCAGTGTGCACACTGCACCTGTAGAAATGCGCGAAAAACTTGCCATTCCGGAAGCAGAATGGCCTAGAGCTATTGCAGAGCTGTGTAGTGTTAACCATATTGAAGAAGCAGCTATTCTGAGCACCTGCAACCGAATGGAGATATATGTTATTGCTATGTCCCACCATCGAGCTGTCAAAGAAGTCATGAAATGGATGTCAAATGTACGTGTAATGAAAATCACTTGACCCAAAATCGTGTCGCCTTCCCCCTCTCACAATTATTTATTGTCACGTATAAGATAAGAATTAAAAGATATATAAAAATTTAAAGCGTTATTAAATATATATTTCTTTTTCTAACAAGTCGTCATATATTAAATTTTATTTTTCTACTATTGTCTACCCTTTTAAAAATTCTAGATAACATTAACTATTTTTTTTCCTAAATACCCTTATGAAAGAGAGAGAGACAATTAGTAGATAGATTCAATATGAGAGAAAGTATTAGAATAAGTGATCAGGGTAGTGTTATAAAACACACTTAAATTTATCCAACTTTGAGTTCATTTCTTCATTTTCTTAATATGTTCTATAAGTAAAGATAAACATTTATTAGAGAATGAAGGAAGTAATACTTACTTTTTATTCATGGACAAGGAAGGTATCACGATATGGGGTGGTGGTTTCCCTCCCATTTCCTAGACGATCTTCATAGTGTATGCGCATTACCACATATTTAACATTCCCGTTCTTTTTTTTTCTTTTTCGGCAGACAAGTTCCATTCCTGTTTCAGAGCTTCGCCAGCACCGGTTTATACTTCACAACAAAGATGCCACACAACATCTTTTTGAAGTATCAGCAGGTCTTGACTCTGTTGTATTGGGAGAAGGTCAAATCCTTGCTCAGGTTAAGCAAGTTGTCAAAGTTGGACAAGGAGCTAATGGCTTTGGGAGACACATTAGTTCTCTATTCAAACATGCAATTGCTGTTGGGAAGAGGGTTAGAACTGAGACCAATATTGCTGCTGGTGCAGTTTCTGTAAGCTTAGCTGCTGTTGAATTGGCCTTCATGAAGCTACCTGAAGTTTCACATGATAATGCCAGGATGTTGATTGTTGGTGCGGGCAAGATGGGGAAGCTTGTAATCAAACATTTGGTTGCAAAAGGTTGCACAAAGATGGTTGTTGTCAATAGAACTAAGAAGAGAGTTGCTGACATACGTGAAGAATTGAAGGATGTTGAGATAATATACAAACCCCTTTCAGAAATGCTCACCTGTGCTGGTGAAGCAGATGTAGTTTTCACCAGCACATCGTCGGAAACCCCGTTATTCTTGAAAGATGATGTTCATAACCTTCCTCCTGCAAGTCAAGATGTTGGAGGCCATCGCCTTTTCTTCGATATCTCTGTTCCTCGAAACGTGGGGTCCTGTGTCTCAGATATCGAGTCTGTGCGAGTTTATAATGTTGATGACGTTAAAGAGGTTGTGGCTGCTAACAAAGAGGATAGACTAAGAAAAGCAATGGAAGCTCGGGAAATCATTGCAGAAGAATTGAAACAATTTGAAGCTTGGAGGGATTCACTTGAAACTGTCCCTACTATTAAGAAATTGAGGGCTTATGCTGAAAGAATCAGGCTTGGTGAGCTTGAGAAATGCTTAGGTAAGATGGGTGATGAGACTGAGATCTCAAAGAAGACACTGAGAGCTGTGGATGATCTTAGCCGGGGTATAGTGAATAAGTTGCTTCATGGACCAATGCAACACTTGAGGTATGATGGGAGTGACAGCAGGACTTTAAGTGAGACCCTTGAGAACATGCATGCTTTGAATAGAATGTTTGGCCTTGACACTGAAATATCAGTTTTGGGGCAGAAGATTCGAGCAAAGATGGAACAAAACCAGAAGTGATGAGATCTGTCACCAAATTTCATTGATGGTGTTCATTATTTCCTACCATAAGAATAAGAGGAAAGCATCCTCACCCTGTTAGCATTGAGGACCGTCGAATTTATTCAGTTGTTGCATAGTCGAAACAAAAGAAGTCTCCTTGGCGGGTGTGATTGATTGCTGCGTCTGCATGGTCTAACTTTTTTAATTCACTTAAGAGCAGGGAAAAAAAGGAAAGTATTTGCTCTAAGAGCACATAAGATTTTTTGTTGGGTTTTTGGTTTTGGGATTTTGGGTCGTGTTTACACCATGTTCTTCCACAGCCATCTGGCTTTGTATCGTAAAAAATAGAGGACTTCTGGTCGCTCTGTATCACAAGTGATGAAGGTGTTAAGGTGAGCTTTGTATTTGTATTTACCCCGAATTATATGTGCAAAGAGTTTTGCTATTTTAACAATTTAAAGTGGGTGTTATTTGAATACCCACTTTATTATCATTAAATGTAATGATAATCTTCACTTATCTTATTTATCCATCATATCTGAGAATAAATTGAACGTTTAATAAACATCTACTTTTAAAAAGTGTAAAACATGTCCGCGGTCAGCGGAATATTAATTGTATAGGTACTGAGTTTCTATACCGAGACGAAATTGGTTTTTAGCAACTTTTTGATGTCTTTATTGATAGTGGTTTATCACAGCTTTGATTGCTCATTTTTTATATGTTCTTTTTTATTTTATAAACAGTATTTGGAACCGGTTTCTAATTTATCTACAACCATGGTTCTCCTCGTGTTTCTTACAGTGCTGTACAAGTCTAGAATAACTACTACTATCCCGTCCCACCTTTTATTGAAGAAATATGGAGCTGAGTCATTATTTGTTTTACCTCAATTAATCTGTGGCAGGGTGGCCCTGCTTGCAACTGGCTTAACGCCAAAGTGGTTAAAGTAGAAAAGTACAGCCATCAACCCGGCTCACCCATGTAGGGTCACTTTGAAAGTGAGCTAATTAATGAGTAATGACCAATACTGGCCGCATGATCTAACAAAGTATATAGGCTAGATAATAATAATAATAATAATAAAAGCACACTGCTTCCTATCCACTTTAACTTCATTAATGTGTTTGGTAGCAAGTACATAATCGAAATACATATAGCAAACTGTTATGTACTGAATGTTTTAGTGTAGGTTATTTAATTGATATTGATGATGCATATGTATACTCAAGACTTGAGAACTATATTTTTACTCTATTATAAAATTATAGAGAATGTAAAATTGTTACTTGTTTCTATAGTGCTATATCATTTGAAACTAGCTAGTATTATCTATTTGCGTGAGCCAATTTAAAATAATTAAAAAATTTGAATCCCTTCCTTAGGTAAATTTAAAACAAATAAAGAAGCTAAGAGGATGGAATATTGTCATGTTATAAGGACAAGATTTGTAATATTTTTTTAGCAAAGATATATTTGTGAATTAATTAAAACAATTGAAACAGATCTGTTTCGAACTGCTACTTGACTATATATATACATGCAAGTTCAACACTCATCTAGCCACTTTCTTTCTTCTTCTTTTTATTCCTTTTTTCCTTTTAATTTTCTTTTCTTCTTTTTCAGAATTCCCTTCTCCTTTTGTTTCTAGGAAACGTGGGCTTACAACTCCCCACAAGAGTTCAGAAGCGATGCTGTAATGTCATCGAGTATTGTACGCAGAGAACAATGGTCCCCAACATTGTCACATGAATTCAGCCACCAAATACACCAACTAGTTTGATCCTTTCGTGCTCCTCCATTCTACCACGATTTCTCATACCAGCACAAACTTTATTCTTTTATTCAAATAAAATTCATATCTAAATCAATATAAACATTATATTATCATATACACAAAATACTATTTTATCTAAATAAACCACGAGACGTCAATCGCTCAGCACTAAATTTTTTACATCCATGAGTACTGAATTTGAACCTTAAGGAAAAATACACATTATGTAATTAATCAATGTTTGTTACTTGAAAATTGTATACATGACAAATTATTTTATTAAAGAGGGATTTATTTTTTTAGTTGATAATATCTAAAATTCTCGGCCATAGCTCATATGGCATAATAATTATATAGTATGACACTAGCTGACATAATATGCACTCTCCCTTACTCAGGTCCTGGAACAGACCAAGATAAAATACCTACTGAGCAGTGTTGTTTCAGTGGCGGCAAGCTAGCTGGGCTCCTAGTAGCACTACAAAGAATAAACCATAACAAAACACACACACAGGGCCAAGAACACAAAGACCAGATAGCGATGGATTGGACAATTCAGGCACTTATTTGGGCTCCACGGCTGACATCTTCTGAAGAAGACCCTCCTTTGATGCTAATAACTAACTGAAATTGCCCTATCTCTATTAATTGATCGATGACCATCTTATGTTGCCAATACGTAGTTGTGTTCCCACGAAGTAGCTGGAAATTTGTTGTCAAACGGTGGTGTCTAAGCTTGCCGATAGGGACTCTACGATGAAGGGCATTGAATGTTAGTAGCAATCCAGTATCTATTCAACTTTAGATTTTAACATTTAATATTCTCAAACATCCAAACAATTTGTTTATAAAATACATAAATCTCATCATTTATTTATTTTTTCTTAATTTATTATCTTTCCATCACTCCTCTCACACCCACATAATATCATGTGAGTGTTGAAATAACATTACCCTTCCCGTATTTATGAACATTTTCTAGCCTCGGCTTACCTAAGCTCTATTCATATCTATACATAGTACTTATAATTTGTGAGACTTTTCTCCTATTACTCTCTTGAGGACGAAGACAATAAATAGTTGTATTTCTGTACAGCTGGATTTTTATAATGTCCTACATTTGATGTTCATTAATTTGAAATAGCTTTAAATATTTATCATAAAACTTACATACTCTGCCCCTGCGGATTCGAATTACCTCTTTTGGGATATATCATATTAAACTCAGGCTGTAGTTCAATCAGCAAGCACTGGAGTATTTGTTGGGAAATGAGATTTCCCATAAATAGAGACCCTATTTCTTTTCTCCTTCACCAGAGACATAGCAATGCATGGTATTTCTCTTCTATGATTGCATTTGAATACTTTGGGCCCCTTCAAATTTCATCTCTGAGATGATTAACGTAAGGTATTCCAACAAAAGACGGAGAAACGTAATCATTTTTTGGTAGATAGAAACGTAATCATTTGTTCATCATGAAATTGTGTCCTCTGCCATGTTTTTCACCCAAAAGATCATTTTAGCCCCGTTCCTAGTCCGCTCTTTAATTATTAGCCGCACAAACCCACTACTACATTAAAACGACAACCAAAATCTCAAGCATACATTTCCCAAAAGCCAATCACGAAAAAGAGAAAGCGATTCTATAACAGCTTTTACTTACAACTTTCCACGGTTCAAATCATAAAAATGCCCCATCCCCAGAACATGCCAGCCCCGAACCAGAACGAGTTTTCGAGTGTTCCATGATCACTCAACAGTTGTTGTTTACTAGTCTACAAATTATGATATCTTACGAGCTAGCTCCTGATCCTCAAAAAGGGAATGATTGAAATTCAGAAACTAAATTATAAAAACAACAAAGCACGAGACAAAAAGACAAGACCAAGCAACTAACCAATCAATATCTCCCATTTAACGGTGGGGCATACCCTGAATATATAACTCCCTCCCCTTCCCCACACCCCACCCCTCCCTCTGTTCTCCCATCGCAGAAAGGGCCGCGCCGTCTGCTATCAAATTGTCCCCATTCCATTCTACTGTCAAATCCCCCATCACCAAATGTTCCTCTTCTCTCTCCCTCTAATATCCATCATCCCCCTACACTTTTTTATGCTTTTCATCTTTTTTATATAATTATAAAAATACAATTACACAAAAAAAAAGAAAAATTAAAATTAAAACCTAGCGTTTTCGAAACCGTGCAAGTCGCTGACTCTATTCAACGACTTCTTCATCATGGCCATCTTAGCCAGCTTCTCAGCGGCGCGCCATGCCGAAGTCGGCGTAAGCGGCTCGCCGTTTTCATCCACCAACGTCATCTCCCTCTCTCTATCGCTCCCTCTCCGCCTCTGATGGATCGCCTGCTGCTGCTGCTGCACCTGAACCTTTTCCATCTGAATCTGCTGCTGCCTCAACCAATGAATCTCCGCCAGCTCAGCATCCAAACCACGAACGTACTCCTCACCCGAACCTGACTGAACCAAAAGCGCACGCGCCGAAGCTAGCAAGTGATGCGCGCTAGTAAAATCGCTTCCGTGCTCCACCAGCCTCCGCGACTCGGCTATGGCACGTGTCGTTATGAAGAGGCTCCTGAGCCTCTCGGTTCTGGTACCGGAAGAACCGAGCTCTGCGGAGGGGGCACCACAAGTCCCTGCTCCCTACCGTACACGATCTCTTGGCTCGCGGGGTCCTTATAGAGGCACCGTACAGTGATGACGTGACGGGACCCCAACCCCAACGGCGCGTGAACGGGAACCCTGAGCTCCACCAAGAGCTCCCTCTCTTCCTCTGCGTACAAATCGCCGAGCCTAACGGCTCCGCAGCTTAGAAGCGTGGGCTTTGAACCGCACGAGTAAATGGCGCTGATATCAGCTGAATCGCACTGAACGCCGAGCTGAACCCTCAAGTCCTGAACCACCACGCTCAACAAACCGCCCACGCGCTTTGCAAACGCGTCTTCCGCGGGCTCGTTGCTGTAACCGCTTTTTGTACCGAACCCGAACGCGTGAACCGGGATCTCGATGTGCGCGAACCGAGTCGATGACACGTGGCTTGGTGTCTTCCGTTGATTTGATTTGTAACTTGCTTGGACCCCCTCGTCTTGACCGTCCGATAGGAGCATGACGCTCGCGACGGGATTCTCTCCTTCGGTCCTCGAGGACCTTCGTGGCTTTGCGGAGTGCGTCGCCGACGCATGTTCCTTGGCCGGCGACGAGCCTGTCAACGATGCGTCGAGCCTCGCGCTGGCCTTGGGGCGTCATTCTCCGTAACGGTAGGAGCCGTTTGGGGGAAGCGGAGAAGGCCACGATGGAGAGCCTGTCTGCGGGGCCAAGAGATGAGATAACCAAACGCATCGCGCGCTTCAACATGTGGAGTTTCGCACCGGTCATGCTTCCGCCGACGTCTAGAACCGTTATCAGATCTATCGGCGCGCGCTGCGACGGGTCGAGAAGGCTGCCCCCGCCGTTGCTCCGCGCCGGAGGAAGTGGTGGCGGCGGCGGCGGAGCCTTCACTTTGAGAACCAAGGCGTAAGTTTCGTGAGTTCGGGAGACCGATACGACTGCACAGTCAGGCATGAGCTTCACCTGCACGGTTCTAGGATCTGCTTCAGCAGCTTGTAATAATTCATCGGAGTAGGATTTGATTGAGGATGATGGTTTTGCATTGACGAAGAAGCCTTGGAACTCGCCGGCGTCGTCGTCTTCTGCATTTTCGTCTGCTTCAGGAATTGGAATGATCCTTCCTCCGGAGGTAGGAGAAAGAAGCGGTTCATCATCGTCGTAGAATCTAACTGAATCAGAATGAGAATGCTTCTGTCTTTGCTGATGCTGATGGTGGTTATGGTTGTGGTTATGGTGTTGTTGAGGTGAATCGAGAGGCTTGGTTGTGAAAACTGGTGAAGTGTTTTCCGTTGGCTTCTTGTCGCTGGCATTGGTTCTTGGAGCGACGTCGTTCTGAGGCGCGGAATCCGGAGGGAGGTTCTTGTGAGCGGCGAGGAGAGGCACGTCTTTCCACGTGGCGTTGCAGACGGGACACACAAGGCTACCGTGGTTGCGCACATGTGCAGCGATGCACGGGAAATGAAAAGCGTGTCCACATTCTGCTGTGTAAATGGCCGTTCCTGTCCCGTCTTCACGCTGTTCAAGCATATTCCGCAGCTACTCTGGTTAACGTGAAAAAAAAAAACAAGTTCAACTTATGATTGGGATCCCACACGCCGTTCAGAAACGGAAAAAAAAAGTAATAAAAGAAAATGAGAATTTTCGTAGGTACCCTGAATTTGAAGCTGTTTTTGAAGAGGGACAACTTGAGAGGGGAGCGCGGGGAAGTTGGATTTGAAGCTGAGAGTGTTTTCGGGGAGTTGACGGCTCTTGGTGTGCTTTTGCTTTGAATTCTTGGGCTGTCATTTGTTTGAGCAGCTGCTGCTTCGGCGATTGTTCGGCAACGCAAACTTGGGCTCGAAACATGTTGATGAGATTGTTGTTGTTGCTGCTGCTGCTGCAACCTTGGAGTGGAAGGGTTGCTAATGCTACCTCCCGAGAGAAAACCCAATCTGGCACAGCTTCTGGGGCTTGGGCTCGGGCTGGAGCTTCTCTGTGGCTTATCCGAAATGGTAGATTCCGGGTCGCGGGTGCAGAAGGCTCTTCTCCATCCAGTACCCATTTTCACAGACCAAAAGGTGAGAGAACAAGAAGCTAGCTAGCTACTCCACTGTGGTTACCAGATACCTTTTTCTGTCTTTCTCTTGTCTTCTATCCCTTTCTATCGCTTTTATTAATTCTTTGGTGGAAGGAAGCCAAGGAAAAGAAGAAGTAAGGGAAATATGGAAGTTTTGTTTGTTTTGATGGATCTGAAGGTGGCACAGAAGACAAACGAATTTAGCTAGGAGGACATGGGATCAAACGAAAATAAAGCAAAGAGACAAACTCGAACCCATTAAGATAAAAGATATACTCAACTGTCCAGCCTAAGCTCCTTTGTTCCTCTCTCTCTCTCTCTCTCTGAATCCCCACTCTTTCACTTATATTGATTGAGAAACGCAAAAAGATCTCTGCAATTAAGCCCCCCCTTGAGACAGATCTATCCTATTCCTACAACCACTCCTTTCTCTCTCCTGTAACCTGTATAAAAAGGGGAGACCCTCTTCCTTAGCATATTTATATATGATATCGATCGTGCTTTTGGAAAGAGAATCGTGACAACAATTATCCAACACTTTAATAAACTCAACTGAGCTTAACCGAATATTTACCGGGTCATTACCACAATACACATGACTCACCCACCAAAACCGCCACGTGTTAGTTGGTTTGTTTTGAAGTAACCGGTCAACGCCCACTCTCTATGATATACTGGTTATTACTTTTTTTTCTCTATTCTGTCACCAAACACTGATCATCATCATCATAATCATCATTATAATTCATCACCGGCCTGTGAGGGCCGCAAGCAAGTTGATCATAATAACCAAACAGATTATGTAACGCCTTCTGCTATCTGTTCACCCTTCTGCTCCCATGCACATATCACGCCTTGTGCGTTGTGTATTGACACATCCATAAGGGGGGGACACGTGCCTTACAGTTCCCAACTTGCGAACCTTGATTTGATGATTTGATTTGATTCTCCCCCAAACGCACACTATGATATGAGTGGGGTTATCAACAGTAAAATTCATATAATAACTGAAAAAATACACTGTATATGCTTCGAATGTTATGTTATGTACTTGAAAATCCCACGGCTGGCTGACCCATTAATTGGGCCGTTTGATTCGTCACATCCTTGTCGCGATCAATGAACTTTCATCCGTGAAACTGAGTCCCAAACAAAATGAGATGGGCCACTGAGGGAGAGGCCCGGTCTGGTGCCAATTCCCAATTTTTACTATTGACTGTGACCGTACATTGCCTTTTTGTGCTCTGTGGACTGTGGACGTTGCCATAAGTACATGTACTGCCCGAAAATTTTACCCTAATCCTTAACCTCGGATTACAGTGTAGTCATTTTCATAAACGGTAAAAAAAGGAGGGGCATAGTAAAACCTAGATGTCAGCGTGACCCCAACTTTTGGACTAGACTAGTAGTGTAGTACTATTCCATGCATGTCTCACACTGTCACGGCCGGAGTATTAAATTAGTATTAGCATGGATTGGATTGGAGTACAGAAAGGTGAAAAACATTAATTGCCTTAAAAAGAGTCAGAATTTTTATATACAAAAGACTCACTGATCAGACATTCACATGACCCGTCCTTTCTTGGTCTGTCAGTAGTTTGGAGACCTACCCAAACAGACCCTTACCCTTACCCTTACCCTTTGGTACAACCATTATCCTTCACCACCTCCATAACACCATTAGTACAATGCCTCTTTCCCTATTCATGCCCCTTGGCCTAGGAAGCCAAGTCCATAATGAATTGATTTGCCCAAAGCCGTAAGTGGGGTCTCTCTTGTTTGCTTTCCAAATTCAAAAGTTGTCATTATTATTTTAAGCAATTGTGTTATTATTAAACAATTATGGAAGTAGGTTGATTTTGGAGAATTAAAAAGCTCGATGGAGAGTTCTTGACAAATGCAAAGCCACCAAACTCAACCACTAGGAGTTGGTTTCTTAAAACCAGCAAAACGATGCAGAGAGGGGTCACAGGGGTTTGGTACCTTCCCAAAAGGACATAGCAGCGAGAGAGAGATTTGACTGGTGGTGTCGTCAAGGAGTCAATAATTTCGACACGCACGGTAAGGGCTTTGGATTTGGGTCTGAACGCCGTTTGGCATCTTGAAGGTGCTGACGTTCTCAGAGGGGTCATACTCAATGCTCGTGCAACGCATAGGGAATAGCCACTCGTAAAAACTGTTTTTGTCAAATGTCAATTGTCAACTGACTCCGGGAATATAGTAGTAGTAGTCGTTATTTATGACTTGTGATTCTCTCTGCCGTGATATCAATCTTTTTACCTAATCATTCTAATTATTTTTTAAATTTAATTTTATTTCCGACGCTTTCCATCTATAGTCTGTGGAGATAGGAGTAATTTTTCTAATTAAGTTAGGCAGCTTAAATAAAATAATGTAACTTTGTGGGAAAAAGAAAAATTGTTACCAGTAATACCGATTTCTTCTAGACAAGCGATTCCGTGCAGAATGAAAATTTCACTTTTTTGTTCTCTTTCCTCTTTTTGAAGGATGCCCCCGGGCTAGCTGCAAAAGCCAGCTAGGTTTAGCTCAAGTTTAAACCATTTTTTAGACTTATTGGTTATTCATCTTGTTTGGGGAGACAACACTCAACCCCTTCTGAAAGTTTTAGCTCAAGTTAAACCTCATTGGTGATGGTGCATGCAAGGGGAAATTTTTAGATATATAGTAGATTTTACGTTTTGTTGTTCACAAGTTACCTTTTTTATGTCCTCTTTAATAATTTGTTAACAAATAAATTATTTATAATTTATCTTTAAGGTTTTTATAGTTATTTTTATGTATTAGTATATTTTCTCTCATTCAATAATCTTTTTCAAAATTTTATTCTTGTTCTCTTTGCTATTTGGAAATCCAGTGATACCAAATATGTTAATGGTAGCAATTTTTGGGCAAAAACTCTCTTTTTGTGGGAATTATTTACATTATCTTGAATAGAATTGATTAGTAAATTTCTTTTAATACCAACTCAGTCAAATATAGTATTATTGTTTGTTTCATTATACAATAAAAAACATATATATTAAAAAAATAATAAATAAATTTTGATAATAATATAAAGTTATATAAATAGATAAAAGTGTCCCTATTAATTAAAAATAAAAATAAATAAATAAAATAATTAAATCTAATTAATAATTTATATATAATACTAAATGAATAAATTTTTTAAAATAAAAAATCTCAAGAATTAACCGCCGGAATGAAACGGAGGATTTACTAGCTATCAGCTGATCCACTAGCCAGCAAGAGTTGTGTGGCATTAATTTCAAATGAAAGATATGCATATCATCTGAGGGCCCTAGGAGGCACTTAACGCATGATGTGGTCAACAAAATTAATGCATGCACATCACTACATGATTGTGAGTATCGAGGTAGTTATGTGTTTTTCCAAATGTAAGGAGATTCGCTTGTGTGTGATTTTCTTTCACGAACGCTTCACTCAATCTTTAATATATGTCATTTTTAAATTATATATAAAAATTAAAATAATAATCAGAACTTATTAATTCTTTAAAAAATAAAAATAGAAGATATAAATATTTTTTTTATCACTCAACCTCCACTTCTAATAAACTCACTTTCATGCATTCTCTTCAAATTGAATTGAGGGCTAAAATAAGTATGAAATAAGTATTGAAATAAGTATAAAAAAAAAACTCAGAACAACATATATTGAGAACTAGAGAAAAATGACTATTGATGTTTGAATTAAAATTCCTCTAGAGTTAATCTATTTCTATGCTGAGCTTATCTTAAAAATAAAAATGTAAAATATCTTTAATTTAAAAAAATACATCATAATCAGATAAAAAAAATTAATGGGAGAGTATTATGTATTAAACTCTCAACTTTTTTAACTCTATTTTATAGTTCTCCAAATTGAGAGGTATTTCAAGAGAATAATTATTTTTTAATCTATAAAATATTTAATTTTTAAATATTTTCAAATAAATATTAATATCACACATTAATTATATTAAATTATTTTAGTAAAATAAAAATTTTATGAATATATTCTAAACACTAAACTCTAAATCATATTCCCTTTTACTCGTCTATTTTACTTATTTTAAACTCCTTAATCAAGATACCTCCTTTTTATCTCTTACCCTTCTTTTTACTTGTAAACCAATAGGCCCTTAGAGACAAACTCAAATTACTTTCTTCAATTTTTTTAAAACACATCTTAACTGAAAAAAAAAAATCTATTTATGAGGCACTTACTAGATAATTGAATGCATAAAATTTTAAACTAAGGATGTGTTTAGTTAGGGTTAGGAGTGAAAATAAGGAAAAATTTTCATAGATAAAATTTATACATAAGTTTACATATAAAGCTTATTTATGTAATTTTTTCCTCATTTTTATCCAAAAACTAAACACACATTTAAAAGTTATATCTTATTATCTTAATATAAAAAATACTATTTTTATCATGTTAAGTTTTATTACTTAAGCAGATGATTTCATTGTAGTAATTCTTGATGTATTCATTAACATAATTCATAGAAAATTTATTTAGATATTTTTATGGGAATTTCTTTAGTACCTCTTCATTGGCACTAGCATTCCCTATGCCTTCGCATGCACTAGTGACCCCAACCGTTGGAAGGCAAAGGACACTCCCTCGCCTAGCCTTACCACCTCAAAACTCATCAAACATATCCCAGCATTCCCGCTCGTGCCAACCCATTCAATACCCTCAACCCCAAAACCACCAACATCAATGCCCAATAACGACCCTTCATCAATGCCCGATCAATGCATATACATATACTTACCCCAGAAGAAGGTAGATCATTCTAAGCCCATACATGGCCTATCCACTATCTTAGTAAAACAACAACACCTCTATAAGATTTAAGGGTACTAATACAACTCAAGCAATTAAAATATGTTTAATTTACAATTAAATTACTGCCATTGATTACAAAAGGATATCAACTAAGGATATAAAAAAATCCTTAATTTTTATACGATTTTTACTATACAAAATTTGCATTAATTTGACTATTAAGTGGATCAATTATTTCTATCACTTCCATCTAATGGTCACTCTTAAATTTTAGTAAATTATAGCTAAATTATCCCCAAATATTTTTTTGGTTGGTATAGCAATACTCGTTTCAATATATTTGGTGACCGGTTAATTAATCACAATGCATTTTGAGATCAATGCAGGACGGGTCCACTTTTATAGGCTTTTTTTCAAGGATAACGTGTGAGGGGGTTTTATATATTGTTTTTTGGAATATTTGTTGGTAAGCATTGTTTCTTAGAATATAAAACAGCACTTTACCAGGAGTGTTTAGAATCATTAAAATAAAAAAATGAATTGATTTGATTTTTAAGTTAAATCCTATGTTTAAAATTAAATGATTAAATGAAATTAGAAATGAATTAATTTGAAAATTCATTTTTATGTCTAAAATATAATAGATTGTGTTTAAAATTATTAAAATAGGAAATAATAAAATGATTTTAATCTGTGTGTAAGTTTTAAAATCAATTTATTTCCATCAAAATCCAATCAAAATCCAAATGATTTAAAAATTAAAAGAATAAAATTTGATGAAATCACAAAACAATTCATTTCTTATTTTTTCAATACCAAACAAATAATTTGATTTATAAATCATTTCATTTTCATTTTAATATGATTTGAAACGCACATACACACAGTTCCCATACACATCATATAGTATTTTTAAGGCCTGTAATTAGTTCTCAACCATTCTGCAAGTGTTTAACAATTATTCCATATCGTGATATGAGGAAATAATACTCTATTTTGTGTATAAATGCAGAATATAATACTTTATCTTCGATAATTATTTGAGCTATATATGTTTGTTCAGACAAATGCATCTGCTTTTGTCAACAGCGCCTCCAAATGATATGGTTGAATGGGGCTGTTTCCCAGATATAAGTATATAATAATCCACAATAATTAATGGCAATACCGTGAGATTAACTTAACGAGAATAACTAATACTAAATGATAGAGTTACATGACCAAACACCATGTACCTTTTTGACTAACAGCATATCAAAAGTTTGGATATCATATGATCCAAAAAACCTACTACTTCTTTAGTTTAATACCTCAATTGTCAGCTTCTTTTTTTCCAACCTCAAATCCGAAAGAAGAGATGCTATGCTGCTGTAATTAAAGAGTTATGATTCTGTGCCAATGATTGACATGTGGCACGATAGTCAAGATTCACAGGTTAAACACTATAGAAAACAAGAAAGTTACTCCCACAAAATTAATTAATGGTTGCATTATGGAAATTGGACCCACTTACAGGTGTTTATCAGAGAAAGAAAGATGCAGTATTGGAGCCCCTACTTTTTTGAGAATGCATAATATAATTAAGGAGTTTTTTTTTCCGATAATTAATTAAGGAGATCGTTAAAGGGCTAGTGAAATTAATTAATTTTCATGGACGCATTGAAATGGCCTCATGCACATGACGCAAATTGGACAAACCCATATGGAAGAGATCCCATCCATTTGCGAATTGCAAATTCCAAGTTTGTCTCATTTTTTTCTTGGTGTTTATTAAATAACTTACCTGCAAATTGCAATTTTATAATAATTAATGAGAAACTTTTAGCTTACTCCATCAGTAAATTTCATGCGATATTTGTTCATCAAGTCACTCCATGATCAGCTATAATATAAAATTCTTTATGTGAATCATATGGTTTGACTAGTCGTTGAAACTTTGAAAGGAAATAATCCTCAGACTCGGTCTTAAGAATACGAGTAAACAACCATATATAAGAACAGTTTGAAAAAAAAAAAATTTAACTAGGCGAAGAGGGTGTAATTTAGTAGAATGGGCAGCTTAATAGGATCGATCCTTATATTGCTTAAGTGATTACTAAGTAATTGCCACTTGCTTGAATTTGCTTAGTTGTTTTTCCGATGAATCAAGACGAAAACCTCTCTAATGCTCACTTCTTTTATTGAAAGCTATGTTTCTTAATGATTACATCACACAATGGTTTTTCATTTTCAGCTTATCCATTTCTCTTATATTATGTTCAAAGTCAATTTTCTTGGCATGAGATCGTTATGTGCAAATTCAAACTTAATTATTCGATCAAGCTATGGCTATACTTGATTTGGAAGCTAGCTGGTCAGTCGCCGAATGAGAAGATCACCAAAAGCAATATTTGTGATGAAATCGGTACGTAGTATCTGTTCTGGTTCAGTGAAATCACATTCATGATAAATTCAGAACAGGGACAATATATAAGCTTTGAAAAAGAATAAAAAACAAAAAAAAAACCTCAGATATGGAAGTTTAGGCATGTTATGAATGGTGCTATCTTTAACATTTAATAATTTCTCTTACGTTAGGATAGTTTTGAAATGAAAAAGAAAAAAGAAAAAAAAAACTTTCTGGCTGGTTGTTGAGATGTTGCCATTATTGGGTCACATGCCATGAACTAGTGAATTGCATAGAATCCACAACAACCACGTATTAAGTCGGGGGCACCATGAGAAATGTACTATAATAAAAAAATGACCAGTCATGTAACAGTAATTTTTATTTTAAACAAGTTTACGTAAATTGTCGTGTGCAATGAGACTTCAACACATAAGAGTGAATTTATGTGCAATAAATTTCGGGTCAACAAGTTAATTTCACGTGCAATATAAATATAATTTTACGGGCATATTAATGCAACCCCTGACAAGCACTATGAGAAATTGAGCTCAAATATCTAACGGCGAGTTTTCGCGTGCGGCATTCTAGTCTATAGCACTAACAATTTTATGTTACAAAAGTCTATCATGCATTCTTACTGTTTGAATAATTGACCATCACTTCATGCTTAAAAGTAAGATATATATATATATATATATATATAGTGAGATACTTGAAAGTATATTGTGATGGAGAAAGAGAGACACATTTTTTCACCATGGTTATTATCATAGGGGAACTTGACGTTTGCAAGGAGTGACTAGTGCTGGGTCTCCAACGTGCGAAACCCAATCGTGTTTTACCATTTGTAATGCCGGCAGCGATCAAGTTATTAGGGCCCGCTAGCTAGCCCAATGACATTTATTTGAGATCTGAAAGTGGATTTTTCAAATTACATTCATTTTATCACTTAATTTATGATCCACACTCACTCTTCCCATCTACTTTCTCAACTCTTGGATTATTTGATGAATATTCGAATGGACAATTACTTTGATAATATTGCTCTAGCTAACCTCCTTGTTCTGGTTGCTCTAACTTCAATTATGCTATTAATCATTTCATGTGTCATCCGTCTAGAAAATACTTGATACATTGCGTTCGTGTAAGATAATATAATGAAAAGAAAAAGAAAAAAAAATTACCAACTAACCGCTGAACGACCAATAAGTAGCTAGCAAGTTCGATTAGTGCACTTGTTAAGAAGGGATTAAGAGGAAGAATAATCATAAACATTTAATCTCCTAAAATAACAATAACAATGTCTAAAAAGTAAAATAAAATTAATTATAATTAAATAATAAAAATTACTTCTACCATTTAAATAAATATTTCTTTTATTTTTTAGGTAAATTCACAAACAAATATATTTTTGACACAAATTTGTGTTAAAATATATATTGATTTGTGAATGTATCTAAAAGGTAAAAGAAATATTTATGTTGAAACAAAAGAGAATATTTAGAAAGACTCTCCGAAGGTGACTGAGAAATAAAAGGCAATCATAGGCGACTTGGGTGGCCAACTATGTGTTTTATGGTTGTTTGTGTCTGGGTGGTAGTTTACTCTTAAGCTGTCTTCTCGTCAGACTTTGTTTTGATCTTACGTTGTGTTGTGGACTGATATATCATCCTTTTGCTCCTCACCTTTTGTGGGTCGAGCTCAATAATGAAAATGAAAACTAAGAATAAAAATTATACAGATACAAGATAATTATATTTATGTCCAGTATTAATTATGTTTTCAATCAAATTGAACCGTATAACAAACAATTGGTCTTTAAGAAGAAGAGATCATAGGGTTCCACAGCGCACATTACTTGCACCAATCTTAGCAGTCCCTAAATTGAGCTATAACAATTGTTGATGGAAGAGGGTGGCGGGTTGATGGCTATTCTATCGGAGGTCTCATCATCATCAATAGGTGGGGCTTGGGGGATCTCGCTTGGTGGGTATGGGCTAAGGTCTAAGGAGACGGAAACGAAAACGAATTTTTTAATGGGAGTGTTATATCCCTTACTTGAAACATTTTGTACGTAAATGTCCCAATCACGGGAGCCATCAAATGGTACACTATAACAGTTTTAGATACACATTATTTTCACACTAAATATGTAAGTACAAGATATTTAATAGTGTGAACCGGAAAAAAAGTAAATTGAGTAAAATGACATATTTATTGATCTTAATTTGAAACTGTACCACACTAACAATATATATATATATATAGATATATAGTTTATTTTAAAAGTAATCTATATAATCTTTTGTTATTGGGTTCATTCATTTTTCTCCTCATGGTTTTCTCTTTCCTTTGTTTTTGGCTTTTGGGGACGAGTAACATTTTGGAACTGAGGGTTAGGTTTTTCAATTGGAAGAAAATGTTGATTCAACATGATATTCACATGTGGATTGGCCTGTAAATCTATATTTAATAAACATTCAAATTGGTATTAAATAATTTCATTGATAGATAAATTAGTCCCTAATAAAAAAAATTAGGCTGAAGTCTCAATTATAAAAATATGACACTATAGATCCTTGATAATTCTATTGATAGACAAATTAGTCCCTAACAAAAATTATTAGTGTTGAGGTTCTCACAATTACAAAAATAGAACACTATAGATCCTTGATATTTTCATTTTGATGGACAAATTGGTCTTGATAAAATAATATTAGTGTTGAGGTCTCACAATAATTAAAAATATGACTCTATTATGTTGTTTATAATATGCAATCATTGTACTTTTTGAAAAAATAATTTTAAGTGTATTATATTAGTACTATAGTGCTTTAGAATAAGGTAATAATAAAGCATAAGTAATTCAATTCCAAATCATATTCCTTTTTAAAACAATAAATTGTAGGTCAAGGGTTTATTTCTTAATAATAGATACGGTGCAATATTGGAACATTTGGGGAAGAATTTGTAAAAAATAAAAATAAAAAGGTGTATTTCAGTTAGTCTTAATTAGGATTAATGAATGTTATATAAATTAATAATTAAAGTGTATGTCTGCATTTAACATTTTCCAAGTGAATCAGAAATTTATATGTTCTATTTTTACAATTGTGAAAATCTCAACACTAATTTTTTATTGTCATGGACTAATTTGTCCATCAACAAAATTATTAGGGACCTATAGTATTCTATTTTTATAATTGTGAGGGACTTCAACTCTAATATTTTTTATCATGACTAATTTATATAAAAGAAATTATCAGAGACCAATTTAATATTTAATCTATATATGATCTTTTCAATAGAATTCTTTCTCAATGACTATATTCACCCACCTCTTTAGTTAGTTTCCATAATGGAATCTAATTAACCATTCCGTTTATAAGCTGTTACACTTTTACATTAGCCCTCCTTAATTAGCTTAGCGGTCACTCCACTTTGATTTGCTCATGTATGTATTTTTCACTTTTGCCTAAATCTTACACTTTTTTCACTCTTATTGACTTGAACTTCATCACAATGTCATTTGTAGGTACCACCCCATGCCAGTTCAAGGGGAACATCCTATGCACCAGTGATTAAGAAGATTGAAATGGCCATTGCCCATGCATCATCTGCACAGCCTGGAACCTAGGTAGGAATAACATGAAAAATTCTTAAATGTTTTTAAGAGTAGGAAAAATTTTACTAGATTCAGTCATCGTTTGACTACAACCATTTTATTAAAAAGATAGTAAAAGTAGAAAATAACAATGACCTGCAAAATTGTAATGTCAAATAATGAGCAGAACAAAACCTAAGAATCTCTCATGTTCCCATTGTACTCTACGTGACATTCAATGATGCAAGTCAGCCATGAATATGCTATATCAGCGTCCGTGTTAGTAGAGTTTCAAGGATGCATCAAATGGCCATAATCTTTAAAAGAATAATATAACGATGTGCTATTTATATTTTGAGTAAAATAAAGTTTTACTAAATTACTACCAATCTATTCACTCGTTTAGCAAGAAGCAGGCCACTCCTATTTTTAAAATGAGCTGCCTAGATCGCAGAGATGGGACCTTCACGCTAGCAGCAGCCCCAAATGTATGATTGGACAGTGCACAAAATTGCTGTGGACCTATGATCAACGATAAGAGATTCTTTACTGCAGAGAAATGGAGATGGAAGGCATATTCTTACACTTTACCCACTCAACCAAGCAAACAAGGATACTTCCGTTTAGTTTGGTATTGATGGGATTTTTTTTGTTTTGTAAGAATTGCTAATCTCTTGAGCTCTCCAAAAATTACTGTAGTAATATTGTTTTGTAAAATAATATAAAAATTATTCTTAATAATAATATAGTGGCTAGCAAGTATATTATAAGTGGATATTGATATTAAAAAAGGTAATTTTTATGTTTATTGTCATTAGATAAAATGAAGTTATATTAGGCTTTAAGTTTTAGTAGCAACCTTTCAAAGCACCTTAAATTTTTAAAGGTAATTTCTACTATGCCCTTTCCACTTGAAGGGGTTTGAAACCCTTCTTAAATGATCCAATCATGTTTAAACATGTGGTAAATGATTGATTACATGGACAATGACAAATGATTATTTCAACATTTAGATTTAGGCCCTTCAAAATTCGAAGATTTAAAATCTTAAAAATTTGAACCCAGAATTTGAAGAACCCTAACTCTTCAGCTAAACCCAAGAACCCTAAAGTTCCCATTCTCGCCCAAAACCAGCTTCAGCGGACTATATGCAATCGTTAGCTTTGTTTCACAATCTTCCACTGTGTGTGTATTGTGAAAATCTACAAACAATATGTCTTTTATATATATTGAAATAATTAACATGTGCAATATCATCGTCTGCACAGTTTTATCTTGCAAACTCGAAATAACTCATTCCCTTCTTCTAATTGAGCACACACTTCGCCTAAGCAAAAATCAAACTTGCTTTAAAGTATTTTAGCTCCGGTAGAAGTAATTTTTTCTTTGGCAATTGTTGCCACTTCCACCTGTGTCCCAATAAAAAAAATAAGTTGTGCTTGTCATGTCATACAAGAAATTGAAACAATTAACACTATTGTGCTCTGAGTGCCGCGGTGCTGGATTTTTTTTCGTGATCAGGGTTTTTAGATTTTAGAAAGAATAGTTAGGGTTCTTCATAATTTCAACTAGGATTCTTGAGATCATTTTTCGAATAGAATGATAATTTAGATGCCTGAGAATCAGAACAATATTAGTTTGCTGTTTGTGATTGAAAATTTTTCAAATTTGCAAATTGACCTTAGAACACATTAATCATAATAATAATAATAATAAAAAGGTTAAAGGGACCTAAATGCAAATCTTAAAAGTGGTGACAAGTAATAGAATATGTATAATATTCATTCACCACATTTTCAAATATGGTTGGGCCATATAAAAAGGGTTTCAAACCCCTTCAAATAGAAAGGGTACAGTAGGAATCACCATTTTTAAAAGCAAGAAGTAAAACATATGCACCCCTTCAAGAGCACTGACGAACCAAGTCTTCATGAACATGTGACCCATAATTAGCCCGTTGGGTCCTCAATTTTTGAAAGGTTGATATAAGCACACGCACCAGTACACACGCGATCAATTTCGACCGCAAAGTACTTCTATTAAATTTCAGTTAGTGATCTCCAACTAAATTTTACTGACGTAGAACTCAATTTGCCAACGGAACCACATAGGGGTTGTTGTAAGTTGTAACATAATTTAATCCAAAAGTAACTGTTAGCATTTGGAATGCTTAATTGCTTATACCCACCTCAGGGTATAGTATCTGTTTGCTATACTACAAGCGCGTCTGAGTACAGGACTGATAGGCACTTGCAGAATTGTTAGGTATCATACACTGATTTGTCCGGTGCTATCCACAAACTTGCCAAGGAACCATGTACTGCTGTTTTCGTTTATGTCAAATTACTTTTAATCAAAGACAAAGCCCACGAGTAGTAGGACAACAGAAACAGTACATTTTTGTCAACTGAAATTTAGTTAGAAGTGGTCAAACCCATTATTCACGCTTATTGTTTAGCCAATTTAATGAGGAGTTCAAACGCTCTATTAAACAATCTAATCAGTTGGAATTGGACACCACCTCACAAAGACATAGAAAGACTACTGTAGCTAGTGGTCGGTCATGTGGATTGCTTTGGCAGTAGGTTAGATTTCAAGACATGCAGCACAAAATTATCCATGACCCCCCATGGTTGTGTTTCCTCTCCATCACTATCTGATTTGAAGTATCAAGTTTGGATGAAGTGCATAACCGGGGTCTCTTTCTGTCAAGATTTCAATACGAATTTTTTACTTTTTGGGCCTTCCATTTATTTCTAGCAAGCAGTAATTTTTTAAGTGCACTTATGTTATTGTCATTAGCTAGCCCCTTTGTCAAAAGCAACCCGCTTTTTAGACTCAAATCCATTGTGGAACAAATCATAGCATGGCCAATAATGTGTGTGTTATGTATCCGCTGTTCACGACTTTTAATTGCATCTACCGTTTCTAACCACTCCAACTTCAATTCCTTCAATCATGCAATGTACAAGGAGCCAATATAATAGATAGTTGCCCATAATTTTAGGCCTTGTTTTGCACCTTGATTCACATAACTCCTTCTCCTATTGATTAATTTGTTTGATAAGCTCTTCAATTAAGCTTTTCAAACAAGGGGATTGGGATGAGGTGGGGTCCTCAAAGTGTTGAAATTCTAGGCTACTCTCAACAATTTTCCACATACATATAGTTCATAGGTTATCTACAGGCTTTTAAAGTCAACAGAACAAGATATTTCTCCCTTTTGGACTTAGCTGATCTCATACTCCTTTTGCTTTATTTATTTATGAGTGCTTTTTGGCACACCCACCAACTTTTTTGAGAAGATTTACTCTGATCTGCTATCACTTGCTTCCCACCAAGCAACGTATGGGTATTTATCAGCCTTTGCCATCCCCTGCTGCTTCTAAATTGCTGCAAGCTCAACATGGATGCTGTCACAACGACTTAAGGATTCGGGATTTTTCGCTTCAATGTGAATAAATGAAGGAATGGTCGGTAGATCTTGGTCATTTGCTGGCGGAAAAAATGGTAAAAAGATATTCATGAAATCAAAGATATGGTCGAATATTGAATATCAAACGTGACAGGTTACATAACTTAGCATAACCATGCCATCCAATAGATGCAGTCAGCAAATAAGCCAGAGTCCAGATTTGACCACTAAATATGTGCAATCTATTCCAAATGAGTAATCATGAAAGTTGAGCTACAGCTACAGTAATTATACTGCTAACTTAATTGAGAGCCTAACTAATTAAAAATTCGGAACAATAAAATTAGGGGCCTTCATTAGAGATCTTAGGGTTTTTTTAATATAATGGCCTTACAAAATTATTATAGCAGTAGGATATGATATCGCCAAGAATTAATTAGGTTGTTGCGTTTTTTAAAAATGGAATTTCTTAAAGCGTTGATAGGTTTTTGCATGAGACAAATTTGCAGCATTATATTTATTTATTTATAGCTATTTTTCAAAATATTCTGATGTTGTTAATTAATATATTAGATTTTGAATGGATGCATAATGATGATGCATGCATTAGCAAGTTGACTTATGGAAGTCTTAAATATAGACCAAATTTTGCTTCCATCTTGGAACCACATGGGTTGATGGTCAAAATACTCAAAACAATATAATCTGATTGGTTCAGAAAGATAGACAAATATTAAAATGCATAATTATATTCATATGTATCAAGCGCTTATCTCATCTGTCATGAATCACGTTCTGGTTTGATTGAAGGAGCATCTTCTAGTTATATAATTTTTAAGAAAATAGTCTTACTTTTGTCTTTCTCTGGTACACTGGAAGCGAAATCTTCTGGTAAAAGTGGTCAAGTCTGCCCTGTTATCATAATTTGTTTTTGATTAAAAAAGAATGAAATTAGTTGGTTATATCTTTGTAATTACTTTGACAGATCGCAATTGATGTCTGACATAGCACATGATTTTCAATGGGAAAACAAGGATTTAAATCTAAACTCAGTTATGTTCATATTACAACGAGAAAATATTTTTTTGAAATATTATTATTTTTAATTAACCTTATGATTAAACCAAATAATTTTAAGATATTATGTAATTAACATGTTGTATGATTTATACTTAAAAATATTCACGTCTATTCATAAAAAATGTTCACATGTCTCTGTTGGTCATATGTTATAGTGCATAGTCTTTGTTTTCTGCCCTACAAATCACAGAGGAAGAAATAAAGCCAAGGCACCCAAGACCCTACTAACAAATCAGTCACAGAAGCTCTAACATAGTTACTTCTTGACTTGCCCTCTCTATGCCACCAACATGTTTTAAACTTAGGTTCATGCTAAAACACGTCTTTTTTTCAGACCCTTGTGGTTAAAACAGAATTCTACTCTTTTTCTTTGGAGGCTACAGAACATAATATAACTTGAGAAGGACAGGACTGCACATACAAAGAACGAAATTAACAACCATTAAAGCTTAGTACAACGGACAAAAGTAACAAACAACAATTACACATATCATCAATAAAATTGTAAATTGTCAGGATACGGATTAGCCATCTATTGATCAGGAATAAAAGGGTCCTTTTGAATTATATCATGAAAGTTTTGCCAAATTAAAAGAATTGGCATAAATGAGCTTCATTTTGGTCAACCCATGTTTTGGTCAGAAGCTAGACACAAGTTATTTGGGTTAATACACCATTCCCGGTTGGACTTTTTGATTTCATAACTAGGCTTCAACAGTGGACCGAAGAAAAAACATAAACTAGGCTTCGACAGAAATACAAAAGGCAATCTACCAACCCATAATGTTCGAAGGGCCCAAGAAATAGTTTGAGACATCAGAAGCGATTTATTGTTCCAGACCCAAAAATGGGATTAATTGTGGAACATTTCTTCTTAATGACCAAAAAAGCTAAAAATATTCCTCGCTCTTTTTTTTGCCTTCGTTTCAGTTTTGCTATATTGAAAATTTTTAGAATGTGTGGAAAAAATAAGACTAAATACCCATCATTCCCTCAAATTTTAAAAATCTCATTTTAGTCTCAAACTTCACAAATAGGGACAAATTAGTTTGTTCATCAAATTATTATCTAAACTATTAGTAGAAATCCATATATTCTGTTAATTTATTATATACTGTTAATTACAATAAGTCTTAACTTATCTTATTCCTCTATTCTGAACAAATAATAACTTAAAGTTAAAATCTTTCTTCTAGAGAGCTATGGTGAGGGAAAATATGAAGATGAAAGTTAAATGATTTCATTTAAAGAAGTGAAGGTTAGGACTACTATGAAAATTAACAGTACACGTAAATAAATTAACAATATAAAAAAGTAACCTAATAGGATACAACTCATATGATAATTTTATAGAGAATTAACTTATTCTTTATTTGTAAAATTTGAGGGACTAATATGAGATTTTCTAAATTTTAGGATTAATTTATCCTCTATTATAAATATGAGGAACTAAGGTGGAGTTTTACTCAAAAAATAATAATAATAATAATATTCATATTGATGACGGTACATTTCTTTGCTACCCAAACAATTGACTTCATTAAAAAAAATAATGAATCTATGGATAATAAGATATAATAAAAATTCTTGCCTCACCTACATGCTACTGTGTGTTCAAAATTACATTATCTCAGCTGCCTTCCCTAAAGAGCCTCCTAACTCTAAATGCCATACACAGTACATACTCCATAAACCATAATTTTTCGAGTGTTAATTAAAGTTACTAAACCTATGCATATTTTGTTCTAGCAGGTCCTTGTCACTAAAGAAAAATCTCCCTCAGTCATTTCCTCACATCTTTATTGACTATCTGACTCGTCCTTTTTTCTATTTGAATTTTGATCTTCTTTAGTTCTTCATCCAAATTGTTTATAATTCATAATATCAGGACCCGCTAACTTTATGGATTGGATTTTGAGCAAAAGCTAATTAAAGTGCTGCTCACTGAAGCCGGAAATCCACAATAGATTCTGCAATCTTTGCTTACAATCATAAGCACGATGACCAAATCCTATTACCTAGTGAGCTCACGCTCCCTTTGTGGAGAGTTTCATTAACAAAGGAGAACAAAGAGAATCATATGCATTGGATGAATGTCACTATGGACGCATCTCCCAAACGGAAGGTGCCCTAATAAGTCACATTCCTATTGCATGACACCCATTAACTAGTTGTTCAATTCAAAAGAAGAAAAAATGTTATTTGGATCATTATGGAATTATTGTTGACTCAAATCATTTATTATTTGATTGAATGTAAATCCACTTGAATGAAATTTGCACTCATTCAATTGAATGGCATGTAAGTTAACATAGTATTTTTATATAGTGAGTACAAATAACATAACTAAGAAAAGACCTAACCACTATGAATACCTAATTTATCCACTGACCGTAACCCCCTCTTTAAATGATATGCTTGCGCGTGCCAATGTGCGCTCATGCACTGGTGCAGTGTACAGAGTCGACAATAGCTACAATTGAATCTAAACATGTCAAATCAACATTCTTTTAACTTCACAGAAAATTACACAACCTTAAAATCTCACCTTGCCTGCTTCCATAAGAATTAATTAATGGAGTTTATCAAAATGACCAAAAAGGAATTTAAAAGGCGGATATGAGATATGAAATAACGACAACTAAATTTGTAGTTTAATACCGTCAATTGAGTCATTCAGATTCAAAGCAGATGGAACACGAAAACAGTTCATGCAATTAAGGTTTTCAACTGATGAGGAGGAAGATGAACAATATTATTACAACACATTTACAACCGCATTATTTTACATCTCTGTAACTTTTATTATGTAATTAAATAAATCTCATTCCATGTGTACTAATTCTCTCACACGAGCAAATAAGAGACACGCAAGCAGCAATGTATGTAGCATTTAATTCCCTTCATTTTATATTAATAATCGCTTTTAAACGTTCAATTTTGATACATTAAAATGTGGGATGTATTCATCTTCAAATTATAACAGGATATATTCACTTTTCAATTTACTAAAATTGTATGATTTCTTAGCAATTATTAATATGAAATAGAAGGAGTATAAAAATAATCCATGCACTGTAGAAATGGTCAGAGCCTCATATAATGGCTGCTAAAACCCCCGACAACCAATTCCTGAGACAACATCTAAGTAGTTTATGGTAAATGCTTAAAGCTCAAGCCTCAAAGCATCACCAAGCAGAAAATTATTAATTATTTTATAGTGCCACTCAACAAGTGTTCTGCCAAGGGGTAGAAAATTATGTTCAGAAAACTTCTAGCTTGGGATGGAATTCTACCTTGTAGTTAGATATAAAAATCATTCATATACTTTTACCCTTAATTTTAATTTTTGAAAAATATATTTCATTCATAACATAATATCAAAACCTTCATGACCAAACCTATTCATTTAGGAAAGATAATTTAATGACAGATTTGTATCAAGAGTCATCATATATCATCCTATAAATCAAAGATATATTATCACTGTTCTTTTGGCTAAATCAGTAAATCCGGCTCCCATATGCAGTTTGCTTCAAACAATGTAAATGACATTGTTAGACGGCGAGTGGTAACTAAAACTAGTACAAGGCACATCACACATTACTTGGGTTTTTTGACAATCACACAAACACGAGATATGAGAGACACGGTTGAAGGAACGATGAAAAATTTACACACTATAGATCCTCCTTCAACCAAACCACATCATGAAAACTAGCGTACATAGAATATAGGTACTCCCATAGTCAGGTCTCGGGGTTTTATAAGCTTTCACAATCATGATAAAAAAAGGGCTTACTGAACATATATAAATGCCGTGGCAACATCAAACAGACATAACATAACAGTAAACAATACAAGGATTAAGGTAGCTTAGTATGAAATTCTCTCCGGGTCAACATGCCTTTGGTTCTGACCTCCAACTCATCATGACCTTCGTTTGCTCCACAACACAATTCAGAAGCTTTAAATCCCTCAAACAGTTAGATGGAAAGAAAGTGTAACCAGTGATAATAATGCCTAGTTCCTGCTCTTGCTCTTTTCAACAGCCCTCGGAGCTGCAAGTAGGCACATAGAGGTAAAGTTGAATAAGATGCTGAGATCAGGATTTTCATGGAAATTTTGAGCGAAATTCTTAACATAGATTCGACTTCATTGTAAACAAACAGAAGTTGAATGCAGATACCAAATAATTGGGAGAGTAAAATTAGCCTCAACATGGGTTCTATCGGTTTTATATTTTATGATAGATGTGTTGAATAATACTAACCTAGACCAATGGCATCAGAACTCTTCATGATCCTCAGCCTCCTGCATGTTTCAATAAACATCCTGCAAGAATTTGGGTTAAAATTAATTTGCAGAAAAACAAATATACAAGTCCATTACGAAAGCTTTAAACAAGTAATCCTATATTAAAGTGAGTTACATGATATACCACTGTAAAACTCTGCATTATTAATAAACAAGAAGTCAACACCGTACCATAATATTAGAGTAACTGCAATATTTTGCATGCAGTGAACATTTTAACAGTTTGTCAAACAAGTGACACAATATAATACAATGATGGCATAAAATTCTGCATATTGTCGGTATATTGAAATCAAATTTTATCAAAATTAAGCTGACCTAGGTTACCAGAAACATATTATGTATTTGTTTCCTTTCTTTTATCAGATTATGGCTCTAGCATGTCGATTAGTCCAAAATAAAACAGCACTGCCTCTTGGCTGCCCCCAGAAAATATTATTGCAATAAAAATTTGCTCTCCAAACTTAAGAAATAGTATTAAATTTGTCATTATGAATACAGAAAATTACATTGGAACCTTGATATGTTGGGGTTCATTTTCAATTAACACGGAGAGATTATAGTAATTGAAGGATAACTAGTACTACTCTACTGGTAAGATTTTTGAGGTTTTAAGTTAAATCTTAGTACAGATGATAGTTAGCAAACTTATTTTACATCAATACTCATGCACCATCCACCAAGTATATTTTAATTAACTCATTACTCCGTAGGGTTGTCCAAAACAGGAAAATTACTTGATCAGACCCAAAGTTCCTGAGCCATTTCTATGATATTTTTCATATGCATAGATAATTTATAGCTACCATTATAACAATGTTATGTTACATCTTCAACCTTCCCAGTCCCATTCACATATTCATCAAGTGTAAGCAGAAATTGTCAGACATTTTAAGATGAAATGAAAAGGCTCAGCAAAGTCACTTTGTTTTGATCTACCATGGGCATGATATGCATGATGCATTACACTTGATATTCACTATTCACCTCTTGGCAATGTACAACATTCTATTTTAAAATCATTTTTCTGCCATCTATCAACATTCCTTCTCAGGACAAGCTAATAAGGATTAAAGCCACGTGTAACCAAAAACAGACCAAAGAAAAATCAAAATAAAACACATTTCTGGAATGTAAATTTGTATATTCAATGAGTTTTAACTTCTTGTTAAAAGAAATGCCAATAAAAAAGCAAGTACATAAAAGCATTAGAACTTACTCGCAAGGAACATCACCCACAAGCATCCAGTCGCCGTCTTTGTCTTCATAAGTAAGAACATATTCTGACCCATGAAGAAGATCCTTCAGCTTGGTTTCATTCAGCATCTCCCTGCCCAGAGTTCCATGAGATCCACATTGACCTGAAATAATACCAAACCAAGCAGTAACTGGATCCAGGCAGACTGTCCATACATAATTGAAAGGCTAAGTTTTTTCACATAAAACTAATTCTTTCTTACTTATAGTAAAACAGCTGAACATCTTCTCTAGAGCAGAAGATAGTTCTGGATATGTAGAGTAATTCTTCAAGTCTACTTTCCTTAAATAGGGGGCACCATCCATACTGACCTTGACAAACAGTGCACCAGATCCCACTTTTCCATCTACTTCTTCAGTGTTCTTTAAATTAGTAGCCAAGGAATTTTTCCTAAATGATCTTATAGGTGGCCACCCCACCACCTGAGCCCTGTCACACAAGGAATATCAGAGATCATTTCCACAGTTAAGCTCAAACTTAATGTGATCAGTTCCTGTTTTTCCACTTACTTGGTAGCTGGTGCACTGTTATTATTAGTTGTGGAACCATTAAGAGTCGGTCCGGTTTCATTAGGCTTCTCGACCCCCACCTTTGTAGCTGCTACTTCTTTCATTTTGGCTGGTTGAGCCCCACCTTTCTCAAGCATAGAACCAGGTTTTAATCCTAAGTTAGAAGAAGGCCTTGGTGACAGTATCGGACTCGCCTCCGAATTAAGTAGGAATTTCCCCTGCATGATAGATTGGGGACTTTTAGTGTCTGGCCTAGCCAGCATTTAACATGCATATTTTCCTTCAACTAAATTGGTATTTACCTCTGGGAACCCATTCATGGCATCTGAGAACCCTCTCTTGTTACCCAAAACAGCAGCCTTTGCTGAGGATTGGTGATTGTCGATTGAGAGGCGCAGAGGAAACAGAGGTTTTTCATCAAATTGAGTCGAGTTTCTCAAGCAATGATCAGAATCTCTCTCAGGAGACTGAGATCCTGGAAGTCCAAGCCTGAGTTCTGTGGCTTTCAGGTTCAGGTTACTCTTACTCTCATCCAAGAATAATGGAACAGAGCTGTCCACAGAAGAACAACCTGACAATCCCATGTAGTTGCGTTCTTTTAATTCCGAGCTCTTGATGCGTACACTTTCCATGGTGGTTGAGGAAACCAACAAAGTGGCATTGCTTTTGCCTTCCTCCTCCCCTATGCCGAGGACCGGCGGAGACATCAGAATTCAAACCAAAACCTCCCAATTTTGCTTACCCTATCAAAACAATAACGACATTTGACATTGCTCATAAAACAAATTGATCTCTTGAGTAAATTCTCAATACTACTACTATAACAACAGCAAGCGAAGCCTTATCCCAGTAGGTGGGCGAGTAAATTCTCAATGATCTTGCATAAAATGCCACAACCTTCAAGCTCGGCAATCAAACAGGAAAAACAGAAACATTACATTGAAAAACAGCTTGATTCACAATCATGCTCAACAAATGACTCATCTCATAAATTCTATAATCTATTGACTAGAAACATACCCTTGTTCAAATTTTCTTTGCTTTGAGCCAAAGAAGCATGAAATTAGCAACAATCGCCAAGTAAAGTTCTTCATGCCATAATGCAGAGTTAGCAACACGGTTTTGAGAGTTAGAAACAATATATACCAAATTAAAACGGCGAAATATAAGAGATAAGACAATCAACATTCATTGCTGCAAACAGTGGCAGAGTGTAGATACTCAAATTAAGTAACTATTACTTTTCGGTGGGAAAAGTTAAGAGACGAAGTATCCAAAAATAACATACGGGGGAGAATAAGCCGTAGTACAACAAGTGGTAATAAAAAATACAGAGAGAAAAATAAAGGACCTAGGATAATTTATGAGTCACACTCTTTACTCTTCGCTGAGTCACCTTCCATCAAAGCACACTTCAGCAGATAGACTAAAAACTAAAAATAATTCTAAAAATATATATATCTAGAAGGGAAATAACAGACAGAGAATTTAAGTGAAGATAAAGATAATTAAGCACAGACACTATGTTCGGTTGGTCATAAAAAAAATAAAAGGAAAAGTGAATAAAGTTGAATGAATTTAAAAAATCACAAAGTATTCAGCGAAAAAAGAACAAGGGTGAGAAAGAAAGAAAGACCATACTTGTCTTAATGCCCTGAAAAAAAAATTTAAAGAAAATGAAAAAGGCTAAAAACAAAGGTAGAATTTCTTTTTTCATCCATTACTGGAAAAAGATAAACATGCATGACACGGTTGAAAGTTGAAACCGCGAAAGCTAAAAAGGGCAAAAGCAAACAGACACAGAGAGTTGCATGAACAGTTCAAGAAATTCCAGGAACCAACAAAATGAGGAAAAAAAAAGTGTGGAAGTTAAGCTTAGTTAGGAGCTGAATATTACAACGTTTTACCTGAAGAATGAGCAGATCAGAAAGGATGAAGAAGAAGAAGAAGAAGAAGAGTAGTGATTGAAACTTTGGTTAAGAGAAGAGAAGAGAGAAGAAGGAGAGAGAACTAAGGACCCTCCATTAGGCATAAAGTAACAAAAGCTTAATTGCTGTCCGATGTGAAACTCCATGCATTAAAATATGTCACTTTAATAATAAGCTAGAATTTGTACTGCTCTTTTATTATTATGTAATTTTCCATTCTTTCTTTAATGTTAAGACATTATTTGCAGATTGTACTGTCACCTTTTTATTTATGTTTTCTCGTAAGGTGTTGTCACCTTTTTAATTATATTCCGCCGAACGAATACTTGACATTGCCCCTTGATGCACCTTTTTCTGATGATGCCGTTGATTCATCCTTCTTCTTTGAAGGTTTGGTTTAACTTTGATTAAATAAAGATATAAACTGGGACCTAGTGTAACTGGATTATTTTTTTTACTCTAGTGTAACATGAAATTAGAAAAAAAAAATTTAGTAATTTTAAATATTTTTATAAGCTTTTTAATATTTTTAAATGACAAATACTTTGAAATGCATTTTTTCCCCTTAACAAAGACAGTTATAAGTGGTATTTTCAAAACATAACATTATTCATGGATGCAAATGTGAAAGGAAAAAAATCTCCTTTTTCAATTCATTTCATATATTTAAGAGATTATTAAGTGTTCAAAAGTTATGAAAGTAAAATGAATCAAACAGGTATTTTGTCACAAATAATGAAAGTGAATCTAAACTAAACTACACACAAGGATGGATAGAGGATTCAACAAATGAGTGGATCAAAATTATAAAACTAAGAAAAGATGAGTGAAAAAAAACCCTTTATATATATATATATATATATATATATATATATATATATATATATATATATATATATATATATATATCACATTTAGAGAGTTCCTATACTATTATTGTTATTACCTGGTTCCTAAATATTTTAACGATTAAACGAGATATTTCTATTACCCTGGATCTAAGAGAAAAGTAGAATCACTTTATAATAGTTTTCAGTATCCAATAACTCAATTTATGCTTCATTCTTTTAACTTTGAACCACCATATATAATTTTTCTTGAATTAATAATATTGTATTATTAGTCCACACACTTTAAAAAGAATCATAAAAGAAAATGAGTAAATTTCTCCATGACATCTTTCATCTATTACATATTATTATTATGTTACTATTATTATACTATATTGCATAATTATATATATATATATATATATATATATATATTTATTATTTTAATACTCACTCTATCATCATTAAATATGATGATAACCTCCATTCACTCTGTCATCTATCACATCCATTGATTATAAAGTAACGTCTTATTAGATGTTAAAATAATACTACTCTAATTTTTTTAGAAAGCTAGACCCACAACCCTGCTGCTCAGGCTTAATTTGTTCCTGATTACACAAATTTTAATGTAGATTAAAAGACAATACCTCTATCAACAAATTGTCAATCCAATTGGAGATGGCATATGTCCTTTAGGCAGCGTTTGAGAAATATCATGGGATAAAAAATATGGAAACATTGATGATAGAAATATGTTTGAAGAAGGGGATGGAGATAAAATTCCTAAAATTGATTTCGTCCAAGATAACTTTTGAGCAAATTTTCATACCTTCAAAAAAGGGGAGTGAAGATATGTCTCTAAACATAAATTTAAACTATTTTTTTAAAACATCCCTTTAAATATTTTATATTTCATTTTTATCATTTCACTTTTTAATTTTTGACTAAACTATAACTTAATTTTCTTTATATTTTCATCAACCATTATGTTCTGTACACCAATACTAAACATAGTTCTGCCCATTTTCAATATTCATTCTATCTCTATTGGCTTATTGTCTCAAGACAGATATCAAACACAGCCTTAAACATAAAAGTGCTCAATTCAATCCAAAATTTATTTATTTAGAAAAAAAAATTGTTGAAAGAAGACCTGAGCCCCAATTGCTCTTAATAAAAGTTGGAACATGAAATTTTCTAATGTAAAACACACATGGGTGGCTGGGTGCCTACAAAACTCTATATAATATAAGATTTATAATAAATAAAATACCATATATATTTCACCAAGCTAGGGACTTCTTATTGTTGGAAACAAAACAAAATTGGATTGCCTAAGCTGTACACTGAACTGACAAAGTGGGGTTCGACTCATAAAACAATGTCTTTCAGATATTTTGGATTTTAATGTAATATTGAGAATAATATTATTTGAGTGAAAATGACTTGATTTTTAATTAGTTCAGATTTCCTTTTTTAATAATAAAAATTTAATTTATGGGTAATAAAAAGGAATTTTCGTAACCTTGATTGACCGCGCTAAGTGTACAGTGCAAGCTTTATCAAAATAATTGATTTTTTTTCCAACCAAATTTCACATTTGGCACCGTGCAATCAGGTGATGAAAAATAAGATCGGAAGAATATAATGAAAAAAATTCAAAAGTGAGTCAAGTTGATCTGTTAGCTATTTCTTATTCAAGTTGTTATTATGTTAATAATCGAATTTTATGAGTCGAGTTTGAACTTAGAATTATAACTCACTTATTAAAATGAGTTAAATTTTAAAATATATTATCATTATTATTGTAATCATATACTTATGAATAAATATTCTTTATTAATATGCTTAAAAACTTAATTTGTATTTAATTCAAGCTATCGCATTGAAATTGAGTGGTTTGTGTGCTAGTTCCAACTCGATAAAGTCTTGAAAAATTGAGTTTGAACATAAGTCAAGTTTGAGTTGAATTTGGACTTTACTAAATTCAACTCAATTTAATTCATTTCCACCCATAACCAGATTGAGGGAAATGATTGTGTGGTTAAAACGGTGAGTGGAAATATCCCAATTGCGAATGTGTATTGAATTTAATTTAATTAATATGTGTTATATGCATGAACAATTTTTTTAAAATGATGATATATAAAACATTAAGAACTTGTTTGGATGAAATTTCTTAAAAAAATCATTATGTTATATTATATTTTAATTTTTTTCAAAGAATAAAATCTAGTTTATATTTAGATGTGAAATTACGTGTTTGAATGTACTGTTAATATAATTTCTTTTATCTCTAAAGCCTATTTTTTCTAGTATTTTTTTTATTAAAAAAACATCTAAACGCATTAAAAAAACCATAAAAAGTATTTATTTTATTGAAATTTTCAGTCAAAATAGCATATTTCAAATCAACTGTAAATTTTTATTAAATAATATAATAATATGTTATGGAATAAGGATTATAAAACTTACATAATTATGCATATCAATGCCTATTGAACTCGTACACATATTTGTCAGCGTGCATTGATTGGCGGCTTGATTATTTGATAGAGCCCTCCAATGGAATACGCATATTTATGAAAAACATAAGCGATTTTTTTTGTAAATAGAAAAATTATGATTTTTTGCTCTTTACATCTTAAAATCACTGTTATAACCTTATTATAATTAATGATAATAATAATAATATAAATTACTCTATTTAATATCTATAATTATTATAGTCATTTTGAATTCTAAAAGTAATTTTATCATATATTTATTTATATTTATAAATATAAGCATATATTAATTCACACACTATTTATTATTGAATATGA
Organism: Dalbergia oliveri; assembly: GCA_030441495.1. Classification (NCBI taxonomy): domain Eukaryota; kingdom Viridiplantae; phylum Streptophyta; class Magnoliopsida; order Fabales; family Fabaceae; genus Dalbergia; species Dalbergia oliveri. Next base: position 13,641,140 of record JAMLFY010000003.1, on the reverse strand, counting down.
TGTAAATCCTATTTAAAATGTTGCACATCTTATAAGTATAGATAACACAATTCATTTACCAGACATTGCTAAGGTGATTTCATTTTATTGAAAACAATATTTATATTATTTTACATACTACTACAGTTTTTTAATAAAAACTTTTAAAGAACTCAAAGAGTTTAGCAACTCTAAAAAAATTAAAATAAATTACATTAACATCTCCTGAATAAAATTGATATTATATTTATCTCTTTTTAGATTTTAAAATTACAATTATCACCCTTACGTAAATAAAATCAATATTTGTTAGAATAATTTTTTGATATTCCCAAATTACCCCTAAGCCCTTCACTTTTTGACAAAGCCCTCAACGCTATTGCAGTAGTGCTTCTTGGAAACCTCCGGTTGGGTTCCAGGGCCACCAACCCTGTGCCATAGCTTCTCGCCCATCCATGCATTTACTAAGAGAGATTTGTGGTTTGTGAAAAATGCACTAGCTTTTTGGTACCGTTGTTAAATTCTCCTCAAAACCAAAACTTATAAGTGGAGCTAGCTAATTTCCTGAACTAAGAAACCAGATGAAGGCATCAAAACTGTGGTTTGGCAGGGACTCTTCTCCTGGTAGTTAAGAGCAGAAGGCTTTAAGAATGATAGAAAAGTTGGATCTTTAACTCAGAAACAAGGCAAATAGAAGGGGATCTAAAACACCAATAGTGCTATGTATGCAATCAACAAGGTTGGAGTTTTTTTTTGTCTAGTTGTGCTAGAAATGGGGTTTTGCAAGAGTTTTGCGGAGATGGTGCTACGGGCGCACAGCGGCAGTGATGAGGAGGAAGGCAGCAACGGCAAGGAGAGGACGGTGGCATTGCGGGAACAAGGCGCCGCCGCGACGGCGCAGTGACGATCATGGTGGCTTCCGGTGGTTGCGGTTAGGTCGCAGCTGCTTGCGGTGGTGAGCGACGGCGGTGAGGCTGAGGCGCGGATGAGCTTGGCATTGTGGTTGTTTTTTGCTGCTGTTGTTGCTTGATCTTTTTGTTTCTGTTGTTGTTCTTGAGTTCATCTTCTTATTATGTATGTTTCAATCAATTGAAGAGAGAAAAGGAATGTCCTGCATGTGTGTTTTGATTTTGTTTGTTTGAATTTGGATGTCACGGCGTGTTTTTTTTGTTGTGGGGGGACCAGGGATAACTTCATGGGAAAGTGAGAAAATTTTGATTTGGAGGTGAATGACAACCTATAAAATGTGGAAAAACATTTAAGGGTATAACAGAAATTTCGCGTGTTTTTTCAAACTTTTAAAAATTATTTTTTACATTAGTATTAATGGTGTATTATCAATAAGGGAACTTGTTGTAACGAGTTTTAAACAATTAGAGGAAGCCTGTATAATTTTAAAATATAATTGAGGATAAATGTAATATTAGTTGACCTTAAGGGAGGTTGTTATAATTTGTCCAAAAAAACTACAATAATACTAAACTAAGCTTAATATGATTACTCTAGTTTAATAGATTGCAATTTAGCAAACAAACTCATGAGAAAAGAGTATGTATATGATTTCCTTCGAGTGCTTAGTTTTTCTTTTTGGATAAAGATATTAAGGTTAAAAAAATTCTCTAGGAGCTTACAGGGAAAGGAATGAGGAGATGTGGTCAAACACGAGATTGCCCACTCATAGGGATGCAGAAAACAGTCATAACCCATAAGTTTTCCGGTCTTAGTAGTGTAATAAATTAATTTTCCTTAAAATTTGGTAAAATTCACCTCCACACCCCTTTATTTGTTTAAGTGACGTTGACATTCGCTGTATATACTATTTATTGGATGATAGAAATAGGCTATATAATTATTTCACAAACTCTAAAAGGTCAGTATAATAATTTCACAAATTCAAAATCTCTTGAGTAAATTTTACAAATAAGGGAGGATTTGCATTTCACCAAATTTCAAGAACTAATGTAATTTATCTATATATCTATATATATATATATATATATATATATATATATATAAGCTCGAAATTTATCTTCTTTGTTAAGAACTCATATTATAATTGTGTCATGAAAAACACAAAAGAAGTATATATTTGAAATAAATGTATTTCAAAGACTCAAACATTTGTTAAGAGATGTGGCGCTTTCTTTCTGCAATGCCCATTTGTTTTTGGTGGGCAGAGAATTGTCTTCTCGGTGGCAATAAATCAATCCATAAACTAGCAGGACGTGTCTAAATCGCTGTCCTCTGATGTCGTTTTCCAACCCGGGTTTAAAATAGCCCATGAGAATCATCATTTTATTTACTGTATCCTTAAAAGGAAATAGTAATATAGATTTAATTTATAATGAATACTACTCATAATACTGTATTAATAGATAATAAGTATTTTTATGATATTTATATATTTTATTTTAAATTATATTTTAAATAATTGAGGTGCTATCATGTGTGGAGCATATGATGAATTTGAGACTATTCTATCGTTACATGTCATAATCGCTTGGGGCACCAATTTGTATTCTTTCATCCAAACGGGATATCCATCAAATGACGACGCTACCCTTAAAAATAAAGAGAAAAAAAAGTTCTTATTTTATTGACTTTCTAGGAATGCTCCTACGGTCCTACCCATGTAATCATTGTGCCCTCCATACATCCTTCCATTTATTATGCTGTTCTTTTTTTTTTTCCTTTCAAAGTCTTTTATATCCAAGAAAGAGAAAGAGAAAGAGAATCATGATTATGAAGGCAAAGAAAAACATGGCATGCTTAGCCAAATGCCGATATATCAACAATTTCAACTACCCCACTCATTGCCCTCTTTTATTTTAACAAGGGTGGCAAGATTCCCCTCTCCTTCCACCTCTTCCGTTTTATGGAAAAGATGATAACTTAATACCATAAATACCCACACACAATCACATGCATAGATACTATATAGATACCCCTTATTACTTTCACATGTTGTAGGCCATGGACCATAGTTGTACAAGGTCGTCCATTTGCAACATAAGGGCAAATATGGAAACACAGGAACGAATAATAAATTGTACATTGTGGTTCTGAATGTGGCGTAGCAGTGCAGCATAATATAGTAAACCAGAAAATGACTATTACGCCATGAGATTAAAAAAATAAAAAATAAAGGTGGGCCAATAAGATTTTAGAGTTTAATTTTAATTATTGAATTAAAAGAGCTTTTACACTTATTCAATCATATCTCTTCTTTTATATGATTTTTTAAATAATAAAGATTGAAAGTAATCATATTTATTGATGTATCATTATATAATTTAATAAATGTGTAAAATTTCTTTACACTGATAATATATTTCAATTAAATTCGTGATTTTATGCAAAACAGGAAACATAAATAAAAAGATGATAATTTACTTTTTATTGGGAAAATTGAAAATAGGAGTTTGGGCATAGTAGTGTGTAAAATACGAATAGGGAGCGTTAATAAATGGGTTGAGGGGGACAGAGAAAAACAGGCAGGGGAAGGCGAAATAATGTTTTGGGGACAAGAAAGCCGCTTTTATTTTTGGATTGCCGGGTTCAGAGCGCGACACATAACTTCTTCACTCACAAACTCTGCAAATTAATCTAGGATTGTCTTCCACGCGCTGATATTCTCCCGTCTTTTGCACGACCCAACCGTGATGGTCGAAAGTGCCATTCGAACCTCACGTGAGGGGAAAATAAAAAGAAGAGTTTGTACCAAAAATAAATAAAAAATTAAAATTTATATAATAATGTAGATTAATTTTTTATTTTGATATCCCAAGAGTATTGATACTATTTTAAATTTAAGGGTTATGATTTAATTATAAATATTTAAAATATTAATAAATTTAATTAATGGAACACATAATAAATTTTTAATCACAAGTGATTAGAAGGTATTCAATACTATATGAATTTTATAGGTCAAGATAAATACGTACTATAAATGTAAATGAATTTTTTATTATTATTTAATCATATATTTTTATTTATAAATATTTTAGGAAAGTGATTAATTTTAGGGCTTCACTAAAAAAAATATTTGTATTAAGGTGATAATATATAAAGTCTAATTTTAATATACTAATAGTATAAAATATTTTTTACATTGTTATTCATTAAAATTTTTTATTTATATAGCATTTTAAGTAGTGGATAATAGAGTCAATTATCATGACTAATATAATAATATATGAATAAATGACTATATAAAAATAATTTTATATTATCAAATACATACAAATCAAATCATAGTACAAATATGTGTACAACTTCTTTATCAAAATAAAGTTCATACTAATAATGCATAAAAAATTATACTGTCAGTTGGTTAAATCAATTCTATAATTGATAATAATAATAATAATAATATTTTTTATAATATCTTATTTACTTATTACATTAATAATATAATCTTAATATGCGGTTAAATTTTTAAATAATTATGTGTTGTCTTATTATTGAAGGTATTTTATTTTGATAATGATTATCTTTAAATTTATATAATTGATTAATTAGTTAATGATATTTCATATTAATAGCATATTATAAAAATTTGATTTCAATACAATTTTTTTTACACTATTATATAATTAAATATTATTATATCAATAAAAATTCACTCTGCACCCGTCCATTTTTTGGTTATATTCTTTAGGTCTATTGATAGTATCACTATTCAATATTAAGTGTCATGCACGCGTGTGGATGGCATCAAAAGTTATGTAAGCAGATATTTTTCTCCGTGTTTAATTCAAACCTATTGGGAGTTTTTACCTTATTATCCAATAATTTTTTTATATGTATGATTTTAAAGTAATGGAGTGAAGGTTAAATATATTTTGTTAATATAATAACATTAATTAGATATTTATATAAAAAAATTATATTATTAATATATTAAAATCAAATGATTTTCTTTTTAATGAAATAGTACTTGCTGGGAATTTTTATTTTTAATAATTATGATAAGAAAGAATCATTGACTGCCACTACCTTTGCACGCTTTGTTGTTAAGCCATGCATACACAACATCATGGACATTGCTGTTCCGCAGGTTAATTATGATATTTGTCAAGAGCCGTTGGATCTTAAACATCGTCATCATATTGTGCCCGTTTTACGGTGACCACAATCACACGCCATTCTCATGGGCTTTGATGACGAGTCTGTGCTGTTTGCCTGGTTGGCCACAACTTGGGCCTGTACTACAACACCAATTATGCCGAATTAATCAAAAAAAAAAAGAGAAAGGGAAACTTTCATGACGCAAAAAAAAAGAAGGGAAATTTTCACTACCAAAAGAAAAAGAAAAAGGGAATTTCTTTGAAAAAATAAAAGGAAATGGAAATTTCTAACAGGAAAATAACTGGATTAAAATATTGTGATTAGATAAATAAGATATAATTTTAATGATATTTAAATATAGATTTAATTTTGGTATACTAACCATATAAACCTTTTTCTATATTGTGATTTAATTATATTAGTAAATATGATTGATTTTCACTTTCAATATTTTAAAGATCATATAAACAGAAATATTTGATTGTATAATAGTATAAAAAAACTCATTTGCCCTATTAGTATATTAAAATTAAACTTTTTAAATATTTATAATGAAAAGTAGATCACAATATACACTTTCATTAATGTGTTATACAATTTATTTATTCATTTATGTACCTAAATATAATTTAAATTTTGAACATGTCAAATCATTAACTTATAGTAGTAACAAATGGATGTCCTTTTTTATTATTTGATTTCCTATTCAAATGGGAAAAAATGGCAATTATTGTAGCCCTGTAATGTGTTCATAGGTTGAGCTATCTTGGGTTGGGTTAAGGGAATTTAAAAGCCAACTTAATGATGGTTATTCGAGCTTTGTAGGTTGGGTCAGAAAATTAAAGGCAAAATATTATATATAAGCTATTATTCATAAGATAATTTAACTTAAAGTTTTTTAGTCAATTATAATTTAACTTATTTTTTCCCATTACTATCCAAGAGCAATTGGGCTTAAATTGTGTGCGACAGCATGCGAGTGATAACTGATCCATATTTAATTAAGTAATTCGTCAAGACCAAAAGAAAAAGGAAATTCTTTCAGACAAAATAAATTAAGTGATTGGTTGACCTAAAAAATCTAACTATCAACACTTGCTATTGATTTATACCTATAGAGAATAAAAAGACACATGTATTGACCCAAAAACAAAGACATTTGCTTAAACTTTAACAAACAAAAGTCGTTAGTTTTGGTCAGAACTCAATCTTTATGTTGGGCCTTCGGCTTTTTAATTGGGGTAGGTCATCGTAGCGTATGATGGGGTGAACCAAGCAAAATTTCCATCCCAGGGAAGAGATCTTTGACTTCTCAGAATTTGTTTTTAACTTCTTAAGAGTTTTGGTCGAGCCAGAGGAAAGATACTCTTTTATTTTGGTCGAAGAGGGAGACACTTTTCTTTTTCTTTTTGGTCCCGAAAGAGGAAAGAAACTTGTTTCACCTCTTTTTCGTTCTGTTTAAATTATGGGCTTCTGACCAAAAACCCCGTATGGGCTGTGCTATTGGGCCTTAAGCACTGCAAAGCCTACGTGAGCAATGAGGATTGGAGAATAATTTATGACTAAGGCTGTGTTTAGTTAAGGGAAAAAAAAATAGGGTGTAAATTTTTATAAATGAGTTCCATATATAATTTATGTCATATTACACGTGAATTTTATTCATGAAAATTTATCTCCTATTTTTATCCCCTAACCAAACACACCTTAAAAAAAATTGGAAAATAATTAGAATATGTTGAAAACAAAAATAGAATATGATGAAAAATAAAAAAATAAGAATAATTCGAAAGAATTGTTTTGAAAACAATTAATATAATAAGTATTTAGCAAATTATATGAACCTCCTTAAAGTTTATAGGTATAACACTTTAATCCCTCTAATTTTTTAGTTGACACTTAACTACTCTCTTTTAAATAATTTTTCAGAGTTCCTAATCTATCATTTTCCTACCTCCATAGTCCACCACCATTCAGAAAACACTCTTCTTTCTCATCCCCACAAACTCAACTGCCTTCTTTTTCCTTTATACTGTAATCTGGAAAGGGATTTACACATTCCCTTTCATATTAATGAACAATTCTTCTGAATCTATCTTGCTGAATTGACTTGGGAACAACGAGAATGGGTGTAGTTGAAGGTGCCATTTGCATCTCCTACAAGAGGGCAAAGGACACCATTTTCATCTTCGGTAGGACAAGATCTAGAGGATGCCATTATCATCCACAAGAAAAGAAGTTGCTGGGACGTTTAGGGGTTTTCTAATTTCTAGGAAGCATTTCACACGTTCCCTTTCAAGGTTTTGCTGGACTTTTGCTCACTATTATTATGGACCCAATTATAGCCCAAATGGGTTCCCAAATTTCACTCTTTTACTGTCTTTTCTTTTCTGTGCCCTTCTTTCACTAGGGACTGTGACTACTTTCACCAAATATGCATTGAGCCATTGAGCCATTGAATTAGAAGAAGGATAGAGAGAATGGTAGAGATAATAGGGGTGGACGGAGAGAAGGGTGGAATGGCATTGAATTAGAAATACAACAAATAGTTAAGGATAAAACAATCATTTTATATGTATGTTAAATTTTTTAAAACTAGGGACAAGGGAGGTTAGTATAATGTTTTTACATAAAATAAGGGAGCTAAGTGTTAACTTAAAAACTAGAGGAGGTAAAATTTATATTAATAAACCTCAAGGGAGGTAGATGTAATTAGCCTTAAGTATTTTTTAGCTAACATTGATTTTAACAAATTTATGCAAGAAAAAAACACATAATTTGTTTGACATCAATTTACATCGGTGAAAATTAAGGTATTCATTAACAATGCCTTTAACTGGTTAAAAAATTCATGACTTTATTCTAGTATCACTTCTTAGATCAAGTGTTTAATTACCACTGGTTCAAAAGTTAATGATAAAGGATACCTCTATTCATTAAAGCTTATCAGATCCATATTTACTATAAGGAAATATACTCATTAATTACAAGCATTACAAGCTGATATTAATTGAACAATGCAATCCAATTAGAGAAATATTGTTAAATTTTTTTTATAAAAAAAATGGTAATTATTGAATGAAATAAAGTGATATGATTTATTTATTATTTGAAAGAAGGTGAAAAATGACATTTTTCTTTTTATATATGGCCTTTGATAATCTATTTTATCAAAATGTGAGAATGTGTAAATACTTACTAAAATATGGGGTTTCAAAACAACTCGATACATAAAGTACTGAATTTGCTATCAATGATAGAGAGTTTTTTGTGAGTGAGCTTGCAATTAAGAAATAAACTCTTACATCTCAATAATTTCAAAGGTCATGAGTTTGACTACTCTTATACCATATTCATATTCCCTAACATTTTAGTTAAAAAATGATGGAGAGTTTTTTATATAAATAATAAAAAGGTAATTGACTTGTCATCAATGATTGTCAGTATTAAAAAAAAAATAAAAAATAATAGCCATCAACAATCATGCCTATCATTCTAACAATAAAATTATGGAAAAATTTCTTGTTATCTTGCAATTTTTTATAAAACTAATTAATGATAACACGATCATGTTTTACATGTTATATCTTCCTAAAAATAATGTCTTGTTTTGTAACTGATAAATACATGGAAGAAAGTCAAGAAGCATAAATGTACTCATGGAGAGAAAAAAAGATTTCTTCGTCATAAAATCATTCTTCAAGCACATATCATATGCTTATTCAAAAATTTTACTATGGAAATGTTTTTTAAGTTATTTCAGAAAAAATCATATAGCTAATGATCTCCTTAGATCTCTGCAATCTTTTATATGAACATTACATTTTCACACGAATTACAAATTTTACAAGAGAAAAGGGTCTCGTTATAATCACAGCTTTCAACATAAATTATATTACAGGGCTGCGGAATGGTGCAGAACCGTGCTCTACTTCAAAAGCAGCATACAATAAAATCGTGCCTCCTTCAAGTGGGTGAGGAAGAAGGAAAAAGGTGGGAAAAATCTCTATTGTAACTTTGTAGATCTTGGTTTTGGAGTTGCGATAAAGAATACAAACATTCTAATAGCTGCTGTTGGTGTTGGCGCATCACTTTGATCCCGCGAGCTTTTTGGTAGATCATTTCACCCCTCAGAATATCTTGATCGATAATATGCGTCTAAAATCTCGGGAACTTGAGATAAGTTAGCTACACTTGGAATTGTGCAAAGCTTTGGCTTTCTTTTAGTTCCCCATGATCAACTTCCGCTGAAACAGAATAGCTTTCTGCTTTCTTTCTCGAATTTATAAATAAGTGCAAACATGAAAGTTCTAATTTGGTGCCTTCAATTCTGCACTTGGATTGTGACCCTTTGGTCCGTTGGAGGCTGACATGGACATGCTATGGCCATGAATTTTGGGACCTCATCTCCTGGCATCAGCACCGGCAAACTCCGAGTTTGGTTCTGCTTCATCATCTGATGATCCAACAAGCAAATCCCATTAATTATATTCGGCTGCTACAACAGTAACAACAATAATAATAATATTCGAGTCCTCTTAATAAAAGAAATTAGCAGCAGGAGAGTTTTACTTTCATGAAAAATTAATCTAGAGTTAAACCAGATTAATAGAATTTTCATCTATATTTTGAATAATAATAATAATAATAATAATAATTTGATAAACTTTGCTTTAGCTTGATTCCTTCTGAAATAGAAATAAATGATATTTTTGGGAGTGATTAATATTTACTACGACAGGAAGCGCCGGCTTCTGGTGAGAGGAATCAAAGCCTGTTTGCATGTGAGTCTGATGAGGGTTGATAAACTCAGAAGATAGAAACAAAGCTTGAAGCTTCTCCCAATGTAAGCAGCAGCAAAAGAAGCAGCATATGCAGAGCATCAAGGTTACAAGGAGAGCCAAACCCAGAGGAAACCCAATGGATACGTGGCTTGATGTGTCCTCAATCTCCATTATTTGTCTGTCTAATTCTCTCTGCTGTTTTCCCTCTTATTTCACCTGAATGAATAATGAAACCACAGAAACAAGGGGCCGGCTTTAATAAGAAAGAAAGTACGTGGATTTGCTTTAGATTGATTGGGTAGTTGATGATGGTGCACTTGCTGGTGAGTGACATATTTGTTGTTATTATTTTTTTTTCTGTAGTGGAATAGGTGATGCTCAGTTAACTTTTGTAAGCCCACAGATTAAAATATGTTTTTAATATGATCTAGGATAAGTCATTTTCCCACAGAGTGAGGAAATAATCGTATCATCTGGCACTTAATTCTGATCAGCTAACGTAATTAAAATTCATACCTGAAATTGTGGGCATATCAAGCATCATATTCTCCTCCACCAGCACCGTAGTGGTTTGACATATTTATTATTGATGTTGATGCGAGTTGAGGGGTAGGTGAAGGTACATTTTCCGTTTCGTACGGAAAGCAAAATGGTTTTACTTATGGAATTAGAACAAAATATACACGAATAAAAAATTGGTTTATTTTATGCAAGACGAAATCATATTTTTATTATGACGATTCTCATATTCTATTTAATAATTAGGTATTGTATATAAATTATCTAAATAATTAAAGTAACTCTTTTAAAAGATTCCTTTTTTTTTCCTATTCTTTATCCCATACTCAATTGGGGAGAATATTTAAAATCACACACAATACTTTTTCGAAAGAGTAGCGGATAGACGAAAAAAAGACTAAAAAATTATTAAAAAGAATTATCATCAGCACTTTTATTTATTTAATTTTTATGTAATTTCAAAATGAAAGTTTTAGTTAAGCAGAGAAAAAAAAACGAAAGTTTTAGTTAGATAATATAAAATCCTTCCCAAATAGTGACTTAATGTATTTTTTTCAGGGTTACAAATACTGATTTAATGTTACATTATACTTATTTGATGTCAACAATTCAATTTCAAATTTAATTAAATCATTTTAAAAAGTTCTTAAAGTTTGTAAACAATGTTAAATAATTTATATAATGTAAGCCCCTAAGAGTGGACTAGTGATAAGAGACTTGAATAGTTCATATAAGATCATAAATTTAAATTTTATTGTTGTCAATGTACAAAAATAAGATAATTTATACAATGTTCAAACAAAAAAAATATTTATTTGAGGGTTTTCCCATAATCCTAAAAAGTTTAAAGGTATCAATATTTTTTTGTTATTTGTGATTAAGAATGAACTATATATACTAATCAAGTTTTTAAAATTTACCAAATATATCAAAAAAATCAAAAAGAAGAAAATCTTATACTGAGAAAATTGACTTTTATATTTTGCCAAGTGTAAGATTTACAAAAAAAAAAAATTAGAATTTTTTTTTTAGTATCCTTAATCGGTGTTTTGGGATAGCATTGGATAGAAAAACTCTAGGAAAGAAACTATAAGAGACAAACTATAAGTGACATTGTATATATGCATACGACGAAAGTGAGGAATAAATCCACAATTATGATTCACGGGAAGGCGATTGTTATTGCCGTTGAACGTTGATGTTACTCATATCGTTCCTCAGCCTCCAAAAGTGGGGTTCCATGGTCTTCCACTTGCCCATGCTTCGGATAATTCATCAACCACACCTACCATATGGCCTCCAATAAAATCACCCAACGTCGCTCTCGGAAGCTCGATCTTGGCAGCTTTCACGGTTAAAATCACCGTTAACCCAGTCTTCTTGTTTCTATGCATTTTCAAGGTGATGACTCTATTAAAAATATGGATTGATGTAACCAATGCCCTGGGAAGTTAAAAAGGGAAACTTTAATGCTGGGAAAAGTAGTTTTTATGTTTTTAAAGTGTGAAATCCACTAATAAATTTTAAAATTTACTCTATTTGGCATTTTTATGGTACTAATTAGCAAAATCTTAAAAATATTAGGCAATTATTATTAGGAATTTTATAGAGGGAAAGAGAAAGGTCATTTATAAAATAGAGGAGAAATATGAAAGTGAAGTGGATAGTGAGAGAATTATTTGAGAATTTATAATATAAATTAGTGAAATGGAAAGATATACAAATTTTATTGTCCATATTTATCCTTTTATGTTAATGTATTTTTTGTGCAAGAGAGATTGCAAAATGTCAATCCAGTAAAATCAATGTCCAAATCATCATGTGCCTTCCTTGACCCCTCAATTTAAGGAATTTATGGTGTTTCTTCCATGTCTTCCCCACTCTATTTACTAGTCCAAATACATATATTTTAGATTCATCCCTTCCCTTCCTCATCATTCCCTCCTCCACCCTCCACCTAAATAGACATATGTTTAGTTAAGGAGTAAAAATAATTTAAATTTTTTTAGATAAATTTTATATATAAAATTATATATGAATCTCATTTCAAAAATTTTTATCTTTAATTTTACTTTCTTTATATATAAAATTCATCTAAAAAATTTAACATTATTATTACTCTCCAACTAAATACACCATTCGAGTTAGAATTTAACTATCATCATGTATTCCTTCTATAATTTTAGTAATGGAAAATAAAGGCATAAGTGTTTTAATTTGCACGTTCGGATGATATCCCACTCTGAGTTAGTACCTTTACTCTTGTCGCCACCTGCTAGCATGTCCTGTAGAGAGAGCAATGTTGACCTTAAAATATTATAATTAAGTCACAAAGCCTTGTGGTTGTGACAGCCTTCCCAGGAAAGTCGTCCACTTTGATGCAATAATGATATTGCCCTACCACTGCCATAATGATGGTGTACTAGCCCGTTAGTGTTAAGCACGGGTGCTTATAAAAGAGTTCTTTTTTCACAAGTTTTTGATAAAAAAACATGACTCCACAAGTTTTTATTTATTTATTTTTTTTAAGAAAATAAATAGTGAGAGATTATACATGATAAGATAATATGAAATTTTAGAATTAATAAAAAAAAATTATACATAATATGATCAAGTAAAATTTTGATATAAGAGGATCTATTCTATAAATTTATATTTTATTATTGCTATCTTTTTTCCTTGAGTATCTCGTTATCGTATCTTATCTGAATATTCAAAGAACAGCACTCTTTTGCAAAAAGTTACTAATCCCCGTAATCTATGGGCAGAATCTGAGCACACCACAAAGTTGGTGTAGGCTGCGGACTGCTTCGACCACAACCTCGGGTGCGACCAAATCATTTTGTTAAGTTCTAATTTTATTGGAATATTTGCTCTCAAGTTAAAAGTTTTATTATATGTAATTTATTATTATTGATTTTAAAAGTAGACTCTAGATAAAATATGTGACATAAAAAATTAACGATAAAAAATCACATATAACCTTATTATGCGAAACGTCGACATAAGATGATCTATTTTCATAAACCATACTCTTGTTTGCTATAACATAATTAAAATTTAGTTATATTTAAATACTGTTGCTAAATCATAAAAAATAATATCACTCAAACATTTTAATATAATAACTTAAATACGATGCTAGTAAAAATGTAGTTAAAGAGTTTTCACAATATATTTTATAGTTTTAATAACATGTTAGAATTATTATTATATTCTAAGAAAGTATTACTATAAATCAATATATAGTGGTGGACATGTATAAAAACTTAGGATAATGTCTCTGATAAGTTGATGGGGACTTGCCCTTCTTGCTCACTCCACTGTCTCAGAATTATTTTTCTTTTTGTTTGCAACCAAAAAATAAAATAAAATCAAGTGATGCTAAATAAACTTAAAAGGAGGAAAAAATATTGATCAAATATTGTTTTCATCAAAATATGAATATAAATAAATATAATTTACTCTCACTACAAGGTTATATTATAAATATATTTCACCCATAAGAAGTATCATTTTATTAAATTTATTTTAAGTGCAAGATTATATATATTCAATTTCTTTATCATGCTTTGCTTTTCATACTACTCCATCTGATGAATATGAATAGAGATGTCAAAATGAATTGTCCCACCCATTTAGGCCTCCGCCAAAAGTTTGTAAAAAATGGAGTGAGACAACCCAACCCAAAAAAAAAAATATAAAAACAATATTTTTTTAATGTTTTATTGAATTTTTTTAAAAAAGTTTTAAATAATATTTTTTATTTATGCATATTTAATTTTTCAAGATCCATAATAATTATATACCAATTTTTATTAAAAAAATATTATTATTAATAGTATTATTTGTGAGTTATGACACTATTTTATTTTTAATTTTTAACTTTAAGTAAATATTGTCAATTGTAGGATTACTGTTGGTGAGTGTATATATTTTTTACTTTTTTTTTTGGGTTATACGTTTATTATTTTTTTACTAATAAATTATAATTTTTTTTTTTTAAAAGACTTAACCCGTAGGTCAAGCCTAAACTCGTCAAATTCAGGTTAAAAAGGTGGGCGACTGAAATTTTTTATGGCTTAAACTTCAACCAAACCCGCTAAAAATTACGAATTTGAGATTAACACTAAGTTTGATATCTCTAAATATGAACTGTCCAATTTTTATAAAATTTTTATTTCACTTCATTTATTTATTTATCAAATTAAGAAAATATTAATTTTTTATTTATTAGTTATAATCTTATTATAATTAATTATATCTTATTTTCTTTTATATTTTAAAAATATAATCATATTAAAATAAGAATAATATTATTAATTAGTAACCTTTTATACTATTATTAATATTTATCCATTATCTTTTTAATGTGAGTGTATTTTTTTTATTTTGAATAGTTGAGATGCAACGAAGAAAGTACTTAATTTCTCCATAACATCATTAGCAAATAAAAAAGATCTCGATTGCATATTACGGTAGACTTGGTGGTTTATAATGGCCGATCGATCAATCTAGTGGGTTTTACACAAACTTTAAGATAAAGTCTAATTAAATTTTCTGTCTGGTCCGTGCAAAAGGACTAAAGAGGTGATACTTGATAGCATTAGGTCTCAGTCACCATCAGAAAATTGGAACTCCTATCTGGAAAGCACTTGTCGAAGAAAGCATTACAATGTTTAACCTAACCTGTCAAAATCAAATAGCCACGAAATACAGTATCAATACTAGGCTTATAAATTATAATAAGTTGCAGTGCATTCTACAACCAGGAATTCCGAACGGGGAACCACAAAGAAAACAAGTTCCTGTCTTTATCAAGCAGGGGCAGAGCTGGGCCCAATCTTTAATGGGCCAACATTAAAAAATAGTATGCAAATAAAAAATAATATATATTTTTTAATTTTTTATTAATCTATTAATTTTAAAAGAAAGTCACAAAATATATATATATATATATATATATATATTTATAAATTATGCTTACTAAATTGGAATCTCAAAAAATATATATATTTCATGGTCTTTACAATAAAAATAATGGAAAAATTAAACTTATTTATCTTATTTGTGTTTTTATTAGCAATCAATTTGAATTATTTATATATTATTAAAGATTAATTTATTGTGCAAATCATTCGAAAATACTAAGAAAAATAACTTGTCCTATAATTTTAATTATGAGGGATAATGAAATGATTTTTACTTTGAAGGATCAGTTTGTTTGACACTAACTGTTATTATAAAGGAAAATACACATTCCAACCAAAACTCAAGAAATTAAACACGCATATATACAGAATATATTGTGTATTATAATATCTAAATATATAATTACGTAAAAATAATAACAATATAGTATCCCATAAATCCTTATAACATACAAAAAATTTTAAGAGGGCCAAGTATACACACACACATATATATATGCATGAAAATTGGAAATTTTAGGGTGGCCATATATGGAAGGTAGAGCCATCAAAACGGGCCAAACCCGTTTACCCCAAAACTAGGTGGGTTTGGCCTAAACAATTTGATTTGTTTAATGAAAACCTGTTACAACCCACTCACTTAACCCGCGAGTTAAATGGGCAAGCCCATGCAAGTAAACCAGCGTTACCAAATTTTTCTTTTTTTATTTTTTATACAGCTTCCAATTTAGTGAAGTTGCAAGGTTACAACTACTATCCCATTTGAAGGTCCAAATCCATAGAGACATGAACCAATACAAAACTTTGTATTTAGATTTCAGCTTTATAATTTTAACTTGTTGTTAACTTGGATTTGCATTTAAATTGTGAAATTTGTTATTGTGTGAACTTGGTTGTTTGGATTAAATTTGTTTGCCTATATAGATTTAAATTGTGAAATTTGTTGTGTGAAATTTATTTGGATTTGTCCATATGGAAATAATACAATATCCATGGCATTATAATATAATTGCCTAAATTGAGTGTTTTGTCTAATTAGAAAACTGGAAAATTTTGATTTATTTTGTTGAATTGTTTGTAGGTGTATAAGGAATAAATAAAGTATACTTAAATTGTATTAAAAAAAACATAAACAGGTAGGTCTGCCAACCCGCAAACCCCAATTATATAGTTTGGGTTGGGGATTTTTGCTCGTATATAAATTGTAATACCCAGTGTACACGTGTTGGTAGGAGTTCAGGATGACCTTAGTGTTCCCTGGGGCCCACCACGGTACGGGAAGGTCCTGATGCGTGAAGGGCCAAGGGGTGAAAAACTAGAGTTGCGCAAAATTCTACAGACAGAGACTCGCTGGAGCTAAGCTGGAGAGGTCGTGACAGTGAGCGGGTCAAATGTGAGATAGGAGAAAATGATCCAGTTTTGATAAGTAGGATCCTTATCCATAAAACATCCCAAGCTTGGGCTCCCTTGGCAGGGAATCCTAACCCTCAAAGGAGCTCTCCTCCCTCCTCCCTCTCATCTTCCATCGAATCTTCATCATCCAAGATCAAAGGTGAGGGTTTATGCTGGTTTTGTCATCTCCTTCACCTTCTTTCCATGTTCCATGGTTAGGGCTTTGTTGTTTCTCCTATTGTTGTCAAGTGGGTGCTCCCCAATGTTGTTAAAGTTGTTTTAGAGATTGTCTAGAGATTAATAGAGTTTGATCATGAGTCAATGTTGCTCTATGGCAATTGTTGGTGTCATTCCAAACTCTCAAGATCAAGTTGGTGGTGCCCACATACTCCTGGTTTCAAGCGGTGAGTGGATTTGACCTCATAGCCTTAGTCTCATTATTATGAATATGTTTCCTGCATGGTGATTGTTAAGCATGAAATTTGAAACAAGAAAAGTATAGAATATGATTTTACATGATTATGTCAAGTTAGAAAAATTATGATTTATGATGATAGCATAAAAGAATGAGTTTTACAAAACCTTGAGACCATGATTGCTATGTTGTGTGTTATGAAAAATGTTTTATATGGTTGAGAAGGGATTTATTAGGAAAATATATGTTGTAGCAACTCTTCTTTTTATCAAATATGTGTTATGAGTTTATGACATTATTATTTTTTCAAGATTTAGATTTCAACCTTTGTTTTTTAATATTCAATTAAGATATTTATATATGTTAGAGAAATGTGAAACAAGAGTATGACCAAATTTTACAAATAAATATGTTATATGATTTCCAAGTTTTATGATTATGAACCAGTATTTTGAATTATGATGTTTAGATTTCAAATATATAGAAAGATATATTAGTTTAAGTTTTGAACTTAGAACTTTAGCATATGATACTAAGAAGTATGGAATTCAGGATGATTCGTAGTAATTGTCAGATACATACTGGAAATCGGATTGCCTGTAAGCAGGTGATCCCTTGGGCATGATTTCACAATCACAGTTATGTTAAAGTCAGGTTGTTAGAGTTATATGAGTCCAAAGCTTTCAGAGTTTCAAGAGTTTTCATATTTAAATGATTTTTTTTTATATTTTCCAGAGATTTTGTGACTTCAAGAGTAGAGTAATTATGTGATATAATTTTAGAGAAATAATTAGTTTTTATGATTTAGAGACTAGACGGTAGCTTTAAAGAAATAAAGTGAGTTAACGGTTGGAAAAAATGATCGTTAACCTTGGTACCAAGTTGTCCCTAGAGGCAATCTCATAGCGAGATGAAACCTAGTTAGGTGTTCAGTTTAGATCCTTGAAGGATCATAGAGTAGAGAATTTGTTATATCATGGTTGACGTGTATAACTAGAGATCGATGTTTCTCTATTAGGGTGTTGTTATTTATGTTTTATGGGATAATTGATGCTTTTCAGAGGATATTTGATTTAAGAGCTATTGTGTATATGTATGGAAAATGATTTTCCATTAGAGTAAGAATTTAGAGATATCTTTGCTTATAGTTATGTATATAAATATCCAATGGTTTATTATTGTTGCATATATATTGCATATTGTATATTCCTTGGTTGTCTCATGTGGGTCATAGGTAAGAGCTCACTTACAGAGTCCGTTGACTCACCCTTCTCCTTTCCTCCACATAGTTACTGGTACAAATGTTACTCAACCTCCCATTTGGCAAACGTAGTTGTTCTCAATGGTGAGCCTTACTTTGGAGTAAGACTTAGTTTAAAGTCTTGTTAGAGAGAGTGCTCCAATAGATATGCAGGTAGGATTGAGCCATGCATTATTTTCATATTATGTATTTAATTTTAGTATTTGAACATTTATGTATATGTTTTCGGTTTACAAATATAGATTTGAACTTATAGAGTTTGATTAAAATTTCGTACAAGCTATAGATGAATTTACGATTCAATTCACATGTTAAATTTATTTTTAAAGTATGATTAAAATATTTTTAGAGCTTCATATATCAAGTATTTTAGTTTTATAATTCCAATATCAAGTTTTCAATAAAGATTTAGATGAAGTTATGTTTTCAAAATGAAAAGTATGTTATTTTTATGCATATAGAGACTTCGAGATCATAAGGCTTACGTGGAGATGAGATTCTCACATGCCGATCACTTTCCCTAGTCAAGTTGTGACATAAACGAACGGCTTGTTTAGGTCCGTTTATTTGACCAAAAGCCCCACCCACTTGACACCCCTAATGGGAGGCTTCACCCCTGTTATCAAGTAAGCTTAATATGATTGATCTTAAAGATACACTACAAAGTGAATGACAAATAAAACATTTTTAGGTTGATACATATTTTCTAAACTCTTCCCATTTGACACGTTCAATGTGTGATATAGTAAACTGAAGTAGAAAATAGGTAGATAATATTTTTTGTTGCTTAGTATTATTTGTTATGTATATCTATCTATATTGTAATTAGAAATGTTTAGTGTATAATATTTCTTTACAACAAGTTTACATCTCTACTTTATAAAGGCACATAGACCTCACACTTGTTTTGTTTTTATGTGCCTTTAGATGTGTAAACTAATAAAGAATTGTTATACACTTAACATTTCGCCTATATTATAATAACAAGTCCCTTTTTTGTTTTTGCTCAAAATAACAAGTCCCTCAAGAAAAAAAATATAATAATGACAATATCATGACCCGTGAAGTTTTGTGACATGGATCATTCCAGTGTTAGCTGATAAAATTATGAGCTATGGCCCATTATATCATTACCAGCCGTTTTGGTTTTAGAAGTTCATTTGAGAGTTGACGATGATATTTATTCCTTTGGGTTTCGGCCCGGGGTTGTACCCACTAAAAAAAGTTTGCCCAATTTTGTATAAAAGAAAAAGAGTAAAATATAATTATCTCCTTAAGAAAAGGTTTTATTACACTTCCACTTCTTCAATTTGCAAAACATACACTCCCCTTCCTATATATTTAAGAGTATAATACAACTTTCTCTCTTGAAAGATAGTATTATTATATTCACTTTTCCTCTATTTGTAAAACATACACTATCCTTCCCTATATATTTAAGATAAGCAACATTTCAATCCATTTTCAATTTTTTTTATTAATTCTTCATTTTTAATACTTATTATTTTGTTGTTGACTAAAATATCCTATATTAATTTATACATATAAATTTTTAATAAAATAAAATATATATGAATTATAATAATATAAAATATTGAGTTATTAATTTTAAATTATTATCTATATTAATGAAAAAAATAATTATAAATAAAAATAATTAATAGTAACAATAATTTGTAATAATTATTTTTAAACAAAAAATTATATATTTTTTAATAATTAAGTTACAATTATAATATATATATATATATATATATATATATATATTTATTGTGACATCACAAAATTTGTATGTTATGTTTTCTATGATTTATATTTATATATAAAATTAAAAATATTTTTAATATTTTATACATGTATTAATATTAAAAACTAGGCACCTAAAAATATGTCATTTTTTATTTTTAAAAATAACTATTGTAAATTATTTTTACTATCTATAATTTATTTTCCTAATATAGTAAAATTTTAAAAATTTAACTAAATACATGTACATATAAATATATTAATATTTTGTATTATTACATGCACATGTATTTTAATTTGTGAAAGAATATATATATATATATAACTATTAATGAAGGGTATTTTAGTCAAAAAATAAAATAATAAGTATGAAAAAATAGAAAATTTTAAAAAACTAAAGTGTGGTATTTCTCATTTTTTTAAGGTAAGGGAGTATATATCTTAGAAATAGAAAGGAGGGGAGTGTATAGTTTATAAATAGAAGGAGGAGTGTATATCTTAGAAATAGAGAAAAGGAGAGTGTATTTAAGCATTCTCTCAAAGGAGAGGATCGTACTTTACTCAAAGAAAAATGAAAAAGAGAAATCAACAACCCTAATACTCAAAAGAAGCTCTCAGTTCCATCTTTGCCTGATTGCTTGTTACCCCATTTGTGAGATTCTGTCGTGTGAATTGAGAAGAAGCAAGATCAAAGAAGAATTACGTCAACACTAGTAAAACCGAAACAAATTAGAGTGAGAAGTACTTTAGATATTTTTAAAATAATTAAATTAATTTTTAATTAAAATAAAGTCAATGATTCAAACATGAAAACGCTTTTTATCTTGTTTCAAGTTTTTTTTTTAATGTAAGAAATGAATATATTCAATCAGGGGTTTCTTTTTTATTTTTTTTTATTTTTTTCGGTCGTGATCAGGAGTGTCTAATACGAGACCATCCCACAAACCACTGGGGACCTCATTGACCCAATCTAGGTCATAACCATCCCCAGCATAATGGGCTATTTTACTTTTTTTTGGTTCACTTTACAGAATAATGGGCCATTTTACCGGCAACCATATTACACACTCTTGGGACAAATTGGGCCTTGAAGAAACTAAACCTAGCAAGCCTATCCTAAGTGAGTAGTATAGGCCCACCTGTGTCAAAACTTCGAAAGATCTCCTTCTCCGACCCAAAAATGAAGTCTCCTTCGTTAACGATCGATTGCAACCCAAGCTCATATCCTCGAGATGAAGCCCTAGCAGGCCCCCATTGCTTCCGCTCGGAAAACGTCGACATAGCTACCAATCCTCTTTGATCTTCCAGCCACAAAACCTTCTCATTAAGTCCCGAATCACTACCCACTAGACCTTCGATAATGACCTTTTTTTTATAATCTTTTTTCAAGTTAACGTGATAACTAATTTTCACTTTAACATAATAATTTGATTTGTCTCCACCAAGTAGATATATTTTATTTCTCAAATGGCGCGCGTAAACTAGGAAGAAAAATACTAGCTTCAAAGATAAACCGGCCTATATATGCATACTAGAAAAAGAAACATTATCTTTAATTAGCAGTTATAACTAATACCACACCATTACTTCTTCTTCTACGTTCTTGTTCACTTAGCCGCCCATATAACAACCATGTTTGAACTCTTAAATGGCTCGCGTTACCATTCTATCTTTGAAAGGACCCATAAATGCACGTCATTTATCCTGAAATAAAAAAAGACACTGCTTCTCAATTGAATCACATTCCCCAATTTATTGCTAGCAACCGCATCAGCATGAAGTAGGCAATGATAAGCAAATTAATTCCATTATATTAATGCCCACTATTACTATGTGTTTGACAGGAACGGTCCTTGTTGTGCCTTTTGGTGATTGCGACTTGGCTGAAATTAGGCCTACACTTAAAAAGAGTTATGTTATTTGTAATTATTATATATTAGAACTTGTTAATATATCTCATTTATCATTAGATGTTTGCGATCCATTCAAATCTGAATCACATCTAATCCAATAATAGATGGAATGTGAGTTGACATGTCCACACATCATAAGTATAAATAATATTTTTCATACTTAAACCAAGCATCACGCTAAGGGCTAAAAATAAAAAATAATTGAACCATTAATCGGAGAAAAAAGAATAACCGCTAACATCCAAGGAACTTTTCTTACGTAAAATTTAACTTCCGATTAGCCTAAAGCGTCATGCCTCGACACGAGTTGTAGTAACAAGGACTCCAATTATTGCTACTAGTCTAGTACAGGTTTTACTCAATTGATGATTTGAGAGTACTCCAGTTAGCAATCTGCTTCCTTCTAATGCAGATCCTTAATGAACTCACTTCCTCTAAAGTGAGAAAATTGCTAAAGAATAAAAGTGAGGGATTAATAACTCTTGGATCAATAATTTTTATCATGTGTGCTTCATATTAAATCCCACTAAATAATCTAATAGTATTTAGTGCATCACTTTTATACTTTATCAACATCTCCACTTTATAGAAACCAAATCCATCCTTAGTGGTTAGGGTTATATATAATGTTTATACAAAAATCCATAATAAAGGACCTAAAGGCAAATTTTTAGGCGATCCTTTGCTTAACCTTTTGAGATAAGTATGTTAGAGTCACTTGCTTCTTGAAAATAAAAAAGGTAAATTGGAAAGGAAAACTGATCTAATTATGGATCATGTGGAAGAAATCGCTGTCTATATTCTGAAATTACTAATGATATACCTCACCAAACACAATTTTAGACGATTTTAGAGTAAGAAACAAGTTGTCATCAAATTTATTCACAATTAACACCTTAATAAGTGGTGAAAGTGAAGCACAGCAATCGTCCACGATAGCTGATGTGTTGAATTTGAATGGAATGTAACTAAATTTTTCTACTCTAAATTAATATAAAACTTCCTCTTTTAGTACATATTGACCGCATGCAGAAAAGCCTTACCCTAAGCACTAATATTAATATTGAAGATACTTTCTTCATTCAGATGTCCATTTTTGTTCATGTAATCTCACCAACATAGCCGGCCATTTATAACCAAATTAGTTAGTTCCGATACCAGCTAACACGTCCATGTTTTACAACTAAAATGTAGCCTTGCGTTAAATGTGACAACTAAGAATTAGGGGTGCGTTTCTTTCAAATTTCATATTTCACTGAAAAAATAAAATAAAAAACTTATTTTTTTTATAAGCAGCTTTTTTTAGTTTTTACAAAAAAACTGAAAATTAATTTGTTTAGATTTTGATTATTTTTAAAAAATCATTCAAATATATGAAAAGTGGCTTTTTTTAATGAAAAAAAGTGATTCTAAAATGAAAATTAAATGCTCAAACAAATGCATTCTAGATTTTGTCATGTGAAAATCTCAAATAATTTGGTTATATGAAAGAGCTCTAACAGACACATTCTAGATTTTCTCATGTTTTGCACACAGGTCTCTCCTTCCTGTAAAATATTAAAATTTATACATAATTATGTTATGTTTTCACAAGATCTCTTCTTGAGACAAATATAAGAGATATTTCATGGTATTCTTACAGTAAGCAAATGCTATATATATTTCATTTAATGTTCAACATCTTAACTTTGTTTCATTATTATTTCCTCATATTTAATTTTTTAAAAATTCTCAGATGGTCTCAAAGCAAAAGAAACAAGAAAATAAAAGAAAAGTGTTATTAGTCACAGCTCAAGAAATTAGCTATTGCATAGAAAAATAATGAGATTAACACTCAGAATCTTTCTTATGTATTAAAAAAAGAATCTTTCTTTTTAAATTTATACATGGAAAATCTAAGATGATGTCAAGATAAATAATATGAAAAAATTACATAAAGGTGCCCATGCATTAGTTGTTAGACAAAAAAAAAATGCGAATAACATAGCTATATCACAAATCATTGCTAATCATTGCACCTTCTTCATTTATGGATATAATTTTAATTGTATAATTTAATCTAATGGTTAAATGATTTTTTCTTATTTCTCACATAACAAACTTATTCTTATATAATACGTCCCCTATATAAATTGTTTAATAGTTTTCATCTAGACACACACTTTACATCAATTTATTAATTCTCAAACTAACTTAATTTATAGTTTAACTCTAAGGAAAAAAAGAGTTTGCAGCAGAATTTATGATTAAGAAGAATTAATTAAATTGTTAAAAAATAGGAAAATTTTCAATTAAATAAATTGTATATTTAATTTATAAAAATGAAAATAATAGATGTAAAAGTGTGCTTAAATTTAGTCTTTCCCTAATCATTATTGACCTCACATTCACTTTTGTCCTCATCTCTCAGCATAAAACTTTTCAGATTGGAAGAGTAACGTGTTCATTGTGAAGATTTGTTCACTTCCTAAGAGTTCACTTTTGCACCAGTCGCTCTTCCATGGTGAAGGTTTGGTTCATTGCAGTAGAAAGCACAAAGCAGAGAGGAAAATCGGACTGGGAAAACATCAATTGATTGAAATAGTCGATCAATACAAAAACATAGGAATCTATTATATTTCCTCTTTCCACCCTAAAGTTAGAACAAAGACCTATCAGGATTTAGTTTATATGCCGAAAGTTGCTGTACCTAATTATTAGAGCTACGTTTTACTTCTTACAGAGACACATGCTATAGCTTCTGTCCTTTCTTACACCAATATAAGATGCTTTATCCTCATCGGCGGGTAGTGACTGAGTCTTTCATGTAATCATTTCTGTATAGATACATCTAGATTGATACTCTGAAATCAATACCATAGAAAGTTTGTTCCATGAACAAATATTAAATCAATAATCATTGAATCATCATTACATACCCATTAGTAGACCATCCTTAATTTATATCCAAATCCCTTTGTGCACATTTGCACATATACTTCTAGGTGCCTTTTTTTTTCCCTTTCTTCTTCCAGAATTTAAAGGAAAAAGAATATATATATATATATATATATATATATAAGTGGCTGTGTATCTTTGTCGGCTTCTTCTGCTTGTTGATGGATTTTATGTGACAAGGATTTGTTAAAATTTTTATAGTAATTATTTAAGCCTCACATTATGTAATAAAAGGAAATTAATTTTTATATATTGATAATGTAAAATCAGTCGAAAGAATGTTTCTAAACTAACAAATAATGAAAGAAATTATCCATATATAATCACAACGACTCACTATCATTTATCATTTGGTGAAATTTTAATAATTGACAATATAAAATTATTTTATATTATTTGATATTTTTCAAGTTTTTTGGATCTTCTAAGGTATCCGTCACTTAGGTCCATTTAAATAGTAGATATTGGTTGCAAGTTTTAAAGTTGATCCATTTTTTATCTGAAGATCAAACTCTCAATACAGTGAGTAAGGAACTCGGGAAACTGACTAAGGAAAGGGGTGTCCTTACCACCTTAGCTCAATGCAGGGTTTGCTTTGAAGCGTGAGGTGAAAATTTAGAACAGTATCATGATTTTTTGTTTGCTGGGCCGGGTGTGTATCTCCCCGAAGATCTGTATACTTTTTTGGACTCAATCTTATCATCTCACCACAGAATTCTCACGTTCGAGCTTTCTAAAAGGTGGTGGTGAGGGCAAGTCATTGGTCATATCTGAAAGATTCTCTTCAATTAAACGAAAATAATTGACGAGAGAGCAGGGCAATTGCAATCGCATTACACAAGAATGGTTGGACATGACCCCTGATTTGATTTCACAGGCAGAGGGCAAGGGCAATCATTTATATTTTATCCTCGGAATTTGTTATTTTTAGTTAATATTTTATTTTACGAAGTGCTAGAGCTAGATGTATAGTCTTCGATGTTTCACGTTTCTTTGTTACAGAAGGTGAACATGGGATAGTACATATGGAGAGCGAACACATGCACCGTACCCCTTCACAGAAAAGACAGCTTTGGACTTAGTACCAATAAGCATGAATAATACCTGAAAGTGTTTTTTTTTTTTGTTCCACCGGAAAGGAAAAAATACCTGGAGTGTTTGGGCCTATTCATTTATTAATCTAATTGCTTTTTGTTGATATTTGCATGTTGGCTTCTAATTTCTATAACACTAATGTTAACTAGTGCTGTTTGTGTCGACCGAAATTGGCGTAAAAAACTTTCATCCCAAGATGAATTGATACTTTGGGACGGGTGATTGGTGACAATATGGTTCAAAACTATGCCCATACATACATGATGGTTTGATCGTGGAGCGAGTGGGAAGTTACTAAGTTTTAACCTTACTGGTTTCAGTAGTTTAATTTATTGTACACTTGCTATATTGTATTGGTTAAAATCCATTTAATTTATAGTGCAATATATATATGTGTGTATATGTAATTGCTTTTGAAAAATAAAACAATCTTGAAATGAAAGATAAACTTTAATAAGCTTTTCAAACTGTCTCTTTGTCCACATATAATTCTTATTCTCTATTTTTGTACGGATGCACTGTGCATTTGTTATTATTAGTAAAAGGTTTCTTTAATGCACATTCAAAAGGCTACTTTTTATTTGAGTAATGATATGTGAACATCAAAACAGTGCTTACACCTTACACCTACAGTAAAAATGAAGAAAAAGACAAGATAGTGGTATCAATATAATATAGATATAAAAATGTCACTTTTCTCTCTATTTCTCTCCCACTCTATTTCATTTCCAACCTTTAGCTTCTGTCTTTCTCTCTCATATAGAAGAAGATTAACAACAATAAACATACATTTGTTTCATTTTTCTAACAATTTTATTTATAAGGTATGTGGATTCCTCATTTTCACTTCTTGTCACTCTTTCGATGTGTTTGTGATATTTGTGTTTGTCGCAACCAGGATCGCGAAGGAAAAAAATTATTTTTAAAATTGGGAGTCGCCACCAAATTTATTTAAATTGGGAAAACATGGAAAAACCCGTTTTTATTAAAAAATTGGTCTTTGAAACCAGACTTTAGCTCGGAGTCGGTGATGCATAGGGAAGGGTAAGATTTTAGTCCCACGCACCCTAATACACCTCCCTTAACACCTTAATTGATTTGTGCAAATTATTAATAATCTTTCAAAATATTTATTTTTATATTTTTATTTACAACAAAATTTTAAAAAAATTGAGGAGCACCAAGCTCACAACTTAGGTGTTCAAAATGTTAACAAACTCAAATTAACATTTTTATTCAAAATACAATATTTCACAAATAAGTAACGGATTTAAACTAAATATATGAAAATAAAAATCTCTTATGAATTATAAATATTTACAAATAAGATAAAAAATTTATTTTGATATTTTTTATGAAAGTAAAATAAAATATAAAAGAGAACATACTTTTAAAGAAAATTTGGAACATCAAGCGTTACAACTCAATGCAGTTAACAGCCGTCCCTAAATTAACTTTTTATTTGAAATAAAATATTTCCTAAATAAATAAAAATTAAATGAAATAAAATATCTCAAAAAAAAAACTCATGAAAAATTTACAATTAAGACAAAAATTATAAATATTAGATTTGTGACTTGACAGGATCAGAACGCTTGCTCTACGTATCCTCCGATGCAATGGAGAACTCAAAGTCACGTAGTTTGTATAAAATAATTGTATGTTGATGGTTGATCGATTATTTTAATTTTGAAAAGAAATTTTGAATATCAAGCTCGCAGCTAAATATTCCAGAATATAGGATTAAAAGCTTATCCTTAGTTAATTTTATTTAAAAAAAAAGCACAATTTATCGATTAATTGACTCAAATCCTTTTTTAGTAAAGCAAGCTATTCTAGTATTTATTCAAACCCAAATTGTATAAAATATTTTTTTATTTTAGATATTTTAGACCCAAACTAACCCAAACCCAAACAAGCCCAAAAGCTAAAAAATAAATACTAACTGAACAAATAAACCTGAATCAAACGAATGAACCTAAAATCCAATCCAACAAAAACAAAAATAAAATAACACTAACATTAAAATAGAAATAAAATAAAATAAAACTAAAATTTCCTATTATTCTAACCCCAATTTTACCTAGCTTAACTTAATTTCACTTACCTAATTCTACCCTTTCCCCATTCCCTCTGTCACATACACACATGAGTACACACACACACACAAAACATAAACACATCCTACCCCTCCCACACTTATACACATGCGGACATACACACACAAACACTTTCACACGCACACACAAAAAATGAGAGAGAAAGACTAGAGAGAGAACGAAAAGGCCAGAGGAGGGATGGAAGCCGGGATCGCGAAGGAGGGATGAGAGTAAGGCCGCCGTGGATCAGCTCGTGGTGTGGCTAGCATGCGCGCTAGCCAGCTGGGCGGAGGTGTCGCGGTCACGCTCGGAGCACGGGCGACGCACGAGACAAGGCCCCCGCGAGTTGGGTGGCGGTGGTTCACTCCACTGAGACGACAAGCATCAGATCGAGAAAGGGGAGGGGTCGCGTGAGGCGAAATTTGAGCTGGAGGCTTTGGGTGGTGGTTTGACGGAGGGCGGTGCGGCAAGGCATGAAGATCGGAGAGGAAAGTGCAACATTTCACGATGAGGATGGAGAGGGATGGCGTGCAAGGGGTGATGATGATGGTGTTTTGAGAGGAACTCGCGGCGGCATGAGCATGGGTTCGCGCGGTGGGAGAAAGCGGTGAAGAAGAGAGAGAGGCTGTGGTGGTTTGAAATGATGATGATGGTGACGTTAGTGGGTAGATCGGGAAGCTCACGAAAGGAGTGGCTTGCAACGGTGCCATGAAGGTGAAGATGGCTATAAGGGAGAGGAGGAGTGGTTGTGAGGAGACGGAATAAAACAAGGCCGCCGCAGTGATCTGGGAGGCCGGCTCTACCCCTTTTTCCTTATTATTATTTCTTATTTTTGTTGTGGTTGCTACCGCGTTGCTCTTACCTTGGTTCTTTTCCTATTTTTCACTTGGATTGAATTCCGGAATTGTTGCTGAGTTCTTTGCAGGCTTCTTTTTGAATTTCACCTCTATCTGGCTGATTGTCTTTGTTGGATATTTGCTATTGATCTCTTGGCAATTTTACTTCATTTGACTTTTGATGTCCTTGTGTATGTGCTCGAGACTTTATAGATGTGCTGCTGATTTTTATTTTTTATTTTTTTTGAGATGATTTGTGAATGAGGTGATGATATAAGTTTCAAATTGTGATGGTAATGGTATTGTTGTTGGTGATGGAAGTGAGGTTGTTCTGTGGTGACTGGCCGATCCCTGATGAATAGGGGTGATGATGGATTTATGGATGCAGCTCTCCCTATCCTGATCCACCATTTACAGTATGACACATTCCAAAATAAAATTTAGCATCTTGCAAAATGAAATGATGATGTCCAGAATCCTGACATTTCTCTCATCCCCATGGCTTCACCCACAAGGAACACGGGCAAGGAAACCCGTGATACTCCTTTTGCTCTCTTTTTGTTGTTTTTCCTTTTTATATTTTTTTTGTTTTACAAAGGGATATGACAAACTTTGAATTGGTAGTTTGTTTGCTTGTTCTTTTTATTATTATTATTATTTTTTTTACAATGGTTAACAGATCAATAAGTCCATGGGCTAAAAACTAAAGCAGGCTGACTAGTGTGGGCTGAAAATTAGAATGGGCGTATACATATTGGGCCTCTCTATTTTTATTTTGACACATGAACCCGAAATGTAAAACCATAAATAAAATGACCCAAATTGAATTTGAATTAAATACAATAAAGAGCTGTAAATAAAACTTGAAATAATTTGCAATTTCACTCAACAAAATAAAATTACCAACATGGGTCTATAAATGGTCAAAATTCTGAAAATATGCCAGAAAATTTTGTTTTTGTTTTTGGGGTGACAAATTCCGTGTGTTCAGTGTTCATGAGTTCCTTATCTATTTGTACGGTTTGAGCTAAGTTTGATTGTTGAACAAAGAATGAATGGTTTATTGTTTAATAAACCTGTAAATGATTCTAAAACTCATAAAAGTGATGTTAAAAAATTGTTTACAACAAGATTGTTGTGATTGGTTTGCAAGTTTTAGAAATGGTTTACAAGTTTTTTGCACTATGTTTACAAGTTTTAAGAACTGTTTACAAGTCTTGTAAACGAAGTGCAAATAATTCGTGAAAAAAGCATTGCTTAAAACCTCTAACCCAAGCGTAAAAAGCTTGTAACCCAAGGAAATTAAACTTGTAAACCCTTGCTTAAGACTTATAAAATGGTTTTTGCACAAACTTGTAAACTTGTAAACAAAGTTTCTTGCACAAAGTGGTTCTTCAAAGTTCTAAAACTTGTTGTAAATAATTGAAATCTGAGGCAAATGATGTAAACATGATCGACAATACAATGTAATTAGGAGAGGGTTTTGCCATTGGTTTACAAGTTTTTTACTTTTGGTTTACAAGTTTTTGCACTATGTTTACAAGTTTTAATCACAAGTTTACAAGACTTGTAAACCAAGTGTAAAAATTTGTAAAACTAAGCATTGCTTAAAACTTATAAACTAAGTGCAAATAACTTGTAAAATGGCACGAAACTTGTAAATCTATATTTAAGACTTACAAATCAAGTGCAATAAGCTTTGTAAACCAAGTATTTTTGTAGAAAGTGATGCTACAAAATTCTGAAATGGTTGTAAATACTTCAAATTTGATTCTAAATATTGTAAAAATGGTTTACAAGATATTAGGAAAAAAATTCCCATTGGTTTTCGTCATTGATTAACAAGTTTTATGTGCTTAGTTTACAAGTTTTTTGCATTATGTTTATAAGTTTTACACACATGTTTATAAGTTTTGTAAATCAAGTTTAAAAAACTTGTAAAACTAAGCATTGCCTAAAACTTGTAAAGCAAATGTAAAAAACTTGTATGAAGGTGGTTAAAAAACTTGTACACATGTGTTTAAGACTTACAAATCAAGTGCAATAAGCTTGTAAACTAAGTTTTTTTTCCCAAAAATGGTGCTACAGAGAGTTTTAAAATGATTGTAAATACATGGAATCTAATTCTAAATATGGTGAAATTGGTGGTAAAAAAGTTAATATCTAGTGTAAAATACTTGTAATTTGATTTTAAATTATTGAAAATCGATTCTAAAAACTTGTAAACCTAGTGATAAGTATTATATAGGTAGGTTTTGTATCACAACTTTATTATAATTTATTTGAATTTTTTTTTTGTAGATTTTGTATCACACTCCATATGTAAAGTACGATGGATTCAATGACGTTGATGCAGAGTTTGATGTTGAGGGTCAGATTGATGACGATATGGGGATTGTGACCTCTCGGACCTGCGTTGGGATGATATTTAATTCAAAAGAAGAAAAAAAATATTCTACAAAAATTACTCAAATAACAAGAGTTTTAGGTCTAATAAATTCATAAATTCAAAAAAGAGGTTGGATAAACAACTCAATTGTATGTTACTTGTATGCTCATGGGATGGAAGTCGTGCATCAAAACCTAACTAATTTGTTCATACATTTCAAGTTTATTACAACCAATGAAAAATTCAGTCTTTCCGTTATCATTATTTATAACTTCACACTACACTCTTATCTATTGATTCATCATTATCAGAAACTAATGTATTATTTTGAAATAAATCATTGGCACTACTGATGCCTTTATCCACAACAACTCTATTATGTTCACATCTCTGCTTGCCTTCTTGGGTCCTGTCTTCTTTCCCATTTTTTTATTCTTTGCTTTTGAGTGTGTCATTTGGTAATGTATCTAGTACAAAAAAAAATGATACAAATAAGTTCATGCATCATCTACATCAAATAATATTGGTAATTTAATGCGATAACCAATTTCAAGTAACCAAAATCAAAGTAATCTACTATTAAACCTATCGGACCAAAATATAATTTGTAAACACGAAAAACTTGTAAACTAGTGCACAAAACCTGTAAACACGTGTTAAAAACTTGAAAACTAAGTGCAAACAACATTAAATCATTTCTAAAACTTGTAAACCAAATGCAAAATATTTGTAAACCCATCCTGAAAACTTGTAAATTAAGTGCAAAAAATTTATAAACTTGTGCTTGAAACTTGTAAACTAAAAATAGAAAACTTTAAGTGCTTAAAACTTATAAACTATAGCTGAAAATTTATTGTAAACCTGTGTTTAAAACTTGTAAACATAATACAAAAAACTTGTAAACTAAGTGCATAAAACTTGTTAATCAATAACAAAAATCAATGGAAAATTTTTTTCCCTAATATCTTGTAACCCATTTTCATAATATTTAGAATCAAATTTTAAATATTTACAACCACTTCAGAACTTTAAAGCACCACTTTGTGGAAAAAAAAACTTGGTTTACAAAACTTATTTGCACTTGGTTTGTAAATATTAAGCATAGGTTTACAAGTTTTTTTTATATTTATAAGTTATTTGCACTTAGTTTATAAGTTTTAAGCAATACTTAGTTTTACAAGTTTTTGCACTTGATTTACAAGACTTGAAAACTTGTGCTTAAAACTTGTAAACATAGTGTAAAAAACTTGTAAACCAAGGGTAAAAAACTTATAAACCAATGGCAAAATCCTCTCTCAATTACATTATATTGTAGATCGTGTTTACATCATTTGAGCCTAATATTATAACTATTTACAACGGCTTTAGAACTTTGAGTATCCACTTTGTGCAAGAACCACTTTGTAAGTTTTAAGCAAGGGTTTACAAGTTTAATTCCTTTGGTTTATAAGTTTTTTACGCTTAGTTTAAGGTTTTAAGCAATGTTCCGTTTTACAAATTATTTGCACTTCGTTTCAGGACTTGAAACCTGTCCTTAAAACTTGTCAACATAGTGCAAAAAACTTGTAAACCATTTTTGAAAACTTATAAACCAATTACAACAAGCTTGTAAACTGTTTTCTAGCATCACTTTACGAGTTTTAGAGTCATTCTACAAGTTTATTAAATAATAAATCATTCATTTTTTGTTCAACAATCAAACTTACCTCAAACCGTGCAAATAGATAAGAACTCATGAACACAAACATCACAAACACATCAAAAGAGAGATAATAAGTGAAAATGAGAAACCCACATACCTTATAAATAAGATTATTGTGAAAAAATTGAAACATATGTATGTTTATTGTTGTTAATCTTCTTCTATGTGATCTGAGAGAAAGAGAGAGAAATTGAGAGCGAAAAATGAAAGAGGGTAAAAGAGAGAGAAAAATGACATTTTTATATCTATATTATATTGATACCACTGTTTTTGTCTTTTTCTTCATTTTTATTATAGGTGTAAGGTGTAAGCATTGTTTTGGTGTTCACGTATCATTACTCCTTTTTTTTTTCATTTTATCTTTATCTTTATGTGACGTATGTCTTATCATCATGTTCCTTTTTCTTTATTCATTCCCTATAAATACTTCTCTTATAATTCATTTATCCCTCTTCATAATTAAAATTTATTAGTGAGGGCCACCTTCTTCTTGCCCTTACCTTTAGAACTAGCATACAATAGCTATGATTTTCTTTTTTAATGTGTGTGATAATTTTAGTGTGAAATCTCTTTAACAAATCAATTCTAAGTTACAATTTTTGATAAATGTTTTCTGGATATCAAAAGTTGGACACTAAGCGAGATATCAAAGTTTCTTATTTTTCCCTGTTGAGTAGAAAAGAATAATAAAAAAAGTAATATCCAAGTTGCTTTTTCTGCTAAACCCCAATATAAGTATCTGTATCTCCTTAGAATTTCAAAATGTGGGTTCAATCCACTTAATTTTGGTATGCAATGTAATAAGACCAGCTTTTTTAAACTCAACAGTATTTGATTATCGTTGTCAAATCCTTCTATAGAAGAATGTCTTTATACATATTAGTCATACAAAAAGAGAAATTGAAAAGGCATATCTGAAAAGAATAAAAACAAAAACTCTTAACTTTACTCTTTTATTATGTTTAAACATTTTGCTTGGGCCTCCAGCATACTCTTAACCCTCAGAGGCAACAACTAGGCTCTCTCATCCACAAATTGTATATATCACATGATTACATCCACATGAACACATATGATTCTGAGCTGTATGCAGTAAAAGATGAAACTTATGTAACCCTTTTCCTCATGAAGACAGTTTTAAAAGTTCCCAACTCGGTTAATGTGCCATAGAATCATAAACACGAGTGCATCACACCCTGGCCTTTGTATTAGGCACATGTGAGAGAACAAAACCGATCAGCATTAACGGACCTCTCCTTTTTGAAGCAATATTATACTGCAACTAATGAAGAAATAACTATATCTTGAGTGCACTTGTGCCATTTTTTTTTTTTCACTCTATTCTATACTCACAAACATCTTCCTCCATATCCCGCACTTCTAAATAATGCTTGCTTTATGTCTTCAGAACTCAGCATTTCCCTTTGCTCCAATTCCTGTTACATAACAAATAGCATAATAAGATTGATTACCCCGTGGCTCAATGTTGAAAATGACAATATAGGATGAACGCAAAAACAGTAACCAAATAAGACTTTTTCTCAACAGTTCCCGAAAAACATTATCATAGTAATGTACCTCTGAGCAAGAAGCTTGCATTGTGAAATCGTTGAAACAGCTAATGACACATTGTTGAATCTCAAGGCCTAATGCTTCCAGGGTGCTCACTGTAGATAGCAACAAGCCTGGCTTCCCGGCACAACAAATTTCAAGCCGGGTGTCCACACCCCTCTCAACTTCAAACTGCAAAGAAAGAAATCAATGCAGTGAATCCTTTAACTAAGATTTATTCAAAGGATCTTTGACTCTTAATTGGTAGGTGATACTAGCTAGCATGGACAAAAAAAATCATACCTTGGGTGAATTTCTGATTAAGATTTCATTTGGCTTTACATCTTTGAAAATGCCTGCCATGTTCGAATCCACTTTTATTTCTTGCTGCAAATTGTTGATCTTCTCCAGAAGTTCTTTCATGTAATCAATAGTGTCCCCAAGTATAGCAGTTCTGTCCATCTAGTATGAGCATTGAACAAAACAAATTAGAACAGCATAAGCCTATGATTATGGTGTAGTTTCTGTATAAGTAGTCATGTGAAGCATTCTCATCACTATATTCATACCTTACTTATCTTAGGGACAATGGCTCTTAGCATTGAGAGTCTGTCGTTTAATCTCTTTCTTCTTCTCCTCTCAGCCATTAGATTCTTGGAGGGTTGCCCCTGAAGCTTCTTGGCTCGGTTCTTTCTTTCCAGGCCCACACCATGGTTGAAAACTGGCATTTCAGGGGACTGAGTTATTGGCTCCACTTTGCATGTGGCTTGCAGCTCCAGATTCTGAAGCTTCTCCCCAAGCAAATTACCATGATCCTCTTCCTCCATCATGGACAATGGATAGTCTTCTTGAGCAAGAAATGGAGGGGTATCAAGGGAGGTATCAAGGGTGTTGTTATGTAATGAATCCATGATCTGTGGTGGGGAGGGTTCATCAAGTAATAAGGGGCCATAGATTTCATTGAATGTGTAGTCATTGTAACACAGAGGAACATCTTGACCAAAAGAAGAGTTTGGGAGAAAGGCTTGAGAGTTTTGATCAAAACAGTCAAAACTCCAGCCATTTGGGAAGAACTGGTTCTCTACTGTCTAGGATTGGTTTCCCATGTTTCTCTTCTTAGAGCCATTAGTTCCTCCAAGAAATCATGGTCATAGAGCTCCATTTTTTTCCTCTCTCTCTCTCTCTCTCTGATGTGAATGCTAATTCTTTAAGAAATGCCTTGAGAATATGTAGTACCATGATGGAGAATTTATAGGGGGAATACAGAAAGGCTTGTGGCAAGTTGATTATTAAATGCAATATAGTATGTATAATGTTGTCTTCAGTATATAGCAGTATAGCACATATAGCCTAGGACTGAAATGGAATCTGCTTTAATTTTCATTGCACATCTCTCTCTCTCTCTACGGAGGGGCGATTTGTGTCTTTTTCACCGAAATCTCTGCAATCAGAAACAAACTTAAATATTTTAATTTGGCATTGTTGAAAACTTTGACCCACCCATCTCTGTGGAACCAAAAAAGATATGGAGTTACCATCATAAAACCCTGTCAGGTTCTTTGTATGTTGAAACCTTTGCAATATAAATTGTCATATACAGAGCAGAAAACAAACTTTATTTCTACCCCTCGCTCTCAACCCTTGAAGAAAATTTCTGAGTTGGGTCCCACTACCCAAATGCCTCCAAACTTTGGCTTAGCTCACAAAATTCAAATGGGTTGGTGGTCTTGTTTTGTTCTTTCTCTGCGCTGCCTCTATTATCTATATACCATCCAATGTACTTAATGCAAATCGTACATGCTGGTCCAATTAAAAATCACACTACTTGTTTATACTTCATTTTCTTGTCCAAGGGGTGAAAGCTATAATGAAGCTATAAGTATGGAACCTTCATTCTCAGCCCATCTGGCAAGATCATCGCATTCTGTACGTCTATAACATTATATTTACGTATAAGAATATAGTAATAGTGTAATACAAACTTGCTATATCTTTAATCTGTCAACTTTGGCGGATGTACTTGGTTTATGATAGTGTAGGAATATGCAACATCGTAGACATTTTCATTTTCGAGCCTAGCCTTTTGGATAATTTGGTCTTCAAATAACGGCCTGTTCCCTATGTGTGGAAATTATTCATGTAGGGGTTCTCTAGTCTTTGTCCCTTTTTCGTGCACTATTTGATCTTAATCATGACCATGATCTTGATATTGATCCTGATCCTACTAATTATATGACAATTAAATTATGGTACTGGTAACAATCATCATTATTATTTATATCTTTATTGCAATTATAGTGGTTTTCTTGGTAGGCAAAGCTCTAGAAATTTCAATATTTTGGTCGCGAGATTGTGCTACTTTTAGACGATAAAGGTGAGGCAAAAAAGTTTAAGCACTTGGGACTTGGAGTGATAAACGATATGGTCTCTTCCCAAAAGAGTTTTCCAAGTTTAAAATCATCGATCTTGTAAGTAAATTCACCCACGATTCAACCTATTTTTATTGAGTAAACCCCATTATTGATTTGATTGTGCTTCTTAATTACATGTACTCAATGAACTGTTTCAGTAGCAGCATGTTATACTGTACCTGGCTACAAAATTTGCAAGCAGATTGTATGTTATACTAGGAAGGGTTCTTATTAGGTGTCATTAGTAATAATTCAACGCGTTATTATACGGTGCACATAATTAACCTATCCTCCTTAGCCATGCCTATACGAGTCACGGATTCTCCATCAATGGAAAAAAGTTTATGCTTAATCGTCTCTTGATGAAGGGTTTCTGACAAGGTAGGTTGAGCATCCTCAACAATGTCATTTTCTTTTTAAGGGCATAGAAGTCCGCTATGGTTGTAACTTTATATATAGCAGGGAATAACATTTTGAAATGCCAATAGGTGAAATGTAAGTCATTTTCGAGTTGTGATCATCCTGTGAAGAATCTAAGAAACACGTGCCATTGACATTTAACTTAGTATAACAAGCTAATCTACAGTTAATAGCAACTAAAATAAAGTTTGCATAAAAAGATCACTGTACAAGTGGAGAATTATTTTCTCAATTTTTTATTAAAAAAAATATCAAAGGAAAATCTCATCCTAGTCCAAGAAGTCAGGCATGTCTCTAGTCTTATTGAATATCCAAATTGAGCAGTATATAAGTGAAAAGTTAATCAACTGGAGTAACCTCCTGGCTATTTTTCAAATTTATTAATAAAGGATGGATAAAAAAAACCCTCGTTTTTCCAAATTAGGAAATATACAAGATAAAATTCCTAATGCACGGGGCCTCCCACTCTCCGCTATAAATGTGAAAATGGTTAAATATAGAAAGAATTAATCACAAGAAATAATTGTAAACTAAACAAACAAATATGATGAATAATATTCAGTGGCAATTTATCAGGCCAATCGTGCACAATTTTGGAATGAGCAACCAATAATAAGTTGTCTTCATCTATTTAGGATAGGCATCTATATACTCAATTTGTATGGAATAATTCAATATTACGGATATTTTTTTTTTTTCTGTCTTTGACTATTTCTACCTTCTCAATAATTGTGAATTTGAGCGTCCTTTTTAGAGTGCAGCTTGCTTATCACCCAACCTTTGTTAGTTATATATCACCCATCAGCTTTGAAAGTACACACCTTATATATACAATTATATTTATATTCATTTTCTAAATTCTTATATGGTCTTATAATTTTGTAAGTTAAATTTCGTTTTTTAATATCTCTATTTTTTATGATTTTAATATATTTTATGATAGGTGTTGTTATTTGGTAGAACTCGATCTTGTGGGAAATTATAGAATATGATTGGTTAGGCTTTTTTTAAGGGAATATGATTGCTTAGTCTAATCATTTAATGACATCTAGAAAAAATTTGCTCTAAACATCAATACAAAAAGAATTAATAAAAAAACAGAGGAACTGGACTCGCTTTTGCTATTGCTAAAGTTCTCCACGTTCAACCTTGAAATTTGATAGACAGGAAGTTTCCTCTGAGAATTTTTCAGCAATCATGCTTTGCACCAATGATTACACGTGGAATTCAGTCATTACCTTCACAAGAATTTGCGATAAGTTTTAGCACAATGAACCAAGTCCGTTTATTGTGTAATTTCATTAGTATAGAGATTACGTGACAAAGGATAACAAATTTTATAAATAAAATAAATGGACAAGTTTTTAAATTTTTGTTAAAATGTCTCCAGGTGCTAGAGATGAATTAAATACTTCAAATCCACATATTCTTTGAGTTTAATTTTGATACACTAACAATATGAAACTATTTTATACTGTCATGCAATCAAATTTTTTAATTTGTATGACTTTTCATATAATAGAGGTGGAAATAGACCATATTTATTAATGTATCATTACATGATTAAATGATTTTATAAAAGTTTTTTAACATTGTCATGTATCATAATTAAATCCATATTTTTTTGTCATGAGAATTGATCACATAATTTAATTATCCTAAAGTGACAATTTTAGTTTTCGAATCTTATAACATTACGGGTAAATTTTGCCATATAGATGGCAGTCAACTGTTTCTATGACTAAAAATCTTTCTTTTTCGAATTGGTACAATTGATGCAAATTAAGCACCCCATGATACGGTAAAATTAGCCATAATTGTTTTAACTTATGTAGGATTTTATATTTATGATATTTGATCAAAATGATAAATGTTTTAAAATAAGAAAAATAATTTTCATACATAAATGATTTTACTGTAACATCCAATATTCTCCAAATAATATTAGTAGAGACTCTATTGTTGAAATGATAAGATGATAAAATTGGTATTGGTTTTAAAAATGGCGAAAGAGTTGGACAAAAACAAAAAGCTTCTTCAATTTAATCTAAATTATCCAATATAACTAAAGCGTATCCCCATTTAGATTTGCTGCAATGTCCTATACGTTCAAGGACAATGAATCCGATTACTTGGCTATTATATATAGTTTCAAAGTTTGTTGATATTGATATTATTGTGATGTATATGTTTCTTTTTTCTTTTCATTATTCCTTCCCTTTCGGGACTGGCAAGCGTGTATTCTCTTGCAAGCATTGATACAACAAATGAAATATCGACAATAGACCATACTACTTTATAGTAGATTCGTTTGGGAGAGTTTTACCCTTTTGCACGTCCTTACAAGTGATATTAATACAATCGATCTGTGCCCAATTAATTCTGTAGCAACTGGATTATATATATGAGCAACGTTGTTAGCATAGAATGCGCGGAAATACTCTATTTGAATAAACAACTTATTTTTAGTGTTTTATTAAAAAGTGCTTGTTGATTATGTTATGAATAAATTATTACACTTAAATATATAATAATAAATACTTATTTTTAGTGTTTTATTAAAAAGTACTTATTAAGAAGTTAGATATTTTAACTTTTCAAAAAATATTAAAAATAATATTTAAAAAATAATAAATTGTTTAGCTAAATAAGATAAAATAAAAAATAAAAATATAATTTTTAACTTTTAAAATGTAAAAGAAATCATAGATTGTACTCTCCAAACGGACCTAAAAGCTTCGACCATTGGATTTTTATAACTTTTTAGGCTAAGACCATTTTAGCTTGATTTTTTTTGAAAAAAAAAACTTATCTCAATTTAATTTTTATGTGATTATCTCATCCTTTATTAATAAAAGTAATTTTATGGTCTTTTTAAGTTATGTTAAAATGTAGCAACCATCATTGCAAATTGTAATATTAGTCAAAGTAAGCTATGTTTTATTCAGGCATTTTTTTTTCTTTTATGATGTGTTATTCAGGCACCAATTAATAAAGAGTAGTGTTATTTATTTATACACTTTGGAATATTTGTCGATATATTTTTATTTATCATTAACTAAGATGTAGTCTAAACTAAGTGAAATTTATATTCATTCAATAATAAATAGAAATATATCAATATAATATCTCATAAATAATAAATATAAATAACATTTATAGTTAATCAAAGGTAAAAGAGAATATGATGACCTAAAGTTAATATTAAAGAGCCATATGGGAGCCTCCTCCTCAACACACGTGTCTATTTTACAGTTTCCTCATAAGTCGCTGCAACAGAATTCCAGTAGTTGTAAAGTTGAGGGCATGATCACGTCAAAATAAAAATAATAAAAATTGGGTGCATGATTTCAGATTACGAGAGCATTAATGGGCATTATAATCTGCCAAACACCAAAACAAATGGCGGATTTCTGCTAAACCACCCCGACACGAACTGACCCCTTACTCAGCCATTTAATTACG
This sequence comes from Dalbergia oliveri, assembly GCA_030441495.1. Classification (NCBI taxonomy): domain Eukaryota; kingdom Viridiplantae; phylum Streptophyta; class Magnoliopsida; order Fabales; family Fabaceae; genus Dalbergia; species Dalbergia oliveri. The sequence continues at coordinate 13,600,225 of JAMLFY010000003.1, read as the reverse complement.
CATCCAAAGTAGTTTGCTCTCTAGTCTTTGTTTGATTAATATAATTGTTGAGTATTAAGATATTCTTTTATGACCCTTTACAAAAGGAGGATTTTAGCTTTATTTGGGTAAGTTATAACTTAATGCACAATGATATGTGTACCCAATACGCAATATTCTGTCATCATACATGCATAATTGGCTCAAGTATCCGCACATAGAAACATACAACCTTCCTTCTGAGTACAAATTTGTTGGTTTGTGATCTTCTTCCAATTTTTTCATGAGTCATTCAAAAATTAAACCATTAATCAAATCTTCTACTCAATACTAATAACTGTTGCTTACGTATGTGGCTGCTCTAAGGTGGCTCACATCTAAGAAAGCGGTCTCGGCAAAGGAGAAAGAGATAGAGAGCACTATAATTAGTAAACATGTTAGTTATTGAATCATAATTGCTCTCCCAGCTAGTTTTACTACTACTAAGTGTCTTTGAGAGAGTTAATTAAAAGTTCCTTTCTAAAATTTATACGTAGGTTGAACGTCTAAACTTGATGAGTTCCGTGGCAAACTCCAACTCACACATTTATCAGCTAATTAAAGAGCTCATGCTTCATTCCATATAAAACAATAACAATACTCCCTACTATTTGATTAAAAAAAAATTACTCCCTACTATAGACTAAGAATTTTTGTCAAAATATAATTTATGATGTGTCAAAAGTTTAAGATAATAAAATAAAAATACAAAAGTAATGGATTAAGAAAAGTTTTGACTTATCTCTTCTGCATTTCAGCTAATTTATTAATTACCTAATTTTGATAATAAGATTTTAATGTAATAATTCTAGCTTAAAAGCAATTTTCTTGAAAAAAATATAATTAATAATCTACACTTTATAAAAATACGAAACATGTAGAAGAGAAAGTGACAAACTAAAGACCTGAGGCAAACACGAGGAGCACAGAGGCCAAAATATATGTGGTTGAAAATGGTGGTGTGTGAGAAAACCGCGGCAGTTTTCCTCCTACCTCCCCGACACAAAGTGGTTTTCTTAAAAGCAGTTTTTGGTATTCTCTCCCTCTCTCTCTCTTCCATTGTTTCATAAAATTCAGCTTTGACAGCCCACAAGATCTTATTTGTAGTTTCTGGGCTTCCACCAAAACCACCAATTTTTTTCTACATCTCCCACTTTTGTCTGCTAGCGTTTTGTTTTCTAGCTAGCACTCTTAAACGGTGGACTGGGCCCCAAAAGCCACAAGCCATTATACATTACATATTGCATTACCTTTTTCTGTGGAAGGGTAGGGGTCGTCGTTTTGCCTTGTTGTAGATATAGATATTGCTAAATGGCTTGTATGCGTACTCTACCATGTGAACCCTGAAGGTAAAAATGTAGCAGAATATAAAATTACGTACTAATCTTTATTCAACCATTTAACCTTTTAACAGAGATATATAGGTTATGATATATGGTTAAAACTTCTATAAATAAAAGACTTAGGATTTGATTTTTGTTATTTTTCATATATTGTAAATTGTTCATATTTCAAGTTTAGGCTCTTGCATTTTGCATTAACTTAAGTGAAAGTAATTCTTCTCTTATTCTGTCTTTCTAAAATTCTTTTTACCCCATTGTCATGTAGACACAATTTTGAAGTATGCACCTTACACCAATGAAGTGAAGAGAAAAAAAATTTGAAAGATGAGATGTGATGTCTATATCATTCCTGTGAAATAGGAGTATGTAAAGCTATAATTATTGCTCCTTTTTTTCTTTCAAGGTATTGGCCATTAAGATAACAATACGTGTACATAATAAAGTGTCCGAAAGAGATATTAGCTTCAAAAAAAAAATTTGGTGTGCGATATTTTTTCACAATAATTCTATCCCTTAGAATATGACACAAATGATATTGTGACATATTGTGAGGCCATAAGAAAAAGGGGTCACAATGTTGTTTCTTTTATATTTTAAGATGCAAAATATGTACACCTAATATTCTTAGTTAGCTTCTACTTTAGAGCTTGATCACGAGTCATTTCATATCCTGAGCAAGAAAACGAGAAGGATCGGAGGAGCAAGCAAATTACCCCACCATAATGTATATTCACCCTTATATCATCAAAAGTCGTGCTTGTGATCCATTTCCTGTGTCTGCTATCACATAAATTTTATGTGTCTTTTCCTTTAATTTTCCGTTGCTTAGTCATCTATGCGCTTTTGTGTTTGATATAATCTGATCTGATGATGCTAGATCGAACTGTCACTGTATCAACCACTGCTTCTAGACAGTACGCACATTTCAACATCCCTCGCAACTTTTGCTATTTGCCCCACGAGTAATGTCCCCACTGAGTAAACCTTTTGATTTGTGTTTTCTTTTTAGTGCCATTGATTTGCACTTTCTAATTAGGCTATCGCTACATACGCCGAGATCTAGCATCAAAGTGGTGTTTTGATTTGGGAAATAATCATTAATCAATTAAAGAAACCAAAAACAAGAGATCGAACTTGATCTGGGTGTAAGTTTCTGAATGTTAATTATTGTTGATGACTTCGAGATATATCCTTATGCTTTCGTAGCATTCTATCTAATTTGCTACTGTATTAGATTTTGCTAGCAGTCTAGCAGCTATAAACTTTTTGTGCCTATAGCTTTAGAACAGCCATCGTTCATGGCAGGAGAATAATGTTGACAAATGCCTTGGATCATGGAGGTACCTTATTGCTTTTCCCTCTATTGACAACGAATGTATTATCGAAATGGGGGAACTCGGTGCCTAAACAATTTATTATTTGGCAAAATACATAACATATGCACAGCAGCACGCAGCAAAGTGAAGGAAAAAAAATACCTTGTAGTCAATTGTCGGTTTTAAATAGGGGAAAGCGTTTATTGCAGTTTATTTTGTACTCCATCTGTTTTTTTTTTCATGACCAGGGTATCCACCTAAATTATGGTGACTAATCCCTAACTTGTAGTCGAAGGGTGGAATCGCCAAGATTTGAGACTTTTTCATATTCAAAGTTAGGATAAACCCCTTACATTTGTTAAGGTACAAATCTTCTACTCAACCACATCCCCAAATTACCGTCTTGGTTTCCAAATAACTATTCAATTTTAATTAGATATATAAATTAAGAAAATGATTAAAAATATCTTGATTTTGGATAAATTTAATAATATAAAATATATTTATCTTATACTGCTCTTGATTAGGAATATCGATTGTTATTTTCAAATGTACATAAAAATTGAGAAAATTATTGAAAATATTTCAATATTAACCATATACATTTTACAATTATACTCTTAACTAAAAAAATAATAAATATTATTTGAAATTTATAAATAAAAAATATAAAAAATAAATTTTAAAATTGGACCGTTATTTTCAATCTAAGGTAGTAATATATGTATATATGTACTCTCTTCTTTTTATTACGCTATATGTCTGAAATAATAATAAATAAATCTTGACAGAAGTAAATAATTATGCAGGTGAATTGCCTCTATTAAATAATACTACATCAATTCTCTAATGAGTTTCTATTTTTAAAATTTTATTTTTCTACAATTATTTATCCTTTTAAAAAATCTAAACAATATTAATTATATTTTATCCTTTATAACCTTATTAAATACTACCACGTGTAGGAGAGAGGTTAGTGGAAGGATTAAGTGATGATGATAGCTTTGTAAAATTTACCTAAATTTCCCTAATATCAAATCTTATTCGATCATTTTTTCAATCTGTATACACAAGTGAGAATAAACTCTTATTAGAGAATGGTGATAGTAAATGAACCTTGATTACAATGCTTTTAGAAAAAGAGTAAGTAATGACATAATTAATTATACTAAGGATGTATTTCATATGGAAATAAAAATAATGGAGATAGAAATTTCATGGATAGATTTTATATAAAAAATTACACATGAATTTCATTCATAGAATTTTTACCTTCATTTTTATTCTTAAATCAAATACATTCTAAGAATAATCTAATATATATATATATATATGCTTCCTTCTTATCATAAAATGGACAGATATTTAAAAAGAATAGCATAAAGAAAGAGTGGGTGGGAGAAAGTGTTAAATATGAGTTCATAAAACAGTTTCCTTTATTCATCAGTGATTAATGGATATGGAAGGTCCGTGGACACAAAAATATGGAGCATGTTTAAGGTACGGTAAAGTAAAAACAAAAGTAGTTGAAATAGTTTTTATACTTTTAAATTGTTTGCTTAGAGGGAAAAATTATTATGGACAAGGATTTATTGAGAGAGACAATTTCTACTTCGATGTTTTCTATACCTTAGAGAGGGATAAGTCATTATTCCGGATGGTGGAAACATTTTAAGTCATAAAAAAAATACTAGTAAGAAGTTCTTTTAAAAGTAATAGCGGAAGAAAAAAATATTGTTAGAAAAAAGTAAAAACATATTTTTCAAGATGTAAAATAAATAATATTAATAATAATAAAAATAAAGGAAGAGCTTCACCATCTTAATAGGCTAAAGCGGCTTGATACTACTCTCTCCATTATTCAATAAGTGTCATTCTTATTTATGCATATATATTAAGTAAATGAATGGATAAATTTAAAGTTAGATACATTTAAGTGTATTTTACATACAATACGATTTTTATCACCTACTCTAACACTTTCTCTTATATTTAATTTATTCATTAACTTTTTTCTTTTTTATTTAATGAGAGTATCAAGGGAAAAAAATTAATACTGTTTAAAAATCTTAAAAGGGTAGATAATAGTAAAAAAAAAATTATAGATAAATATTTATTAGAAAAATGGAGGAAGTAGTTTTTTTATAAAAAGAAAAAGCTTTAAGGGCCAATAGAATTTGATGTTGACTAACATTGTCTTGACTAAATTGGTTCACAATTTTGTCTAGAATCAGTGTACTCGATAATTGATGACTTGACCACGCATCCAGCTTTCATTTGAACAATATGCATTTCTCTTTTGCAACTGCTCGATTACTTTCTGCTTCATATGTTTTCCTATTTTCTTGAACCAAAATGACCTCTCTCACTCAACTGTGCCATTATTGAACTAAGTTTGACTCTTTTTCTTGTGCTTTTGGACCTGGTTTCTCTCCAATACCAATGTCCAAACTGATTTAATTTGTGAGTCGGTGATTATCATAAGATTTAAGGAGGTCCATTTCCTCGGCTATCAGCTATCTATATAGTCATTCTTATTAGGCTGTTAGTTATAGTTGTTTTTAGACCAACTGCTTTTGGTTGCTACCTATCCATCCTTAACTATATATCCACAATTTTCAGATGTTAACATGACCATATATGATGAGAATCCTTCAGGATCGTCGGTGGAAGGCAGGTGAATGATGGAATTATAGCGAGAAAACTTGGTTATATATATCAAGTTGCTGATTAATTATGTTGTTATATATAAAATTAATTAGCTATGCACAAGTATGCTAGGTCTTTTATTATGTCAAACATGTATAGTGCGGGAGAACTTAGTCATCCGCCCATATTGGAACTCAAGCGTTCTATTTTGATGGATGATCGAGGAATATTATTGAAGTGGTTTCCTACCAAATGCATATTATTTTATGCCCCGCTCACATATCTCTGGAATGTTGAGTACAGGTAGATAAAAGTATATTAAAGTTGTGAGTCCTGTTACCACCTCATCATTTAATTTCTTTTTCATCAAGCACCGTTATGCAAAAATTACAATGATTTTAATTTTCTCTATTTTCTTCATTCCAGCTTTCAGCCATACGAAGAGTGGTATGTTTGTGAATTTGAGGTTTGGAGAAAAAGAGAGGGGTGACTTCTAATATAATTTTATATTATAATTCCTCTCATTCTCCATTTTCCTCCAAAATTTAAACTCACAAACATACCCTAATGATTAGCGAGACGATGGCTGGTGATGATGAATTATACTAGGAAAATTATGCTGCATCAAATTTCTAGTTAATCATGTATTATTCATAAAACTAATTAGTTATGCAAGTATATTGGGTCTTTTAATTTATGTCAAGTTTGTACTGTGCGCGCGGGAGAAACTATATTTTTTCCGCCAATGTTGGAATTCAAGCGTTCTAATTTTATGGACGGGGAATATTATTGAAGCGGTTTATCACCAATTGCATATTATTTTATGCCTCACATATCTTTGGAGCATTGTTGAATATAGATTCTCATAAAGACCAATCTTATAGAGTCTTCTATGAGATCAATGACTAGTTCTGCCCTGCCTATTCTCATCGCTTAAATTAATCCATAATCGTGTGCTTGTGACTTATGAGTTGTGATTTTCATGGGTTCAACTCCATGCAAATTCAGCGGCTATGTGTTCGGTGGTCGCACTACAGTGTAATCTAACCTTTTGTCGTTTATTGGATAGGGAAAGCAATTGATTTTTCAAGACACTTGATAATCAGATTTTTATTTAATCAAAAAACTAATCCATATCCGTAATATATACATATTGCACATCCTTAATGATGGTCAAGCATATTAATGAACAGTATAATTTAATTTTGATATATTGAGAATATAAAATTTGTTTGTACTCTCATCCAATCAAATTATTATATTTGTATAATTTTCAAGTAATGAGTATGAAATTTGACCATTATTATTAACGTAACAATACATAATTGAATGATAGTGTAAAAAGGTTTTATACTATCTATATATAGAAATTGGACCCATTAATTATTTAAACTAAAATTGGTATGCATACACAATAAACTTAATGTGGAGAGCCTTTCTACATATACGTGCACATAAAGAAACAAAATCTAGTGACCAGTTAGTTACGTTCTTCACATACCCACTCCATTATTAGAAATTGAATGTGTTTCTACTTCGGAAATAGAATTATAGCATCAATGAAATCCTAACAAGTAGATTTTCCATTAAACTTATTTGATTATAGTGAAGAAATAGACGCCTCGCATATCCTCTCTTAAACTACCCAATGACGCGATCTGGAAAAATTTGTCTTTTGTACTAAAAAGAATAATTTAAAAACTTTCCACTTAAATTGGGCTACCTCCAGCGATTCATTAATTTTGTCCTTTTCGATGCAAGAAAGGCATCTTCGTTTGAGCTATATTTCATTTATATTATTTTCAAGTCAAATTTGAGTGGGGGAGCTTGAGAAGAAAAGACAAAGTTCAGAAAAATCCGAAAAGATTATAAAGAGATTAAGGATTCAATTTTCTAGGTTAATGAAATAGAAACATGTTGTATTATGTAATCCAACTTGCGTGTTTTGGGGACTAAATTTGTGGCCGTAAACTAACAACGCGTGTGATTAATTATAGGCAAGTAACTATGATACATAGAAAATTCTAGGCGCAACTTCAGCTAGCTATAGCTTTATTTTCAAATTACATGAGTTGTGATCAAGCCACAGTGGTTAACTAGCTGTCCAAGTTAACCTAAACATTGTCAGTTTGTAAATTAGTCATGCTGTTATAGAATTGCATATGACAACAATTCATTGACCTGAAAGTTCAGGAACATATAGTTCAGTGTAGAAAGCCATAATTTACATAAAAGATGCATAAAAGGACCAGGTTGACCAGTTGTACAACTCATTTTTGCTAGGGGAAAATAAAAGTATCATTATATAGTTGTCCAGCTCCTGCGTTTTCAAATTTTGGAATACTAAAGACAAAACCAAATCAAAGCTAAATTATAGTGGCAAAACAAATCTCCAGAATCTACTTATAAACCATTATGTTTTATTTGTTTTGATTTGTTCTATAGCCTATATCATTAAAGTATCCTATTGTTTGTGGAAGATGAGCTAGGGTCGTTAATTTGTTATCCATTTTCTGACGGAAATGATCAGTGAGATTTTCACACATATAATTCATGTTTAAATAATTGGCTAGTAGGGTATGTACAACATATTATAGTTACTAATCCAAATATTGTTACTACTGCCTATTTGTAAATATACGATATATCTCAAAAAGTTTATGATATATATTAATTAATAACCAACTTTAGTATCAACAATCCGGTTCTTGGATAGTTATAACGTACATAAAACAAATAAAGTGCATGCTTGGTGAGTTATAAAGTAGTATTTAAAGAAATAAAATTTATAATATGAGTCTGTAAATTTTGTGAAAAATACAACTCTTTTTTCAAGAGATAATATTATCACACTTTTATTCCTTTTATTTCTAAAACATATATTTATATCCTCTAAATAATTAGGATAAGTTACTCTTTAATTCATTTTTAAAATTTTGTTAATTCTCTGTTTTTCGATATTTATGATTTTATTTTCTACCAGAATATATAACTTTTATCAAAACATATATATTCTTAGTCATATATCTATATATAAGTAAAATTCACTGTACTATTTAATTAATACTCAATATTCTTTTATTTATTGCATAACTTGTTATATTTTGTAATTAAAATTAATTATAATTTATAACTATATTGTTTTTATTCAACATAATAATCTAAATATGTATAAAAATAATAATGTAACTTTTTTTTTAGATAAACAAGTTTAGGTTCAGAAAAAATCTTCCTAGTCTAATGTCAGGGTAATGCTTCTGGGCTCATTAAACAATTACAGGGGTACTTTCAAATCACCCTCCAACAGGGAAAGCCTAAGAATCGATCCCAATCATGTCGATGTATAGCGAAAGGTTAACTAGATGAAGCAACCCCTGTTGGCATTATAGTGTAACTATTAATTTTCACCATCCAATTTTTAATTATTATATGACTCATTACTTTTTTATAATTGAAATTTACTCTAATTTACAATAATTACATAATAATATTATTTAATATTATTGTGTATGACAAGATTATTTTTTACTTTTAAATTTAATTAATTTAAAATTTAAAATTATGTTAATCTGCTAGCTTATGGTAACATCTTTTTTTTTTATTTTATTTTAAGAACTAATATACTTAAAATTTTAAAAACTACAAAACTAAATTCATTTTTAAAGTAAAATTTGAATGATGAAGTTACATGCATATTTTTAAATTCATTGTTTCTGATTTTAAACAAAGGCTATTGTGACATATTTGAAGAGATAAGAATTTTAATAAAAAAATGCTAAACTTTATTATTATTTTATAAGCATAAGTATTAATTTTTTATTAATTTATATTATATAAAACTATTGCCCAAATCATATGTTATTTGATATTCATCTCAATATTTTCAACAACTACTTTTTAATTTCATGAAATACAAAACTAAAGAATATATAATATTTTCTTTCTCTTAACATTTTAATATTTCTTACTTTATATTTTCATATTAATTACATTTATTTCAAATACTTTTCTTTATATATAATTATAATTTATATTGAATATTATTTATTACTTAATATTATGTATTACTTATATTTGCTTTTAATAATTAGATACTATTTTTTCAAATTATTTCTTAATTATTTTTTAAAAACATCTATTTTTAATTATTTAAATAATTTTATATTTTTATTTACATGGTGTAATTTTTATTTCAATAAAATATTAAAAAACTAAATGTAAAATAGACCTTATACATTATCATATAAAAAACAATCCTATCTTATACATTAAAAAATAATCAAGCTTAATCTTGTCTCCTTAAATTTGGTTAAGTTATCCATCATTTAATATATGAGAAATTTTTAGGGTTAAACTTATACAATATATCAGAAACACCAAATACATAATAAAGCATATCTAATAATTCTTAAGAAACCTCATGAATAGTGAGTGCATTTTTTCAATTACTAACTAGCTAATCTTTGGTGAGTCAAACTGATAAATTTACTAACTATTAGTATTTAAAAATTATAATTTTTAAAGAAATTAAAATTAGTCAAATCATGTCTATGAGATAACCTTAAATGGGTCAAGTCAAAACATTGGTTTGTTAACATTTGTTATATATGTCGGTTATAATAATATTAAATATTTGTGTGTGTGTGTGTATATATATATAAAATTTGCTTTTGAAAGTTTTACTATATTAGCATGTTTGGGAAAAATGTAATATTAAACTTATTTGAATAATTGCTTATTTGTATAATCACTTAGTTGTATAATCTTTTTTTAATACAATCACTTGTTTGAAAATCAATTAATTAATATTTGAGCACTTTAGCTGAAAAGTAATTTTAAGTTTATATGCGTTGTTTGGATTGTTAAAAAATAATCATTTTTTTGTGGTGAATGAGTATAAAGTATAAAGTATGTTAGAAAAATTTGTATGGTAAATTGCTATTGGTGAGAGTAGGTTGGGTTTATATCCATTTCACATCTGTGAATTATAATTAAAATTCTCAAATTTAAGTTTCCACTTTCTTTTTTCTAAAACAACTTTTTTTTTTCCATATTTGAATAGCTTAATGACTTAAAATACCCAAACAAACTTATATTTTCAAAACAGCTATTTTTGAAAAACAAAAGTTGTTTTTCAAGTTCCACAAACATGCACAAGAAAACAAATATTAATAGTAATAATAATTTGTAATAACTATTTTTCCAAAAACAAAAGTTACATATTTTCTCAATCATTAATTTTAGAAATTCATGTAAAAATAAAAATATTTTTAATATGGTGTATAAAGATTAATCAGAAGAAAGTAATAAGAAGTATTGTGCTATTTCACTACAAAAAAGTATACATTAATATTAAAAAATTTATAGTTTAGAAAATATGTGATTTTGTATTTAAAAATAATATTATAAATTATTGTTTCAATCAACAATTTGTGGTCTTAGTATATAGTAATAATAAAATTATAAATATATATAAATATTTTATATCATTATAAGTCACAAATATTTTATTTTATAAAAAATTAATTTAAATATATAAGTTTAAATAAAATTTATTTTGGTCAAAAATAAAATCATAATATGAGAAAATATAGAGAATTAACAAAAAATTGAAAAATAAATTAAAGTGTATCTTATTTTAATTATTTAGGAGGAAAGAAATATATACTTTAAAAATAGAGAGGATAAAAGTGTAATAATATAGCCTCTCAATGAAAGAGTTGTATTTTACAAAAATAAATATACAGATTCATTTATAAATTTAATTTCTTTAAGTAATACTTTACAAAATTAAATTTTGACAACAAATATTTATATGTATTTATTACAAATCTATATAGATATTTATTATTGGTGCATGTGGACAAGGGTTTCAAAATTCAAGATTTGGCTTGGTTTCCATAGAATTATCCAACATTGTATCATATAAAACATCATTTCATTCCCTTTTCGTGCTTGACCATACAAAATCAATTTTTTTTTTTATATCATTCAATCAAAACACATTGTTTTAAACATAAATTAATTTTCATATAAGCCATTATATAAAAAATGATTAAATTTATTATAATAGATTATTGAAATAGTCTGAATCTTTTAACTAACTTTCCTAAACAAAACAAAAAAAAAAGAGTTTTCACGACTTCTCCCGGAGAAAGTTTTGCTTTGAGCCCTTTATGTTATTACCCAAAACAACAGGGTGGTCGAGATTTGAATTCCATTAACGTGTAGGCAAGAGAAAGTAAAACTGAAATCGTCCAAGATAAAATGGTGAAAAAGGATAATTACATAAGGTAATATTAATTTAGACAGGCTCTAATTAATTAACATATTGATAATTTTGTACCTCATGGAAAATATAATTGCTGAACTTGATTTTGGAGTTATGCTTGAGCTAGGGATAAGGACTTTAAAGTTGTTTAACAAAAAAATGAACATGAGTCAGAAAATTAAATGACTATTTAAGTTATTTAATAATAATAGTCAAAAGTCTCAAATCATTGTTAATTATAATTTTTTTAAACATCATTGTCAGCAATTATTAAAATAATTTATCTAATCAAAATTATTTATAATATTTTATCCATTATCATTATTCTTGAAACTGCCAGTTTTATCAATGTGACCGATTGAATTGGGAAACAGTTAGAGTTTAACCCATCAAATGTCAAATACCATTAAATTAAAAAATCAATCATCGATCAGAAAAATCGGTTAAAAATAAAAAAGTTGCTTCAACCAGAGGCGGTTTGACAATTAGATAATTTAATGAAGAACAAAAAAAAAAAAAGATGAAAGTAAAGGGATATGGCGTCATCTAATCCATAGATACAGCCATTGCGCTACAACCATGGGCGAATCTACCTTGTTGAGTTCGGGCCAATGCCCCACTCAAAGTTGAAAATTAGTTTGAAAAGCTTGTAGATGTATGCATATTGTGCTCCCTTTTATCTTATTATGTTTGACCCATGTTAAGATAAAATTATGCAAGATATCTTGTTATAGTTATGTATTATCTTTGCTTCTACTATCAAATTTTTTTGGATTCGTCACTTACTACAACCATCTCATGACGTCATGACGTGTTCGTGAAAAGAGGTAGTGATTCATATTTTCTATTGGAAGAAATGTTGCGTTGCTGTTAGATAAAGAGAACGTGAAGTCGGGCTGCAATTGGTAGAAGGAGTGGCTTCACGGCGGACGGGGAAAGGGCCAGGCGGTGGCTACATATGGACATATATATGCTAGGATTCTTCTATTTTTATTATTATTTAGGGAATTATTGGGTTTGGTTTAATTTTTTGGGTCCAATTAAAGTAACAGTTATTTTAAAGTAAATACCACAAACCATTTTTTAGATTTGGTTCCATCCCATTCTTGTTTAAAAACTGCACTCCACCCTGCCAGCTCTATTAATAATTAACACTTATTATCAATAATATTACTAATTATTATGATAATCATTAGATATAACAAAATACAATAATTATAATTGTGATTTAATTAGCAATGATAATTTATTATTTTATTAAGATAATAATACTAATAAAAGGATTAGAATTATTATCTCATTGGTAATTCACATAGACACCACATGAAAATTACCTTAATAATATTGATTGCTAATAATGAAATATAACAAAACAAAACAATGTTGCAGGTCAAAGTCACATTTTCAGAAATCCAAATATATTACTCAACATTAAGGGTATATTTGTGAGTTTAATTTTAAAAGAGAAGAGAGAAGATGACTTATAGTGTAAATTATATTACAAGTCATTCCTTTTTCTTCCAAAATCCAAACTCACAAACATATCCTAAATACCCTCTAAGAATCCATTTGGTATGCCTTATAGGATAAGATATGATATTATAAGGTTTGATAATATTAGGCTTATTAAAATTTTAATACTCTGCATTGTTTTGTATAATATTGTATAATATGTTACATTATAATATATAATATCTGACTTACTATTACAAATAATTATAATATTAAGTAACTATTTGACCAAAAAGAAAAATTATAATAAAAAATATTTATTAATAATTTCCTTATAATTTTTAAAATAAATGTTACTATTTAAAAACTTATTATTTGTAGCTATATTTATGATAAATATTTATTAAATTTTAACATTTAAAATTATAATTTATATTAATTAATTTATTATTTACTTTAATTTTCAATGATTATTTATTTAATCAAATAAAAAATACAAATATATATTATTCCATTCTTTTAAATATGTTAATATTTTTAATTTTATATTTCATTTTATATTATATAAAAATAAAATTATGTTAGAATAATAATTTTTAATATTTTTAAAATTTAATGGGTGGGATGAAGTGCAATTTAATCAAATCTCAAGGGTGGTTTATGTTTTTTTTTTGGGTTATAAAATACTAATAGCTTTATGACATGAAAAAAATACTAACAGGCTTTAAAATAATTTCATATAATATTATTTTTGTTTTTATAAAAAATAATTATATTTTTACCAGTAATTATATATTTATATCAATATTCGTATATCTATATAAGTATATATAAAATTTATATTTATATATTCATACAAATATATATTTAATTACATCTTGCGGGTTCAATTTTCGATCTGATTTTGTTATTTAATTTTTTGTATCTGATGATTTTTCTTAACCTTGGTCCGTATAGTATTGCTGGTCGCAGGACATTCCCAATTTCTGTTTATTTTTTATTTTTGGTCGAACATTCGCAAATTCTTTAAAACATGGAGGGAAAGAAAAAGGTATGTGGATGCTAGATTTTTTTTTTGGGGTCGTGGTGGATGCTAGCTTTTTATCTGTTTGTTTTGGTCATGGATGCAACAAGTCAACTGGCCTACTCGTTTGGGCCAACGTTGAGGTCACCAAGCCCAATGAGATGATATAGTCCAGTCCAATCCATCTCGAGAAGAAAAAAAAAAAAATGGGGGACCAAATATTTCCTCCATGTGAAGTTTAGATGGATATTAAGTTCGGACCCCGAAGAAAAAAAATTTAATTTGGATACATTGAGAATGTAAAAAAATTTTAGACTGTTATTAATCACAACTCTTTTTTTATATGACTTTTCAAGTAGTAGAGGTTAAAATAATTATATTTACTGATTTGTCATTACATAATTGAATGAATGTATAAAACTTCTTTACACTTTCAATGTATTTTAATTAAATCCAAAGAAAAATCGATATTAAATTACTTTTTCAAGATCACTAACATATTTCATATGGTATTATACAAACAAAAATATGGGTAAAATTGTTATAAAATTCCAAATAACCCGAACTCCACTTTAAAACTACCGATAACATCATAACAATAACAAAATCAAAATTTTCAGTAAAAAAAATGAAAAAAATGAAAAAGAGTAAAATGCACTTATCACTCTTGAGGTATTATGAAATGATACTTCATCCCATTTGTTTTATGAAATGATACTTCATCCCATTTGTTTAAAAAACTTACACTTCACCCCATTTTACTAAGGGTGTGTTTGGTGTATTTTATTTTATGATTTATTTTTTATAAATTATAAACTAAATAATAAAATTAATTATAAAATAAGTAATAAGTTTAATTTCTATACACTAATAACATAAAATAAAATATTGGCAAATAGCCTTTTATCGAATTTGACTCTTTCTTAATTTTTATTGGTTTAGTTAAAATTATTTTATTCTTTAATTTATAGAAACTAAATTTATAACTAATATTAAGAATTATATAATAATTATTATTTTAATTAAAAATTAATAATAAACATTTCTATTGATTTTTTTTTTGTTACGTTTATTGATTTATTTTATAATTATTATTTTAATGAATTTAATTTTAATGTACTAATAGTATAAATAAATTCTATAATGTATTTAAGTATATATTGTCTTATAGCAAAAGTGATTTACTCCTATATCTACTACTTGAAAAGTAATTTAAATGAAATAATTAATTAGATGATAGTGTAAAAAGTTTTTACACTATCAATTCATCAAAATTAAATTTATAAAAATATAATTGTAAAATAAATCAAGAAATACTAATTTAAAAAAGTGTCAAATTATATTACGTAACTGCCTATTATGATAATTACCGTTCATGGTTTGACAATTTATTGAATTTTGATTAGTGTACAATGTAAAA
Source organism: Dalbergia oliveri (assembly GCA_030441495.1). Taxonomy (NCBI): domain Eukaryota; kingdom Viridiplantae; phylum Streptophyta; class Magnoliopsida; order Fabales; family Fabaceae; genus Dalbergia; species Dalbergia oliveri. The sequence goes on along the minus strand of JAMLFY010000003.1, from coordinate 13,584,732 downwards.
TATGATTTTACACTACAAACTAATAAAAATTCAAAATAGTGTCAAATGATACTAGATAACTAACTATTAATTATGATAATTAAATTATTGATTTTTAAAAATTATCTTTGATATTTTTTAATCTCATTCATATAATTATATTTTATATTAATATTATTTATTACTAATATTATTTAGCAAGTATTATTAATGTTTTCAAAATAATTAATGTTTATTTATATATTTTAATATTACTACAAATTTTTCTTTAATTTTTATATCTTCTTTATTTGAAATTCTGATTATTAATTTTTTAATAAAATAATTATTATTAACTTTTAATATAATTCTTAATTTTATTTATGAATTTAGTTTCTATAAACTGACAATATAAAATAATTTTAACTGTAAACTGATAAAAATTAAAAAAAAGTGTCAAATTTGATAAAAAATTATATAAAAATTAAATTCTTTACTTATTTTATAATTATTTTTATTATTTAGTAGATAATTTATAAAAACTAAATTATAAAAGAGAAAACACTAAATACACTTTTAATAAAATGAAATGGTGTGTAAATTTTTCAAATAAATATGGTGAAATGCCATTTATCGATACCTTTGTGATGTAAGTGGATTTTATCCAATGAAAAAATAAATAAAGAGGCGGTGCGTAGGAATTACGAGATTGGAATGGAAGCTATAAATATCTCGCCTCAACAACACTTTTACCACACACGAGACCTTCTTATTCACGAGGGCATTGTCATGTCTCAATTGAAACACTTTCAAGAATTTCCCTGCGTTCCCCAAATCAATCTTTCAATTGCTCCAGGTTCTCCGATGCTACTGCGACAACTTCGAGGTCGGTTTCTTGAAGGCCTTTCTTGACTGCAACCTCCGTGGACATACGATTTGGTTGTACTGTTTCCGTTTGATTTCTTTGTATAGTTTAAACATAGTATGAACCCGCTACTTCTTGAAGGCCGTTATATGGTTTTTTGGCGTTTATGCTTTTTCGGATGGAAAGACAAGTGCATGATAAATTTAAGAGTGCAAGAGATTACGATTCAATTCGCATGGGCGTTCTTTTCGTCTCCGTAGCTACATTGAAACACAAAGATAGGCAACAAGAATATTAAAGATTACGAAATTTTGGTTACCAACGCCAAGAACACCAATAAAGGTGGGTTCTTGCGTTGATTATGATTTTTTATTCCGTTGAAAATAGTTGATTGGGGCGATAAATGATGGCAACGTGCAATTGTAAAATATAATTGATAATTGATTTCTTTTTCCTTTTTTTAAACTATTTAAAGAAAGTCAATGTCAATCTTGTTCCTTAATCGTAAGGATTGACATCAAAAGCTCCTGACTAAACTGCTAGGATGCACCATTTTTCAGGGCCTAAAAAAATCTATTGGACGATCAAATTGATTTCATTTTCTTGATTAAATTAATGTTAATTTAATTTGAAGGTAGAAATTGATGTCTCCTAATTATCCTTGGTGATTAAAGTGCGTGTTTATAATATTTGACCTTCTGGAGCTATCTTGTGCCTGTCAAAGGAAAATTCTTTTTTGGCTTTAGACTGAAATAGTTTAGTATGATTTGAACTTACCCGCACCACCACCTCCAGAAAGGGAAAAGAAAGGGATATATACTTCAAATTGGAAAGGCATGGATTGTTGGCGAATGAGTATACTGCAAACTTTGTGAGGGATTTCTGGTCAGGTACTATACTATTTGAAGGACCACTGATTATTATGCTTTCTGGCAAGGTTAACTCTTAACTATTTAATAAATTGATGACAAATTAAATAAGCAAAACAACCAGAGCTAGCAGCAAGTTTGCTTTCATAGTTACTTTCCATTTTTCTCATTCCTTTGTTTGTACAGAATCCTCCTTCATCAGCTCCTACACTGGTAGCAGTAAAATGGGCTGGTTATATATCTGATTTTCAGTTGCAACTAGAACTAATAATGATTGTTCTGTCGTGGAGCATGGTTTTGAAAAATTGGATTGGCTTATCTAGTATGCACGAAATATTTATATGATAATTTATGCATATATGTAATAACCTGAATTGTTGATTTATTATTTTTTTATCAACTATATATTGAGATCATCTATATAAAGCGCTCTGCAAGTGTAGAGGTAGGAACGCAGGTTTTCAGGCCAAACAAGTTTTGTGAACAAAAACACTAAACTGAACCTGCATGTTACCTGTTATAGCTTTATTTTAAGCCTCTTGCTGCTTGAAGGCTACCTAAGCCTGTGTATGTAAGTTATTTCTAAAATTTATTCAAACAAGTAAAAAATCAGCTGCAATTTACATAATCTTCAAATAAACCTAACAAATCAATAAAAAAAAATCTGCTACAATTTACACAATCTGCTACAATCCCACGAAGATGCTTTGCAAGCTTGTTGTATGTTGGTTTCAGTGCTTGGCAGTGGCCACACCAGGGAGCATAAATCTAATATTACAACAAGGATCAAAATAACATGAGCAAGGTGCACAAAGAAACATTACTTGCAAACTATGAGAATGGAATTGTACCTCAAGGAGAACATCCTTCGATTCATCCAAGACAATTTCATCAAAGTTATCCCCAACAACAATTTTCACATCACCATCATTCTGTCATTAAGTTAGCAAACATGTTAGCATGAAAAACTTGGCCAATAGAACATGGATGGAAAACAAAATAACTTACGGTTTAAGGAACTGGGTCTGACTTGAGGAAAGGTTTCAGCTTGTCTTCAAGGAAATCTTCACCAAATGCCTGAGAAAAAATAAAAAAATAAAAATTTTCAGCCACAACTTTGCTGCCAAGCATAACTAAAACATAGAAGATAACATTCATGTACATTCCATAACATGGTAACAAGATGAACGAGCCCCTAGAAGGTAGAGAGAAGAACAATGTACCTTAATTAAGACAACATAACTGGTTAAAGCAAACTCAAGCATCTACTTGGTTCACACATAGAAAGAAAAGCCATAATATTAGTACCTTTCATTATTTCAGAGTTTCAGCCCTCCACGGCTTCATGGTCACAGGCTCAGGCAGATCTGGCTAAGGGGTCACAGCGGAGGGTAGATCAGGACGACTCCACGGTGGGTTGGGTGCGCAATATGGGCCAGAAAGCTACGACTAGGTTGGGTGAGCATCCATGGCGACTTTTCGCTGCAACTGGGTTGGGGGCTCTTGCTGCGACGGTGACGGGGTTGTGACGCGATGGCAGTGGAACAGGGCCTCTTGCAGTCTTGCACTCAGAGCTACGACGAGAAGCAATGGCCGTGTGGTGGCTTCCGAGCCGCGACGAGGAGCAACTGCAGCGTACGTGGTGGCTGCGAGCGCGGCCTGATAGGATGAGGAGACAAGGAGTGACAAATGGCTTGGTGGGGTGAGGAGGCCGCGTACATGGACGGCTTGGTGAGGACGAGCGCGACCTGAGAGACAGACGACTTGGTGGCGGTACAAAGGACTAAAAGGAAATCCTCAATTTAGGCTTGTTTTTGTTAAATATGTTTGGTGTAATGGTGTTTCAGACTTTCATAAAAGGTATTTGGAGATTTTAAAAGTTTTAAGTTTAAATGAAAATAAGTACAAGATATTAATAAAAACTTAAAATATCACAAATAACTCGTGGTTCAATGTTAAGGGCCGCTTTTCTAGTGTGGAGTTGGTATGTCAGGGTTAAAATCATATCTATAAGCTTTTATCAAATTGAAAATAAATTTATGCATAACAGTTAAATAGATCTAGGCCGACTAACATACTAACAAGTTATAAAACAAGCCTATACCTGGCGCCTGGCTTATTAAACCAAATAGGCTTGAATCTTATATTAATTTTTAACAGGTCAAGTCACATATCCCTGTTACTTGGCCTGTTGCCATCCCTATGCAAGAGTCAACTACAAAATGACCTCAAGAAAAATATTTGTATTTTTATTGCCTCATTCCTTATTCGTCGAATCTCAATGGGTATATTCTCTTCATCTTATTATTACAGATCTGATTTACCTGTTGTCACGCTGTGCTTTTCAGCCGTCCAAGTGCCTGAAGGGCAACAACTTTTTGAATCCAAAAAAAGAAAAAAGCTTGGGAGGAATTTTCGGATGCTTTCCAAGTAAGAAAAATTTTATCGTTTTGTATTATTGTTCATTATTTGACAAATTAAACTCGTACATACTTTCATTTCTTAACTAATCACTATAGTTTTTCTAATCATCCATAAAAATAATGTACTAAATAATAAATTAAACAGAGTAACCAGAAAAAAAAAAATTAAGAGCACTGGAGAATTACTTGACGCATTGAAAGTTGAAACAGGTGGCTATCATTCATAACATTGAAAGCTGATATCCTTTTACGTGACTTCTGCATCGTTCGTACTATTAAGACAGAAAATACGTGCAGCTTTAGTTTATACGTGTTTATGAGGTGCAGCTTCATTAAATTAAGTTTTCCACATTTTTTCATAAAAATTATATAATAATAATAATAGTAATAAAATTGTGTGATGATTGATGAGTCATATGGCATGTTCGAAGGATAAGCAATCAACACTCAGCTCTTTCTTGTTCTCAGTTTGGTGCCGCTGGCGGAAAAGCACCCGCACTACCGCAGGCGGAGTTTAAATAAACATTTAATTTTTTTTTTATCTCTCTATTACCAAAAAACTCACTCGCCATGCCCATTACGCATGATCCTATATTGTTGAATTCCGCTTTTGTCCCTACTATTCCCATTTCAGAGCCGCGCCGCGCATCCCAGCGTTCTCCTCCTCGCATTCTTTGCTTCTCTCCTCGCTCAGGTACTCTTCCTTCTCCCTCCCTCCCTCGCTCGCTCTCTCTCATCTTTTTTCCTCGACGCGAATTCTCTTCGAAGTTTTCGACGAGCTTTGCGAGATAATAGAAAAATCAGAAACTAATCGCCTCCGAAGTTCTGAGGGCGTTTGATTTATTCGCTGTAGTTCTCTAATTTTGGATTCGGTGAGCTAATAGGACGGGTGAGGAAGTGTTCCATTAGTTGATTTTTATTTTTTTTTGGAGGATAGAGAGCGCTATTAATTAAGTGATGTTGATCTAGCTCGTTTGAAATGAGATGAAAATGTAGTAAAATCGTCGTTTCTACGTTTTGTAGTAATTATTATTGATGAAATTCATATTTTCTTCAAATCCAGTTTGTTTTTATAAGCCTGTTCTTTTTCTTTCAAAATCATGCGTTCACGCGGTCTCTTCAAAAGGTAATCATATAGGCATTTTTTTTCAAATTTTTATCGACACTGTTATGGATCAAGTGGCTTGCAACATGTTTTCCTTAAATAAAGTGTCAAAAAAAAAAAAACTATCACTAGGACAGTTTTATCTCATAATTGATGGTCCAACTAGAGCCAGATCAATTGAATTATAATCGATTTTACATACTAGTAATTTATAAAAAAATAATAATAATAAAACTCTTGAATTATCTATAGGAGTGATTGTGATCTGAAGTTACTATATATGTTCATGAGGCTTGGACCGTAATCCTTGTTGTGTAACATTCCTCTTTGTTGCTGACTTGCTGGTATCTGTGTTGAGTTGGCAGCATATGTGAGAATATATAACCTTCTCGTGTGACTTTATCTTTGCCTTAAGGGAATTTACGAGTTTTTATTTTATTTTATTTTGTTTTTTTATGCTTCCAACTGTTTGGAACTGTACATCTATGCTGTAGGTGCAAAAGGCAAACTAATGTGCTTGTAGAGCTATTATTCATAAGTCACACTTTCTTGTTGGCTTTTTTCTTTACTGTAGATATGGATGCTGCTGCTGCAGGTCAAGGTCTTTATCCATTGCACCGTTGTAAAATTCTTCACCTGGTTTGTGGCTATTTTATCCTTGAAAAATATTTTTTCTTCATGCGGATCTTAAGATTTTTCACGTGTAATGGGCTTTAATTTTTTTTTCCCACGTGCAGCATGAAATCCCAAAGCTTTAGCATGCGTTAAACTGTTAATGAGTTTCATTTTGGAAGGGAAGGGAGGGAAGGGAAGGGGTTTGAAGAGTAAAATATACCCTTAGTCACCTGTGATTTGCTATATTATTGACAGTTGTTACCTACTTATGTTTATAGGATTAAATTTTAAACTAAACTGCGTTCTGTGATGTTCAAGAAGATGAGGAAATGCATGAAATTTAGTTGATGTGGACTAAGTTTCATCAACATGATATTTAAGGCGAAATGGATCATTAGATTAGTACAGGGGTTCATATCGTGATAATTGGTGTATGTTGTGTTTTGGTTCTTCAGAAAATTATTTCCTTATTTTCAACAATGTTGAGATCTTGTTTCTTATTCATTCTTGTACACAGGTTAGACATGCGCAAGGCTCTCACAATGTAGAAGGAGGCAAGAACCCTGATGCGTACTTGTCTTATGATCTTTTTGATGCAAGCCTAACGCCTCTTGGCTGGAACCAGGTAATGGCCTATCAAAATTATCTCAGTTATCTTATCAAGTCTTTTGGATAGATTTTGTGTTATGTGGAATTCCTTCTTGGGGTGCTTTCTCAGTTATCAAGAAGAAAAATGCTTCAGCCTTTCTCTGGAGATTAGTATCAACAATTATGTCATTTTAGCATAGATCTCTAGCTAGTTCTGTACCCAGTTTTTCCTGGTGAAGTAGTTGTTCTCTAAACATCATCATGGAATGCTTTGGCTCTGCGACAGGTTGATAATCTGAGAAAGCATGTTAAGACAAATGGTCTCTTCAAAAGCATCGAACTTGTTATTGCTTCCCCCTTGTTAAGGTATAACTTCATTGTAATTTAGGATTCTTTCAAGGCTTGAACTAGTCTCATTTTGTCAAGATCTGTTACTTCTTTTTCCATTAAAATTGTATATTTGACCAAGGTCTTGAAGATTTATTGAACCACACCAGATAATCTGATATGATACTGATGTTCATCGAAAGTTGTGTTTGGATGTGAGGGTTCATAGGAAGTCCATCACAAACCAGCAACTGGATAGCCTACGTCCAATAACTGTAAGATGAAATAACAGAATTGGAATGACCATACATAAAAAATAAATTCGATTGATTTTTCAAAAACTACAATGTTTTACTGGTTGACAGAGATGATGCAAATGCAACTCAAGTTTCTACATATTTGAGTTTTGAAAATGGAATTCTATCAAAAAAGTTGAAAAAGGAGGAAAGATTGGAAATGATATATTTGTGAACAGGTAATTCTACCCATATATTTTTTTACTTTAGTGCATGGGCTATTTATCGTAAGCATTGTTCTTGATTTGGATTTTGTCCCTTTAGTATTCACACTTAGCTTTGTGGAGTTCTCATACTTTTCCTGTAGAATAAATTTTTTGCATATAGTGCATAAACAAGAGTCTTTTGTTCTTTTATGCTGGAGGGAGGGTGAATATCACAAGTTCACATTGCTATTTGCAGGACCATGCAAACAGCAGTTGGGGTTTTTGGTGGTGAAGCATACACTGATGGTATTACTGCTCCTCCTCTGATGATTGACAATGTTGGAGATAGTAGTCGTCCGGCAATTTCTAGTCTTAATTGCCCACCCTTTATAGCAGTAGAGCTTTGCCGAGAGCATTTGGTATGTGATGATAATGAACATTTACAGCTTTGGAATTTGTATAGCTGAATCAACTAATTATATCATCATTCATTTGTTTCTTACATTCTCTTAGTTCCTATCTGTCTGAGTTAGTTTTGCCAGTCTTGGAAGTTTCAATAGGCATAGCATCAGTAATTAGGAAATGTACCAGAAGAACTACTTAAATCTAGGTTATGTTGGGCACCTACCTTGCCATCTTGAAGCTTGCTTCTGGCTTCTTGAGGAAACTGATGTTAGGTCATGTCACCCATTTTCTGTAAGTTCTTTTGTTGAACACACTTCCAATCATTACTTTTTGAGGAGATGCTAACAGGTCATACTTACCTGTTTGCAAGTTTGGCCCATCTATATTTGTTCTTTAATCCAGTTCGCTTCACATGGTTATATCTTTAACTAAGTTTCCCTAGTCTTGTTAAATAAATTCATTGTAGGATTAGGAGGCAAGAAGTGAGTGTTGACTCCTTTTTATTGCTTTATACTCTGTCTATAGACATTCCGATAGTCCTATCTCTTAACTGAAGAATTGGTGCAGTTTGCTGGTTTTCAACAATTACTACTTGGCCTATGGACTTGTTGCTAGTGACTAGATTATTAGGTTATGATGAATTAAAGATGTTTCCAAATGGAGTCTGTATATAGTACTTTTTTGAACCCCCTCCTTAAATTTTGTTTGGTATTTATTTCAGTGAGTTTTGTCTAATGCTTTATTTTTCTAATTCAGGGGGTTCATCCTTGTGATAAGAGAAGAAGCATCAGTGAGTATCGGAATATGTTTCCAGCAATTGATTTTACTCTGGTAGGTGATCTATTTTTTGATTGGCTCATGTTATGAACTAGCGGCTACTGAATTAAGTTTGTTCCGATGCATTTGTTGCTAGAAGTTAATTGGAATTTGGTTAGATGGAATTCATGTTTGGTATAAATTATTTTTAGATAGAAAGTGATGAGGACATTTTGTGGAAACCTGACATTAGAGAGAAGAATGAAGAAGTTGCTGCCAGGGGAATGAAATTTTTGGAATGGTGAGTATTATTAAATAATTTATGTTTCATGTTGATGACTTATTTAACCAGAAGAAGAATCTAATTGAGGAAAAGTTGGGAGGGCCAAGAGGCTTGAGTATCCTAAATTAAAAGGTTCATATTTCTATGATTGAGGTTTAAGATCCAACTTTTAATAGGTTGGATCACCATTAAGGCTGACCTATTTACCATTTTGCACTTACTATGATAATCGTCAATTTTAGTTTTCTTTGTGCACTAGCATGCCATCTGAAGCACATGTTTGTATTAGTATTTTTATTGATTATAATTATGTTTTGGTGGCTTCAGATTGTCCTGGGATTTACAGCATAATCCACTTTTTTTTTGGATGGCTGTCACATGCCATTTTGTGCAAAATAATGTTATGGAGAATTAGTATTGAAATGCTAGTGGAAGATATGACTATAATAAAAGATCTGACATTTTGCACCCCATATTTTGATCCAGGCTATGGACACGTAAAGAGAAGGAGATAGCTGTTGTTTCCCACAGTGGTTTTCTGTTCCATACCCTAAGTGCTTTTGGAAATGATTGCCATCCAACTGTGAAGAGTGAAATCTGCACACAGTAAGTATTCCTATGGACACTGAAGGAACAATTTTAAATTTTTAATAGTTTAAGAAAAAATAGGAAATACGAAAAGGAAAAGAAATGGCTTCTTCTATGATGTAATTCAGGTCAAATATATTCATCTAGCAACTTTTGACATATTTATATCCACATTTGAGCTTTTTTCTTCTGCATTTATTAGTTTAGTTGAATTTTCAAAATCTATATGGAGCTAAAGTGGTAAATTGGTAATAATTTTTGCCGACCTTTTAAAAAGTAGTCTCACATGAAAAATTATATGGAAACCCATCCCTGATTTTTTCACTCCTTTTTTTTAATGTAATATCAATTTGTTTGTCCGCCTGCCTTTCATGTTTTCCTATCATAGGACGAATGACAAATATTGTGTTTCTTTTCTTACAGCTTTGCCAATTGCGAGCTGCGTTCAGTAGTTCTAGTTGATAGAGGGTGAGCATTTTATTTGCAGAACACAACTTACATTCAAGCATGTGCAGAAACTTTTTTTTTTCGGTCTACACTCTACAGCTTATGCAGAAACTTGACTTTGACTTTTTATCTTTGCAGTATGATTGGGTCAGATGAGTCAACTACGAACTATCCTGGCAAAATTCCTGCGGGTCTTGACCTTCCGAGTGATGTTGCTGACGAGAAGCGTGCAGGGAATAATGGGGTGGTGAATTAATCATTCCCTGCGTGGTGATATCTTGCAGTCTGTTAGATGGTGATGAAATTTTCTTCCATTATATAAGCCATTTACAGGTAAAAGGTTCATCATGTATTGATTTTTTCCTTCGAACATACTGAACACAGCTGGGTTGCCAACTATTTTGAGCATGAAAAGATGGGTGCCGACGACAATTTCTCCATTTTAGCTTTCTTTTCGTTTTTGGTACGTTGTCAATAAGGTTTGAATTTACGATCTCATACAAACCATCAAGTTCCTCATCACTAACCCACTCCTAATGACTTTTAGCTTTCCTTAATAACTATCAATTTGTGCATTAAGAAACATTATTTTCCTTTCACCCACGCCTTCTCGTGGTTTATTTTAACCGCTGACCTCCATTTTTGTCAACATAGAAAGAAAGGATTTAGATTACAAGACAATAATTTTACTGTTATGTTGAAATTCATCTTAAAATATTTGATATAAAGATAAGGGTAAAATACACTTACATTCCTTGAGGTATTAAGAAATGATACTTCACTCATTTATTTGAAAAATCTACACACTATCTCATTTCACTAAGGATGTGTTTGACATTTTCTCTTTTGTAATTTAGTTTTTATAAGTTATATATTAAATAAAAATAATTATAAAATAAGTAAAAAATTTAATTTTTATACACAATAGTATAAAATAAAATATTGACAGATAACTTTTTATTAAATTTGACACTTTTTTTGAATTTTTATCAATTAGGTTAAAATTATTTTATATTGTCAATTTATATAAATTAAATTCATAAATAAAATTAAGAATTATATCAAAAGTTAATAATAATTTTTTATTAAAAAATTAATAATAAGAATTTCAAATAAAGAAGATATAAAAATTAAAGAAAAATTTATAGTAATATTAAAATATATAAATAAACATTAATTATTTTGAAAACATTAATAATACTAGCTAAATAATATTAGTAATAAATAATATTAATATAAAATATAATTATATGAATGAGATTAAAAAATATTAAAGATAATTTTTATAAATCAATAATTTAATTATCATAGTTAATAGTTAGTTATCTAGTATGATTTGATATTATTTTGAATTTTTATTAGTTTGTAGTATAAAATCATATTTTACATTGTACACTAATAAAAATTGAATAAATTGTCAAACCATGAACGGTAATTATCATAATAGGTAGTTACGTAATATAATTTGATAGTTTTTTAAATTACTATTGTTTAATTTATTTTACAACTATATTTTTATGAATTTAATTTTAATGAATTGTTAGTGTAAAAGTTTTTTACACTATCATCTAATTAATCATTTTATTTAAATGACATTTCAAGTAATGGATATATAAGTAAATCACTTTGGTTATAAGACAATATATGCTTGAATACATTATAGAACTCATTTATATTATTAGTACATTAAAATTAAATTTATTAAAATAATAATTGTAAAATAAATCAATCAAATGTAACATAAAAAAATCAATAGAAATGTTTATTATTAATTTTTTTAATTAAAATAATAATTATTATATAATTCTTAATATTAGTTATAAATTTAGTTTCTATAAACTGATAGAATAAAATAATTTTAATTAACCAATACAAATTCAAGAAATTATCAAATTCAATAAAAAGTTATCTGTCAATATTTTTATTTTGTTATTAGTATATAGAAATTAAACTTATTACTTATTTTATAATTAATTTTATTATTTAGTATATAATTTATAAAAAAATAAATTATAAAATAAAATATATCAAACACATCTATAGTAAAATGGAGTGGAGTGTAACTTTTTCAAACAAATGGGGTGGAATATTATTTCATGATACCTCAAGGGTGGTAAGTACTTTTTACCCTAAAGATAATGACAAAACTATTCAGTTTTAATAATTTTGAAATATATTATAGTTAAATGGGTACATTAACTAAAACTCTAAAGAAAAGACAAGAAAAGATTGTCATCTTATATATTATGACTTGTTTTATTAACCAATCAGCTGAAAAAAGATAATTTAAATAAAAGAAAGATAAAGTTCTTGAAGCCCAAATTAATGAACGCCGTTTGGTCAATGATTATATGTGCCAGTTTCTAGAAAACAAATAAATCATAAGGCACCTTCTAATTTATGCTTTTTTATCCTAAGCCATGGCCAAGCTAAGTTATCTTTGCAACACAGACATCTGTCTCAATTGCCAACTCCCAAGTGTGAATGGCGAACGGTGTGACTGACGGGATGCAACATAACATTGGTTTGAATCAAAAGGGGCAAGGTTTCTTTTACTGCTATGTAACACTGTACATTCTATTTCCTTAGCTTGAGAACATTGTCTCATCCAGTCATACTTGCTTTTACTTGGTATGACATGGCTGCCTAGTTATTTGGTTAGAAATTAGAAATTGATGGATGATTTCTGGCTCCAATGAACCGACCAAGACTTTTTATTGGCTGCTCTAGCGTTAAACATGGCAATGATCACCAGTCTGAATATAAGGCAGTTAGAAGTCCACATATAACGATGAAAGTCAGAATATATTAGGGTTAGGGCTTATTTAGTTTAAGTTTTCAATTTTTATTTTAGTTTTCAATTTATCATCATTGGATGTGGATCCCACTTAAATGAGATCCACATCTCATCCAATGATAAATACAATGTGAGTTGCATTACGTCCAAAATATAATGAATGCAAATAACATAACTTATTTTATTAGCATAACATAATCAAATTCATACCAAGTATGTATATATATTTTTTTTTGGGGTTTTTGGCTACACTTTACTAAATATATGTAAATATGTAATAAGTTTTTGGTACTTCAAGATTAAACAAATTGATTTTGAATCTACAAATAATTTTTTTATGTTTAAAGATGCATTTAGTTTCAAGATGGCAAATGTTACCCTACCCGTGGGGCACCTGCTCTACTTGTCTCACATGGGTCGGGTTTTAATCCCACCTTCACTTGGGCAGGTAGGCGCGGATGGGTCCTGGTTTGAGTGAATTCGCTCTTACCCATCCTGTATCCTATATAAATATTTTTTAAAAAAATTTACCTTAGCACTATCACCCTGTTAAACTTCATTTTCATTCATGAATTTACATGCAAGTCACAAACCACATCCACCTTCTTCCATTCCAATATTTGCTCAAGTCTTCTGCCTTATTAAGGTTATTTCTTGTTATTGATGATTTTCTTGTTTTTTTAGTCTTGATGATTACTAGTGTGAAATTAAATATTGACATTGGTTGTACTTTTTATGATTGTGTTTAATTTCTTATTTGTTATTTTCTTGAAACTAGTCATTATATCCAATGATAATAAAGTGAGAAGTGTGGGAATGTTGTGATTTTTTTGTTGTACAAGAATCATTACTCTTGTTAGATTTTACAATAATTTTAAAGGTTTTTTTAAAAAGAAAATAAGGGTGCCTGGTGCGATCTGGGCGGGTGCACATTTAAATTTTTAAAACCCACAAGTAAGGATGTGACTGGTTGAGACTAGTGTTAATAAGGTGTAGCGTAAGGTCGAGTTTAGTTAAAACCCGCCTAATTGTCATCCTAGTTTGTTTTATATTATTTTGATATAAAAGTGATTTTTAATGAATTTTTTTTCAAAAAACTTATTCATATAAGCTTTTATTCAAAAGTTCAAAACAACTTAGAACAAATAGGTAATAGTGGTTAATAACCACCGGTTAACCCATAATAAAAGAGAGAATTCATCTCATTCCCTTATTGTGTAACTTCTAAATACTAATAGTAATTTTTAGGTTTGTTAAGCTTGTTTATCTTAGCAGATTAGGGAGTTTGAGCTTGTTAAGCTTATATATGTGTGTGTGTGTTTAATTAAAAAATAAGTAATTCTTAGTTTTGTTAAGCTTATTTATCTTACCATATTAGGGCAGATTGATCTTGTTAAGCTTATATATATATATGTGTGTGTGTGTGTGTGTGTGTGTGTTCAATTAAAAAATAAGGTCACATGGTTAGAATTGAACCAATGATCTCTCACCAAATTATCACACCAATCTACCACCAAACTAGCCATGATTTTAGCATTCTTATGGTATGTTTTAAAATTTATTATGTGCTTGCTGTACAAATTGTGTGTTTTTTATTTGTATTTATATTTATATATCATATATTTATATTTATAATTTTTTACTTTTTGTTTGTATTTGAATTCTTTTAGAATTTAAGGCTTTCTGAATAGGCTTAGGCTAGACCAAGCTTAAGTTTAAAAAGTAGCATATAGGGGGTTACAAGTCAACTTAGGCTAAATTTTTGTTATTTAGGCTTAACTTGTTAAGAGTAAAACCTGGTTTGATTCCACGCTTAGTTATGTTCCATTATTAATCATCCAAAGAAGAAGAAATGAACTTTGTTCCCTTCCCTTTCTTCACTTTCCAACCCTTTCTTACCAATTCTGATTCATTTTGTTGATGAAAAATAAAACACAATATAAGTGAAATATTCTAAGATTTTGACATATAGGATTATGATAAATCACATATAATTATCTACTATCATATAAGATTAGAAGATATGCCCTTTCATTAATTAGGACATGCTAATAGTAGTAATTGAAATCAAACCTTTTTCAAAGTGTTTTGAGAAAAACTAGAATAAAGCATAGACCAAACTTAAAAACCAAAAACGTATATTTGCTTACCCTAAAATATATATTTTTTCTTTTTATAATTTTTAATCGAAAACTTTGTAAACAGTGGTTTTTTTTTTCCGTTTACAAAGCCCCCAAATTGGTCACAGGGAGGTTTTGTTACTGAATCAGCCCAAGCCCATCATTTGCAAGTGTGGACGCCCACTTTGGCTGGTCCGGTCCAAATGAACCGGTATGGTTTTCCTGCGGCCTGGAAACATTCATTTCATTTGCCTTCGGTCTCTGATCTTTGTTTTTTCTTCCATTCCATTGCCGTAGGTGCTGAGGGAGGGCAGAGCGAGAATCGTAACTCTAGACTAGAGGCAGAGCGGTAATCATCAGATTCGGAAGCAAAGAGAGAAAGAGGAGCGATGGACTCCGCGTCTCGAAAGAGGAGGAGGCATCTTCGAAGGCCTTTACAAGGTCATCATGCGCCGCAACTCTGTCTATGTCACCTTCGTCGGTGAACGGGTCAGTTTTAGAACAGAACAGAATGCACACTCAACAAAGATCTCCAATTGATTTAGCTCAACAATTCCCCCAAAAGAGCATAACCTAACATTAGAAAGCCCCAAAGATAGAATCTTTAGCTCAAAAAATTGGTACCAACCCAGATAAATGAATACTTCCAAGGCTTCAACGAATATGCCGAACCTGTTCTGAGCGGTGACTCCTTGGTACCAACCCCGATAAATTGGTCCGTTTCATGTTTATTGCCATTCATTTGATATTTTCGTGTGAAAATGTTAATCAGTGTATGATGTGTATTATTGTTGTATGTGTGTGTGTATTTTTTTTTTTTTTCCTCTGTGACAGTAAGCTACAAAGTGATGCACTGAGAGAGGCAATTTCTCAAGTGGTTGCCAACGCAAACGAGAAGAAGCGGAATTTCACGGAGACCGTTGAGCTGCAGATTGGTTTGAAGAACTATGATCCTCAGAAGGACAAGCGTTTCAGTGGCTCTGTTAAGCTCCCTCACATTCCTCGCCCTGAAGATGAAGATCTGCATGCTTGGTGATGCTCAGCATGTCGAAGAGGTTACTCATCATTGCTATTATATTCCCTCTTCCTGTAATTTATAATGTTGATGATAATAGTTGGACATGTCACGGATTTCTAGTACTCAGCATTGCAATTGCTATGATTTTGCTAGCCTATTATATGGAGCTTGCGCATTTTTCTTGTAAATTGGAGATATTGAGGTTTTTTCTTATTAAATTAATATTGATTTGTTTAATCCCAGTGTTATATAAGGTTTTGTGATTTACTTGGTCCCGATGTCATATATTTACCGCAGGTTGAAAATATTGGGCTGGACTACATGGATGTGGAAGCGCTGAAAAAGCTTAACAAGAACAGGAAACTTGTGAAGAAGCTTGCCAAGAAGTACCATGCTTTTCTGGCTTCTGAAGCTGTCATCAAGCAAATTCCTTGTCTTTTGGGCCCTGGTCTGAATAAGGCAGGCAAGTATTCTTAAAAGATGTTTTCAGTGTTTTCTTGTTGGATTCTGCTTAACCTTTAATTATTCCTATGCATGTCTAGAAATTTGGCTGTTCTTTTGCATCTTTGCTGCCTTTCTATTATGTGCATTGATATTTAGGAAGAACTTCTTGATCAACCATCTCAGTGTTCTGATCTCAAGGTGTTTTGGTGAGAATAGAGTAAGCAATACTGTAAATGTAATTATAAGGACTGCTGAAGTTTTGTATAATACTTTTGTTCAAGTTGATGGTCTTAACGTCCACTGAAACTGCAAAATATTGGTCAATGAACTTGTCCAATTCTGTTTCCATGGAATTTGTTACGAATGTTGCATATTGAAAAGGCTGCAATGCTGGCCTTCCATTTCTCTCCCTCCACACTTTTTTTGTTCAATATGATGATTTGAAAATTTGATTTAGGAAGCCAATGGAAAAGTTGCCGTAGCTTTTCCTGCTTCTCAGCTGAGTCATGCAATTTATGCCTCTTTGAGTAGCCCTATGAAAACAATCAATTTCACATGTGGCTTAGTTAGGGGGCGGACATCAAATGGAACCAAATTTAATGTTTTGGATCCTTTGTTGGAGAGGCCTTTTGAAGGGACTCTGCAATCCCAAATCAGTTGTTCCTCAAGCAGCCTTTCACATTTTTTCCACGTTTTTTATGCTTAACAAGGCTATGATGGTTGAAAATTCAGTCCTTGTAGTTTTGGATCATGTTGTGTTGTTTGTGTATATGACTATAAGGACACATGAATGCAGGTAAGTTTCCTTCATTGGTGACACATCAGGAATCTCCGGAGTCAAAAGTTAATGAAACCAAAGCAATGGTGAAGTTTCAACTGAAGAAAGTTCTTTGTATGGGTGTTGCTGCTGGAAATTGCACAATGGAAGAGAAACAGATATTCCAGAATGTACAGCTCAGTGTCAATTTCCTTGTTTCATTATTGAAGAACTGGCAAAATGTAAGTTCCGAGGCCTTGCACCCGTATTACAATTGTAAATATGAGTATTGGTCTAAATTATTCATTTCAGATCTACTGATTTTGGGTCAAAATTTACCTGCTTTTCTTTCCTTCAAAAAGAAAGGATGGAGGTAAGACCATCAATCTCAATGCGGTGGTGTGTTTATCTCGTATGTCCACGTATGCTATTTATTGATTTATTGATAAGCATGGAGAACATGTTTGGAATAATGGAATGTGATATTAATTGCCATTTGCTGTGATTATGAAAGGCCTAGTAGACATCTGTGCATGTCTGCATTTTAGGATTTGTAACCAAATTTTGGGATAGTTGTGTCACATTGGAATGGTAGGTTTTAGAGCTTTTACGTTTAGAATTATTTAAAAACTCATCAGTTTGCCATAAAAGCACCAAATGAAGTGTTTATTTTTTACCGAGTCTCTAGGCTCTAACTAGTTGATTGACCAATATCATGGCTTCTGGCTGTAAAGCATAGAATCTTTTGAGATGTATTTTTTGTTCCATGATCGGTTGTTTGCTGTTTACATCTTTATTTTTCGTTTTTGTATGGAACAGGTGCGTTGCTTATACCTCAAGAGTACTATGGGGAGTGCTATTTGTGTATTTTAGAATTATGCTTCTTCTTTTCAAAAGTTGTGGTAGTTAGCATTGACTAGGCGCGTCTTTAATGGTTATGGACGGAGGAGGAGAATGTGATAACCCCGCCACCCCAAAATCCCATCTTTTTTTTTTTGAAATTTTCTCATAGATTTTGTCGTTATCAATTTTTTTAGATCGTGTTATGGTTGTTGACATGTTGTAAGTACAGCTGTTTATGTGCATTTTATTTGATGTTTGTGAACAAAGTTGTGCGCCAAACTAATTTTTCCAGTTCTTGTTGAGAAGGTGAATCTTGCCTTGTGTTGTTATGTTGGACACCAAACCTTGGGATATAAACACCGAATGCATCTTTTTTTTTTTTTTTTCTGTCCTCACGGAAGTCAAAGCGCTTGTACCCATAGGGTCTGTTTGCAAGATGGGTTTTGGATGTTGGGGGGGGGGGTTGTGTTTGTGAGTTTTGTTAATTGAGGAAGGAGGTGTTTGAAGGATTTATAAAACCCTTCGTAATCCTCCGTCCTCCCCCATTTTGAGGGGTTTTTAGTAGATGTGAATTGAAAATATCATTTTGCCCTTACTAGTTTTATTCAATTTCAAAAGTAACCACACACACAATCTTCCTTGAACCCTAATCCTTTTTCCATTTGATTCCATTTAGCTACAAGGACGAATCTTCTTCACCTCAGAAATACGAAGATTGTCTTCCTCGAACTCAATTTTTTTCCAAAATAATTGAATAATATTATTTAGGGATAAAAGTGTAAAAAAAAATTATAAATTTTTTATTTTTTATTAGTATAAATATGTATTTTTAACTAAAATAATTAATTCTATAAAAATAAAACAATTAAATAATGTAAGAAAGGGTAAAATTGTAAAACTAGATCACAAAATCTTGCTGGACTTGTCAATTATGATGCACTAATTTTTATTTTTTTGAATTCTTGAATCTTATTTGGTTTGATGGATTGACCTTCATCCATTTGCTTTCAATTATATTGGATAAATTCAGGAGCTTTGTATCATTGAAGTGGTCAACACTAACCCATTTATGCAACTTTTGAATATGGAGCAGAGAATGAAAGAACTGGAAGCCAGTTAACCAACAGGAGATGGAAAAATGCTTCGTTTGAGCGTAAAATCTGGTGGATGTTCTGCATTTCAGTATGTTTTTAATCTGGATGACAGAATCAATTCAGATGACAGGTAGTCCCTTTTTACCAGTAAAACTTCATTGATGATATGCTTGCCATTTGTGTCCTGGGCAGGAACATACTAAACCCTTGAATCAGACAACTTTCTTGCTTTATTATATTTGCAGAGTTTTTGAAAGGGGAGGAATTAAACTTCTTGTTGATGATATTTCATATGACTTTGTGAAAGGTGCAACTGTTGATTATGTTGAGGAGCTAATCCGTGCAGCTTTCATAGTAAGTCAAACACACTTGTGAGCAATGTATAAACTTGCTGTGTTTGTTCATAACTATCTTCACATTCATTCCTTTTCACTTCACATGCATTATGATGGGCCTGTTAACCTGTACAAGAGGAGAGATAAAACGATGGAAAATGGGGTGAAAGCCAAAAAGCAGAGACTAGCCACCTTTAGGGGCATGTCCATTCACACTCATAGGACTTGCGTACGGCATGTGCTGGACATGGACACTCATAGGAGATAGGACATGTACCATAAGGACGTGCGGGACACATCCATATGGGTCTGATTTTCTTCTTAAAAAAATTAGGCTTGGACATGACTTGGACACTTGTTGTTCATTTAGGAATTTTTTGAGAAATGTCAATAGAAATAATACCCCGTGTTTTTTTGAACGGGCTTAGGAAAAGCAAGTATTGGCACATATGACATATATCAAGAGTGCTCCATGTATTTTGCAAGGGCATGAAAGTTGTAACTAGTTAGTGTTGGTAGTTTGACATGTATGAATAAAAAGGTTATAAAGGTAAGAAGGCTGCTGGGGAATGTCCACCTAAAAGCTAGACAGTGGAGAGGAAAATCATTTCATGTTTAGGAAAATCATGCCATGTTGACACCGAAGGGAGAGAACGTGAATGAAGGGAAGGGTGAGTGTAGTGGGGAGGAGAATGGAATTTTGGGAGAAATTGGGACTTAGGCCATGGAGGGAAGACTCTGTCTAACAGCTCTTGTTGACTTTATTTCTCCATTTTTCTATTTTCAGTTCCTTTCCATTTCCAGTATCAGCTCTTCTATTTGTGCTGAGCAGCTGTTTTGATGCC
This sequence comes from Dalbergia oliveri, assembly GCA_030441495.1. NCBI lineage: Eukaryota > Viridiplantae > Streptophyta > Magnoliopsida > Fabales > Fabaceae > Dalbergia > Dalbergia oliveri. Next base: position 13,564,808 of record JAMLFY010000003.1, on the reverse strand, counting down.
ATAAAAGGAGTTTTCCTTCTTCATTTGTGTTCTACTTTCAGTACAACACCAATTCCGATTATATTACTGCATCGAATTTTATTATAACAGTAGTGCTGTATAGAACAAATCAAATTTCGTGCAGTGTCATGACAACCATTCAGGAGAGAAGGTGCGAGTATTAAGGAAGAGAGAAACACTGGGTTACAATCTTCGTTTTGCCATTTCATGAAAAGTGTTTAGTATGATTTAGTATTTTCTTATTATAAATATGGCAATTATTAATGAACAAAGTGACTTAAGATGTGTTGTCCTTTGAAAATTTTTCTATGAACTGTAGCATAATTTCCCAAACATGTTTTATGTTTCTTGGTATCATTTTTCTTGGAAATAATCTGGTCACACACCCTTAAAAGCGTGTGTGCTGTTTTACACCAAGTTGCCGCTGTTTTCAATGTGAATGTGTACATACATGTGTTGATGCGTAAAAAGAAAAGGGGTATCATTATTCTTGTTTATAAGGTTGAATAACATTCTTAAGGAATTTACAGTCAATGTGTTGTTTCATTTGTAGGTAACCGAAAACCCCAGTGCAGTTGGTTGTTGCTGTTGGAAAGTTTCCTTCATGGTGAAACAGTAGTTTTTGCAGGTCCCTCTTGACCCTCCACTGCAGCTCAGATATTAATTTCAGTCCTTGAGAGCTATTAAATTATGAGTCATGATTTTTGTACCTCAAAAGACGATTGATCAAACCAAAGAGAATTTTTTTTCGCTTGTATAATGATATCAGTGTAACATGAAATTGTACTGGTAATAAGGCATTTATCTGGCCTGTTCTAATATCAAGAACTTTTTACTGCTGCTAGTCAAATTTACAATGAGGCTTGCAAATGAGATGTATAGCCTACGGCCAGTTGCAAGGGCAATGGCATATAAATATCAGCTTAGATCAATTTCATTTCTGAGAACTAGGAATTACTTTCGTGTTAACAGGCAAGTCCACCTGAAAGAGATGAAAAATGACTTCTTAACCCACTGTATATGTGCATGTTAAAATGGGTGTATAAATTACGTGAGAAATATGTTATATTTAGGGTAAAATTGATATGCTTGAATAACGAATAATGGAAGAACAAGGAAAAGAGGGAAAAAGAGAATCAATTCCTTATTTAAGATTTTTTGAAGGAAGAATTTCCCTTAATACTTGCACTTCAACTAACTTTTTATCGGAAGCAGTGACTAGGCCTTGTTAGTTTTTCATATGGTATAGATCACCATGTTTATAAAATTACACATTAATCCTAAATTACTTAATACATTTTTTATAAGCATATATTTAATAAATGTTTTAAATGTTTTTAATATATAAAGATAAGGACTATTTAATCACATCACATCTTTTGTAAGTGTCCAATTATTTTAAAATTTGGTACATACGCTTGTGAATTATCAAAAGGAATAAAAGGAAAAACTATACAAAAAGGGAAAAATTATATTCCAAGTTATCAAAAGTCTAAAAATATATTTGTGAATTTAAATTGTCAAAAAAAAGATTTACAATATAAAAAAAAGATTTACAATATAAAGTTTTAAGATTTTTTATTACAAATCCTTTTTTTCCATCCACTTCACTAGCAAATCAAGTTTCACATTACTATGAAAAGATCTTTTTTTTTTGGGGCTAGAAAAAAGGAAATCAATAGGTACGTTCTTGCTAAGAGTTGTGACGTTGCTTTATTCCTTATTTTTCTCTTTCTAATCAAGTCATATTCCTCCGTTTAACTGTTACCAAAATATCTTAACATGGTTTTATTACCAAATTTTAATGTTCAAATTTCAAATAACGTATGTATAAAAGAGCTGGTCCATTTGCAATTGATTTATTAACTTTTGGCACATCTAACACGTTCATGTTTTAAAACGTTATCTCATGCCTCAAATATGTATATGATTGATTCTAGAAAGCAAGTTTCATGATTGGACCAAACATCTATAATCTATAACGCATTCGGCTTTCCTGACCAACCAAAAAGCGCATTTGGCTCTTCCATCCTACGGTTTGTCTTGCAATATACAACACTAGAGGAAGATTCACCTTTTCAACCAGAACTGGAAATGTTGGTTTAGCGTACTACTTTGTTCTCAAACATCAAATAAAATGCAAATAAACAGATGTAATTATAACATGTCCATGACCACATTAAAACATCTAACAAAATTGATATCAAAATAAACTGAAGAAAATCAAAGGGTCATTTCACCGTCACCAAATAATGTTTGGCCTACATGCCCAACTTCCGAAAACAAGATAGATAAATCTAAAATACGCGGACAGCACTCCCCATAGTACTCTTGAGGTATAAGCACCTGACCTGTTACATGTAAAACAGAGGAATAGAGATGTTAACAGCCAACAAACGATAATGGAGCAAAAACATTTTCTCTGAAATAGAAATACAGGTATTAAGAAGATTCTCTGCTTTACATCCAGACGCATAATATTGGACAATCCAATATTTATAGCATAAAGACTTGCTAAAATAAATAATCATCACTTCATTCTGTGCTCCTACGGCAAACTGACTGATGGGATTTTTGAAGAAGATACTTCTACATTTATAAACAAAATCTCTAAAACATATTATTCTAATTTGACACAATTCTCCCAACATTTGGTTACAAAACACCCATCATGCAGATATGCATAGATGCCTAGGCCTCTTGTGATCACAGCAAATGGCAGTAATATCAAATTTCAAACATGTTCATGCTTGTTAAAAACAGCACACACGGACATTAGAGATATACACAACACTGAGATTGATGATCTCACAACCAACCTTTACCTTTTTAGATTTGAATTGACAAATTTGGAACCTGAGACTATTCAAATATTTGCAACTGTAATACTGATACAAGGCCTCAGAACTTACATTTTGCCAGTTTTTCTTCAATAGTGAAACCAGGAAATTGACACTGAGTTGAACATTTTGGAAGATTTGTTTCTCTTCCATTGTGCAATTTCCAACAGCAACACCCATACAAAGAACCTTCTTCAGTTGAAACTTCACCATAGCTTTTGTTTCGTTAACCTTTGACTCCAGAGATTCCTGATGTGTCACCAATGTTGGAAACTTACCTGCATCCACGTGTTCATATGGTCATATACACAAACACAAACTACATTAGATGATCCAAAACTACAGGGACTGACTTCTCAGCCATTCCCAAACATTAAAATTGGTTCAGTTTGATGTCCACCAGCTAACTAAGCCGAGTATGAAACGTGATTATATTCATAAGGATACACAGAGGCATAAATAACATGGATCACTTGAAACTCTGCATGAGAAGCTATGGTGTTGTAAAAGAAAATTTCCACTTTCTTCTAACACTAATTTTCAATCATCAAATTGAACCCAAATAGAGTGGAGAGGAGAGAAGTGGAGGGCAACATTACAGCCTTTTTAACATGCAACATTTCTAACAAATTCAATGGCAACAAAATTGGACAAGTCCACTGGCCAATACTTAGAAACATCATATGCGATTAAGACCAACAAGCTGAAAAGAAGAATTATTCAAAACTTCGGCAGTCCTTATTTGAAAAAAAAAAAAAGTACAGCACTGCTGACTCCATTCTTGACAAAATACTTAAGAGATCACAATGCTGAGATGGTTGATCAAGAAATTCTTTCTAAATCTCAATGCACATAATAGAAAGGAAGGCAATGATGCAATCAGAACAACCACATTTCTAGACATATAAAGGACAAAACAGGGACCAAACAGAACAAAAGCAGAAAACACTGAAATAATCTTTTAAGCTACACAGTGGTAACAAGAACAATAAAGATAACCAATATTAAACCAAGTGAAGCTACTTGCCTGCCTTGTTCAAACCAGGTCCCAAAAGGCGAGGAATTTGCTTGATGACAGCTTCAGAAGCCAGAAAAGCATGGTACTTCTTGGCAAGCTTCTTCACAAGTTTCTTGTTCTTGTTAAGCTTTTTCAGCGCTTCCACATCCATGTAGTCCAGCCCAATTTTTTCTGCCTGTGGTTAATACATGACATCAAGACCACGTAAATCACAAAAACTTATATAACACTCGAGATAAAACAAATCAATATTAATTTAATAAGACAAAACCTCAATATATACAATCAACGAGTAAAAATGCACGAGCAACATATCATAGGCTAGCAAAATCATAGCAGTTGCAACATAAGAACTGGAGTTGTGAAGATAGTATTATCAATTCATCATCAACACTAAAAATTACAGGAAGAGGGAATATAGTAATGATGAACCTCTTCGACGTGCTGAGCATCACCAAGCATACAGATCTTCATCTTAGGGCAAGGAATGTGGGGAAGCTTGACAGAGCCACTGAAACGCTTGTCCTTCTGAGGATCATAGTTCTTCAACCCAATCTGCAGCTCAATAGTCTCCGTGAAATTCCGCTTCTTCTCGTTTGCATTGGCAACCACCTGAGAAATCGCCTCTCTCAGTGCATCACTTTGTAGCTTACTGTCACAGAGGGAAAAAAAAATTAAAAAACACACAAAGTAATTAACATTTTCAAACAAAAAAAAAATAGCCATAAACATGAAACAGAATTGATGGAATCAGGGAGAAGCACCTCATGGTGAGAGGCTGAGGATTGGTGTTTCAGGCTTCAGCGCTGCCTATGAGTATACAAAGGAGGTGAAACGGTCAGGAGTACAAACCCTAATATAAGTTGTTGAAGGAAAGAAACCTAGTGTCCTCACGCTGGGCTGGCCCAATAGAGCCCATGAGGTTTTGTGAAAAGCAGGTGGGCATGGTTCTCTTAACCCAAAAAAGGCTTGCCACTTCTCAAGTCCAAATAATACACCCAGGACCAAAAACGAGAAAGGAAAGAAAGCGGGCTAAAAAAAATAAAAAAGAAGGAAAAAATCAAAAGGGACAGCGCACAGAGCGCACGCAGAAAGCCGCAGCACTTTAACTACGCTCACCATCATCAACCAGTCTCAGAAGCAACATCAGAACCACCACCACCGCAGCCAGCAATCAGCCACTCGCCTCGGCCCATCGTGGTCCCGTGGCTGACGCGAACCTACACAACCGCCCAAGGACACCGCCGCTCAGCTTCTCCCGTGCGCCGCGAGATCGCGCCTCTGCCCCTCCGTCCAGCCCAACCTGGCGCTGCTGTCGCGCCGTCATCCGCGCACCTCCGCCTCAGTCCGCTAGTGCCGCCATGTTCCGGAGAGCCGCCGCTGCTCCCTGCTGGGTCACCGCAGCTGCTCCATACTTCAATTCTGTTTGTTTTTGTTTCTTTTTACTCAGTTTTTTTTTTCTTTCTTTTGGGTCTGTATTGTTGGGCTGAAGTTAGTCTATGGGCCTTGAAGTCTTAGATTTCTTTAGGTAGTTTGAGACCCATCAGGAAACAGGTGTGTTTGAACATCAAACAAAGTTCAACAAATACATTAAAAACCACTCGGACATTTTATTTTTCAATTTTTTGTTTTATCTATTTCTCACCCCGCCTATGTTTTCCAAAGCGGTGTCCAAGAATGATTCTCAATATTACATTTCTGATCAGGAAATAGTGGTAGGGAGTAAGCGGATCAAACCACCAATGAATGTAATGAATCCAAACAATTCCAATTAGATTGGTTTGGTTAATAAAGTTATCAGGTCAATCGTTTATTCAATTAAATTGAATCACATATTGATTCATTATCGATTTATATCCTACAACCAACCAATCTTACTTAATATTATTATTATTGTTATTGTTGTTGATTACTAACTATAATATTTACCCATATTCAATATTTATTTTCCATTTACTATCATAAAACCCGAACCAATCTTCTTAATATTATTATTATTGTTATTGTTGTTGATTACTAACTATAATATTTACTCATATTCAATATTTATTTTCCATTTACTATCATAAAATGTCACATCATTATCGTTGCAAACTTATGTCACATTTGAATATAGCATCTTAATATGTGATAATTATTTACATAAAATTTAGATATTTTACAATTTAAAGTATTATGGGAATTTTTGGTGAAAATTGAAAAAAAAAAAAAGTAAATCTAGTTATCCGATTCGAACCAATTTGAAGGTGATTGGATCGATTTGTTTTGAAATTTGTAAAATAAAATCATGAATCAAACCAATTAAAAAGTGATTGGTTCACATTTATGTTCACTAAATCTAATCAAAACCAACCTGTTTACCCCGTAACAGTGGGCATGGGGTTATTACTTAATTGAATCACCCATTGCTATCTGCTATAGCTCTGGAAGCCATTGTTTTCTCTGCAAGATGCCACACACTAACAAGTGACAATGCATTTGACCAGAGGGGAAATAAACGCGACAATCCATCTTGAGAGACAAAAGGGATTATCCTTCCCTTTCATTTTAAATTTAAATTTATCACTAGGGGCCATTGGAGTAACCGTACTTCCGGTATTAATACACTATAGGATAAGTAATTTTCTAGCCTTTTTTAGCAAAAATGGAAAGTTTAGTTGACAGTAATTACAATTTACAGTCACGCTTCTGACTTCCCTAAACAATACAATACTCCATATTTGTTTTAAATTATTAATAGATATTAAAAACAAAAGAAAAACAAAAATAACTATGACGATGCCTGCACACCTAGCATTTCTACTATTAGTCCCCAACAGTATAGATTTCTGCTACTGATACAGCAAATGTGCAAAACTTGTATCACCTCTCTGATACCAGCTCCCACACCTTGATTGTCCCATCATCGCTAGCAGAGGCTAATAGCGGCTTCTCCTATTTAGTAAGCAACAGAAAACAGAAACTTTTAACCAATGTTACCAACTGAAGAGATAATCACATAAAGCAAAAGACACTGCTAAGATAGCTCACCATTCTGTAAATATGCAAGTTTATATAAGCCATACGTATTTAAGAAACCAACCTTGTTCCCGAATGTCTGGGATAATTGAAATTACAAATTTTATATTACTTAAACCTCTATGACAAATTATTCTGTCCCTTGTGGTGCAAATTTTCTGACAATGCTTGTCAACTAAACACTTCAGTACTTCATTAGTAATAGAAAAAGCCTACTACTTGCTACTACTTTTCTTTATCAAGTACATGAATTATTAATTTATCAGAGTGAAATTTAAGGTCATTGTTCAGACTATTATACAATCAGGTAAGAGCATTATCTAATATTAGCATGAAATCCACCATTCCACCCACTTGACGTCTGTGTAAAGAGAAATTTACTTCTTCGTCAATGTGATTCCATTAAAGCAGTGTCTGAGAATCTTACCCCAGGGCTCCACTGCACTGAATTTACATCCATATCATGAGCCTTTTCCTTCTTCAGTAGCAACTTGTATAGAGGACCACCCACCTATGTTATATGAAAGCGGCAAAATTCGGTCAAACTTAACCAATATTCTTGATAGAGTAGATGCATCTATTCTAAGTTCTACAAAAATACTAACTCATTGATTTGAAAAGTCTTGGTCATTATTTTCTCACACAATCACAGTGTTATATTAGTTTGAATCTTTCAGGGACTTGATTTGAATGTACATATGGCTTTATCCTTTAATAACAACCCCCCAAATGTTGAGGTTCAAAAAACCCAAAGGTTTTCAAATGCGAAGAAGACCATGTAAACAAAAAGGGTCCAAAGCAATTCCACAAAGTAGTGAGAAATGAGTAGGCAGATTATTATACTAAAGAAAACATTGGAAACCGTCTGCTCCAGCTCGCTAGTAATCTTGAACAATATTGAATGATAGTGCAAGAATATCAAGCTAATCTTTTAAAAATCAAGCATAGTTCAAATAAGAAACTCAATGCAGATAAACAAAGTTGCAAAATAGAGTCAACAGTATATCTGTTTGGCGAGTGTTCTCTGCCTTGAGTCGTAAATAAAGAAACATTTGGCACTAGTTTTCCAAGTTTATTGCTACTAAGCCCTTGTAGTGGCAAGTATAAGAGATCAATAAATTCCATGTTTATCCATATGTCCAAATAGCCAATACATAAAGGGTCCACGGTTTAAAGTGATAATTCTGGACAAGGAAAAGGAAACTTTCAATGGACATGCAATGATGCAAAGAATCTGATGCTTCCCCTTTTTGTGAACTATTCATGAACTTTAGAGTACAATGTACGAGGATAAAATGTCATATGCTCCTAGGCCGCAATGGCATCACAAGTGAGTAAAAATCGCATGGCATAAATAAATTAAAAAGAAAAGAAAAGACAACTGCTCGCCCACTAATATTCAAAAGTCAAATCAGCTTATGAATATTCTAGTTAACATTCTCAGCTTACATAAGACTACTAGTAATACCAATCATATATGGCCTCACCAGATCCCAACACGAGAAATCTATCAATTAGGCAATAGGGGCACAAATTATATTAATAAAGACAATAAGACATTTGAACAGCTTCTGTTAAAGGATAACTGAAGGAAAAAAAAGAAAGGAGGGGGGGGGGTTGACTACCTGACTTTCATTGTCATCCACAAAAAGCCTTATAGCATCATCAGCAGCTCCACTGGCAAAGATGCCTTCTCTGTCATGCCAGAACAAAATGCAGGATACAGAAAGATTAGATTTACATCACTGAAAATTAGTCAAGATTAATAATGATGATAGCTGACTATTAAAAGTAATACATGCAAAATTATGGGCGAGTGCTGATTTAGGAGAGGGATTGTGAATTAGAAAAGGATTTAGATAAACGCTGAGAACTCAGATAAAAATTTCATTTTGGTTAACCAGGATCCAACTACCTTGACCAATGGACAGGGAAAATTGTCCGGTCATGATACCCTGAAAGAGTGCAAAGATGTCTCCTGAAATTCCCAAAAGGAAACAAGAATCAAATTTTATAGTGTATGGAAAGAAAAGGCATAATAATACAATAAGACACCATCGGCATTAAATCATCTATGCCGCATTTGTATAAGCGATATCATAAATAAAAGCTTACTAAGTACTAACCCAAACCAATCTAATTGTCTTTAAAACCTTCAAAAGAAACCAATGAATTGTAACACGCGCGCGCGCATACACGTTTTTAGTTCATATTAATCAAATGACTTCCCATCAAATGTCCAAAACATTACATCTCAAATATATGAAATACCAAATACACATTCCAGTATTCTATCCACAATGGGGGAAGGGGAGACTAGTTTCAGATTAAAAAAATACATTTTACTTACCAAGGTGCAAATCCACCACCAGATTGCATCCATCCATTTTCTGATTCCCATACCTTCACAGTAAGATCATCACTGCCATATTTGGTTGGAGTCAAGAAAATGCCACAGAAGTGCAAGAAAATGTGAAAAATTCCAGGCATGAACTTGAGAAATATTTCACATACCTACAGGTAACCATTTTGTCACCATTTGCATTGAAGGAGAATGCCCAAACAGTCAAAGTATGACCACTGGTAAATAATAAAGTACATAAAAGATTAACATTAACAATTTTCCATAAAATGCGAAAAAGGAATCATGTCTAAAAGAGAAGAAAACAAAGGATTATCAAAATTGTAGTTGACGGGAGAGGTCAAGAAATAGTACTTATTGGATTCTCCTAGTGTTTGAACACACTGCCAATCCTCACTTTCACCTTCATCCGCCCAGACCTGGAAGGAAAAATGATTGCACCATAATGTTATTATACACTGTCCAACCATATCCATTGACAACAGAAAAGAAGCAACTATGGGGCTGGAGGAACGAAAATAGTGAAAATAAAACTGCAGAGCCATTCCGGTGTCAGCATTACCTCAACACTGTTATCATAGCTACATGAAAATAAGACATCCATTGTGGGGTGTCACTTCACCATTTTCACATCCTGGGTATGTCCTTGCAGCACCGATACACACTCAAACTCATTGCCTGGCTGAACTTCCCATATCCAAACAGATTTATCTCTACTACACGTTGCAAGCAGAGTTCCTAATATGGGCTTGACCAAAGAGTCTAAGCCCAATTTAAACAGCCCAAACTAAACTCACTAACTAGACCACATGATAAGTCTAAAGACTGGATCACCTAATAATTCTAAAGAGTATTCACCAAAGCCTTAACAAAATCCATTCAAAATCAACAGTCTCCACTTAACTACACATTTACTACATAGTCAATTCAACCTAACAAACACACTAACATCAACACATATCAAAAGCTCTAATAAAATACTAATAGTTAGTCTGAAACTACTTTTTCCCATTGATCTCCTGTAGAAGAACATGCAACCTCATTGAACTCTTCTTGAAGTTTCCTTTTGCAGGCGTAACGAACCAACACCACACTGGCCACCTTTAAAGATCTCAATGAGCATAGCAGAGCTACATAAATGGGAACCTAGCTTCTGCACCATTCCAAGCAAAGAAAAAAAGTTATCTTAGATTTTGACTAAACAAAATATTAAGAATAAGAAATAACAATAAGAAAATAACAATAAAAATAAAAAATAACGACAAAACCAATATACTTGCCTTATCATGCAAAGCATGCACATCACTCACAGCTGAATCATCACCCAAGCTAATAGTACCACCCTCCTACACCCACAGAATCCAACTCCCCTATACTCAACACAGGAGGAAATGCAGGAGAAAATATTGCCTATAATAAAACAAAGCAGTCAAAAGTAGGTTAAAAAATCTGACAACCTTAACTCTAGAAAAAAAAATCTTACTCACCTTTGTTGGTGTAAGCTCAAAACCATTCAAGCTAAACATAGCCAACACTGCGCTATCATCACATATCCGTTTAACACAAAAAGTGTCATGATATCTATTGGGTGATACCACTTTTGTTTCAATTTTAAATAGCAATTTCTACCTGTACAAGTAAAAAAAAATAGAGGGGTACATATTGACCCTAACAACTACAATCGAAATAGTTAGATAAATGGAAATTATTTGTGAATCACATATTCTCATAACAAAAAGGAAAAGCAAATATATCAAAGAAGTTAGCATAATACCTCAGGGCTTTTCATGCGCTCTAAAAATATTTCCACACATGTCTTTTGAAGCAACGAAGAGCACTCACGCTCAAATAGAACAAATACAGGTACCAGGAGAATCCTCCACTTCAACTTTCAGTTTGAATCTTAGACAACAAAGGGAAAAAAAATTACAAATTGTTAATTGTAACAAAAGATGTAAATGGAAATCAGTAAAAAAGAGAAGAATGTGGGCTTAATTTCATACCTAGGAGACACAAAGAAGATGTATCTCATGCAAACATCACAATAATACATCCCCAACTCAGGCATAACTGATCGCTCACAATGACAAGAAGAATACCACCAAGGGCCTTCCTCAATAGCAAACTTGATGGTTCCCATGATGATAAAGGAACCACCTTGATACATACATTAAAAAAAAAAAATCAAGCTAATGTTGTAAAGTAAGAATATTCAGGCACTAAAACAACAAGTAAGAAATTTTTTTAAAAACTACCTCTTTGTTCTTAGTCAAGTTCTCGTAATACAGAGGTGTTAGTTTCATGAAATCCTTATCCACACTGACATGAGGGGCGCCTCTATAGATGTTGAAGCCAACACCATTAGAGCTCCCTTCAACCGAAATGCTTCAAACACACACAAGCAAACATAGAACAAATTAATATCAAGTATAAGAGCATAAATGTATAAGTAGGGATTAAAACAACAATACAACCTATTTTTAAAATCAACCACCTCTTGAGCATAAGGATTAAACAGAATCTTAGTAGCAAACATAACATTTTGCAGTCCAATATTTCCTATCAAGAAAAGCAAATTTAAAGCACATTAATAAATCTGCAATTATAAGTAATGAGCAATAATGAATTAGAAAATAAATAATAATATAAACAAAAAAAATGAAAGGCAGATACCTCTAAAATTTTTACCTTCACAGATGGAAGGACAACCAGGCAAATCAACATCTCCAAAACCAACATAATATTGGATTTGTTCAACATACTCCCCAAATAAGGCACATTCAAACTTCAAGCTAAATGAAAAATGTAATAGAGACAAATAATTAATATAAAGTTTAAGAATAAAAATATAAAAATAGATTAAAAACACTAAATAACATCAAGTCTCATACTTCTAGAGGTGAGTTCCATCACAGACATTCTGGACAACTTCCCATCCCTCTCATATTCCTTTGGCTGAGTAAGGCCAATCAAGAAACCAATGACATCTAATAAATACAAAAAAATTATAGTTATACACTTAAAATTATATATAATAAAGTGAACAATGTTAGAAAGAAAGAAGTATTACCTATCAAATAGTCAATGTTCAATGAGTCACCAAGAACCTCGCTAAAGGGTCGAACTAGACTATACAAGTCCATTTAGGTAGCTCAATGGGACTCACAGTTGTTTGAAAGTGGAAAATCACCTTGTAGTCATGCTTAGTAGTCCTGTAAGAGCCCAATTGGGCATCTTAGCAAGACTGTAGATCCTATAGCACCTCCCCTCTTCCAAGATATTCTGAAAGCTGGAGAGCAAATGCCTCTCATTGTAAGTGGATCTTGTCACCTGAATATTGATAAAAACACACATAGTACGTCCAAATCATGTACAATATAAACAATATCATAGCATCACAGAACAAATAATCAATATGACTAAATAAATTGATAATTGAATCAATTCACTTTTTTGTCCATGAGCACCATTTCAACACACCAGCAACACTTCCATTGTTAAAGCTAGGTAAAGTCCAAAGCCTAACAACTCTAACCATCAAGTTCAAAATCTCACGACAACAGAAACATCAACAATAGCAACACATGAAGGAGCCATGTCCCAACAATAAGAAAAGCACTTAGCAAAAGATAAGAGAAAAGAAGAGAAGAACATATGAAGCTTCGAATTTGGAAGTGGCAAATGAACCATCATTTGTAGGCCAATTTATAGGAAATCAACCCCATTTTCAATTTTTTAAAAACATTAGAGAAAAAGTGTTCATTTGCCAGTTTTGGACAGTCAAACAATCAAAGAATCAAAATATCACAACATAAAAGTTTATACCAATTTATGTAAAGATCTGTCACATAATATGAGAAAAGCATTGAAATCTCCCTTTTAAAGTATAGGGAGACACAACAATAACAGATAAAAGAGTTGACCACAAAATTGTCAACATTATGCAGGCTAAATATAAAGAAAATGGTGCATGCAGGAAAAAGAATTAAATGCAAATTTAGATAAACAGAGTCAGGCTTTGCACAATATTGGAATTATGGTAGCATGTCTACTAATAATCCCTAAACCGAACCAACATGAAATAGGAAAACCATAAACCCAAACAAACACAATATTTAACAAAATGAGTAGGGTAGGAACAAACAAACCCTAAACCTAATAAAAAATAACCAAATTGGGCAAAACAAAAACAAAAGCAAAATATTTGGGAAGAAGAGATCCCAATAGAAGCCAATAGTGACATTGAAGTTCAGAACAAAATGAAAATATTTTTTAAAATAATAAAATCTTTCCAGTCAAAATCAAAAAAGAAAACGATTTGGAAAAATGATCATAAAGGATAATAGGAACTAAAGAATATGAATCACCCTAGAACATGTAAATCGAAAATAATAAGAATAAAATAATAAGTGATAAAAAGGATCATCATCTATGAACCTTGAAAATCTTTGGGAAAAATAAAATCTTTCCACACAAAACTAAAAAAAAATTCTAAAATGGATCATAAAAAATATTAATAACAAAAAAAAATTGAAGAACCCTAAAACATGCAAACCAAAACAAAAAGGTTCCCTAAATAAAAATGAAAGCGATTATTATCACTAACATTAGGTAGCAGAAACGCAAAAGGGAAAATTTTGGGAAAAGATCCCATATAAGCTAACAATGACGTTACATGGTCAGACCAAAAAACTTAAAAATATAAAATTATGGATTTGTTCAAATCTATGGAAAGAAAATCTTTCAACAGAAAACCAGAAAACAAAAGATCCGAAAAGGATCATAAAAAATATATTAATAACAAAAAGAATGAATAACCATGTAACATGCAAATGAAAACAAAAATGGTTCCCCAAATCGAAAATGAAAGTGATTATCACCAATATTGGGTAGAACAAAAACAAAAAAAGGGAAAAATTTTTGGAAGAAGAAATCCCTATATGAGCTAACAGTGACGTTACATGGTTAGACCAAAAAACCAAAAAATATAAAACTATGGATCTGTTCAAATCTATGGAAAAGAAAAATCTTTCAACAAAAAACTAGTAAACAAAAGATCTGAAAAGGATCATAAAAATATATTAATAACAGAAAGAATGAATACCCATGTAACATGCAAATGAAAACAAAAATGGTTCCCCAAATCGAAAATGAAAGTGATTATCACCAATATCTGGTAGAACAAAAACAAAAAAAAGGGAAAATTTTTTGGAAGAAGAGATCCCTATATAAGCTAACAGTGACGTTACATGGTCAGACCAAAAAACCAAAAAATATAAAACTATGGATCTATTTAAATCTATGGAAAAAAAAATATTTCAACAAAAAACCAAAAAACAAAAGATCCGAAAAGGATCATAAAAAATATATTAATAAAAAAAGAATGAATAACCATGTAACATGAAAATAAAAAAACCAATGGTTCCCCAAATCGAAAATGAAAGCAATTATCACCAATATCGGGTTGAACAAAAAAAAGGAAAAATTTTTTGGAAGAAGAGATCAACATCAACATATAAGACAACATTGACATTAGAAAGTCAGATCCAAAACCAAAAATATTGATATTAACAACCAAAAATATTAAAAAAGAAAACCAAAACACATAAGGATCTGTGAAAATCCAAACACAACTACGAATCTGAAAATATTTTAAAAAAAATTTTCCAAGTCAAAATGCTTAAAAAAATACAAAATGGAAAAAGGAACACAAAAAAAATGATAACAAAAAGGATCTGAAATTTAAAAAAATTATTTCCAATCAAAAAGGTTAAAATAATACGAAATGGAAAAAGGAAGATTAAAAATAATAAGATCAAAAAAGGATCTGTGAAAGTAGGAGTAAAGACAGAAGGTCATTATCCACAGAACACAAATGGACCCACAAATAAAAAATGAAAGCAATCATCACCAACATATGATAGAACAAAAACAAAAAAAGAAGGAAAATATTTGGGACGAAGAGATCTTGGCTGTGAAAATACGAAAAACAAAACCAGATGAATCTATGAAAAATGTCAAAAACAAAAAATAGGGAAAGATCTTGGCTGACAATAGGGAAGAAAATTAGAAGTTCAAAGATCAAAACTTTTTAACAAAACGTTAGGAAGAACAGCATCGAATAAAACATGGAAGTGGTCATTCAATGGATGGCAAAGAGCATAGGAGGTAGAATGATTTCAGTAAGCAAATAGGAATCATAGCGTTTTGTTTCTCTATTTCGGAAAGAAAGCTATGGTTAGTAGAGGCAACAACATCGACAGTGTAATATGAGAGAGAAAGAAAGAAAGCTAGAGTTGGGGATGTGGGAAGAGTGGCTTCCAACGAATCTGATGGGCTTCATCTATCTCACCAATTGTGTGGAAGTTGTTGGGACCATACACATGACACTCACCACGCATTGTGGATTGCTCAAAAGCGCAAATCCATTTAGCATGGATGTTGGGCGCTGCTTGGGTCCATCTAGCTAAGGCAAAAATTTAAAAAAAAAATCAAAAAAATGGGAAATTAGAATGAGATATTAAATGGATGGAGAATGCTGAAAGTGGAGGAGAGAGATTGGGTTCTTCCCAAGTGTAGCCTGCGGGGATTTGAGGAAATGCTGAAATGAAATTGAAAATTACAATTTTCAGAATTTTCCTTCCAAAATTAAAAATAAAAATAAAACCCAACCAACCTAAACCTTTATTAAAGTTGAAAGATAGTAACTAGGCCGCCACCAATCGAGGAGGGCAAACGAGAAAAGTGGGCGAGATTATCATATTTTATTAGAAAAATGTTCTTGGTACTTACTTAAAAATGAAAACTGAAAATTTAAAATTATAATTTTTAAATTTTCAGTATTTTTTTCACAAAATTAAAAAAATTGGAAACTCAAACCAATCATAGTTAAGCTTTTGCTCCTTGTAAGAAATTACCTTCAAATTTCATGTATCGGTATGATGCTTAGAAGAACTGTGTGAGTATGGAAAAGCGCAGGCATAGGATGCTGAATGTCGTTGCGTATTGGAGTTTTGGATTGGCTATCTTCTCACTTAAAAAATATGACATAAAAGATCATAACTAATTTTTAATCATTCTTTAGTTTGAATGATGTGATACTTATTTTTTTCTAAAGTTTAGTTGAAGCTGAGTGTTCAAGTTGCTGCGAGGAACGCTCAACCAACACGATGCAAATAAATAAAGTTTTACAATTTACATTAATATCTTATGATTTTTTTATTTTAAAATATTAATTTTATTGCTGTGTACTTGAATCAGATCAATCAGTATTTGTTGGTACACGAAATTTAGGATGAAAACAAGTTACAGATTCCAATAGTTCAAAGAAAAATAACAAAAAATAATGAATTATGTAAACGAAAACTTGAAGCCGGAAAATTAGGTTTGGCATCCGTATTCCAGACGTAATAATTCGAAGATGTAGGACTGATGTGTCGCCAATAAGATACATCCATGTCAGCAATTATAAAAAAGCTTCGCCAACCAGCCAGGTCCATTTGTTTAGTCAATTCATCCATCATGATGATTTTTCCTCGTTTCGTTTGTACCTCACCCAATCCCTTCCCCTGCCAAATCACTGCCCACTCACAACCACATCATATGATGCTTCTTCTTAATCTCATAGCCCAAAAAAAAAATAATAATAATATAATATAGAGAAATGTTATTTATTCATAATTTTAGAGATATAATCTAATACACTTCTATCTATTATTAAATAGTATATAAACCCTATTAATTTGATGGACACATTTCATCTAATAATAAATAAGAATATTAATATAATATCTTACATTCGAGTACAATTAAGAATATGCTCTAATATATAGGAACGAAAGTAAAGGTAAATTCGAGTCCCTAATCCTCAAAACACTTGTTCCCCCTTGCCTGCTTTCAAACTTTTAATTCACGTTGTTTCATTTCTGTTCTCTTCCTTGACTTTATTTTCGAACAAGAAAAGAAGAGAAAAAAAATCGGTTTATTATTCCTTTGTTTTATGACCTACCAACCTACTACTTCCCCACCAAAGCTGTCAAATTGCCACCCCTTTCCTTTTTTCCTGTTATTCTCTCATCTTTTGATTTTAAAAATTCAAAAAAAAAAAAAAAAAGAAAAACAGAACCTTCTAATTCTTCGCATCCGTTCCGGCTTCTATTCCAACACCCAAACCCGGAGGAGATAAGATAATTTCTTAATTAAATGAAACACTTGGAGAGGTGTTTAGGTTGCTAAGTGGTAGCATAGCTCGATTTGCGGTGTGATTTCTGTGGTGCAATGCGGGAACACCGAGTTTTGGTGAAGTGATTGAGTGAGAAATTAAAGAAGAAGAAGAAGTAGCGATGGTGGTTCGGAAAGTAGGGAAGTACGAGATAGGGAGGACGATAGGGGAAGGAACGTTCGCGAAGGTGAAGTTCGCTCAGAACACAGAGACTGGGGAGAGTGTGGCCATGAAGGTTCTCGACCGCGCCACCATCATCAAGCACAAGATGGTCGACCAGGTACTAATTTGTAATTAATTATTCTCACCAATAACTTTCCCAATTTCTCAGAGAGCCAATTAATTATTATTATTAATAATTGATTTTGTTGGTTGTTTTGTTATTGTGCAGATCAAGAGGGAGATTTCTATTATGAAGCTAGTGAGGCATCCTTATGTTGTTCGCCTGCATGAGGCATGTGACTTTTTCTGGACTTTGTACTTAGTTCGTTGCTTTATCTTTTTTCGAACGGTATTTAAGGACCTGTTTGTTTTCCTTTTCTCTAATAAATAAGTTATCATGATTACAATTGAAGTACTATGAATTATATGGTGTTAATAAGATTTTACAAGTTTTTTCAGGCAAGAACAAGCAATACTACAATTATAGATTTTTTTTTATTATAATTATTATTTGATTATTTGGACTTTGGAGAGGGGAACACTGCTGGCATTTGGTAACATATTTTGATAACTTTTCTTGATTGAATGAAAGCTTTCCTTCTATATATGATACATTGTTTTTCCTTGGAAGAGTTTTAAAAGAAGAGGTATTGCTCGGATAAGCCATTCTAGAATGTTTTTGAAGTTCTATTTAGTGAGAGAAGGCTTTGTCATTCGCATATGCGATTGTAATGTTTCTCTGTTAGCTGCCACCATTCACAAGTGCTGCATTCTGTTGTAAAATATTACTTTCTTCAGGTTCTCAGCGAGCCGGACTAAGATTTATATCATATTGGAGTTCATTACAGGCGGTGAATTGTTTGATAAAATTGTGAGTAGCTCAAGATGGACTTTCATTTTATAGCTTTTACCATAATTTTGATCAATTGCCACTCAAGATATTGGAAATGATGATGTTGAATAAAAATAATTTTGCAGATACACCATGGACGTCTTAGTGAGGCTGAGTCCAGAAGATATTTCCAGCAGCTTATTGACGGTGTAGATTATTGCCACAGTAAAGGCGTTTATCACAGAGATCTAAAGGTTTGCATTAATTGCAATATGAAAAGTTGTCACTGATCCTTATCGCTATTCTTCTAACCTTTTTACTTTATGCAGCCTGAAAATCTTTTACTTGATTCACTAGGAAATATAAAAATTTCAGATTTTGGTTTGAGTGCATTACCGGAGCAGGTGAGATTGTTATCAAGTTAATTTTTATCTCTGACTTTGATAAATGTAGATGAAATGATATCAAATGGCTTCATACTTGTTGAATTTCCTCATAGGGGGTGAGTATTCTTCGGACAACTTGTGGGACTCCAAACTATGTAGCTCCTGAGGTAAAAATACAGGGGTGGCATGCTGTTGGTTAAATTTCAAATTATGTCTAATGCAGATGCCAGATACTAACTATTTCTATGTTGGCTTCTCTATTTTGCATTTGTGACCATAGGTACTCAGTCACAAGGGTTACAATGGTGCTGTGGCAGATGTTTGGTCCTGTGGCGTTATCCTCTATGTCCTATTGGCTGGATATCTTCCCTTTGATGAGCTTGATCTAACCACGTTATACAGTAAGGCATGAATTCAAACACGTTAAATATATATATCTTGCTTATAGTGGCATACATCAATTATTATTTAATAGAAATTTAGCATGATAATATGAGCGTATTATTTTCTATCAGTGGGTATTTGTTTATTCACGAGTGTTCAGAGCAGAAAATTGGCCCTGAATTCTGTGTGAGGATTGGAAATGAAAATTTTTCGTCAATAATAGTCTTTTGCTTCTTTAGATAAGTGCTGACTGCAGCTCTGACAGGCTACAAGTTCTTGTGGTTAGCAGTACTCTTTTTAAAAATACTGCTTGTTTAATGGGCTCTAATCAAGAATGTTTTTATCAACTTGGATTTCAGATTGTTATTAATGCTAATGAATTTTCTTCGGTTTTCTGGTTTCTTTCTTGCAGATTAACAAAGCAGAGTTTTCATGCCCTGCTTGGTTTCCTGTGGGAGCAAAATCGTTGATACATAGAATTTTGGACCCAAATCCTGAAACCGTAAGTATTGGTTTTGCAAAACATAAGTTGTGAGACACAGTCCTTTATTGTCACTTGTCAATTCAAAAAACAAATGTTGTATCACTACAGAAGCAGAAAATAAGTTGGGGGCCTTTGATGTCTTTAATATTGTGATAGAAGGCATCTGAAAGTGATGATACTGTTCCCAGTCCTATGGGTGATTATGATTTATATGACTGTTTTCCTATAAAAGTAGATCGAAATGGTAGAAAAAATTAGATTTGTGTTGGAGGGACCTAAGAGTCTCGGTGATTGATTATTCAGTTAAAAAAATAAAATTTCTTTCACTGGTAGTGACGGACAAAATGATGTTTACTGTAATGCAAAAATGATCTGATTGTTTCTCACAAGTCTGTTTCCCTTTTCCCTCATAGTGGGTGTGCATGTGCCTTTGCAGCGTATAACCATTGAACAGATAAGAAATGATGAATGGTTTCAGAGGAGCTATGTTCCAGTCAGTCTTCAGGAATATGAAGATGTAAATCTGGATGATATAAATGCCGCTTTTGATGATGCTGAGGTCAGTTATTACTTTAATTTTTTTTTCTTTATTCTTCGTTTTGTCTGGTCAAGTTTTGTAGGAATTTTTGGTATCTAAGCTATTCTGCCTTCATTTTTCCAACTTACCCATTCAACTTCATTTTTGGTTGAATGAATCACATGTAATGAATGCTCATTCTGCCTGTGGACAATTACATTTTCTAGAGAGGCATATAATATCAAAGAACCAAAAATGATAACTATTAATAAAAGATATTCTGAATGTTCTTATTCCTGGAAAATCATTCTATTGCATGCATGCAATCATCAAACCTCTAGTTTACTTGAAAAAATCTAGGCAGAAGAGTAAGTTAAATAAATTGACTGGTATCCAAATTGCATACGTACAAGTATTGTCACTTTTCACATTTTGCCCCCCTCCTCTGTTAAGGATTCAAGCTTGTTTTTTTAGTTGCATTCATATGGTGATTATCTTCCCAGTTTTGCTGACTTGCTGATTATTTGTCATTGAAGGAACACAGAGCTAATCAACAATGTGAGAATGAGGACATGGGACCCTTATTACTTAATGCATTTGACTTGATAATTCTATCGCAGGGCTTAAACCTTGCTTCTATCTTTGATCGTGGACAGGTACTTAATCATGTCATTGTGTTTTTTATGAAGCTCAATCATCACATCTTCAAATGGTTAATAACAGTTCACATAATGTTCCCACTCCCAAGGGAACTTTCAGAATAATAGGTGTAAATCTTTACCATATTATGCGCATGCTGGGACAAAAAATACATTCTCGCACCTCCAATAGTGTCACTTAAAGGTCTAAAATACTCAATATTTTCCAATATGTAGGGCTAAAAAATGTCTTGTTTTTTCACTGATATTCTTACAGGACTCTGTAAAGTACCAAACACGTTTTATATCTCAAAAGCCAGCAAAGGTGGTTTTATCAAGTATGGAAGTGGTGGCTCAATCAATGGGATTTAAGACGCATATTCGCAACTATAAGGTTGGTAACCTGTGAACTATGCATAACTGATTGCTTTACCGCTTTGCCTCTCCCTCTTGCTTCCAATACTTTTCTTGCTCTGGTTTAATTTGCATCATTTTGTTCAATTGTGTGTAAAATCTTTAGCATCTGGTGTCCTTTTTTACTGAGATTAATGAAACCCGACTGAAGTTGTTACTTCATCTGACGTGATATTGTTATGAATTTTCAGATGAGAATAGAGGGTATCTCAGCAAATAAAACATTGTTTTTCTCGGTTATTCTCGAAGTAAGTTTCTATGCCTCTAACGGAATTTCAAAGTCCCTTAACACTTCAGCTAAAACAAAATTTCCTTTTTTCGTGATTGAAGATTTTTGAGGTTGCTCCCACATTTTATATGGTGGACATTCAGAAAGCAGCTGGAGATGCCGGCGATTACCTCAAGGTCAGTTTTTCAAGACCTCACTTTTGCCCCTTTAATTGCTCGAATTTAATTTATGACGAAAAAGGTACACTTCTTTATGTTGCAGTTTTACAAGAGCTTTTGTAGCAATCTTGAGGATATAATCTGGAAACCACCTCATGAAGCAAGCAAATCAAGGATTTCTAAGACGAAAAGCAAAAGGCGGTAGTTTCATCACTCGTGATAGCTTCCGCTTTGATTGAAAAAGAAAAGGAGAAAAAAAATGGAAAATCCATAGTTATGGAACATTAACTTTTCTAATTCGAGAGTTTTATAGAGTATATGTTTATAGATATAATCTAGTATGGTTGATTTATGTAAATCTTTATTTTGTTTGTTTTTTTAGTCCTACCCATAAGTCTTTATTTTGTTTGGATGTTTTTCTGTCCTACCTCTGAAATTTCTCCTGCAGTCATAGGAGTAAAAGCATATTGAGAGTTGACTGCAATGTGTATGTTAATTCAGATTATCGGTTACCACTACGAGCATGCCGAAGGGCACATGTCAGTTTCATGTGATTTGGTTTTTTGGATGCATTACTGAGTCAAATATAAGAAAGCAAAGAAATAGAATTTATTTTACGAAAGGATTTGGTTTTATGGATGTAAGGTTTTGTATCGCATTTTACAAATGTATCTACGCATGGTAATTGGTAATTGGTAATTGGTAACTGTTAGATGAATTGTCTGATTGCTCAGGTGCCTTGATGGGTTAATGCTTATGGTGCCCAATATAGTGATAAATTGACATTTGACATAGTGGGCAGCTTCCCCCACCTCCTCCTCCCCTCTCCAAACCTGATCCCTCCTCCTCCAAATCGAGTCATTGTCATGCTGGCCTCGCCCGCCACCCACCTCAACTCCCGCAACATCCTCTCCTCCTCCCAAGCCTCCACGCGGCGGTCGCGTCTACGACGTTATTGACAACTTCCTCCTCAACCGGCTTCCAAATCTTCACCACCACCTATCCTGAAGTATAAAAGCTCCTCGATTACAATTCCCTCAACCTCCAAAAATTTTATTCCGTGCTCAAATCTTCTACGATGGCCAATTCCACACCGTCGCGATCCCTCCACCTCTTCGACACCACCACGTCCCTCACAAACCCTATTAGATCCATCTGACAAGCTCCTCATTGGATCCACCAGAATCCTTGCCTCATCAGATCTACGAGGAGATCCTCATCGTAGACAAGGTACCCACAAGAGAATTTAACACCTATTTAGCTTTGAATCATCATCAATTGTTGTTTCTTTGTTAAATGTTGTTTACGAAGTTGGGAGTTTGATTAGATAATAGGATTTATTTTTGTTGTAATCTTGATTCTCTATTACTCTTGGAGAAGTCTCTGTTATTATGTCTTTGTGGCTCTGTTACGCCCCAAAATTGGGAATTGCTATTGCCTAGGCCAAGGATTAAAACATTCATGATGTTGTGTGTGAATATGTGTAACTCAATGGGCGGTTGGTGTTGGGGTGATCTTCGGGTTCTATGCGGATGATTGAGAGGTTGTTTCTTTTTTTCTTTTTAATGAATTCGAACAATTTAGTTCAAGTTACAATGTTTTTTTTTTTAATTTGGGCAGTCCAAATTCATTTTTTCTTTTGTTTCTTTCTTTTTTTTTTCTTTCAATTCTTTTTTTTCTAGAATTGAGGGGGTTGGTGGTGGTGATGATGGCGCCAACGGACATGGCAGTGAAGCACACCACGGGGAAGTAGATGGAGTCTAGGGAGAGGAGGAGTACGATGTTGCCTTTCTTTTTTTTTTTTTTTTTTCAAAATATTGGTTAATTAAAAGTAGGGCCCAATGTGCCACGGCGTTGGAGGCTTCAAGGAGGAGGAAGAGGATGATGTGGGAGTTGAGGTGGGTGGCGGTGGCGAGGCCGGCAGGATGACGATGACTCTGATTTTGGGGGGAGGAGGGGATCGGGTTTGGAGAGGGGAGGAGGAGGTGGGGGAAGCTGGCCACTGTGTCAAATGTCAATTTGTCACTATATTGAGCGCCATTGGCATTGACCCACCTAAGCAATCACCATTTGTCTTAAGTAGCAGTGCTTCCTTAACTAATTTAAACTGGGTAGTGCCTAGCTTTCCTTGAAAGCCATGGTATCAATGTAATACCTGTTTCTGCTTTCCATTGCACCCACTTCAGTCAGCGCACGTCTAATTTTAATGGGCAATGAAGAAAAACGAAAACTTAAAATTTCACGTAAGTATATATCAACAATCTTTTAATAATTTGTATTTCTTTACTTCGTCACATAGATTAGAGCAATCGCAGAATGAGGACACATGACACGTGGTTACAAATGGCAAAATATATTGACGTATAACAAAACTGCAGGAATATAGGCAGACAACTGTGACGTCTAACATTTATTCTCGTTTGTTTCTTTGGATTAATAGACAAGTAAATTTGTTTTGACAACTTATTTGTTGCATATTAGGATTTTCAAACACAAAATAATTTTATTATAATAGTGGTACATTAATGGCCAAACGTATCATACATGAGTCATCAGTTGATAATTTTCTTTTGTTCTTAATTAGAGGTTTTTATGCAATACCAACATATTGGTCCAAGTGAAAACTGAAAATGATTCAAATCTCTTAATTATATGATGCCAAAATTTGATCTCAAGATTAATGTGTATAGCAAAAATAATAATAATTGGGGGAATTTTTTATTAGGCATGTAAACCCAGAGTCAAACCCATATATAACATTCGACTAGGTTGGTGATTCACTTTTATTGTAACCAACCACTTTTGAGTCCATTCACAATTCAGTTAATCATAGATAAGGTGTACAGAAAGAAGAGTGAGAGATTTTTTTTTATCTAAATACTTTTTATTTTAAATTACCCTATTTGATTCACACATGAATCTTTGATGTTATGTGAAAAAATGTTTGAAAATTAAATAAAATACCTTTTTTGTCTAAAATAATTGCTTATGCTATGTAATGCTAAAATTAAAGTGATAGATAGTTAGACAGTCGAAAATAGCAAGTATAGGATCCTAACCTCGCATTACACAAAAAAAAAGTGTTTAATTAATTTATAAATCAAATAAAATAGTTAGAATATATATTAGAATATACTTTAACTATTGAGATTTTATGCAAGTAAAAATAAACTATTGAGATTTTATGAATTTAATTACTTTAAATTGAAATATTGTCAAAAGGGTAGAATTTACACTTGCTTTTTTTTTTTTTCAAAAACCTATTACTAATAATAATGTATTTTTTTAAAAAAATAAGCTCTTAGTAAAGACAAAAGTGTAAAATGATGAAATTGAATTAAATCATACACACACATATATATAGGGGATGTATCTAGAGAGAAAAATGGTTTTATATAAGAGTGAAAGGATTAAATTTGGACCATATAACTATATAAAAATTGTCAAAATTAAAAGTTTTTAAAATGTTACATGATCACTTAAAAATATTATATAGACTTGATTTCTAAAAATAATTAACTTCTACGTGTGTGCGCCCACGTTATAACTTACAACATAAGGCTTGATTTCTAAAAAGAATTAACTTTCATTTTCTTAAATAAATTCTAAACATAAAAATTAATTTCTAAATGAAATTAAATCAAATATATGTTTCTAATTTTAGTTGATTTCAAAGGTAACAAAATGATACTCGGCGATACTTGTGCTAGCACAAACAATATATCAGCATAAATTGTCTCTTTAAAATACAGGTAATTAAGGCCCATAAAGTACAAATTTTTAGTTGGAAAAGAAATAACGAAATTTGAAGAACGAAAAGTTAATGCAAGAAGAATAACGGATCGCTGTAATTAACATGGTAAATAAATATATCAAAAAATAAATGAATAGCTAAATAAGCAGCCAGCTACAAATTCGCTGTTTCAATAGGAATAAAGTGTCACTTTGATCAATGAAATTATAGCGTACTTCACTTTAATTATTGAAATTTTGAAAATAATTCTTTAGTCTTGAAATTACATTTGTAGGTCACATTAGTTCCTGATTAAACTACCTTCAATCATCACATTTTGTTGGGTTAAGTGATACCATGCACAATGTCAATAACAATGCATGCTAAACCCACATGACATGCTGATATTACACAGATTAAAATACTTTAGATTAATCCCTAAAATTTTTTAAATTGTGTCAAAATATCCCTTAAAATTTTAAATGTGTCAAAAGTCCTTAAATTTTCTAAATGTGTGAAAAATGTTCCGAATATCAAATTTCTCCTCTTTTGGTTCATAAAATTTAAATTCTCAATAAATATTAAACCCACTTATTTCTCTCTCATTTTCACACCTTATTTAAATAATCCAAATTTTTAAATATCTTAAATATAATTAAGAGTTTGATTAGTCTAAATTTGATACCCTCCATGTTTAGCAAACATAATTAATTTATTAGCTATTACATTACATTTCTTAAAATAAAATGGGTATTAAAATATTACAAATAGGATTCAAGGAAAATATTATATTATAAAGCATAGGTAGAGTTTATCAAGGGTCTCTTTGAAATATTTTAATTATAATTTGAGAAGAAATTTGGTATCAAAAGAATCTAGCATAACAATTAAAAAAAAAATTTACCCCCATGTCAAATGTACCGGAAACTATTAAATATGAGAGCTTTAATCAAACTAAAAAGAGAATTGTGTCTGTTTCATCAATGATAGTGAACCATAGAAAATGACCACCTCTTGAAAATATTGATATTATATTTTAAATGGGTATATTTTATTTGCTCTATTTACATAGACTTGATTTCTAAAAATATTAACTTCTACGCGTGTGCGCGCACGTTATAACTTATGACATAAGGCTTGATTTCTAAAAAGAATTAACTTCCATTTTCTTAAATGAATTCTAAACATAAAAATTAATTTCTAAATGAAATTAAATCAAATATATGTTTCTAATTTTAGTTGATTTCAAAGTAACAAAATGATACCCGACGATACTTGTGCTAACACAAACAATATATCAGCATAAATTGTCTCTTTAAAATACATGTAATTAAGGCCCACAAAGTATAAATTTTTAGTTGGAAAAGAAATAACGAAATTTGAAGAACGAAAAGTTAATGCAAGAAGAATAACGGATCGGGGTAATTAATATGGTAAAAAAATATATCAAAAAATAAATGAATAGCCAAACAAGCAGCCAGCTACAATTTAGGTGGTTCAATAGTATTGCTGTCTTGGTGGAGGAGTGAATCCACATTCAACAAAGGTCCCAATTCATTCCAATATTTCAAAAAAAGAGGAAAAAAGGAAAGAAAGAAAGAATCACTCCATTACATTACACTAACCAACTCTCCACTAGTGCTACGACATAAATTTGCAACAACAAATCCAAAGGCCAAAAAAAATGAAAAAATAAAAACCGAAACGAAAATACTCCTCCCTCTTCTCTTCTCCTCTTCCACTCATCATGGCCGTGATCGAAATAGAGAGCACGAAACCCGAAAACGACGACGTTTCCCCATAGAGGAGGTTCGGCTCGTGGTTCCGAACGACGACGACCCTACCCTACCGATTTGGACGTTCCGAATGTGGTTCCTGGGCCTCATCTCCGTCGTGCTCTTGTCCTTCATCAACACGTTCTTCGCGTACAGGAGCGAGCCTCTCGTGATAACGATGATATCGGTGCAGGTTGCTACGCTTCCCATTGGGCACTTCTTGGCGAGGGTGCTCCCTAAGACCAAGTTTAGGCTCTTAGGGAGAGAGTTCTCGCTGAACCCCGGCCCTTTCAACGTGAAGGAGCACGTGCTCATTTCAATATTCGCCAACGCTGGTGCTGCGTTTGGGAACGGGTCTGCGTATGCTATTAGTATTGTGGATATCATACGTGCTTTTTATGGCAGGAAGATTAGCTTCTTGGCTAGCTGGTTGCTTGTTGTCACCACGCAGGTCCGTACGTTAGTTACCTTCATGATTTTAAATTGCGGTTGCTGTGTAATTAACCTCTGTTGTGTTGCGATGTGAAAATTTGTGGGAAAATGTTATTGATATGTCACGATTGTCGTTGTGATGCGGTTGTGGAGATCATAACAATAGCAATATTGCGGCCGTGATCACTCGGTTTCCTTAGTTAATTGCATAGGAAAAAAGAAGAAGAAGAGTTTAATGTAGATGTATTGAGCTATGAATCGTAGGTAACATCATTTGTTTAATTTGTGTTTACTATGATCATGTAAAAATGTCTGTGACTAAAATAGAGTGAGGGCTAATTTGTATGGTGTAACTGGTGAGGTGATGGTAATGTGCGGTTTTAATTTGGTGATGATGAGCAGGTATTGGGGTATGGATGGGCAGGGATATTGAGGAGGTACGTGGTGGATCCGGCGGAGATGTGGTGGCCTTCTTGTCTTGCGCAAGTCTCTGTCTTTAGGTAATTATTAATACTGGCTAGTGGTTACTAAATATTCATATTCGAGAATTTCTTTTTATGTATGCAAATCAACTTTTGACATATACATAGTGATACGTATCTCTATTAACATAAAATACGAAATTTTCTGTTAAAATCTTTCATTTCATAACCATGGTGCAAAATGTCATGGTCCTTGTTGAGGGTCTCATCACCAATGCCTTCTTCAACTCCTATACACACACCAAGATGATTTCCATTAAATGCCGGAATCAAATAACAGTCATTTTTTTTTTTCGGTTACAACTTACAACAGTCACCTTTTTTTATTTTATTCTTTTCAATCTTGTAACTACCACATGCTTTCATACATGATTCCTCAAAATGTTTTTACAGTGGTACTCGAGTTTTAGGGGTATTTCTTGGGCAAAGTCTAATCAGGAGAAACGATTTGTACAGTCACAGTCTTAAATGGATTCATTCCTTTACTTTTTGCACTTTGTAGCAGTGTAGCTTGCAATGCTAATCTACAACTCTACACATATGGTAAACTTTTATATTGTGTAGAATCACTGACATGAGTCATACACAATACCATGAAATTCGGAAATTAAATGGCCCTAAGCATTTTTGCGAAATTTTATTACATCAAACTTTTTTATTCTTTTGCGATGACGCGGGGCTAGACTATCGGTTTTTTTTTTACGTTTTTATTTATTTTATATAAAAAATTAATTTTAATATATCATCATTTAATTATATATTATTATATTAATAAATATAATTGGATTTTTATATTTATTATTTAAAAAATTATATAAATAAAAGTATTTGATTAGTTGATATTCAGTACACACAAAAAATTAAACCCATAAAAATAAGAGTTTAATTTTTATATAATGAGAATATAAAAGAATTTTATAATATTGTCAAATCAAATATCTTTATTTGTACAATTATTTAGTAATGGGTTGAAATTTAAGTATATTTAGTGATGTGTCAACACTTAATTAATTGGATAATTGTTTAAGTAAGTACATCAAAATCAAACCCATAAATAAAAATAATGTTAGATTGAAATTATAGTGAGTAGTGTTACATGTATAATAAAATTGTATAATAATATTAAAATACCACTCACAATGTTATTTTGTTTTAGTGAGAATTAACATTAATATACTACAAGATAAAATAATATTATCAATATTGTTATAAAATTGTTATGCAACAAGTTGTACACTGTTGTTATATTGCTGAAAGAATTGTTTGGGGGCATGACCTCAAAATTTTCTTTGCCAATTCCTTAGCACTGACCCATTAACCATATTTGTCAACTTACATGTGATGTGGCAGGGCTTTGCATGAAAAAGATGAAAACCGGATGTCTCGAGGAAATTCTTTCTGATAGCGCTTATTTGCAGCTTCGCGTGGTACATAGTCCCTGGCTACCTCTTCAGCACACTATCAATTATTTCATGGGTATGCTGGATATCTCCCAACTCAGTAACACTCCATCAAATTGGTTCAGGTAAAAGTGGGCTTGGCTTGGGTTCCTTCTCCCTTGACTGGAACACTATTGCCGCATTCCTTGGTAGTCCACTCATTACCCCTTTCTTTGCAACGGTCAATGTCGTTGTTGGTTACATCTTATTAATCTACGTCATGATGCCTACGGTGTATTGGGAATGAATCTCTATAATGCCAAGAATTTCCCATTGTACTCTTCAAAGCTGTTCACTGCACAGGGTCAGAGATACGATGTGACTGCCATTGTGAACGACAAGTTTGAGATTGACATGCAGGCATATGAGAAACAAGGTCGTGTCAACATGAGTGTGTTCTTTTCTGTTAGCTATGGTATCGGCTTCGCTGCCATTATCTCTTCGCTCACTCATGTGGCCTTGTTTCATGGCAGGTAACGGTTAATTAAAAGTTAAATAGTTAAGCAACTGAGTCTTGAAGCTTTTGTAATTTTACTTGAAATTTTTTTAAGAGAAGTTATTGGGTGTACATGAAAACAAGCTCGAATATTGTGCACTTGCAAAATGATATTTTAGTGTTACTTAGGGTATGTTTGGTTTGAACATAATAAAATTTATGGGTATTTATACATGAAACTCATGTATAAATTTTTTATTTTATTTTTACTCATCAATCAAACATATTTTATAAGAGAATTTACTATTAACCTGCATATTTATTTGAAATATCATTTAATTTTATAGATGGTTAGAGCATAATTTTAATTAATCTCAACTCTAATTATCTAATTGTTTTTAAATTATGTTCATATTTAGTATAATATGCTTAACACTCTGATTTTATGCATGATTTTTGTATTTTATTTAATACTTTCAATGTATAAATTAAAAAATTAAGTATTGAATGATATAAAGCAATTTTTTTTTTTTTTGGGTTTAACAAATTTTTTCTCTTTCATGAGAGTACCTGAAAAATTCTAAACTATGATTACCGTGGCCCATAAGAAACTAAATGGTGGTTCAAACAGGGAGATATATCAACAATTCATATCTTCCCGATCTGGAAAGGAAGACATTCACACAAGATTGATGAAGAGGTACAAGGATATACCTAACTGGTGGTTTCATGCGCTGGCTTTGGCTTCATTCCTACTTGCACTTGTGCTCTGTATTGTCATGAAAGATCAGATACAAATGCCATGGTGGGGTCTCATCTTTGCTTCTGCCCTTGCACTAACTTTTACTCTCCCGGTTAGCGTCATAACGGCCACAACTAATCAGGTAACTAATTCTGTTTACATTTGATTACTACTCGGCAGTTGGCACCAAGTAAAGATATGCTTGTATTATATTACATCTGTTTCATAATATATATTAGTCACAAATTAATTCATTGAAAAGTTACTATATCTAGCTACAATTTGTACTAACGACAATCATGTTTTGATTATTGGCTCTTTTTCATTTTCAGACTCCAGGATTGAATATCATTACTGAGTACATCATGGGTGTGATTTTACCGGGCAGACCGATAGCCAACGTTTGCTTCAAGACATATGGGTACATAAGTATGTCACAAGCTGTTTCCTTCCTAAATGATTTCAAGCTAGGGCATTACATGAAGATCCCGCCACGATCCATGTTCATAGTGCAGGTATATACTTTGACTGAGCATTTTAGTTCTAGGTGAACAGCATGATAATTGGAAAAGATATACACAAGCCTAATTAGTTATGCCATGATGAACTAGTAATTTCATGTTTTACAAGCATGAGAAACATCTAATAACTAGCTAAAAATTCCTAGAGTGCTTGAAGAAATACATCCTATAAGAAGTAGCCTCATTCTTTTTTTTTGGTGATTAGTACTCCTCATTCTAACACTACTTTAGTACTTTATTTATAACAAAATAAAAGAAACACTCTTTTATTATTTTCTCAAAAAAGAGTAAAAAATATAGCATCGTGCAAAAAGAAAAACTAAAAAGTTTCTCTATCTTTCACAAAAAAAAGGCTTCTCTTTCTAGTAATTTTTTATCATATGAAAAAGTAGACAACAAAATATAATTTTAATTTATTACTATTATTTAATTATATTATACGATAGCATTAAAAGAATTTGATTGAGATTAACAAATAATATTAAGAATTTTTTTTTTTTTGGTGATCTGAGTAGAAGTTAAATTATTTTAACAATGTGGCAAATGGCAAGGTGCGAATGAAAATTAAATTAAGTCTTGAACAGTGATCTAACAATTTGGGTAATTGAATTTGTTTGTTTATATTATGCATTAGACTATAGGGACTTTGATGGCTGGAACCGTGGACATTGGTGTCGCATGGTGGCTGCTGGGTTCAATCAAGAATATATGCCATGAAGAACTTCTTCCCAGATAGTCCATGGACTTGCCCTGGTGACTCAGTCTTCTTTGATGCATCCGTGATCTGGGGTTTGGTTGGTCCAAAACGAATATTCGGCCCTCTGGGAAATTACTCAAAACTCAATTGGTTCTTCCTTATTGGAGCATTAGGGCCACTAGTTGTGTGGCTACTCCAGAAAGCCTTCCCCAGACACAAATGGATATCCTTAGTTCACCTTCCTGTGCTTCTTGGATCAACTGCAAACATGCCACCAGCTAGCACAGTGAACTTCAACTCATGGATTATTGTTGCCACAATATTTAACTATTTTGTGTTCAAGTATCATAAGAAGTGGTGGCAGCGGTACAATTATGTGCTATCAGCAGCTTTGGATGCTGGTTTGGCTTTCATGGTGATTCTTCTCTATTTTTCACTGAACATGGAGGAGAAGAGCCTGTCGTGGTGGGGACAAGAGGAGCACTGTCCTCTTGCCACGTGTCCAACAGCAAAAGGTGTAGTTGCTGATGGGTGTCCTGTGTTTTGATGATCCCTGTATCAGTTGTCATCATGCAGCTACATTTAGTTTCTCATTTTCAGCAACTTTTCTGGCAGGAGGATGGGGTAAGGGAAATGTTCGTGGGCTAGTACCTCTGTAAATATTAGTTGGATTACGTTGTTTGCAGTGCCTTGTTTGGACTTCTTATGGTTGTGATGTGATTGTTTGCAACTTTCTGATTCCTGAACAAATTCATCGGTTAAGAAGTTGGATTCCTAGCATATCTTATATTAGTATGCTTTCAAAATGCTTAAACCTTCATTTAACATTTTATTTTGAGAAAATATTTAAATTGGTCTCTAAATAATGTCAATGGATAAATTAATCTTTTAAATTTTAAAAATTCTAAATTAATTTCATATTTAAAAAAAAAAAGATTATTTTATCCCTTCGTACAAATATGCACAATTAAAAAATATTGTACAAAATGTACAGAGAAGTTAATTTGCTTGTCCCTTTTTTAAAATGTGAATTATCAATTTGAGATTTTTAAAATCTAAGTTTGTTCCCAAAATATTTGTGAAATATCAATTTGAGTTTTTTTTTTCTTGTATTTTTTTCAACCAACTGATGGAGATGACTCAATCAAATTGATCACAGCTAGTTAGGGATAGTAAATACACAAATATACCAAGTTATCATTTTTACCTGTCCTCATAACCTGTTGTACAAAAGATGTTACAACCAGGTATATATGGGCGGCGAATGAGATGCTGTTGAGACATTATTGGCCGAAACCAATTCGAGGCTGCTGATAACTTCTAATTCTGTTTTCTACTACTTAGTGCTTGTTTAGTTGTGATAGTTATGCAATTAATTAATACGGCGACTTGTGATTGGTCAAAACCAATTTCGCCGCTCAGTCCGTTACGTTTTCTATTGGAACTGGGAATGTCTTGAATAGAGCCAGGTCGCGCAACGACTGTTACCGAACATTAAACTAAATAATGAGAAAGATATTTGTACATAGTGATTTACTATGTCG
The DNA here is from genome assembly GCA_030441495.1 of Dalbergia oliveri. Lineage (NCBI taxonomy): Eukaryota > Viridiplantae > Streptophyta > Magnoliopsida > Fabales > Fabaceae > Dalbergia > Dalbergia oliveri. The sequence goes on along the minus strand of JAMLFY010000003.1, from coordinate 13,531,344 downwards.
TCTACCGGTCTACGTCAGGTAGCGACGAGTATATAGTGAGAAATTCACCCATAGTAACGTGTAAATAACGAGGAATTCACGTTGATTAATGAAAATTATAAACTGCGATGATAAGTGATGATGATATCACTTAATTTCCCGCATATGTAAAATTCTCAGTCAATTGTATATATGAATATTTCCATTCCGGTGATAATATTTTTACCTAATGTCAATGGGCACAGTATAAATGACTGTGGATTAATATCATTTCTCCTTGAGAATCGTTCACTAGATAGTAAATATACAGTGTTAGGCCAACGACAGTGGACTAGGCTAGCCGGTCTTTTACTTATGCATGATAATTTGGGTTTGGTTATTGAGTGTGTGATGATTTATAAATAGTGTTATTTTAACACCTTAAACATTAATTTTATTATTATTGAATGTGATGGTTTTATCAAATTTAATAATAATAAAACACTTGTTTCAATAAACATCCATTTTTAGAGTATTAAAATAATATTTTTATTACATAAATGCTTCATATACTTAAAAACATGTTATTAGATTGGAGTTAGCCTTTTTCTCTGTCTAAACTTTTATGTTTTGAAAAAAATGCTACAACTAATAAGTTCTCATATAATGATTTAAAAAAAAAAGCTTTCCGCTATTCCAGTAAAATACTCTATTCAATATATGGCGTAAATTGATTGCACACAGTGCAGATTCACTAGTTTTACATGCAGTGCTGCGTATCTATATTGCATCAAACATATATAATTTGTATAAACATGATTTTTTTCCCTTTTTGTACGTCATAAACATGATTATTATAAACTAAAGAATAAAACGATGCTAGTTAAGATGATAATTTTATAATTAGAAATCTTATGAATTTTTTATTTCTTATGTACTAAATCAAGCACTTGAATGCTTGTGTTATACGATAATCAAATTTAATATAATTTGTATAAACATGATTTTTTTTCCTTTTTGACGTCATAAACATGGTTAGTAGAAGCAAAGAGAGAACGATGCTAGCTAAGAGAATGAGAGATAATAGTAATCCTCTCAATATGACTATTTTTTATTTCTTATGTACTAATTCAAGCACTCGAATGCTTGTGTTAACGATAATCAACAATAAATATCACGCGCAACTACAAGTATTTCTGTTTTTTGGGTTGAATATACAAAGAGCTTGAACAAGTTCTATATAATAATTCCTCCATATAATATATATATATATATATATAGATGACCTTCAGTGCTGAAATTTTGTATCATTGCTTGAGCGATTTAGAAGATGAAGAAGGTGCTGCGTACCTAGCAGAGAACCCGCGACTCAAAGATTCTTCGTCGTCCTCCACCCAAGTACCCTCATCAAAGTTCTGAGCATAGCTTAAAGGGTCATACCTAAACCCACCAACGGATTTGTAAGTGCTACTTCGCTTATTCCATGGAAGCTTAAACTTGAGGCACCCCCAACACGAAAGCAACCCTCCGTCTGCTTTGCATCTAGGAGATGAACCTCTGTCCATGACTTTGAGATAATATCTTCATGGAACAAACCTATGGTAGTGTTGCATACGGTTTTGTTTGTGTGGGGTCTTTGTCTTGTTGTTCAACAATCATCACTTCTTTTATTTTGCTAAGGAATTTGAGTGTGTGGTAGAGAATAATATAATTTAAGAAAAGCTCCTTTTTTCAGCAATCAAATATTATAATTTTGTCGTGATGGATTGATTCATTGTAATGTGAAGAGCATCTCGTAATGTAAATAGTACAGTAAGATTTTCGTGCTTTTAGTAAAATGGGCGGAGGATATTTTCGCTCATGAATAAGAAAGTAGATAAAAAATAATTCGTAGAAGAATATCACTTTATTTCAGTGTTCAACAGCCTTAGGTTAATAATAGTAGACAAAATTATTCCCATCAAAATATGTTCACAAGTTTTCATATAGAACTAGAACTGCCTAGTCAAATAAGTACAAAGAAGTTTTTAGACTCGAACCATTGAATTGGAACTTACGTGGATACTAATTAAGAGTGATGGTTATTATATTTTATCGCAAATGAAAAATCACTGAACATAAATTTCTACTCAATTTGAGCCCTTTTACAGATTATAGGGACATCCTGGCTAGAAATTAAACAATTGTGAGGATCACGATTTTAGACGGTGAATGTTTCAACATTGATTGTAATTGAATATAGCAGGTGGGTGGAGTAGAAACAATATCATTGGCACGAGAAAGAGACTTGTTTGTTTCATCATGGCGAGTGGGGCAAATATTTTTTGAGGATCTTTAAAGAGAATATTCTTAAGAGACAGAACAAGTGCCACACCATAGTCGGCTTACGAAATTGTGACACCTTTTGTCTACCATATGGACCAAGTGTGGTATGGTGCTTCAAGGCCCTGTATTATAATCGAAGTTTAATTAGGCCCACCATTTCAAAATATGACCTTGTCATCATTTGGATGGCAAGTTACTAAGTCCACTCATGTACTATTCATTACGATCCAGACGAAAAATAGAAGCCAATTAGTTAAGATAATTTGATATGTACTTCATTTCTTCTACAGGTATCACGATATCGGATATCACTAAGATAATGATATCGCAGTTTTTTTTGTTAGATGGATGTGTTTGGAACACTTGTGTAAGATTACAATCATGGACATCCAATACTCATCTCCACACCAATTAAAAAGAATCAAGAGAAAATTGTATTCCCAAACCCAAGTGTGAATCCTTGACAAGCATTACTATTTCTCTGCAGTTGGCAATTGTACGCTGGCCGCTCCTTCTTACCAATATTTATGTAGGATTCCAATTGCCAATCTAATCACCAGATATTAGATAACTCCATGCCGTAAAACCATATATATATATATAGAATCAAGTGAACGTGGCAGTAAAAGCAGTATATTAGTGTTCAAATACCAACTTGCCAAACAACTCACTTATGTTCTCCCTGCATTATCTCATACCACTACAACCTTTATCTACAGGAGAAATTCCTCAGCTAGAAGAATTTGTAATGCTTCAACAGCAGACAACAAAATGGCTAGAAGAATTAGTCTGTCCCAGATATTTTTAAGTTGAATAAACCGTTTTTCCAGCAGCAACAAAATATTGAAATACATAAGCCTTAGCGGGCATGCAACGCATGAATTATGATTCTATTTCCTCATTTCATCTTATATAAAATCTAAAACAACAAAGCACCCACATTTGTTGACTTGCATATATTTGGTAGCGCTATGATAAGAGTCAGACTCACTGATATATATTATATCATTATCACCTCGCTTCATTTTCAGTTTTTTACCACGGTCATATTCATTTGCTGCAAAAGAAATTGCTCTAAAGTCTAAACAGAAGAATATGTTTATGAAGTTGCTCTTTGGAGTTAATGATCCCAAAGAAATCATGCATAATGAAATCCAAAAACTGTCTCCAGGAGAGCCAAAAAATGACGCCTATGCTATATGAAATATATATTAGAAATAAATATGTTTGCATCAGATTACATTATTACAGTGACCTTTAAACAAAATTGGCATGCATCTCACTATCCCCTCTCCCTCCTCAAAATATTGAATCTAAAATCTAGACCAAACAAGTAGCTAACAGGGGCTAACAAAATCTAACTGCATAATTGTTACAGAGTCATCTACGAGTATAGCTGTAAAAGGTAAGAAGCATTTTATCCTACATCTTATCTGCTACCTTTTCAGCCGAACTTTTCTTCACAAATCCTCTGGAGCACAACTCATTCAACAACTCCAAAGCTTCCTCAGCTAATCCTTCATAAGCAATGCCTTCTATAAGAATGGTGTATGTAGCTTCAGTAGGTTTACATCCTTTTTCTATCATATAAGCCAAAAAATCAATCGCGTGACTAGTTTGTTGAGCCTTACAGAGTCCCAACATGATTGCATTGTAAGTGATGGCATTAGGCCTAATACCTAATCTCTCCAAGTCATGGAAAAATTTGATAGCTTCATCAACCTTCCCTTCACGACCGAGGCCCCCGAGCAGCGAAGAGTAAGTAATTATATCAGGTTTAAGACCCTTCCTGCACATCTCCTCCAAGAGTTCCACAGCAGAGTCCGTTTTCCCCGCCTTCGAAAGCCCATCAATAACTGTATTATAAGTAATCAAAACAGGGGAGCACCCCTTATGACTCAGTTGATTCAGTATCTCAACTGCAACATCCACCTTCCCATCTCTGCACAAAGCCGTGAGTAAAGTATTATAGGTCACTATATCAGGGTAACAACCCCTCGACACCATCAACTCCAGGTACTCAATTGCCCTATCCATCTTCTTCTCTTTACAAAACCCATGAAGCAATGGATTGTAGCTCAAGGAATTCGGTACACAACCATGCTTCGGCATCTTCTCCAATATATCAATGGCTCTACCCAACAACCCTTTCCTGCACAAGAAGTTAATCAAGATATTGAAAGTAACAACACTAGGGGCACAACCCTTGCGAAGCATTTCCGATAACAACCTCTCCGCGTCCACCCACCTCCCGGTGCTACACAAGCTACGCAGAATAATATTATGCGTGATCACATTAGGTTGACAGCCATAGGAAGGCATTTTATTCAAGAACTTGATCGCCTCATCCAATCTCCCTTCCTTGCAAATCCCATTGATAAGAACATTGAAAGTAACAACATCAGGCTTGCAACCTTTGTTCCTCATAGCATCCAAGAGCTTCATCGCGTGACCAACACCGCTCTCCTTACAAGTAGCTTCAATCAAAATAGTGTAAGTAATCACATCAGGGTAACACTCCCTCTTCATTTGCCTATCAAGGACCTCCATTGCAAGCTTCAATTTCCCACTATCACACAAACTACGCAGGATTGTGTTATAAGTGACAACATCAGGTGCAACACTCATGCGTTCCAAAACCTGCAAAGCCTTGTCTATCTCCCCCGATTTGCAGTAACCACTGATCAAAACATTGTAAGTTATGACATTGGGACGCGCCGGAATCCTCGAGGATCTCCAGGATTCGCGTCGCCTTCTTGGTCCTGCCGGCACGGCAGAACCCGCGGATCAAAGTGGTGCACGCGATTACGTCGGGGATATCCCCTTGGTAAGTCATGCGCTCAAGGAACCTAAAACCTTCCTCCAGTTCCCCGTTCCTCACGAGCTTCCGCAGGTGGTGGTTGCTCTCGAACTCCTCGAAGTTTCTGGAACCGTTGCTGTAACCGTCTTCCGTTATTCCGCTGGAGTCCACCCCGTTTGGGGGTTTCTTCCAGTTTACCGTTAAGGCCGGGGGTTTCGGGCTTCGAGACCGCGAAACGCGGTTGTTGTCGGGATGCTTTTTTATAATGCGCCTCAGCTTCGTGAAGTGAATGGCGCCGTCAGCGGAGAGAATAAAGGGGCGAGAAACGGCGTCGTCACGAAACCCACCTCTGAAGCTGCTGGAGGCTCTTGCGGGGTCTCTGTAGAAGTGGTGGAAAGAACATAACTGTTCGTTGGGTGCAACCAGATCCATTGCTAGTTAGTAGGTGATAGAATTGAGAACCGGGTTTAGCTTTAAGGTGAGCGTTCCGAGAAGGTGCAGTGGCTGGTATTTTCGGGGTGTGGGTGAGAGGGGAAGATAGTAGGGAGGACCGGCCTGGTGCTGCTTATCCGATTCCCTGTTGTTTCTTGTTTCAGTAGAGTGAGATAGGTTTTGCGCTTTTGTTTTTTTTTTTGGTCATTGGGTGAGTGGATTGGGCTTGATCTCCGTGCCATTTTGTTCTAGGTTTGTGAGAAATAGGGAAGTAACAAGGCCCAATAAATCCAACCAGTTATGGGCTTCTTTGTGCAATCAAGCTCTTACTCTTGACATTGGCAAAAGCAAGAATGGGATTTTTGAGGAAGTTGGTAAAGTGTAAAAATAAAGAGTTATTCAATCTTAGGAAAATAATTTGTATTATATGTGAGTCTCACTAAGTGATTTATGGGCAATTAACCTCTCACATTTATACTTTATCAATATCATCACTTTAGATAAGCTAAACAAAATAAAAAAGGTTTATTACCCTGACATCCTTGGAGGCATGTATAATGTGTAAATGGAGGGAAGATTGATGTAGTAATTTCACAAACTCAATGGAGGGAGTGCAATGATTTAACAACTTCAAAAACATTTTGAGCAAAATTTATAATAGAGGTGATTATTTAAAATAAATACATTAAATGCTCAAAAGAAAAGATGTAGAGCAAAATCTCAAGTTAATTATCAAAAGAGTTGTGAAATATCAATTTAATCTAGAAAAAGTTGCAATATCAGATTGGTTTTGTGCATCAATTTAGTTTTTAAAAAATTAAAATTTATTTTAAGTTAGTTTAAAAGATTTAAAAAATGGACTAACTTAAAATGAATTTTAATTTTTAAGTAACTAAATTAATATCCTACAAATTTTTAAACATCAAATTGATATCACAAGTTCTTCAAATGAATAAATTAATATCACATAACTTTTCCTTAGGTGTGACAAAACGCATTGAATCCACTAGGTTAGGCTATCAATCAGTCATTTTTTTATAGGACGGAATAACATTTTCAACCTAAATAACTATGATGAGTCAACTCACTCCATTCTATTTTATGATCAACCTCCGGAAGATGGACGGATTAGTAAAATAGCTAAAAATATAATAAAAAATGAGTTGATCAGTGTGAACACTAAATTTTGTCCGGTACAATTTTTGTATATAAGAAAAAAATTTTAAAAAATAAAAATGACAAAAAAAAAAAATCTTTTCCATTTTTAGCTTTTCTCTTTTAAAATTGATTTTATTTCATCATGCATCAATCAAATCTTTTTTTTTAATTAATTACTTCAATCAGGATCATTTTGCATATCATTTTTAATTGCATCATTTTTCCAATCAAATCGCAATCAATCATAATCATATGCATTAATTCTAATATTTGTGTATAAATAGATATAGTGTTTCAGGCAAAGGATGATGACCATTCATACAGAAACAGGCGGCACTCACCTCAACATAGCTTTTCCTACAATGCTCACAATCCCCATTGTAACACCCTGAAATTATTTAGAAATTAATTTAAGTTTTATTAATAAGCATTTCAATATTTTGATAAATGTAGTAATAATAAGAATGACCTACTAGACGAGTAAAAAAAAAATGAAAATAAAAAAAAATAAATAGTAACCTTGTGGGCTCCACAAACCCATTAGACAGAAACTCTAGGAGTGGGGTCAGAAGATGTTCGAGATTGAGATATGATGGGATGAAGGTTAGAAATGGTTAGAAATGAAATTCTATACTTGGAATTAAATTTAGAGTAGTATTTGTTTTCACGAGTACGGTATTTTATCCGTTTAAATATCGAATATGCAGGTTTTACACGTATGAAGCTATCAAGCATGCCACCTAGGTGACATATGTGCGATTTATAAATATGTCACACCATTACCTTTATTAAGAGCTAATAGAAATTTTACAAAATTTCATCTAATTATCTTTAAGAAATCAATTTTACCATGGAAAGTAATATGGATATTATTATAAAAAGGAAGCAAAACCTTATCATTCTTCTTCCAAAAAGCTTCGGCCAAGTTCCTTTTTCAGCCATCTCATTTTTCCTTTCTTAAACACCAAAAATTTGACTAGAATTCTAAGTGAAACCTCAAACTCCCAAGATTAAAGCATAAGTTACATACTATTTCTTGAAACTTCTACATCAATTCTTTATAGAATACCCTAGCTCCACTTCACCACCAAGGTTGTAGCTACTGTCCTTCTTGCCTTGGAGGAGGATCTAAGAGAGTTAGATCAAGATTTTGGTAGAGAACCTTTGTAAGAAGCTAAGAACAAAGATTAGAGTTTCTAAAAACCAAGTAGGGCTTTATTCATCCATTTTCTTTCAAACTTACTCTGAAATTTCTGGTTTGATTAAGCTTGATATTTTTAGTTTTATTGGTTGATAACATATGAATATTGATGTATGAATTTTCGTAGAGAATTTTGATGATGTTAGAAAATCACTTTTCTAAAAATATATTTGAATTGTTGTTGGAAATCCCAATTTTAAGCAAGTAAATGAATTTATTCGAATTTTATAAACTAGTTAGAGACTTTATATTGAGCTGAAAATTTTATGGGATATAACTAACATGTAAGGTATCTCCATTAGAAATTTTGTGGCATTTTGGGCAGTTTTGCTATATTTAAAAACTCAAGAATCGAAGTAGTCAAGGTTGCTGCCTATATATTTTGAAGTATTTAATTTGTCTAATTTTATTACTATACAAATGATTGAATAATACTTTGAAATTTTTACAACGTATTGAGGACATCTTGAAGTCCATCTGAATTTTTGTATGAAGTTCTGGATTCATTTGATAGGGTAATAAAATTAGGACTTTTGAATACTAGCTGAATTGAGTAGTTTTTGACCTCCAAATTTGTGAAATTTTATTAACATTGCTAGAGACCTTATTATGCTTTAAAATTTTTACAAAATCTTATAACTTGTTAGAATAACTATGAAAATTTAGTTTGCTCTATTTTAGTGAGTTTTGATAGCTTATTCATAATTTTCTTTAGACCCAAAATTTTGGACAGCATGCTGAATTGTTGAATCTATAATGAAATATTAATGATTTGATCTCATTTATGTTATATGTATCTATGGATAATGTTAGACATATATAAATATGAATACTTATTACAATTTCTTATAAGTGAAAGAAAGCATAAAATGTTGTTTCTTGGGTTGGAGAAAGTAAATTTAGTTTGTTGGGAAAGTAAACCTGACTATCCTTGAAATGAGTTGGGAAGAAGAACTAGGAATAGGTCTGTGAGAATTGAAAAATTAAATCCAATGATCACGTAGAGGAATTAGCTTAGTCCTAAAAGGCAGTTATTACCCAGGAGTGGAACAAACCACCATAGTCAAGTGTCAAGATAGTTAAAGTAGCAATTGTTTTAAGTTATTCTTTATGCTATGTGATATGAAAATGAGTTTCATTATTCAATTGATATCAATACTTATGTGTTAAGTTGATATCACAAATTCTAAGAATAATGATTGCATAAAATGAACCTGCTCGGATTAAGATTTTATAAACTAATGTATCCATTATTAATTATGTTCCTTGCATGCAATAATTTTTATAATCAAACCAAAGTAGCTGAGGTAGATAATGATGACATTTGTATGTGTATGGGAGTACTCCTAGAGAATTTTAGAATTCTCATCCCTATGTGTATTCATACCTACCTCAGGTCAACAAATGACATACATTGGAGGATACAGGATACATAGTAGCTGTAGCTTCCATTGTCCATGCTATGTTAGGATTAGAATCCCAGAATGTCTGCTCTAATTAGTAGATTTGATTTAGATAAACCCTTTTGTAATCATACTACTGAACATTATTCGTTTTACTTTAAAGCAGAGTTCTATGGTGTATTTTGATATATGTACTCTAGCTACTGGATGACTGTACATTATAGAGGTATACTGAAAAGGCATGACTACCTATTTGTAAATAAATAAATCGTTGTTATGACGTATAAATATAATACGAAGTACCACACTTTTAGTTACAGTGTTCAATCTTAGGTAAAATACTAATTAAGGTGTTACAATTAATCATGTAACGCTCGTGTGACGAGGCTAGAAGTGATCGTAAGAAGGCAGACAAGAAGCGGCTCTAGCAATACCTCTAAGTGGAGGGGTACATGAATGAACTGATTACACACCAGAATGAAAGTGATAGTAGCCTGATAGGTATGGGACTATACAGCGAGGATGACTTATATGAATTGATTGGTACTACCTATGCCAACAAAGATGCATCTTTCTTTCAGGAGCCCATCACGAAGAATTCAGAGTAGCGTGCTTGACTTGGGGTAATTTTGGAATGGGTGACCTTGGGAAATTTTCCAGGAAGCATGTGAGTGAGGACAAAGCTCGTCTGAAGACCCGTGTTGGTTTGTGGGATAAATCCATAAAGCAGCAAATGGTATCAGAGCCTACACTCTCTCAGGACGGTGTGGTTCGGGGATGAACCAAGCAAACTGGTGGGCATGTAATGCCGATGATGAGGCCGGAAGTGATCGTAGTGCAGAAACACAGACAATGAGCGTTCCTAGCAAGGCTTCTAAGCGAGAGGTACATGAATGAACTGATTACATACCAGAATGAAAGGGATCTTGTGCCTGGATGGGACTATATAGTTGAGACTTATATGAATTGATTGGTACTACCTATGCCAACAAAGATGTGTCTTTCTTTTTAGGAGCCCATCACGAAAGAACTCCAAGGTGAGCGTGCTTGACTTAGGGTAATTTTGGATTGGTGACCTCTGGAAAATTTTTCCAGGAAGCGTGTGAGTGAGGACAAGCTCGTGAAAAGACTTATTGATTGTGGGACGGTCAATTCATAAGTAGCAGGGGATGTTACACCCATCGCCACCATCATTACCAATAAGGACAACCATACATAGATACGCCCACTTCCATCTGGCACTGACACCAACAAGACCATCACCTCCTTCCCAGCCTTCACCAAAAACTCACCACCCTTGATGACCCATCGCCACCAATTGTCACCATCTTCACCATCACTAACAACCGCCACTAACAACGTCTGCCACCTCCTGTCACCACCACATTGAGCCCATCACAGCTCTAACAATCACCTTCATCACCATCACCTATCCAGAATCATTGTCAAACCTATAACCCATCCAAACTCAAAAGCCAATCAAAGCCACAAACCACCATCATCATTAAAATAGAAAAATAAACAAAAAACCAAAAAAAGGGAGAAGCGACGTCCTCCACCTAAACTCACCTACACCATTCTCCCTCACTATCACAAGCCACCACCTATCACCATCAAAGCCAACAAATCGCAATACTTAGCTGCTGAACCTTAATTACCCAACCACCATCAAAATACCACTTGAAGCCAACATATACTTGTGAACCATCGCACACCACCACCATGCTACCTCATCTTGAATCGGCGCCGAATCAGCACGCCAGAGCCGCATCGTAGGTGTCGCGTTGGAGGACCATTGGATGGTGCCTCTGAAGTCACTATCGTCCTTTGTGTAACATCCCCTGCCGCTTTATTGACCTGTCCTACAAACCAACACGTGTCTTTTTAGCATGCTTTGTCCTCACTCACACTTTTCCTAGGAAAACTTCCTAGTAGGTCACCCATCCTAAAATTACCCCAAGTTAAGCACGCTCACCTGAGTTCTTTCGTGATGGGCTACCGAAAGAAAGATGCATCTTTGTGGCATAGGTAGTACCAATCAATTCATATAAGCCCTAACTCCTGGATAGTCTCATACCTATACAGACTTAGGATCTCTCTCATTCGATTGTATAATCGGTTCATTCATGTACCCCTCCACTTGGAGGTAGGAGCCGCTCCTTGTCCGTGTCTTCGCATCGGCGATCACTCCCGCCGTCCGCGTTACATGCCCACCAACTTCCGCTAGTTCGTCCCCGAACCACACGGTCCGGGAGAGTAGGCTCTAGATATTTGTAAAATCCCTGCCCTTTATGGATCACCGTCCCCACAAACCAATACTTGGTTTTTCAGCATGCTTTGTCCTCACTCACATGTTTTCCCAGGAGGTCACCCATCCCAAAATTACCCCAAGTCAAGCATGCTTAACTGTGGAGTTCTTTCGTGATGGGTTATCGAAAAGAAAGATGCATCTTTATGGCATAGGTAGTACCAATCAATTCATGTAAGCCCTTCTTAATGGATAGTCCCATACCTATACAGACTTAGGATCTCTTTTATTAGGGTGTGTAATCGGTTCATTCATGTACCCCTCCGCTTAGAGGCAAGAATCGCTCCTTGTCCATGCCTTCTCGCATCGGCGATCACTCCTGACCTCGTCCTCCTGTTACACTTTGCGAGACCACTACAAGCGCCGTCCTCCTCCTTTCAACGCACTGCCCGGCACCATGAGACAGGCACCTCCACCCTCCGCCCTCCGCCTTCCTTTGCCCAATGTTGCCGCGAGCTCCACTCTTTCCCTGCGCATCTTATTCGCCGCAACTCCCTCTATTAGCCTGTGAACTTCTTTTCCATTTGTGTTGCCTAGGTTAAAGGAGTTTGGGTCAAAGTCCTTTTTGTTAAGTCAAGTTTCTAGTTTTTGGTTCTTTTGGTAGGCTCTGCCGTTTAGTTTGTTGGGTTATTAATTTTGGTCTTGGTCTTTTGTTTGGGTCAAGTTTTGGGTCTTTTATAATTGGTTTTAGTCCCTTATAATTAAGTGTGTGGTTTAGTTTTGGGCTATCTTTTTTTTTTTTTTGGTATGTGTGTCTTCTAAGTCTTAGGATTTTAATAGATTTCAAAGGGAACCAAATGTCTTAAAAATAAAAATAAAAATTGCAAATGTCTTTTTTAATCTGTGCAATGATCAACAATTATGACTGAGAAGTTGGTGTTTCCTTCATCGTTGTTGAATTGTAAGGGTTTCCCAGTAGCCTAGGACTACTTTGAATCCTTGCAAAGCGAATGTTTCTCTTTCAAATCTTTTTGATTCAAAATCTTTTCACAAATAAAATCAATCAACAAATTTTTTTTCTTTTTAATTAAAATTCATCAACACATAATCATTTTTTACAAGAACGACATGACTTTGAGTTTCTCATTGCACTAGAGGATATTGGCATAACACAACTATCAAGCCAAAATCTTTTTTCATAAAATTTATTATTTATATTTTAATTTTGGTTTTATTTCTTGTAAATATGTAATTGTTAGTTTTTTTTGGGAAAAATAAATATTTTAAAGTTATAAATAGATTTGTATAATTAGCTTTAGGGTAACCATATTTATACGTACGTATTAGGGTGCAGTGGGATTAAGTTTCCACCTTTCCCTAATTGTAATCCGACTCCGAACCTCAAGTTTCTTTCAAAAGATTAGTTTTTCAATTTTACGGAATTAAAATTGGTGGCGACTCCTTTTTTTAAATTTATTTGTTATTCCCGTTGTGGCACCCTCTAGGCACGTTGTGACAATTCGCTAACTCGATATTTTTTAATAGAATGAGTTGGCATTTTCAATTAAAATAATCAAAATAGGTTAACTTGTTGTGCTCCATTTTGTGGCTAATCCATGGTGGGATCTGCCTTTTTCCACCCCTTACCTTTTGAGTAATGTTATTTTGACTGATAGTTTATTGGACATCATGCCAACACACTCACTTCTACTATTAAATTAGATGTGGACTCCACTTAATTTGGGTTCCACACTCTATCCAATAGTGGATATAAGGTAGCGTTTGATAAGAGGACATGGACAAAATATAGAAACAATGGAGTGAAAATAGACATAAATAATAAATAAATATATATATGAGTATTATTGGAAGACAAAAATATTAAATTTTTATCTTCGTATCCTATTATCACTTTTTGAAGGTACATGAATTTTGTTTTCCTGTTCCTTCTCCACCAACAAATAAGTTTGTGTTTCCAATATCTCTTGTATTTTTACCCCTATATCACTAACCACATACTACCTAATAGAGGTGTCAAATGGGTCTAGGCACCCCATTTGACCCTGGCCACGTGGGTTAGGGCTAAAAACCCACAAGGCCAAAAGCCCACTGAAACACCAATTTTGTCTATTAAACAAAAATCTAAAAATTTTCATAATTCATAATTTAAATGAATTTCCTTTATAGTCTTTTCATCTATTTATTTTAAACAAAAAAAAACATATAATTATTGTTCAAGCTCATTTCTACATAAAATAAAAATAAAAATGCTTAGCCCATTTTAATCCCTTTCAGCCCTTTCAATTGTCCAGTCATTTTCATTACAGCCCACAATTTGTTAGTCCATGTCCATTCAGAAATAAAAAAAAATTTCCTTATAGTTCATTCGTATGTAGAATAAAATAAAAATAAAAAATAAAATGACAAAAAGGGAGGGACAAAAGAGCATCACGTTCTTCCCTCATTCCATGCCAAAAACTCGGTAAGGAAATGGTGATGATGCAAATGCCAGACACCATGATGGTGTTCTTCCCCACTTGTGCAAGATGCTAATGTTCTTTCCTGAATGAGCTTGGGGGATACACACAGGAACGTGAACCTGGGGGTTTTCATTCTTTCACCACATATACCTAATATCTCCATTAGACACGGAGGGATAAATATCCATCATCACCTCCATTCTAGCTGGACCATTATCACAGAAAAAACCAAAAATCAGCAAGAAAAAATAGCAAGAAGAAAAATTTTCAACACCCAGATTTTAACAAGCCAATAGAAACCGCAGCATCCAAGGAATACAATCCAGGCAACAACAAAAAGAAAGAATAAGGTAAATCTAGCAACAAGGACATCATCATCGAAATTTTAAGAAAAACCAAATAGAAAAAAGGAGGAGGCCGCTGCGGTCTCCTCCCTCTCATCGCGCGCTTCACATCATCATCATCCTCACATCGCCATCACTCTTCCCTTCTTCGGCCAAAGCCGCCCGCGCCTCTCTCCCTTTTTGCATGAGCCATGGCCAACCCCGCTCTGACGCTCGATTTTGTCTGGTACATTAAACAAAAATCCAAAAATTGCATCCTTTATGGTTCAGAGTAAATGGCCCAAAGTTTTTTTATTATAGCCTTTTCACTTATTTCTTTTGAACAAAAAACAAAAAAAGAGGGAGCTAAACACTTTGGCCCATTTCCTTCCTTAGGACAACCAATAATAAAAATGGGGAAAACAAACTGAGTGAGTCCGATGCATCACTTGCCCATCCCTTGCAAGCCACCTCCAATTCCCTGCAAAAAAACAAGCAATGGGCTCTCTACCTAATACAATCAGGGGTAGAAGCGTGGGGACAAGCTTAGTGGGGTGCTCTTGCATTCCAAGAAAAGCATGAAGAAATTGTTAACTATAAAATCAGTCCAATATAAATAACAGAGAGAGGATTTGTTAAAAAAAATGACACCAAGAGATTAACGAGATGAACCATCAATAAATGCATTCAAAAAACTCAATCATCAAAGCTAAACACAAAAAAGAGTCCCACATGTACATCCAAAAGAGGGAAAGAAAAAAATACGAAGAAAAGGGAAGGGGTAGTCGCTCCCTTCCGGATGGCACAGCGTGAGCCTGTCTCCGGCACGCCTCAACCTTGTAATCCAGTCAACACCACTCCGCATTGAACCACACCATCGCGTGACCACCGCACCTCCACCCTCACCGCCTCTTCAAGATTTTTTGTCTCCATCACCACCACTTCTTTCTCTTCAACCACTATTACATAAACCACAAACCATCATCATCACAACTCTCTCATCAAACCACAACGGCTTAACCAAAAAACACAAAACCTTACCCATCATAATCATCAACACAATCTCAACCCAAGTCAAAACCAAATAAAGTCACAACCAAATCTCCATAAAACCCAATAATAAAATACAAAAGGAAGAAAAACAGAGACCAAATCGCAAAGCTGGCGAGAGACCGCGCCCAGGCCCTGAGCAGGAGGCGCGAACACGGCCATGCCGCTGTCCCGGCGCGTCGTCCGAGCCAGCGCGCGAGGAGCCCAACGCGTCATCGAAGTAGATCGCTGGGCCTTCCGCCCAGCCCGTTCGGGAGACCAGGCGAAGCACCGCCCTTCTCGCGCCCAGTCGCCGAACCGTCGCGCCCGCCCGAAGCTCCGCCGCTTCCTCTGCCACCTCGCGCGTGGAGCCACCGAAGTCCAGATCCTCTCAAGTGACCTCAGCGGCCTGCACCTTCCCTTCGCAGCGTGGCCCCAGGTTCCCCCTACCTCCTCTTCGTCCGCTCTCTCCCTCATATGCATGCACCCCTGTTTGTAAACATCTCCTCTTTAACCCTGAGCCCTGTTTCTCTTCGTTTGGTGGGTGTGTGTGTGTTTTGTTTTTGGTCTGAGTGTGTTTGAATATGTGTGCGTGGGGGTGGGCTGGGGTGCGATGAGGAGCCCCATTCCCCAATTGATCTTTTTTATTTTATGTTTTTAGCCTCCTGTGTTTTCCTCTAAAATATTTGTTTTGGGCTTTAGTTTGATTTAGGCTTTCTAAGTTTATTCAAAAAATGTGTGAAAGCTTAGTTCTCTAAAAATAAAAAGGGTTAGTAAGATCTTTTACAATTTATTTTAATGGGAATTGAATGAATTGGTTTAAGAAAGTGATTTAATTATTTATTTTGGTTTAGTGAATTTTGAATTAAAAGCCTTCAAAAAAATAAAAATAAAAAAAATGATGAAAAGAAAATGAAAGCTAGAGCCCTTGATTTGTTATTTTTAAATTATTTTATTTATTGTTGTTTTTACTCAAATTAATCATATGTCTAATATTTGTCTAGAAATTAGTTTTGTCAGTTATGTTAAAATTAATGCTAAAAAAAAAACAAAAATATGTTTCCTTTTCAAAAAAAGAGAAAAGAATCATTTTTGAAGACATTTTGATCCATGCAATGATCAATAATGATGAGAGTAGATGTTACCGTCATGGTTATTTGAATCATAAGAGTTCATTGAGTAGCTTAATGCTAACTTGGATTCCTGCAATAACGGATTCTATGCTTTTTAATATAAAATCTGCTTTAAATCAACCCACACACAAATATTTTCTAGAACTACGTGACTTTGAGTTTCTCATTGCACCAGAGGTACGTAGGGGCGCCCCTGTCAAGTCAAAATTAATTTTCCTTAAATTGTTTTGTTTAAATTGTAAACATGTTTTTTGCCATTCACCTATTTATTTATCTAGAAAAGGATTATTATTTAATTTGCACAGTTAATGAAAGGTATCGTCGAAAGACGGGTGTATTAGGGTGCGTAAATTAACTTCCTGATGCATAACCAACTCCCGAACTCAATTGGTTTGAAAGACCACCTTTTAATAAATGGGTTTTTCCACGTTTTTCCCAACTTAAATAAACTTGGTGGCGACTCCCAATTTTCAAATAATTTTCCGCGTCCTCGCGATCCGCTGCACACCCGCGCCATCACGCGTGGATCCTTCAACCAGGCCCTTTCTCGTGGTCACCGCGCGAACCACCTTCCAACCCCGCAAATCTCGTGACCACCGCACTCATGGACAACCACCGCGCATATGTATTCAATTCCCTTCCACCTTTTGCATGCACCACCTCTACCAGACATTATCATTTTGGCTCATCCGCCTGAAAATTTAATCACAGATCAACCAAACTTCAAGGAAATTTTTTGTTAAAAAGACAAAGAAATAAAAAAGGAAGTAGACAAAGAAGGAACAAAGACCACGTAGTGTTCCCCGCGAACTCCTCCCTCATGCCCTCTCCGTCGCCTATCGGCACTGCAAGCTCATCGTCAGATGCTGCGGTGTTCCCCGGAATTCTTCCTCCATGACCGAGCCACACCCCCTCCGTGAACATCATCATCATCGATCTATCCATGGCCGCCTCAGCCCGGAAAACACCGCCTCACCACCTTGCTCACCACCGCGCCCAGATGTACTTTCCTCCACCGTCATCCACCGAACCAAGTATCACCAAAGGTCATCCCTTCGTGACGCGGCGCCTGATGTGGTGGACCGGCTCACCGCTGATCTCCTCCTCTTCATCGCGCACCCCACGACGCCTCCACCGCCCCCTCTATCTTCCTCTCTCCCGATCGTGGCCGCGACCCAGCCAACACCGCGTCCCTCGTGCGAAGCTCAGCCGATTTTCTCCCCACTTCCACCGAACCCAGCCTCTCTTTTCTCCGCCTCCCTTCTCATTCTCCCCTCCTTCATGGCTCGCCTCTCACTCTATCTCAAAACCGTCTCCTCTCTCTCATCTTTTCTTTCAATCTTTCTTCAATAAAGCTACTGTATGCATGTGGAAAGTAAATTATTTTGGCTAGTGTATGTAGGTCCGTGTGAGAGATTTAGTTTAGAATATTTGTGTGTAGTGACAGTGAGCTGAGTTTGTGAATGGGTGAGTGTAAGAGTGGATGAGTATGTGTGGGGGTGAGCAAACTTGGATTTTAGTGTGTTTGAATGAATGAATTTACGGGTATGAAAAATTGAATGCATGTGATTGATGATGAGAGAGTGCGTGTGTATATGCATGTGTGAGTGTGTCCGCGTGAGTTTGAGTGAGAGAGAGAAGGTTTGTGTTTGAAAGTGTGAGTCGTGATTAGTATGTGTGTTAATGAGCTTATGTAGGTACATAAGTTAGTGCATGCGTGAGTGCACGTGTAAGGCAAGAGAAGTTAAGTTTAGTTTAATGAAATTAAGCTAGTGAAATTAAGTTGGTGAATTTTGAGAAGTTAGGTAGCTTAAGTTCTATTTTTATTTTCATTTAATTTATATTTTGATTAAGAATGCTGCTTTTATTGAATCAATTTTTGAATATTGTTCACATAGATTTGGGTTTATTTGTTGGGTTTAGTATTAGTTTCATTTCAATTGATTAGACTTGCTTCTTTGGTTTAATTTTAGTTTGAGTCTAAAAAAAAAGGATTTTATTTATCTTAGATTTAAAATAGATACTGGAGTATTCTTATGTTACTAAAGAAAATATTTGATTTAATTAATTGGTAAGATGATATAGCTGTGATAACTTGTTAATTTAATATTTTAGAATATTTTAACTGTACTTTAATATTCAAAAATTTCTTTTCAATAAAATAATTATCATACAGAACTAATTGACTTTGGTTCCCCATTGCACCGGAGTATACATAGGAGCGTTCCAATCCCTGTCAAGTCAAAATTAAATTTTCATAATTTTTATCTTAATTGTAAATTTTTCATGAGTTTTTTTATGAGACATTTTATTTCATTTAATTTTCATTTCTTTAGGAAATATTTTATTTCAAATAAAAAGTTGATTTAGCCTTGTTAACTCATATTTTGGACATTGAGTTGTGAAGCTTGATGTTCCAAATTTTCTTTAAAAGTATATTCTCGTTTATATTTTATTTTATTTTTAAAAAATATCAAGATAAATTTTTATCTTATTTGTAAATATTTATAATTCATAAGAGATTTTCATTTTCATATATTTAGTTTAAATTTGTTACTTATTGGTGAATATTGTATTTTGAATAAAAATGTTAATTTAACCGTGACCCTTGTTAACATAGTATTTTCAACACAAGTTATGACAGCTTGGTGTTCCTTAATTTTTTTTTAATTTTTGTTGTAAATAAAAAATATAAAAATGAATATTTTGAAAGGTTATTAATAATTTGCACAAATCAATTAAGGTCCGTTTAAGGACGTGTGTACTAGGGTGCGTAGGATTAAATCCTACCCTTCCCTATGCATAACCGACTTCGAAGTAAAGTCTGGTTTCAAAGACCAATTTTTTAATAAAACGGGTTTTTCCATATTTTCCCAATTTAAATAAACTTGGTGGCGACTCTCAATTTTAACAATCTATTTTTCACCGTCCCTTGCGATCCCGTTGTCGACACCCACGTGGGCCAGGACCAACCCACTTATAAAAATTTTAAAATTAATCAATACTTAAAATGATTTGGCCCATGGGCTAGCCCATGGATTGGTCCACCTATGGCCCAACCAATTTGATCCAAAAACCATTATCATTCTCAAAAGTCTTTGTTTTGGAAATTTCTAATAATATACTGTCCAAGTCTAACATTGAGTATTCAAGGTTTACAATGGCAAATAAAACACTAAGTGGCCCTAGGTTTGCATTTTTGTATGGTACAACACCATAAATCAAAGATCTCCACCTTGAAGACAGAGTAGCTACAAGCTTCAAACTTTATGGAAGAGAACCTCAGGAACTTTAATTAGAAGATAACAATTTAATTACTAGCATAAATTTCTAGTACTTTCTTGTGTTTTGCCATTGACTATGCTGGTGAAATTATTATTTTTTTAACTCAAAGGTGGAGGCCTAGAGTTCATTCATTCTGAGACGACACAAAACTTGACATGATCAAAGCACAAGTGGAAGCTAAAATGATTCTCCAACATGAGAACATTGAGAAGATCAGCATGGTTTTGCCTTCATATCCTCAAATTCCTGATGAAAAAAAAGAATGTTCTAAAATTTTAATAAGATACACAAGCTTTTCAATTAGATAATAAATCCATAAAAAAATTATTATTATTATCCTTGTTGTTATTATAATCATCATTTGTTGTTGTTGTTAATCAGGACTAATAAGTGTGCCAAAAGAAACCACTTATTCCATGTGCCTCCAGTAGAACCCACTGAATAGGTAAGAGCATTGTCTTTTGAACCCATACATGATATGATAGTGAAAGAGGAAATCATTTGCGTGCGAATAATAATAATAATAATAATGATGATGGTGATGTTTAGTTTCACACCTTAGTAGTCAAAATTGGAAAATGTTTGCAAGACCCGCTTAGCTATTTCAATGAGGAGATCAATTTAATCAGAACATTGCTCAACTTCTTTGAGCAATGTGACACTTGAAATCAGAACAGTTATACATAATCCCTCAATAATCCAGGATGTTTTAAGAGTTAATTCTTAGCTAATGGAAACCATTTTGTTGATGCAAAGAATATTCATCCTTAGTTATTTTCTTCTAAAACTTAGCATTCTGTGATCATAGTAGTAATAAAATGTTAACAACTTCAAATCAAGTTTCAAGTAATAAAAAGGGCTAAACCAATATACAAAAAAAGACCAAAAGTATAGACTTGACACCAACATGAAGTAGATTTCAAATCATAATTCATAAACAAGTCAGTATCACAAAGTTCAAAGTTAGCCCTTACCTCCTTAACAAGATGCAAAGCTGCGATGTTGAAGAAACCACGACCACAAATGAGTGATGCATGCAGCACCACAAGCACAAGTAAGCGAGGCACGAAGCTTGGCATTGGCATTGTTCATAGTTGACGAAGTAGGGAACGAAGCACGAAGGGGTCAAATGAGCTCAACACAAATGGTGACACTAGCACAATGGTGCTGGAGAAATGGGGACTAGACGGTGAAGTTTTCGTGGCCCTGGACTCCTGGTGGCTGGTAGGTTGTCAAAAGCGCGTGCTAGCGTGAAAATGGGGATTTGAGTGTTTGTGATTTGGGGATTAGGGCTGTGATTTTGAAGGTTTTAAGAACAAAAATGGGGCAAATAACTGAGTCTGAGAAGATTATCAATATTTTTTTTTTTAATTTGGGCGTGGAGTAGGTGTGATTTTTTTGTTTAATGTGTTTTTTTATTTTTAAAATGTTAAAAAAATGAAGTTAATGAAATGGGTGCTAGCCCATGATCCATCTACTTACAACCCACACATTTGGATGGGTTATGTGAATTAGTGCTTAAATAGTCCACTAAGTGTTGTGGATTGCTGTTGATGGACCTAAATAAAGAGGGGCTGGGGCTTAGGAGCATGAGCCATTTTTACACTTCTATTATATAAATATATCAATATAATATCTCATAAATATTAGTCAAAATAATATTTTTATTTTTTTCCATCTTCCATTCGACATATTACTCAAATACGTAATATAGGTTTAGTTGGCCAACAAGAAGTGTGGCCGACAGGTGTCATTTGACGGGTTAGTAGATAGCTTTTTTAGTGTACCTTCTTTATTCTTTTTAATTTTAAAATGGAACTTTCTCAAATTGTTGCCCCCGATGGTCTACGGCGTACTGACACAGCATATGGACGTGCTAGTGTCCTATTTGTGCCGGAGAGCCACGTCTTAAAATATCCAATTAATCTGATTTGTCACTTGTACGAAGTATGGACGTAGACTGAAGAATTTCTAAGGGGTGACGCAAAAGTAAGAGATTTTTTTTATTTTAAGTTATTTATTAATTGATATGTTAATTGTGTAAAGGAGGCGATAGATAACTAACAATAATAGATTGTGAAGAGGTTAAAATTAAAAAATGATATCTTAATTATTTTTAAATTAATAATTTTTATTATGCTTAGCTCTCATAAAATAATCTAAAATAGTTAACTCTCATTTTTTTTATATACCAATATTTTTATTTTAGAGGAGCAAAATAAAAAAGGAGGGGGAGAGGGGCATAAATATAACAACTGATAACTAAATTAGAACGAAAGGAATCACTTGATCTCATAATACTTGATTTTTTTTTCTAGCAATGATACATCCATTCTTTCTCAATTCGCGCAGGTAGGATGCTAAACTTGGATAAGCAAAAAATTGATGTATGTATTACATAGATTATTTGGTCCCTAAATAATCTATGTAACATGAACTTAGTCCCTTGAAAATTGTGTAAAATCAAATATGTCTTTTTGAAATTTAAAAGGTGCTATTGCTTTAAATTTTTGCTATTAATCAAACAATTGATTTAATGTTGCATTCTAACTTTTGAGAATTGATTTGATATTGTTAGGAATAAGAAAACTTATCTACACCTTTATGTTATCGAAATAATAGGGATTCAAATTCTACAATATTTACAAACAAGGGGAAAAAATACTATAGTAGAGGGACTAACATAACACCATAATTTAACTTATACAACCGAAGGATATCCTATGTATTTTTCACATGCACTATAATGCATGTTTTACAAACACTTATGTAGAGACTATCATGATGTCAAAATTTAACTTTAAAGATGTACTTGATTTCACACAACTTTTAAGAGTTGAGTTAATCTCATTTCGTATGTATATTTAAGGATTAAAGTAGATGTGAAGGCTAATTGTTAAAGTAATAATTATGAAAAATAAATAATTGTGATAAAACTATTAATAATTAAATAATAGAACAAATTACACTAAGTCTAATTTCCATAGAATTTGAAGAAATTCATATTGAATCCCATAAATAATATATTGAATGCTCATGACAAATAAGGATGGAGCCGCTTCAAGGATGAAAATGCCTTTAGGATTGGGGTGATTATCATAGATTAGTGTGGTAGAGTGGATCCAACAAGGATGAAGAGATTTGGGGCTTGTTCGAAAAGCTAAAGATTCATGGTATTTGAATTTAAGTAAAGATTTGTTCATCAAGACCCTCATTTTTTAAGAAGCCAAAAATGTTTTGAGAGTTTTGGTAATAATAGTCAAGACTTATCCCATACCGATATTATCTTAGTGCAAGTCTACAAATCAGTATTTTGGTTTTCTTTCTTTAAACCCTAACATATTAGAGCTTGTTTGGATCCCAAAATTTTCCAATTGAGTTGGAAAAAGTGAAATGGTTTGGATTAGGTTTTTACTTTTAGGAGAAGTGTTTCACTTTAAAAATAATTGATTCTAGTGAAAATAAAATTTTTAGCTTTTACTTTTCCTTCTCATATCAATTTTTCAAACTCATTTTTCTAATATCTTTCACAAACATAAATCAATTCTTTCAAAAAATTTTAAAGTCAATTATTTCAACATTAATTATTTTAAAGGTAATTCTACCAAAATATAAATCAAATGAACACTTAATATAATAGTCTCGCTAAATAGATTAATGAAGTTGGCCTAAAATAAAGTACGTCATAACTAGATTTACCATATTCCTAATTGTTTGAGATATCTTAATACTTGAAGCTCAATTTCTTATAAGTTATTTTTGGTTAATTTTACATGTCTAAATGAGAAATTTCAAGCCAAAAAGTTTTCACCGCGCCAATTGATTTAATTTATTTTTTACCTGATTTTTAATTATAATTACGTGTTCAATTAAAGTTAAACAATGTGGTGTTCAACAACAACAAAAAAATGTGATGGTTCATCTCAGATAAAGAGGAAAATAGAAAATAAATAATGTGGGTCCCTCTCCTCAAAAGAGTAAATAAAAGATAATTAAAGCGGTGGAGCGAAACGCTGGCCCCACCCTCTACATACATATTTAAATTTAAATCCCTAATTGCTCCAGATATTTTCTCGAGCACAAATCCTCAAACTCCTCCACCACCTTCTTTCTCTCTCCCTCCGTTCCTAAGAGAATTCTCTGAAGCAGATCTCTCATTCTATCTTCCATGCTTCGTTTTATCGCTCTCTCCGATTCCTCCATGGATTCATTCCGATTCTCCCGCAGCTCAACGGTGGGAGCTGCGCAGCAATCTTCGATGATCTTCTCTCTGAACCTCGTTTCATTACTGCATTATCATCGGTTCCTTCGCTAACTCACAGATTCCGCGTTTCGTCCGAATAATCACGTTCGCGGGAGCATTTCCGATGATCTATGTTCCAGCTAGAACTGCTGCAAGTCTTTTCAGCTAGAAAATCCGTTTGGTTGCTGAGAAACTGCGGGGAATGAAAGGTAAAATGACACTGAACATCGCTGCAGAAACTATGTGGTAAAAATATATGTACAGAGATTTAATAAAAACAAAATATTCTTCACAAAATGAGAAAATCAGTGGTTCAGAAATATTTGAAGTTATACGTGAGAGAATGATTGAATAAAATGAATCTACTGACTCGAAAAGCTCTTGATATCTTCTTTGTTGTTTTGTTTCTGTGCATATATTCCGAGATTTCTCTTTGTTCAGATGCTCTATTTCTCTCTGACTAATATATGAACTGGCTTATTTTGCTTTTGTTTTTTGTATTTTAAATATTGCTGTCTTATCCTACGATTCTTCACGTGGTGCGTTTATGTGTAGAGTAGTGATATGTGTACAATCAAATTGCATACACTTTATTACTATAAGATATGATGAAGGAGTGATTTCTGGTACGTAAACATATAAGATATTACTGGTACTGTTGTTGTAGTACATAACTAGCTTAGTTCTTTTCTCTCTCTCTCTTTTTTTTTTTGGCCTAGATGGAGATGCTATTGTTTTTTAACTATTTCTTTTGCCTGTTTAGTGCAGTTTTGGTCGTTCTATTTTCTCTCACTGAGATGTGAATAGTGTCGGTGAAGTGAGTACTCCTTTTGGTTTGACTCACTCCATTAGGTTAATAGTTTGTGCTTCGTCCCATGAGGTTTATTCTGCAAACATATGGTTGAGCTATTTATTGACAGATCTTTAAACAAAACGAAGCTAATAAGCTAATGACATAAAACCACATAAGCGGAAAAGGTAATGCGAAGTTGATCATTGTTAGATAGACCAAAGAAAGAACAGTTTATCTTCAATGACATTGGATTATATGCAGATTTGTGCCTGATGATTTTTTATATGGTCATGTCTGATGTGTATCTACCATTTCATATGGGTAATGTGCGAACTGGTTATCACTTGCTGTGTGTGTCCAATGTATTCTGTTAATAAAATTATGAGGCAAAATAGCTTAGAGTAGCAATTTGCTATTGGAACAAACATCTAAGGGTATTTTATTGATGGCTTCCCGGATTTTAACTGTGGTTCCTTTCCTTAAACAACGAGCGTGTATATATATACATTTTGGTAATTAATTTTGCTTAAGTATGGAGTCTTTTTGTTCTCGACCCAAAGAAAGGGCAATACTGAAGTATTTTAGGCTTTCTTATTTACTTCTGATTATGTTTTTCATATTTGGTTTGTGGCATTGTGTTTGACTTACAAGATATACATGAGTTGTTTTCTAACCACTTTCTAGGTTTACTTTTTGGCTTTGCAAGTTGCATTTAGTATTAAGACAATTATGTATAGTGTTTCATTATGCAATATTTTTTCTGGATAAAAATTTCATTATGCAGTATTGTTACCTATATCCTAAAAATCCCAATTGCAATTTTGTGACTTTTTATTCCCTTTTATAAATTGAGTCTATGTGGTTTGTGGGATAAGATTAGGTGTTTGGCATAAAGCTTCTAGAAGGGTCTCTCTGTCACATGTATTGAGAGGTTGTTGAGTTTTGCATTTTGATGATTTTGTATTTTGTTAGTTCTTGTTTTTATAGAGATCTCTTGTCCCCCTATATGTTTGTATAATTCCTCTCTTAATTTTAATAAAATTCTACTGTTTAACAAAAAATTGCTTGAATATTCAAATGCGTCATGATCTACTCATTTGGAGTTGCTTTTGTTTACATATTGGGACAATAATTTCTGCTTATCCTATGCATAGTTTGTGTGAAGTTGGTTTAAGCTTGGAGGATGTACTTTGATTTTACACAATGGGTATGTGTTGAAAATGTGGGTACTGTAGGACAATATGGATACTTTTAGGGTTTCAAACATAGGCTGTGCCATTCAGGATTGTAGAATTGGTCTAGAGCATGTATATTAATTTAGTTGTGAATGTTGTAGGATTTGAAGGCTCACAATTGTTGATGTTGAGAAAATGCTGCTGTATTAATTTTGGCTAGAAGCAAGAGCTGATGTTTTCTAAAGAAGACCCAAAAAAATGGTAAATAATTGTGCCTAACATAGTGTTTTATGATGTTTTATTTTGTTTTCATTTTGCGTTGACAATCTCTTGTCCTCTTCACTATGTATTAATCTTCTTTCTTCTCTTCTTGTTAATGAAATTTCTTCTCTTATCCCAAAAAAACAAAAAAATAGTGTTTTATGAAGGTAAAATAATTTATTTTAGGATTGTGAAAAATGATGGAAGGTATTAGACCATTAAAAAAATAGATATAACTACTATTCTTATTACTTATGATATATATTAACTACCATAGATGCTTATTCTGATGTTCTCCTTGGTGTTACTGTTATCAAACCAATAATTTTTCCTTTGCGTCCCTTAATAGGGTGATTGAATATTTCATAAAAAGTTGTGATGAGCCATGTTGCCATCCAGAGTTTAGTTGTGATTGTGCATCCTCCTCCTTAAACTTCTTGGTGACTTTGATTAAATTTGCCTTAAAATTTAAAATATTATGAAGTCTGTTGGGGGTTGATTGATAAAACATGGTTTAAATTTCATAAATACATATTTAGTTGTTCATGTGTATGTGTGAAAACATGTTATGAGCTATTGGACTGCGAAGTAGCAATTCTCACAATGTTTGCAGATTTTCCTGTAATAATTTACTTTGAGGATATGATAAAATTGTCAATTTCTCAATCATAACACCATCAGTTTTTTAATCATAATATTATATTTCAACATGAGTTTTCCAGTGAATTAATCCATCCTTGTAGATCACTTTACTTGTTGTCACATGTTTCATCGATTTCAATTTGTGAAATGCTAAATATTTTATAACTGTGAATGGTTAGATTATTAGCTGATGCATTTGTTATTAATTTTAGGAATGTCTATGTGAAATCACTGAAATGTGTTTTGGCTCATGCCTGCTCATTTAATTTTGGGTAGTTTTAAGCAAAAATTTCTTCTAGATAGCCATGCTGCCTTGAGTCATAGCTTATAAGATTATTTAGTTATGGAAAACGATCTTTTTTCTAAAAATAGTTTTTTAGAGAAAATTACTTAAAATTGCAATCTGGAATTGAGTTTGTGTTCAGCCAGGGTCTTGTCTTTAATTGTTTGAAATTTCTTCTGCTGTACTATATGGCTGTCTTCCTCCTGTTTGATCCAATTGGGTGCTGTTTTCTTTTCACTTTCCTGTACCTCCAAGTTGTACTTTCTCCTGTCATTTCAATATTCTTGTATTTTTGTCCAACAAAGATGATATCCTCCTTATGAAGCACCCAAAGAGGAAAAATGGAAACCAAACCTAGAATCCAAGCCAAGAAACACATCAATATATGAGGGCTCTTTAATTCATATGATGATCTGAATAAGACCCTGTAAAGGAAACAAGTGTTGAATACCAAATTGAGCACTTTTAACATGTGATGAGAATTATTAGGATATGTGTATCACAATTTGCTTGATGTGATAATGTATGTATTTCGTATTTCAAGTGAAGCTCTTGTTTACAATATCTTCATGTTATTTCTGTGCATGGTGGATGCCTGGCATTTTAACTCCTTGCTTTGTGTAATTGGGCTTCTCTGCCTCTTACATTCTATAGAGCATCTTGCCAACTTTTTTTTTTTTTAACTGAATTTATCATCTTAACTGCACATGCATTTCCTTTTTATCGTTGCTCTGAATCTGGTTGGGTGGATTAGTTATTTGCAAACCATTTCTGTAATGATCATAATGATAATAGCCCAGATCTTGATTGCTGTTGCTTGACAATTGGAATATTGATGTCATAAAAACTCTGAATTCTTGTCTGTTGTAATGGAAACTGCAAAAACTCTTGCTCTGTTTTCCGGATAATGCTGTTGATATGGATACGAATATAGTGTTTGGTGGGTACTCTCAATTTTCTCACAGATATATTGCAAAATTATTTGCTTTTTTTGGTTTCTCCAACCTGAATATATCCCATGGATCTAAGTGAGTCAGTTTCCCTGGTTTTAGGTGTCAATGAAGCAAGATTTATTTATTTATTTTTTACCAAAAGAGGTGGCCAGAGTGCAAGTTTAAAGTACTAAGATAAAATCTGCCATGGTAATTTCTTTTCCCATTTAAGTCTTAAAACCGAACCAGCATATGCATATGTGCTTACCTCCATTTGGATAGGATGTTGCTGCGATCAGAACCCTAGACCACTAGTAATTAGGCAACAACACAACCATTGAGTCAAGGCTCACCCTCTACAGTACAGAAATTTTACTCAACAAAATTCCTTTAAAGTATCGGTGAGTGTAAGTGGTGAGTATTTTCCAACAATTTTAATCCCTCTTTAGTTATAGCAAACAAAGAAAGTATTGGCCATTTCGTGGAAGTAAAAAGAAACATCAAGTTGGGAGTTGTGAGACTCCTTGTCTATAATTGTAGAGAGACCAATTGAGACATTATTAGTTATTCGTATTCCATCTGGGCACCTATAGTTGCTTTGATAATTCATACGCAGGCTTACTTTTCTCCCTATGGTTTGAAATGACTTTATAGCATCAGAAATTGAGATAGCAATGAGTGTTTTCTTGTTAATTGAATATCTGCTAATCAGCTAATATTATGTTACAGA
Source organism: Dalbergia oliveri (assembly GCA_030441495.1). Taxonomy (NCBI): domain Eukaryota; kingdom Viridiplantae; phylum Streptophyta; class Magnoliopsida; order Fabales; family Fabaceae; genus Dalbergia; species Dalbergia oliveri. The sequence goes on along the minus strand of JAMLFY010000003.1, from coordinate 13,502,510 downwards.
TGTGGTGTTAACTTACTGTATGAATTTCATAGTGTGGCTGTGAAGCCATGGTTTAGCAACCACAAAACTGGCTCATTTTTCAGAGTGCACATATGAGCATTGTATTTAATCTTTTTTGCTTCTTAAATATTGCTCATTTTCTTATTTGTGGCTTTTACTTGTTTAATAATAAGTACTTGATTAGGATAATACTTGGATTACTTACAGGCCACTTCCCCCCTGACTATTTATTTGATTGTAGAGTTTAGACTGCATGGAAGGTGGTAGATCTAGTGCAGAAGTCAATTTTAAAATAGTAGTTTCATGCTAATGCAGTGATTTTTGTTCACTTTACGTTAAAGCAGTGAGTTGCAAATCTTTTTACTGCCAAATGTGTATTTAACATCTTATAGTTAGTTACACTTGCTCCCAAGGGTTTTCTTGTTTTATATTTCTATGGCCTTCTGGAAACATATTGGTTTGTCCTCCCACACATCCTCTAGCAAAATCTCTGTGTAATTTTTTTTTGATATCATGTAGTTTCACTACTGCATCATTTTCAGTACAAAATAGAAGGATACTTGTCCACGTTTAGATGACATGCTGGCATATTCATCATTGCTTTGCATTTACAGTTCTTCCCCTTTTAATAAGTGTAAATTATATTGAATCAACATGTACTTGAAGTAGTTCATTTTAGCAAGGTTTTTTATTTGAGGATTCTTATCTGTTTTCATAATTTCTTGGGTTGATTTTATATTAATATTAATTGTTATACTTATTTTTGTCATGCATTTGTGTTTAGATTTCTTTATCAATAATAGCATATAGATTTATCCCATATATTGCTAATAACCTGGGTTGTTTTTTCCCCATTTGAAGAGCAGAGCAGAGCAGTTCTTGTCTTTTTCTTTTTTTTTCCTCTTTTTCTTGAGAAAGAGAGTAGTTTTTGGTGCAGTAAACAAAGTAAAATGCATTACACATATGTTTAATTTGTAGAATTTTTACGTTGTTGAATGTTGACTTTACATAAGATCTGCTTCTTGTTTATCACACATGCAGTAGTTGCTTTAGTTGATAATTGCAGACTAAAACCTCAAATTTGAATGTCTTCTGGCCTATATGCCACAAGCATTGATAGAACAGCATAAAATTCATATCTAAGCCCATCTTCTTGATAGCTGTCGAGAAAGATTCATTTCCTGTAGTTGCATCATTGCAGTTGCAATCTGCTGCAGCAATCAAAATAAATCTAATTAAGATTTGTGCTATGTATTGATTTGATGACAGACTAGCTAAATAAGATCATACCCCAATTTTGTAACTCCTGAAGGTGCCTCATAGTTTTGTTGCTGTGGTTGGCTTAGCTGAAGATTCACAGGAGCCTGCAAATCATCTCCTATGCCCAGACCATTAGTGAGAACAGAATTTCTGTCTGTTCCATTTTCCCCTCCTGTTCCGTAGACCTGGGTTAATGAAACTCACGTTTTAAAGTTCAGAATAAAAACTCCCTAGGAGGTTATGCTTGTTGAAGACGTGGATCTATAATTTTTTAGGAGAGTATTTCACTCTATCCAAACCAATACCTTTTTCTTCAATTCCATGTTTTCTTGACGAATTAGGTTTACCTTCTTATACAGTTCCATATTTTCTTGGTGTATGAGGTTTCCCTGCAGAAAATAAAAGAAACATTTGATGGATGAAAAATAGCGAAAACAGTCATTTTTTGTTTCTAGACTGACCTTTTGATTTAGTTCCAGTATTTCATCCATCAAAAGTTGTTCCTGCATAAGTAAATTATATATTAAGTAGCATATATTGAACTTTAAAAATAGAGCATTGCATTTTGGATGGAAAATCCAAACCTTTTTTGCACGGACACCATGGAGACTAATTTCCAGCTGGTTCTCCAAACTCTGTAATTCTTTGACAGTCAAACCTGACAGTTCTTCTCCCATCATTTGCCTGTTAGATCATACCAATTAACCCCAAAATAAATATTCGGAATTGCATCTTGGACAATTTAGAATTCATAATCAAGGCTATAGACAAGGGTATAGACAATAGGTAGATTATATAGCAAGTGCACTTTCATTTGTATTTTGTAATTTGACACTATTTGATAATATTCTTTCAGCCCTTCTATATCATAAATTCATAGGAGTAATTTTACTAACACTTTGATTGTCTTTTCTGGGTTTTTACTTGGAGAAGTAAAACGTGTCAAGACAGCATTTGAGATCTTTCTAGTTAGCATTCTTCTAGAGCCATATTGTTAACGGTATAGAGAAAAGGATCTTTGGTAAACTTTATTTCTTGAAACTATTTTTCTAAACCCTTCAATTAATAAGCCTCAACGGTACTTTTTAACATTTCCAATTTTCCACCTGAAAATTCACTAGGCTTGAGAAGTGGAAGAGTTACAAATCACAACTTCCTTGTATCTACACACAACTTCACAATAAAATTTGTCACTTGGTCAACTACCTGTAACACGATGTATATCGTAGAAGCTTACAACTACTTTGTCAAAGGCATACTTGTCATATGGTGGCCATGGCAATCTTAAATGGCAGATTTTTTTGTCCACCACCATAAGCTGCTACCGCCATTGACAACTATGGTGGAAGGAACCTTCAAACTCCTCTCCCCTGAGAATATTGGGAGATAGAAGTGGAACAATTTGAACTCTAGATCTAAACAGTATATTTGTGCTCATGTATGTATTAGTATGACACATTCTTTCGAAAGCATGCCATGCATATTCAAATGCATTGATGATGCAAAGTGTGTATATATATGCATATTAGAGGTCAGCCGTTCTGACCATATGTATTTGGAGTAATACTTTAGTGCTGCTACTTGTTAAAATTATTTTCAGAATATGCAGTTTTTAGTGTAAAGAAAAGAGGAAAGAACAACTAAATAAGAGAACAATTATAGTTTACATATTTTATTCTCCATTTCGTGAAAGATTCAACTTCAATTCCCTTTAAAGGATTTTGAGCAATCAAATCAATTGAAAGCTTCTAACTTATGGGTTGTCTTTTACATGGATATTTATGAACTTATCTTCAAAACAAACATGCTGCATAGAAAAGAATGTACCGGTGACTTTCTTGCAAGTTTTGCAATTGTTGCCTTAACATTGCTGCCTCCCTTTGCCAAAACTAGAAAATTGTAATAACAAAATATGATGCTCTTAGATATTAAAGGACAAAGAAGCTCTAGACATACATTCTTTTGCCACAGTATTCCCTTCAAGTATCAGATAAGTAATTAAGATGACTGTTCAGTTCATTCTTAACTAATTTTAAACGATGCAAATTAGCAAATGCTTGGATGAAATGTGCGTAAATAATCTATAAATTTCAATGTAGCTGGCATCTTATAAAGGGCTTTATGTCCTTGAATTTATGGTTGATGATGGGGTAGCTCTTGAAAAAAATTAGAAATAAATTATCTGTCATGGAAAGTACAAAATGATGGAAAAAGGTCCTACAATGAGCTGGTTTCCTTCAAAAGGTTTATTATTATGATTAATTGTTCTCGATACAAATTATTAGGTCTTCTCATTTACATTCTATGAGTTAGTTAAATGTTCATTTCATTTTATTTTTTCCTATCTTGGCAGCATTTTCTCCAATTGGCCAGCCTGCATTAGCTGCCATGTGATATTGACAACACTGATTCGTAATTGGAAAGGTTTATGAATGAATAAGATGGCTTAAAAGTTCTTTTAATTTATTTAGAAATTAGCACTGGGTTAGATGACAAGATTCTCTGTCTCTTGTTGACATTAGACAATGTTTTCTGTTTGATGTGGTGAAGAGGTTTTGTGATAGACTATAAATTGCAATTTTGTTGCTAGTAGATTTCTCGAACTGAAAAGTAATCAATGATACTATTCTTTGTTTGCTTATGGGCACTGAAATTTTCATGAAGACTTTATGTCTGCTACAAGTGTTAAAATCTAATTATATTGACAGGTATTTTTATTAGAATGTCAGGATTAGTGATGTGTTAGGAGTCTGGTTATATTCGTTGTCTTATTGGGTTGGGTTTATACTAGTTGTTTTAAGCTAATACTTGACCTAGATTAGTAGTATAAATAAGTCTTGGTGGCTTGGATCCACACGTCTCTTATGATCAAATCTAATAGAGAAAATTGCACTTTAGCTTCCTGAACTATAGGCCTTGTGCTCTTTACCTGCATAACTTTAAAAATGTGCAAATCGATCATTCTATTGACTATTTTATCTATTGTTGACAAAAGTAACACATTCAAGAAAGTTATTGGCATCAAATTGCACGTTATTTGTACACTTGATTTGAGGGGGTATAATGCAATTGTTTTTCCTTAATAGCAAGCGAAATTTGACAGAAGGGCTAAAGTGCACATTTAGGAAACATTAAGGGTGTTAATTTGCACATTTTTAAAGTTGTGGGGTAAAATGCATGATGCTTACAGTGGGGGGGGGTGTTAAAGTGCAATTTGCCCAATCTAATATTATTAGAAGAACCTCCTTTTCCTCCTTTTCAATATTTTTCTCATCATTTCAACACAATATCAAAGCGGTACTATCCTCTGAGGCCTAATCATGTAACTATTCCGCTGCTGAGCTCCTAAAAGATGGAATGTCTTTGTTTCTTATTCTCCATTTTCAACTTGCTGTAATTTCCATTCTCTATCTAACTGTCTTGCATTTTCCAGCTTGCAATTGGGTCTACCAACTTCTTCAGCCAAAATTCTTTAAATATGTTGAGAGATTGGGTAGCTTTGCTTTATGATCCTTTTCATTTTCTTTATTGTTTCTGTTTTCTTATCACAGTAAGGATTCCTGCTATTCTTTTTAATTATCCTGTCTTCATCTAAATGAATTTAAAGGAAAAATTCGAACCAACTTGCCAGTCCTCTGTTTTCTCATTAGAATCTTTGCCATAATTGAACTCATTCTGAGGTGACTTTCTTTCAACTCTTGTTAGTCACTTTCTTGCAAAACAAGCATCGCGATCGCCCTTGGAGGCCACGGATTACCTAGGAGGTGGAGGATGGGAGTTAGAAAGGCAACCCCACGTGGGCGTCACCAGATACCTCTATGGGTGAGCATCACGAAACACTTTTCTAGATCTCTTTTGGCTGAGCTCGCTGCCTTTGACTTGTTTGTACTGGAAGCAACTGATCATTTGGCAGGTTTATCCCTGTTTGGGTTTCCTTCTCAAGCTGGTTCCCTCTTATTAGCCGGATTGGCCATTGCTTGGATAGTTCCACCTTTGGGTGGTGCTGTTCTTATGAAATGTAAGCAGGCCTCTCTTAGTTCTTGTTGGATTTGTTTTTACATGGATAGCGATATTTTAGGTGTTGTTTGGGTCAACTTCCATGATTGGCTGTTTGTATATGTTTGGCTGTGTTCTCGTTGGTTGGTAGCCATGTTTTAGTTGATTTATCTTTTTTCAAGGAATGCTTAATTGTAACAAGCTGAGAGCTAAGAATGCTTCAGCTTATGGAGTTCTGCAACATAATCATCGTAGATTTATTCAATGTCTTGTGATGTTAGTAGCCTTCTCAGGTTAAAGTCTACTCTAGCACATGTCGTGTGTGTTGGAGCTCTTCTATTTCTCCGTTTCCATTTGTAGACTTGGGAGTTCATCTACTATCCTAATCATGGCTTTGGGATACTGAATTTGACATCTATAAACATTTTACCTTGGTAGATGTATCTCATGTTCTGTCAAAAATGCACACCCTTTGCTGCAAGATGATCAAAACTCTTGTTGACAGAGTTTGACACCTCTAAAGCATGGGATGCACTTTAAAGGTAAGCACAATCTCAATCGTTGATGAAAACATTAAAGGCCCAGATTATCATGCATGTATAATCTGTCATGCTGGTGTTTATATCTTATAAAATTCGAAATCGTTGATTTTCTCATTAATAGAGATTTTGCACTTTACCTCTAAAATATACCCTGCACTTTAGGGGTGCCAAAAAACAAAATGGGAATATGGATATTGTGAGATCCTATGATTGAAATCAATGCTACCTTGCATCTGTCTACAAATTCACTTAGGTATGTCCCTCTTTATCTCATTTAACTGCTTTGTACAAATCCATGTAAATACTTTTTGTGTGGTCAATGATTGTGAAGTAAGTCACAGGACATATGGCTACATCCGGGCCATCCCAAGTGTTGGGGCTATATTGCTCTTGAGCTTCACAATTAGGTCAAATGGAATCTGGAGAGCAATTTGGAAAGTGATGGTTTTGATGACTGGATCGTTGCATATGATGATTCTTTCAGGTGGTAATTTTGCTTGTCCGGAAACGGCGAACTGAAGTTGTGAACAGTTATGGATCTTTCATGATAGTTATCTACAGGGTAAAGGAGATCATTTGTTCCAAAGAGATGCACAATCTCTAAATTATCCAAGATCTAGTGTGAGAAATTTATTGGCTTGGCTGGGATTTTTCACATCTTGATTGAATTGAAGTTGACAGCTGACAGGAATGGTATAGTCAAAGATTGATGAGGTCATAAAGAGCTGATGATGTTCAGAGATTCCTCAGGGTCTTTCGTTTATTGACTAGTGCATTTAAGTGTGCAGAGATTCATCCTTCCTATTTCTACCCTTTCTTTGCTACTAAAAGAAATTAATTCTTTTCTCAATTGAAACAGTACAAGTCTGTAATTGATGTTCACCATTTAGGGTGTGTTTGGCACAACATGAAATTTTCCACCCCATTTTTACCATCATACCAAATACATCCTAGGAGTGGATTATGTCAAATCTAGCATTGCTATTGGATTCTAATATGTAATGTGTTAGCAATAGTATGGACATGAAAATGTGAAGCTTTTGAATTGAAATAACCTTCTGATTGGGTTTGTTAATGTCAGATATTTATCTAATCCATGATTATGAGCTTCCTAGCATCCATATTCCAACTTTGATATGGTAGCAGAACCTTGGTTAAGTTTATGCAGTGTCATAGAAGAGTTTTACTAGTGATGTTATTAAACCTACATGCATTACTAGACAGAATAGAAAGAAACAAGTTTCTTCATTGTCGGAAGAACATTGGGCTTCCTTGGGGATTATTCTTACCAGCAAGTGGGTGACTGAACCTTGTCAAGAGATGCATGCTTTCATTCTAAATCCCAGATTAGCACTTGATCTAGAGGGATCTTAATTTTTCAAGTGGATTCACCTAGATTAGGAAGCAGCTGTTTACTGTATGGAAAATAACTTACTGGTCAATAGCTTTGACTGTGCTGGATCAGCAATATTGCTTTATTCCATGGGATATGGAGCTAAGAGACGTCATCATGTCAGTCTTGAGTTCCTTGACCCTGCTTCCACAAGCCATCCTTTGAACTTATCCTGATGCTCTGGCATTCCCTGTACCTATATATCATAAACGAACTAATCTTTTAATGGAATTATTTTGGATGTTGAGCATCATCTAACTTCGGTATTTCAGATGACTTCCGTTATGCATGTGTTTTCCACCTTCGGCTTATGCAAACTTGTTTCCTTAATCATGCTATTGCTCACGGTAATTGAATTACAGCTTACTCCTATAGTAGGAACAACTCATCTGGTGACTGGTGTAGTGCTCTGGCAGCATCTATCAATAGGATTTGGTGCTTAACTCTCAGACAGTGGATGAACTGAGCTGAGTCTTCGTCAACTAATTATTAAACATGCTTCTCCTTGAGGTTAAAAAACTGACAATTTTCCTCAAGAAAAGTGAAGGAATGAGTGATGTAGAAAGAAAAGTCGAGGAATGTTAGTATTTTTTGTGACGCATGTTCTCCTTATGTCTTCTGTTTTGAAATTTTTCCTGAAATAGCGCGGGAAGTCAATAATAACAATATACTTTTCGTTTAGTCTTTTGAGTGTATTTCTTCCAGAGTTGTTTATTGATACCTGTTATGTTTTTGGCAGAACATATGCCTTTCGGGCAGCATAATGGATTCTGCATTCAATATTGGCAGAATACAAAAAGGCATTCTCATTTTAGGCACATAACCATGCCAACATGTTCTGTAAGGCCCTGCTAAGTTCCTGCCATTTGTCTTATCATGTACTCTAGGTATTAAATGCTCAATTTCTAGGTATTGAATTGATTGGGATAATTTCTCGCATTCTATGTTTGAGAGTTTGTGAATGATCAGTATCGTCATACAGTACTTCCATGGTGTCACAGCCAGAGTTTGGGTGTCTCAGCCATAGAACTAGCAATGGCATGGCCATCCCGCATTGCACTGCCATATGGTGTGCACCATACTGAGAATGGTGGGATTAAATGAGAGTTGCTCTCGTTTCCCCATGTTTTTCGGCCCATGGGTTAGCTTTGAAGTTCAAACTTCAGATTGTTCATTGGTAATGTAGGTGTCAACACAAACCCAACTGGGAAAGATATAAGTGATTTCAATGACTAACGATTAATCACCATTAAGATAATCTGACCTGCTCCATTAGCATCAAACACACTAGGGCCTGTTGCTTTGCCAGTTTCTTTCAGTTTTAGTTTTCAGTTTCAGTTTCTGATTTGTGAAGGAAAAATTGAAAAACTGAAAACTCAAAATTTCAGTTTCAATTTTTCAGTTTTTCCTTCACAAATCAGAAACTGAAAACTGAAACTGAAAAAACACCCCCTAGTTTCTCATTTATTTTTTTTTCATTTTCTGCTGAAATCTTTGAAACTAGCCTCCATTCTTTGTCCTGTGCTTTGTTTTTCACCTATATCTCATTTCTTGTTTCTATCACCCATGGTGACATTTAAACTAGTCCAACCATGAGATGGTCCTTTAAAATTGCAAAACTATCCTCAAAACAAATTTTATTTCCTTCAATCTATGGTTTCTGACTCCTGCGTTATGCCATGTCTCTTTTGCATCCCATGGAGAACTCATGCCATCCCACCACACCACCGTCACCAACACACCACCGTCACCAACTTAACCAGCTACTACGACCAAACTAGAAAGGAGGGCAGCATTGTTTGTCTGAGGCCACTGTTGCCCCGCCGCCGTTGGTCTTTGTAGCCACAACACTCCTAAGTGTGCTGTTGGCCATTGGGCACTGCCCTGCGCCTCCATCACGAGGATGAGGACTGAGATCTCCATAGATGCTTACATGAAGGTAGGAATAATCAACTCTTGTGGTGCCGTCTCCTCATTGCCGCCACCAGGACTTGTGTCGGGGCTATTGTGAAGCAAGTTGGGAAGGACACCTGACCTGGGCACAGTGTGGGGATAAAGGGGTAGTTTTTGAAGTGGCTTGCATGGTACAACACGGTGGTTGTACATGCACCAAGGTGTCATGTTTTATAAGTTTCCTTACATAATAGTGTTATTTGGACTTGTTGAGAGACCAAAAAAAGAGAAAGTCATGAGGAATCCGTGTGTGTCAACTGCATAACGGAGAGAGTATACATAGATATTGTGCAATAAATACACTATAATTACAAATATATGTTTTCCCTAATTAGAGATATAATATTCCTAGTTAGAGAGATTTAGATGTTCTAACAGTCCCCTCAAGCTGGGGCATATATATCACATGCACCTAGTTTGTTACATAGGTAACTTATTCTAGGACCTCTCAATGATTTGGTGAGAACATATGCTTGTTGGTCATTTGAATTGACGAAGCTTGTGCTGATATCTCAGATAGAATCTTCTCTGAGAAGTGACAATCAACTTCAATGTGTTTGGTCCTCTTAAAAACTAGATTTGAGGCAATGTGTAAAGTAGCTTGATTGTCACAAACAAGTGTCATGTGCTTGGTTTCCCCAAATCGAAGTTCTTTGAGGAGTTGCTTGAGCTAGATAAGCTCACATGTGGTTGAGGCAATGGCATGATACTTTGCCTCGGCACTAGACCATGCAACTACAGTTGTTTCTAACTCTTTCAGGATATGAGATTGTCTCCAATAAGTATACAATACCCGAAGTGGAACGCCTATTAGAAGGGATCCGCCCAATCTGCATCAAATACTCAACTATCTTAGTATGCCTCTTATCTTCGTAAATAAGGCCCTTCCTGGGCTCCATTGATATACTTCAAAATACATATAACAGGATCACACTGAGTTTACGAATTGACTAACCACACGTATTGCGAAAGAAATGTTTGGACGAGTAACTGAGATAGTTCAATTACCCAACTAATTTTCTATATCTCCAGGGTCAGATGGCTCCCCCTGATTTGGCAAGAGCTTGACATTAGGATCCATAGGAGTATCAACAGGTTTGCAACAAGTAAACTTGTTTCCTCTAAAATGTCAACAACATATTTCTCTGAGAGAACTATGTCATCTTTGGACTGTGCTACTTCAATGCCTAGAAAGTATTTGAGTTTGCCAAGATCTTTGGTCTGAAAGTGATTGCATAGGTGCTGTTTGATTTGTGCTATGCCATCATGTCACTCCTGTAATGACAATGTCATCAATATACACAACTAGGTAGGTGCAACCTCTCTGAGTATGATAATAAATACGAGTAGCCGCCCTCATTCCAAGTCATACCAAACTGCCAAACCACGTGGAGAACCTTCCAAACCAAGCCCGTGGAGACTGCTTAAGACCATACTTGATTTTCCTAGACGACAAACAATGCCAGAAGACTCCTTTTGAGCAACAAACCTAGGAGGTTGCTTCGTATAAACCTTTTTCCTCAAGATCACCATGGAGGAAGGCATTTTTAATATCCAACTAATGAATAGGCCAATGACGCATAGCAACCATAGAGAAATAAACGAACAAAAGCCATCTTGGAAACAGGGGAGAAAGTATCACTATAATCCAAACCAAATATTTGAGTGTATCATTTGGCAACAAACGGGCTTAAGACAACCTTAACCTTAAAAATCCACGACAACTAACCATAGATTTGCCCGGAGGGAGACACCAGTTCGAGGTACCACTATCTTGAAGTGCACACATCTCAGGATCATAGCTTGTCTCCGCCTAGGATGGGAGAAGGCCTCACCTGGAGTCTTAGGAATAGGCACAGAAGACAAAAAGACAGACAAGCATAATGCAGAAGATAGATGGTGATAAATCAAAGCACTATAGTGAGGAGACGGGTTACGAGTGGAACGAATTCCTTTACAAAAGGCAATGGGAAGATCAAGCGCATAGGAGGACTGAAGGCAATGGAGGATCGGGCAAAAGAAGAGTCCACATCAGCCATGACAGGCTCGGAGGAAGGAATAGGAGCGGCGGCGGCGCTCGTTAGTTGCAATGAGTGTCTGAGGTAGGACAAGCTCAGGAGTGGACAGGCTTGGCGATGGTAGAGAAGGGGCGGGGTATAGGTGTAGGGATAAGGGGTGGCAAAGGCATAAGGATCACAGGAAGCGGAGTTCCTTAGAAGTAGGAGATGTGGGATGGTTAGATGGCTCAAAAAGGGAATAGTGTCAAAAAAGGTAATATCCGCGAGACGAGGTAACGATGCAGTAGGAGAAAAATATCGAAAACCCTTTTGAGACCGAATGTAACCAAGAAAAACACATTTAAGTGAACGTGCAGGAGTTTGTCAAGACCAGGAGTTAAGTTGTGAACAAAACAAGTTAACCCAAAACGTGTAGGGGAAGGGAATGCAGGAGGTCATGGGGAAATAAGATGGAGTAGGGAACTTGGTAACTTAAAACAGAGGAAGGCATGCAATTAATTAAATAACATGAGTTAAAACAATATCCCCAAAAAATGAAAAGGTACATGATTATGAAGAAGAAGAGTACGTGTTGTTTCAATGAACTGATGATTTTTGCCCTCAGGACCCTATTTGTTAAGGTGTATGAGCACAAGACGTCTAGTGAAGAATGCTATAAGAAGCCAAAAATTGTTGAAAATCATAAGACAAATATTCTTTTGCATTATCACTACGTAAAGTGTGAATAGGAACATCAAAATGGGCTTTTATTTCTTGATAAAAATTGGTAAAAACATAAAACAACTCAGACCTATGTTTCAGGAAAAATAACCAAGTACAACGAGAATAGTCATCAATAAACATAACAAAATAACGAAATCCTAAACTAGACACCGTGCGACTAAGACCCCAAATAGCCGAGTGAACTAAAGTAAAGGGAGATGCAGTCGACTACTAACACTTAGGAAATAATGCTGCATGTGTTTGCTAAGTTGACGCAATTCACAAGGCAAATTGGGTAGTTTGGACAGGCTAGGCACCATGCGCTGAGTTGGCAAGGCTGGGATGGCCTAATTGGGCGTGGAGGGTGAGAAGATTGGTGGTGAGGGAGCAAACACTTGATGGGAGCGAAGCCAGGAGAGGCCACAAGACTCACATCCAATCATCCATCCCATGCTCCGCTCCTGCAAGCAAATAGAATCTTCAATGAATGAAATGATATACTTTAGGGCTTTAGTTAATCGATAAATAGAGAGTAGGTTGAAGGGAGAACCAGGAACATAAAGGAGAATCACTTGACATAGAAGGTAGGGGATGACCATGCCCACCCCTAAGACCGTGTGTGAGAACCGTTGGCTAAAGTGAAGGAGGTAAATATCCAAAAGTAGAGAGTGTGAAAAATAAAGTTTTATTACTGGAGATATGATCAGTGATGGTAGAATCAAGAACCCAAGGACCCAATGAGGCTGACTGAGAGACAAACAAAAGAATTATCAGTGTGTGCAACAAAGGCAGTGGAACCAAACGTTGCTCAAACCATTTTAGAAAATCGGTAGTCAACTAAAGACGGCTGATGCGAAGCAGGTGAGTTCAATGTAGCAAGAACACTACCCTGAGCAACATTAACAGAAGGACGCAAATGAGGATGCAAAATGTAACAGCGATCAATGGTGTAGCCTAACTTATGACGTGATCACACTTGTGGCGGGACTTTTGAGAACGGCCATGGTTGGTACTTTGCATGACGAGGGTAGAGGTATTAACCAAAGCCGGAAGGAGCTCGTGGGTAGTTTGGCGGAATCCAAAATAAAGAGGCAAACACCATGGAAAGAGTAGGCACAGTCGGTGATCCTAGAAGTTAATCATGGGTAGCAAAGTACTTTGAAGATAAACCATAAAAGGTCATGATCATAAAGAAAGAGCTATGTTGCTCCAACTCCTTCACGGGGTATCAACAGCGGCAAGAGTTCATTGAAATCATAGAGAGCACCGTGAATCTCACCCAAATAAAATGAAATAGAACCATCAAGCTGGTGAGAAGCAATGGCACTCATAAGGTCCTGACAAACACGTTAGAGACGTTGAGTGTCATTGGTGAATAGGGTCTTCGCCTACGCCCAACAGATTTACAAGTAACATGAGCCCAGGATATTTGATGGAAGGAGCAATGGTTTACTTGAGAATGCTACATAGCTCAGCATCAACCTTAACCCGCGGGGCGCTCATGACCTGGATGTTGACAGCCATCTTAGTGAGATGGTCGGCATAATCCTTGAGCCAAAGATGGATGTCAGATGCCCAAGTATCATAATTATTGCCATCAAACTTGTCAGTGGAAAGAGGCACACTGACATAACTAATGAACGCCAGAGGCTCAGGCTTGGAACACCCTTATTTTCAAAGGTAGAGTCTGGTATCCATGGGCACAAGGATGCAGGAGCAAAAGGGAATTACCAAAAAGTGACATCGTCAGAGAGTGCGGATCGTGAAACCAAGGATAGATCCGGAAGAGGAGAACAACGTGAGTCCAATGGAGGAGGCGATGATTTGAACATGTGGGACGCGCTGACGCGTGGCCAGAAGAGACTTAAACACAACAGAAGGAAGAAGCGGCACATGGGAGCACGTCTGAGGCGCCTTGCTAGGCCGAGGCGAGGCTAAGGGTGGGTCCCAGTGTGATTAGCGCGAAAAGTGGCCGTGCGGATAGGGGGCTAGTTCGCTGGAAAGGAGGCACAAAGGGGAATGGTGGGCAAACCAAAAAGGAAACACAGCTTGGCCGAAAATATTTTCACTAGAGGGCACAAGGCCCTCTTACAGCACGAATTAGGGTTTTCTTTCTTAGGCTGGATACCATGTGGAGAGAGAGAAAAAGAGAAAGTCATGAGGAATTCGTGTGTGTCAACTACACAATGGAGAGTATATAAAGATACTGTGTAATAAAAACAGTATAATTACAAATATATATTTTTCCTAATTGCTATATAATATTCCTAATTAGATATTTACAAATTTTAACTGGACTCATAATGTAAGGGTAAATAGGAGTGTGTTAACATAGGTTCCACGTACAAGTAACATTTTTCTTTCCTATCATGACGTCGACCACCAAAGATATGGTAACTATTTTTTTAATCTAAAAGTGTTTCATCTTTAAAGACCCCAGAAAAAACTAAAATAGTAGACTTATAAGAGTGTTACTTTACAAATCATATTTTTCAGATACTTCGTATTCTAATTAAGGTTTTATGTTTTATATATTCATATGATCAGAGTACCTGAAGCATTATTATTATTCAAAAGTGAATGCAAACTGGAATGCTGGTGGTGACAGATATACAAGTACCTTCATGTCAGAGGTTGAACTCCCTAGTGGATTTTGCTCCTCTTTTGTTTTGTTGTATCGATCAATTACTGATTTGATGCTGGAACAAAGTCGTTGAAATTCAAATTGCATCAGTCATATGTTTTGGTGACTGCTAGTATACAGTAAAAGAAATTAACAACAAACTATGCAGATACATGCGTGTTGGAAGACCCGTAATAATCTAGAACTTCATCAGGCAACAAACTGGGGGCACAAAGTGCCGATTAAGAAGACCAGATTTGGGCATGTGTTAATCGAAGAAGTTATTATGTTGCGATGATGCAGTTCGGCATTTCCCACACAGTGGAATGTAATTAAGGCATGCAATATATATGAATAACTTTGAATCCTGAAAAGATTGTGGTGCTTACTCAGCAGGACCAATTAAGTAGTCGTTTCAACCAAGCTGAGTGCTGGAATAACTCTGCAATATTTTTCATTTTCAGTTACCGATTTTTCAACTATCTGGAAACCGTCTCTACGCTCATATCGGTCACTAGGCCCTTTATTCCATTGTATTGTCTTTTAAAATTCTAGACATAGTGTAGGAAATAAAATATTTGAGTAGAATGTTGAAACACTTGTTAATTCAGACTAGATTTGGAAATACCGTAGCTGGTCTGCAAGCCAGATTCACACATTAATGAAAGAAACTATCACTAGAACACTCGTTCGCTCAAGTAGCTGAGTAAGGTTTCTTGGAACTAGAAGCTCCGCGATGATTATTGGATAGTTCGTTTGTACGTTATTATTTTAATTTTAATAAAGTATTTTTTAAGTAAAAACAGAATTATTAGAAAAATATAAATAGATTTTTGTTTAGAAGATTTAGTTTTCATCATCTGAAAAGATATTTCTTATAATATGAAAAATGTGTTTAACTAAAATTTTTTTAATATGACATTCAAACCTAAATTTTACATGGAAAGGTAAAGTAACTTCTATTTTATATAAGATTTTTTTTATCAAATGATTATTTGAAAATGGATCTCTTAGACATCCAAATTCATCCTAAGAATTTGTTGTGGTCATTGGAGTGTGGGGGTTGATTTTTTTATGTTAAAATTTTACATGACCTTATTATTTGTGATTTCTTACTATTGATTTAAATTATAGGACTTAAACATGATATGTTACACAATGAGATGAATGGTGAAATTTCAACATGAGAGTATTTATTTCCTTTAAGGGTGGTTTCGGTTTGCTTGGAGTGAAATGATTGTGGTGTGTTTTGTGGCTGATTTGTAGATGAGCGTTTTCTTTTTCTTTCACAGATTTTGTTGTCATTTTTGTGAGTTTCAAGTTAGAAGAGTTGTGTTTATGGGTTCGAGGCCCTTGATTTGGGTTTTGTTTAGAGAGGCTATGGGTTGTTAATATCTTATTTGTGAATTGTGGTTTTTTGAGTCTTCATGCCATGGTTTGGCAGAAAATTGTGGTGTGGTGTGTAGATGTGTGAATTTGTTGCTATGATTAATATTAGGTTTTTGGGTTCTACCAGCCTTGTGTGAACTTGTCGATTATGATCAGTTTAGAATTAAAGGGAAATGTTTTGGATTAGTGGCAATAATTTTGTCTTTTTAATAGTCATGCAGTTAGCGCTTGTAACTTTTCTTTACAAATAAATGAAAAAATTTAATAAAGAGATTAAGATACACATTTAAGAAAGCTTAGGAATTGATTCATGTTTTCTTTTAAATTAGGAGTACGAATTAAGTCGAGTTGAATCAAACTTAAATTTAATTTTAATGATCTTAGTATGTACGAAGAAGTGGACATTATATACAATAAAATTATATAAATTTAGAAATAAAGAATAAAATTAAAGAGGTATTCAATAATATATATTTCAATATAAATCATATCAGTATAAAAATAACATTAAGTTAAGTAAAACCTACTAATTGAATTATAAAAGCTTCTAATATCTTAGTCATCACTAATTATTCAAAAAATATATATATAATTTTCAAAAAATATTCTCAAATTGTGACTCGAACTTGATTGAAAAGTGCAGCAAATCAAATTTCATAACCCAGACAGGCCTAATATTCTTTATGCTGGGTAGGATTTCGGGTCAGATTGATTTCTTCTAAAAGTTTTGGTCTTTGCTGTAACACAGTAGTGCTTTTTAGTTCATCTAGGCCAACTCCACTCGAGAAAAATCCTTTGTTGTTGCATTACATATGCCATTATATTTTAGTTATCTTAGTTGTTTTGAATTGGAAAAGGAAAGAATTTAAAAAGAACGTAATCAAATTAATTGGTTTGTGATCTGATTGTTGGTAGGCTTCCCTTCTCATTGGGGGCTCAATAACTAATAAGAAAAAAAAGGAAAGAAAACAAAAAAAGGAAAGAAAACAATAAAAAAAAGGAAAACCGAAAAACCAAAAAAAAAAAGGAAGGAAAAACTAAAAGCATGCTACAGTAGCGTGAATTGGAAAAGTGAGAGACTGAAGGGTGTCGCGCATAGAGAAGAGAAAAAGAGCAGTGAAGGGGTTCATCATCAGATGGATAACGTGCTTCATTTATCACGAAAATTTAGTATGTTGTTCCTGATATTGAGCTTGATACTTTGATATAGCCGTTAATTTTATTGCCTTCTCTGGTGGCGTTTTGTGATATCCACATTGTGGAATTATATGGTTATGTTTTGCTCATTGGGTGAGTATTCTGTTGATTGTTGATATTCCCTAGGACTAGGAAGACTGATTGTATTCCTATTAATCATAGTGAAAGTTTTTACTAGACTAGGTCCCGTGAGTTTTTTTGTCCCTCTATTTGAGGGTTTTTACACGTTAAAAATTGCGATGTCTCCTATTTTATTTTTCTGTCAAATTATTATACTCCTAGTATTTTTGGTTCTACCTATTTAACTATAGTGGGGAAAATATTTGTTGCTTCCACTATTGATAAGGGTTCATTCTAAGATTTCCCCAACAAAGTGGTATCCAGAGCTTTGGTTATTTTTTTATCTTGCGGTTTAAATGGTGGGCCAAATATGATCAAGTTGGATTCCAAAAATTACTCAGTTTGGAAGACCCTCATGGAAGACATGCTATACAACAAGGATTTGTATGATCCAATTGAGGAGATAAATATAAGCCCTGATAAGTCTGAAGTCGAATGGAAAGAACGAATAGAAAAGTTGTTGCTTTGATTAGACAGTGGTTGGATCTTAGTGTGTATCCACATGTTGACAAGGAAACTAATGCTCAGAGCATGTGGCAAAAATTGGGAGATTTATATGAGAGGAATAATGTACAAAATAAGGCATATTTCATTTGGAAGCTGGTAAATATGAAATATAAAGAAGGTGATTCAATGCCAGAGTATTTGAATAGCTTCCAAGAGATTGTCAATCAACTAACAACCAATGAGATTACATTGCCTGATGAGTTGCAAGCATTGTTACTGTTGAGTTCTTTGCTTGATTAGGAAATTCTAGTTGTGACATTGACTAACTGAGCTCTAAATGGAAAGTTGACGTTATCAATGGTTAAAGAAAACATATTGAATGAAGATGCCAAAAGAAGAGAGGGGTTTGATTAGTGCCTTCACCCAGTCAGAAGCACTTGTTGTAGAGTTATGGGGAAGCCAGTAGAAGACCTCATAATACTAAGATAAGAAGTCGTAGCAAGTCAAGGGGTAAGTCCAAGACAAGAAAGGAATTTAATTGTTATCATTATGGCAAGCCGAGACACATCAAGAAGCATTGTAGGTACTTGAAAAGAGAGAAATCAAGAGAAAGAGATGAAGACAAAAATAGTAACAATGATAAAGATACTGCTATTGCATATGATGATGTCCTTGTTCTACATCATGAGAACTTCATAAATCTTGCATGTGATGATTCTAGTTGGATCATGGATTCTAGTGCCTCATGTCATGTTACTCCTAGGCGTGAGTTTTTCTCTACTTATACCGGTAACTTTGGCAGAATAAGGCTAAGAGATGAAGGGATATGCAAGATTTTTGGTATGGGAGATGTGTGGCTTGAAACTAGCATGGGTTGCAGATTAGTTGAAGAATGTTAGGCATACACCAGATATGCATCTTAGCTTGATGTCAATCAAAGCATTGGACGGAGAAGGTTACTACACTACCTTTGGTGGTGGAAAATTCAAAATCACCAAAAGGTCGCTAGTTGTTGCAAGAAAAGATAGTAGTTTTATAGCTCTCTACCAGTTGCCTGGAAAGTTGTGCAAAGAGGAGGTGAATGTTGTTGATGATTCCTCTTCAGACTTGTGGCATATGCGTCTTGGCCACTTGAATGAAAAAGACTTAGCGTTCTAGCTAAGAATCAATCTCTTCGGAAAAGGTACATCTTTAAAGACTTGCACTCATTGTTTTATTGGAAAGCATGCTAGAGTAGCTTTTCATTATTCAGGGCCCCATAGGAGACCACATGTGCTGGATTTAGTTCATACTGACATTTGCACTATGGGCACAAAAATGCTAGGAGGTGCATCATATTTTGTGACTTTTATTGATGACTACTCTCGAAAAGTGTGGGCTTTTGTTTTGAAATCTAAAGACCAGGTGCTCGGAGTTTTCAAGAGCTTCCATGCAAGTGTTGAAAAAGAAAAGGGAATGAAATTGAAATGTGTCCGAGCAGATAATGGTGGTGAGTACAAGGGTCCATTTGAAGACTATTGCAAAGAACATAGGATCAGGCTTGAGAAACAGTTCCCAAGACTCCTCAGCATAATGGAGTTGCAGAGAGAACCGTACTATCAATGATAGTATCAGATGTATGCTCTCTCATGTAAAGTTGTCCAAATCCTTTTGGGGTGAAGCAATGAGAACTACAGTGGATTTGATCAACCTTTCTCCTTCAGCTCCTCTAGATGGTGATGTTCCACAGAGAGTTTAGACGGGAAAGATGTCTCATACAATCACTTGAGAGTGTTTGGTTGAGGGCCTTTGTTCATGTTTCAAGAGATGAAAGGTCCAAGTTTGATGGAAAGTCCAAGAAGTGTATCTTCGTTGGTTATGGTCATGAAGACTTTGGTTACAGCTTATGGATTGACGAGTAAAAGAGTAATCAGAAGCTGTGATCTTTTTTGAAGACCAAACCATTGAAGATTTTGAGAAGAATAAGCCATGTCTCTTACTATAAGTAACAGTGATGTTGATCCAGAGTCTCCTCCTAGTACTCCTGTTGATGAGGGAGATGAAGAGTTTGATGATGGGAATACAGGTGATGAGCCTGACCTACTATTAAGGTGCCAGTTGAGCAAGTTCCACTAGAACCACCAGTTGAGCCACAATTGAGAAGATTTAGAAGACCGCATCAGCCTTCTAAGAAATACCCTTCAGATGAGTATGTGACTATCACTAATAGTGGGGAGCCAAAGAGCTACCAAGAGGCTAGCTCTGAAGAGCATAAAGACAAATGGTTGAAGGTTATGCAAGAGGAAATGAATTCCTTGCATGAGAATCACACCTTTGAGTTGATGAAGTTGTCAAAGGGTAGAAAAGCACTAAAAAATAAATGGGTGTTCAAGTTGAAAATTGAAAATAATGTCTCAGCCAAGGTACAAAACAAGGTTGGTTGTGAAAGGTTTTGAGCAGAAGAAAGGAATTGATTTTGAAGAGATTTTCTCACCAGTGGTGAAGATGTCTTCTATTCGAGTTGTGGTTGGTTTAGCACCAAGCTTGAATTTAGAGGTTGAGCAGCTTGATGTGAAGACCGCATTCCTTCATGGTGATTTGGAGGAAGAAATTTATATGGAACAACAGAGGGTTTCAAGGTTAAGGGAAAGGAGTTATATGGCCTCAAGCAAGTACCAAGGCAATGGTACAAGAAATTTGATTCTTTCATGGCCGATCATGGGTATAGTAAGACCACTTCAGACCATTGCATATTTGTCAAGAAATTCTTGATGGTGATTTCATAATTCTCTTGCTTTATGTGGATGACATGTTGATTGTTGTTCATGACAAGCAGAAGATTCAAAGTCTTAAGAGCAACTTGAGCAAGTCCATTGCTATGAAGGACTTGGGTTTTGCAAAGCAAATCTTTGGCATGAGGATCACTCGTGACAGGAAGAATGGTAAGTTGTGGTTATCTCAACAGAAATACATTGAGAAGGTGTTGGAGAGGTTTAACATGAGTAATTCAAAGCCTGTTGGTACTTCACTTGCTGGTCATTTCAAGTTGAGTTCACAACAATGCCCTACAAGTGAGAAAGAAAGAAGAGATGAAGAAGGTTCCACATGCGTCTAGGTTGGAGGTTGATATACGCTATGGTATGTACTAGGCCCGATATTGCTCATGTTGTTGGTGTTGTTAGTCGGTTTCTCTCTAATCCTAGTAAGGATCATTGGCAAGCTGTGAAGTGGATTTTTAGGTATTTGCGGGGCACTTCCAGAGTTTGTTTGTGCTTTGGTAGTGGTCAGCCTATATTAGATGGTTACACAGATGCGGATATGGTTGGTGATCTTGATTCTAGGAAGTCTACTTTGGGTACTTTATGACTTTTGCAGGGGGAGCCGTGTCATGGAAGGCTTCAGAAGTGTGTTGCTTTGTCTTCCACTGAGGCCAAATATATTGTTGTTACTGAAGCTTCAAAAGAACTCTTGTGGATGAGAAATTCCTACAAGAGTTGGGTCTTGATCAAGAGAAGTTTATGTTATTTTGTGATAATTAGAGTGCTATCAATCTCAGCAAGAACCGACATTTCATTCCAGGTCAAAGCACATAGAGGTGCGGTATCATTGGATACGTGAAACACGGAGATGAAGTCGCTTTCATTGGAAAAGATCCATACTGATGACAATGGTTCAGATATGATGACTAAAGCTTTGCCGACGGTGAAGTTTATTTCTTGCAGAGAGAAGGGTTAGTAGAGAGCACATCCCCACTTGAGTCGGGAAAGGAGAGATTTGTTGGTAGGCTTCCCTCCTCATTGGGGCCCAACAACTAATAAGAAAAAAAAAGGAAAGAAAACCAAAAAAAAAAAGAAAAACCGAAAAACAAAAAAAAGGAAGGAAAAACTAAAAGCATGCTACAGGAGCGTGAATTGGAAAAGTGAAAGACGAAGGGTGCTGCGAGAGAAGAGAAAAGGGCAGTGTAGGGGTTCATCAGATGGGTAAACGTGTTTTATTTATCACAAAAATTTAGTATGTTGTTCCTGATATTGAGTTTGATACTTTGATATAGCCTGTTAATTTTATTGCCTTCTCTGATGACTGTTTTGTGATATCCACATTGTGAAGTTATATGATTGTGTTCCGCCCATTGGGTGTGTATTCTATTGATTGTTGAGATTCCCTAATGCTACTAGGAAGACTGATTGTATTTCCATTGATCATAGTGAAAGTTTTTACCTGGTTAGGTCCCGTGGGTTTTTTCTCTATTTGGGCGTTTTCCCACGTTAAAAATTATAATGTCTCTATTTTATTTTTCTGCCAAATTATTATACTACCTAGAGTATTTTTGGTTCTACCTATTTAACTGCATAGGTGGGAGAAATATTTGTTGCTTTCGTTGTTGATAATAGGTGCATTCCTAAGATTTTCCCAACACTGATCACTCACAATTCATTATACTTGGCTACGTTGACCTGCAAATTCTTCATTGTATCAGTGTGTCTACTTATGTAAAAAGGGAACGACAGAGATATGATTGAGAACCTCCATACTTATAATACTGGGAAGAAAACTATATATTTCCTTCCAATTCATTACACTTAAATTTTTGTCAAATGATATTTAATATAGCATGAAAGACCACAAAAATTTAGGTTCTCTAGTAATATAGGAGTTAATACTGAATTTACATGCAAAGTAACATACTTAGAAATCCTCCTATTTGTAATTTGGTCGACCAAAGGTTTGGAAAACAACTCCGTGAGGGCCTTTCACACCAGACGCAAAACGTGTGCTACGGCCGTCTTAATCTACTCCTAAATAGCATACGAAGAGAATTGCGTTTAAGCAAAAGAAAAACATATACCATACAGGAGGGAAAAAAATACCATGGAACTAATGACTTGATGTATTTCTGCTTTTCAGAACAGGTTTGTATATGTTGAAAGAACAATAAAACATCTATTTTTGTTTCAACAGATTTTTCACGCTTTTCGGATATGAGATTAATTTCACTATGAGAACTGAAGTAGTCATTGAACTGGCAAGATGAGGTATTAAAGCTTTTGAAGTTAGATCAGATTTTACTTGGTTGTGTACACAAATGAGAATCGTATAAGTATAACATGACCATATAATAAAAAAAATATGCAAAAAAATTGAAATACAGTTATAACATTGTGAAATAACTATTCTCTCTTTAATATGTAGAAGTCTCAAATCTAATAAAAGGGAAGGGATAAACATTGTCATTCTATGACAGTATATATATATATATATATATAACGCAAATGACTCAAAAGTGGTTAATTCCACTAGTAGTAGCGATAACGATCTCAAGCTAACTTCAAATATTATCTAGAGTTTAAATGCAAGAATTATCACTTTTAAGTGTTTTACCTAAATATTGCTTGACTAGAAGAGTTAGATTCAGAAGAATGTTAAGCGAAACGCCTGGGTCTAAGACCGAAAGATATACTCTTATAGTCTTATTTGTCTAACATTAGACATCAGTAGAGGAATTTTGAGTTTTGGTAACAAATAGAGAATTTAAGAAATGCTTTCTAGTGTTTAAAAAATTTGAAGTGATTTTTATTTAGGCATGGGCTGATTTTCTGATAAGTCTTGAACGATTCGCACAGTTAATCAAAAGTTTATTTATTCAAATATCAACTTTTTGGGTCTGGGTGGGGTATTTTTTTTGAGGGGGCATAGCCGTATAGGATGCGGGAGCGGGATCCTAGATTCCTCGGGGGCGAACTCATCCCCTTCTCCAATAGACATTACCACCAAGCCAACGCCTAGTCAGTAATCAAATATCATTTTTGAATTTTCCCTTTATAAGGGTTGATGGATTGGCAAATGATCAGGTCTTGGTTTTCTTAATCCATCAGGTTAGGCAAGTCTGAGTCTAATAATGCAAATATATTAACACTGTAGAATTCTTTTTTCAAGAAACAATTTCCTGTTGAGGGTGAGCTTTGACTTCACGTCAAGTTTACAGTCTTTCAACTTGAAGGTCAACTTTAGATCCTATAAGCAGTCTTTATAGACTCTATCGGATAGAAGGCTTACATACTGAGCTGCCTCCTTTAAAAGTTTTTCAACTGTTCGACTTGGTGCCTGTGTGATTTGCACTTTTGGAACTCCAAAAGTAATTTTAAGAAAATGAAAATGAGATTTTAAGATGGTGAATTTTATCATGGATTTCTTATCTTTGCATCTATCATTAACCTATTATTAGTCTTTGAATTAAACCATTCAATAAAATAACAAGTATTCGATGACTAATAATAAAAAATTCATAATAGATTTACAAATTTGAGACCCATCTTATAATTTGTCTTTTAGGATAATTAATAGGTTTGGTAAATTTTTCATTTTACTAAAAGTACTTTTTAAAGCAATTGTAAATACTTTTGACAGAAGTATTATTAAAGACACTTTTCATTTTAAGAAAAGTACCTTTAGGATAAAATCCTACTATTATTCTTATATTAATAACTAAAATTAAAATTATTTTAGTTTATCCTAGCTATCTAAATAAAAATTATTCTCTTCAACTTGCTTTTATATACTCAAACCAAACACAAATTAATTCTTTTAAAAGTAATTTATCTAAAAGTAATTATTTTCAACTTAACTCTTTTAAAAGCAATTCTACTAGAAGATGAACCAATGGATCCTTTGAATATGTGTGGTTAGGAAATAAAAGTGAGATACAAATTTTTATAAATAAGCTCTATGTATAAAATTATATATGAACCTTATCCATAAAAAAATTTAGCCAAATTTTTATTCCTCCAACAAAACATACCCTTAATGTTATTTACTACTTTGTGTTCAAGATCAATTGAAAACAAAAACATTGGTTCAGTTTGATTTTCGATTGACAAACTCAAAACTGAATCAGACTAAACCAAACATATATTATTCAAAATTCGGTTATATCCTTATTTTTATTAAATATTAACAAAACCGTAATCCATTCTTCTTTCTGTAGTTTGAGTGGCTCCTAGTCCTCTTTCCATCGTCGTTGTCTTTGTCTCTTTACTCTCCTTCGCATTTTCATGTTGCTCTTCCTATACTCATCAACTCTTGCTCTCTGAGAAATATTTATATCCTCTTAAAATATATTTAATGTGCCTATAAGAATGCATCGCTACTTATCTTAATTTTTTTTATCTATATAACTTTTAAATATTATAAATAAAAATGAATAATTGTGAATGTTTCTTAAACACACATTAAATGTGCAAGAACATGCAAGAATTTTTCTTGCACTCATTGGAGTCGTCATCTCACGGTTGCCCTACACCAATTGCCATATGTACTCTTGGACTCGGCTCTTCCTTTCTAGCTCAATGCTTTTAGTCGTGGCTGCCACAATGCGAGCTTGCTCTGGGAGCGGATTGACTCACGATGACTTTTTTTTTTAATTAGCTCTTCAATGTTTTATTTTTATTTTTTATTTTTGTGTGACTGATTTCTAAAACACTACTGTGTGTGTGAAATTATCTAGGTTTTCCTCAATTTGCCTTTGGGGAACTATTAACTTAGATATTTGATTTCAGGAAATATAACTGTAGAGGTAGTTTCGTATTGATTTAGTTCTATTTCGGTTGTATCATGAACATTGTCACCACTTGAACCACCCTTTTTGAACATAATAACTTGTTTGAAAGAGTGTTTTGTGGATTTAGTTAATAGGAACAGATCTCTTGAAATCAAGAAAACAAACAGTTCCAAAATGTTGAGTTTATTCTTTTTAACACAAAGTATTCCCTTATTAACGTCAATCTTCTAATTAGTGCATGGTAAGAACAAACTAAATAGCATTTTTTATTTAGTTTTTATATTTGATTTCATTTTATATAATTGAATTCGAAAACAAAATATGTAACCCGAACCAAATAAATTGATTTTAAATGGATAAAAAGAATCGAAAGAAAATCAATTCTCAATAATAAAAAAGGAAACTGTTTTAGATGTATATAAAATATACATGTTTTATCCCCATAATCTTATTATCTTTGACCCCATATTAAGATAAAATAATGTAAAACATCTTGTTATACATGGATATTATTTTTGGCCCCACTACCTATATTTTCTGGATATGTTGTTGAGTGTAATGTAGTTTACTTTAAAATAATTCATAAATTCTAATGTCCAGTCAATATGAGCAACATATTCAAATTAGCAATAAATGATGTTACCCTAGGAATCTTTTAATAATTAACCCAAATCTTTTTTGCATGTACAATATAATACTTTCTCTGCTCTCAAATAACAATCCATTTTAAAAATGGACTTTGTCTAAAAATAAATGTCCATTTCACGAACTCCAATAGTATTAATTTTTTTTTTTATAAATGCCCTTATTAAATAATGAGAGAGAAGAAGGAGAGAGAAATTAGCAGATAAAGAGGGAGAAAGGTGGAGTTAAAAAGTAAAAGGATAATTTAGTAAACTACTTTGAATCTTTTTTTAATATTGATATTTTTTCAATAATTACCTTAATACTAGTATGCATTTATAATTGGATAATTATTTAAGAATGAAAGGAGTATTTACATAATAAAAATGAACTTAGAGTAGTATTCGACACATAAATAAGGCTTAGAAATAAGGGACAACTAACCTATAATATCCTAAAGTGAAGGATAGTTTCACAGCTAAGAGTGTGATGAAACGTCTTATGATTAAAATATATGTAGAAACATTACTGTGTTATAATTCAATGTTTCCTTATATATTATATATATATATATATATATATATATATATATATATATATATATATATATATATATATATTGATCTCTGCTTACTCTCTAACTTAAAATTGAAATCACCTAGAAAGAACAATAATAAAATCTTCGCTTTACTCACTCTGTCCTACATTTATAAAACTAGTTTAAAATAAGTTTTCACAAAAGGTTAATCACAATTGTAATCAAAATTAGTTCATAATCTCATATAAATTAAAAGAATGTTTACTATAAGTGTTTTTTATATGAAAGATTAATTAGGTAGGGAAGCCTAATCCCCAAAATCTGAAGTGATAAACGGTATGGTCACTCTTCAAGAGAGTTTTCTATAATTCGAATCCCCAACTTTGTAAGTAAAACTCACTCAAGACTTAACCTGCTTCTATTGAGCTAACTCCATTTGAGTGTTTAGCATAAGTGTTAAACCATTGAAAATACCTATAATTTACAGCGATACTTGCAGATATGACTAGACATGTAAATCAGTGTATATATCTATGATCGTAGACTTATGTTCTCTTCTCTCTTTTTTTTTTTTAAAGACTATTGTCCTATAGACCTTTTTTTCGTACAAGTATTGTAGCAGTATTTTAAATTGTGATTGTCGTCAAAGGCAGTTGTTGCAGTTCAGATAATACGATCATCGCGAAGCACATTGTGGTTGGTGCAGCATGAAAATTTTTATGTGTTTGCAACTTGAAAGGAACCTGTTGGGATTTGATGCGGTATGTTGGGCTCGTTGAATCCTAATGCGACCCAATGCGATTCTGATGCGGTTACTTTACAGTCAATTTATGTGAAAATGCATCACACTACAATTGGGATCTAATGCGTTGCAATTTAAAACATTGGAACGTAGTATTCATCGTAATACATACCAATATATATTGTTGATTCAATTAATAATTAAACAAGGTGCAGTATTTATTTAGATGAGAAATATCAATGGAGACAGGTTAAATTAACCTTGAATCTACACTTATGCAGTCTTGTAACAATGAGGCATTTTTTAACACAATCCGTGATACATGAATGTGCAGCAGGTTTGGAATCTGGATGAGATTGACAAAATTTAGTGTATGATTCTTTTAATCAATTACGTACCATTTTGATGTGATGGAAAGAAGATATAAAGATAATGATATTCAACTTTCATTATGTTTTTGGAATGACCTTACTCTGTGTGTAGTACTTTGCTTGTATTAATACACTTTTTTGACCAACTTTCAGTCTACTCTTGTGGATGAGACTCATGCAGAATAGTCGATATTATATTGTAGCAATGTAAACTGTTTTACGCTAAGGCCTAGTTTGGCGCTGTTAAGTCTTACATTCATTTTTTTAGTTAAGGCTTTCTGAATGTATTTTTATAAAATTCAGATGTGTTAGCTACGGTTGCCATGCATATTTCTAATTTACCAAATGGATTGTATTCGTACCCATTTCCTCATCAAAACCAATCTAAAAAATTAATACCTCAAAACTATAGTCCTGATTAATCACAATCTATAAAGTACCTCATCCGTACGGACAATCCTTGAGAACTAAAACCTATAGCTAATAGCTTAACACTCAATGATATTGAAATTCCAGCACACCAGATCATAAGGTCAGCAAATCCGGCCTCATTCTTTAGCAGAACATCTTACGATAAGGGATAATCTAATATAATATAGCATAGGTGCCAATGTGCCACAATGTATGACATCTTGACCCCTTTCACGGATAAAGTGCATATAAATATGAACATTTTGATAGAACTATAGTCAATTCTAGTTCCCAAACTCTAAAAATTCATCAAGAATCCACTATTTTGATTATTTCACAATATATCTACAATGAAGGTAATTCATCTATTTATAGATCCAAGCAACCCACTAATATCTCTAAGAATCTGACTGCCTATTGCTAATACACCTATTGACTTTGGGTGTGTAAAACATTTCCTCCTGAACTGCACATGTGCCACGAAGTAGCTGCAACCTTCTTACACTAATTAGGCAAGCAACGCTTCACAAACTCCCACAACGTCCCTCTTCCAAGTTACGGAACAAAACTACACCTCAAGCTAGCTTTTCAACTCCTCAAACTAACGCCATTTACGTCCTTAAGGTCAGTAATACAGTATAAACTAATTGCAGGCTACGGATCTTACAGAAAAGACAAAAAAAAAGAAAGGAAAGTTCTCACGCCTAACAACAGATCAAAGTTTTCTATTGCTAGCAGCCGCCCTGTCCTAAAGTCACGCGAATTTTACCTAAACAAACAGAAAACCACTAGACCACTAACCTGACCACTAACCTCGTGTTCAGCTACGACTTACGAATCAATTTTGCAACAACGCCAATATCAGCAGCACTCATTAACAAACACATAGCAATCAACACGATGCACATCAGCACATATATATTTCGAAATCGCATAGAAAAAAAAAGAAGATCTGAGAGCTTAGCGAGCACACCTGGTGTTGGCGAAATCGTATAGTCTTCCAGTGCTGGAGAAGATCATGACTCCAACCTCGGCATCGCACAGGATCGAAAGCTCCTTCGCCTTCTTCAGCAAACCACTCCTTCGCTTCGAGAACGTCACCTGCCTGCTCGTTGAGTTGTCGATCCGCCTTATCACGATCTTCCCTCTCCCCATTTATATGTCCAATCAAAACCCTAGCTCGCTACTCCTACGAAACAGATCAACCACACAGAAGGTTCAATTAATTTCGCAAAGAAACAAAAAAAATCGAAAATAGAGAGCAAAATTAAACGAAGTAGCGGAAACTGTTCTGTGAATAGCGCAGAGAGAGAGAAAATAGTCCATTCCGTTCGAGAGTACTGTGTTCGGATGCAAGAGAAAACGACGGAAAATGAATGAGAAAAAAAAATCGGATTGATTTTCCAAGAAAAAAAAGAAGAATCTTCAAAAGAAAAAAAGAGGAGAAAAAAAAAAAGCGAAAAAGTAAAGAGGAGAGAGAGACAAAGCGTGCTTACTGTGACGGCTTTGATTTGTAAGAGACAAATGAGGGTGCTCAGTCTGCAGAGAACTGTACTGAAAATCACCTCAGGTGAAGGAAGCCCTGCTAGCTATATAAGGAAAGTTTGGAAACCGCTTTTGTTGGGGTGGAGTGAAACCACTAGTGGTTTTGGTATTTTTTTTTTTTACAAGAGTAGATGGGGATTGGGGGCACGTGGCCCAATCAGGTTCTGACTCCTGATACCTTATTCGGCTGGTATTATTCGTTTCTTGACAATTGAGCCGGCTACCGTATCTGACGTTGACGCGTGGAGCCTACGAGTACGCCTCCCGTATCTAGGTCGTATATATTTGATTCATAGATGGTGCTTTCTTCTTTCACATATGTCTCCTAGGTTTTTAATATTTTCTCACGGATAGAAATTTCCACTCCAATTTTTATTCCTTTACCAATAGCCTTACACTTAAATGAC
The DNA here is from genome assembly GCA_030441495.1 of Dalbergia oliveri. Classification (NCBI taxonomy): domain Eukaryota; kingdom Viridiplantae; phylum Streptophyta; class Magnoliopsida; order Fabales; family Fabaceae; genus Dalbergia; species Dalbergia oliveri. Next base: position 13,472,698 of record JAMLFY010000003.1, on the reverse strand, counting down.
CGTTAAAATAACATGAAAATTAATTTTAAAATATAAATTAAAAGCATGTAAAATGACTTCTATGACCCCATCTGCCTCTTTAATTTTTATAAGATGCCACTCTGTACCATAAGAACAAATAGTATTTTATTTCTCTTATATTGTATCGTCAACTCTTAAAAACTAATCAAAATCAATCAAACAAAAATACATCAATCACAAACCATGAAATAGAACACAATCAAAACAAAATTAGATCCCCATAACAAACTCAACTCATAATAAATATCCACAATCGAAGCTCAATTAGAGCTAACAAAAAAAAAAAGAACAAAAAAAAGCTAGAACATAACCACTGTGCATCATCATCTTCTTCACCCCACCACCACTTTTTTGTTGCCAACCTTGCTGTACACTGCCTGTAAGTGGCGTAAAACTACTTGTAGCCCAACAAAAAAAAAGAAGGAAGAAGTTAAAGAAAGTTACACCAAATGACAGTTGTGGAGTTACTATGAATGCAATAACTTCACATGAAAGCATAGGAATCACGGAATTACTGTATTGCATAGTAATGCACAATAACTTCACATGTGAGCACTGAAATCATGAGAGTTATTGTGCATAACTCCCAAGCCTATATAAAAGGAGAGTTTTTCATTTGAATTCTCAGAGAAAAGAAAGAGCACATAGAGAGAAAAATATACATAGTATCTTCTAAGAGTTTCTCTTATTTTTATGGAGAGATGTGTATTCTCCTAGTATAAGAGAGGGTGTTATTGTTATCTTTTTATATTTGGAGAGTGTAATTTTTATCTTCCACATAGTAAAAATTTTTTTCGCTCTTCTCATGTTTTTCCTTCATTATTAAGGGGTTTTTCATGTAAATATTCTGTGTCAATTCAATTCTCTCAACTCTATTTTAGTTTCGTTGATCTGTTTCCATAATTCTGGACCTAACACTGTCAACAACCATTGTGAAGCCATCAAACTACTAAGCGAAGCCTCTTCCTAATGCTGCTTTAGCTACATAAGACCCTAACCCACAGTGCCTAGCCACCGTTACTAACCAAAGATCATCATTTTGTAGTAAGTCAACCAAATCTCATTATTACTAGTTAAAAAAAAAAGCTTAAAATTTTTTTATCCATAGAAATACATCAATCTTGGTTTTGACTTCTAACATTTTTTTTTCAATGCAAGCATCTTCAAAACAATTTGGCTTAGTCATTATCAATAGTTCGCCTATGGTACATGTTGAACTGGCCAACAAAAGGTCATGTAATCCAGTCCTATATAGCCTATAGTAATCCTATGTGGCATATCATATATAATCCTATGTGTAAACCCAATTTACAATAGTGTTTGACATTTAGGAGTATGATGTGTTACATAGAATTACTAGCATATATGATTTGATATTGTGACCTTCCATTGACTAGCTTTGCATGCATTGTAAACAAACTAATGATAGGGACTAAAATAAAATAATTTTGAAAATGTTTGGACTGAAGAAAAAATATGGACCAAAAGAAAAATTCACTTATATTTCAAGGACCAAAAATAAACAAATTTAATTCAAAAGAAAATCATTTTGCTGAAAGTATTGCATGTGGCTCTATGATTAAGGTGAAATCACACGTATGTTTTGTCTAGTAACTGTAGCTAGATACATTAGTTTTCTAATGTACCACAATGACACTGTTTTCCACCACGACTATTAATAAGAAATAAAGGGAATATTTCGCTAATAGACCATAATCCATAAACTACTATTACATTATGTAAATCGTACACAAATTCATATGAGTTAATGTTCATTTTAATCCTAGACTTTATACTCATAAGTTATTATAGTCTCTAACTTTTAAAATAAGTCAAATTAGTTCCTAACATTGCAAAATGTGAGACATCTTATTAGTCCCTTAGCCCACTTTTATTTAACATTGTATCAATTAAATAATGATGTATAACGTTAAGTGATACTTTGATACATCTTATATTATCTGAAGTAGAATTAAGTTTGAAATAATTAATTTGGTGTTTAAAATTACACAAAATAAGTTATTTAAATATTTTTTCAAGTTATAAATTGACTTATTTTGTCCCATTTTAGGCACTAATAAGTCATTTTAAACTTCATTATACTTTATATGATACATGGCATGTTAAGGTAGCACTTAACGTTACATATTATAATTTAATTGATAAAATATTAAATGAAATGGGATGATGAACTAACTTGATTTGCATTTTGCAATGAACTAATTTGACTCATTTTAAGAGTTAAGAACTAAAATGACTTACGGATGTAAAGTTAGAGACTAAAATAAATATTAACTCTTCATGGTAAAAATATGGAAAAACTAAAAACAAATTAACTTTATACTCATGGAGGAAGAGCTTTTTCTTCCTCTAGAGGTACCTCAACCATTAAAACAACCAAAAAGATGAAAGAGAAATAACAATTAAAAAAATTAAATAAGTGGTTAAGGTACTATGTGGAGGAAGAAAATCCTTCCTCAAGACTCTAAAAATATATATTGCTAAATAAATCATTTCTAATAAATATCTGTAGGGAGATGAATATTATTTTATTAGGTTTGCATTTTTGTTTTTATCCAAAAGAAAAAAAAACTTTAATTTGTACATATTTTTGTTATGTAATCTTTTTTTGAAAAAAAAAAGTAACAATTCTCTCTTAGGTGGTTAAATTTGAAAGGTTTGGATATATAGTATGTATTAATCTATCATGAGTTTAAATCTCATTACTTGAAAGGTATAAAAAGAGTTTATGTTCCTTAATAATAAAAAAAGGTTATGTTCTATTTGTTGGTTTTGTTTGAAAGTAGTAAAATTATGAATGTGTCAAAGAGATTTCGATCCTTTATATGTATTGCCAGTTTAAATTAAAAAAAAAAAGCTTTTTAATAGTGCTCGAAAAACAATTGTTACCATAACCTTCATTTAAATTAAAAAGTAATTTATAGAGTTTAAAATAATAATTTACTTCATTTGCATTACTTGAAATATAATTTACTACATCAATTTTAGAATAATTATTTTATTTTAAATACTTATTAAAATTAATAAAATAATTAAAAATATATTAATTTTAAAATAAATTTACTAAATTATTCTTCTTTTATTAATTTATATTTGACAAAAAAAAATAAAATTGGCAATTATTCAATGGCATGGTTACAATTTAACCTTAGCCACTGCACGCTAACGGAAACTGAAGTGACAGATGGCATTGGTCCTCACTGCAAGCGCATGCGCGCCCAAAAAGCCGCGGAGTGCTGACCATCCTAGGTAGATGTAGGACAGGTGACAGGTGACAGGTGTCGTTATTTTATGTGGAAAATGGCAATATCAAATTTGAAAAAAAGAGAGAGAGAGAAGGGGTTTCTATTACTGTTATGTTAAGGTTTCCAAATCAGGAAATCAGTGACCGTGCCTTTAGCAATATGGGGTAGCCAAAGCTTTCGGATTCTTTCTTTCTATCCCATTCTCTCTCTTTCCCTTTATTTTTAGTTTTTTCTTTTTAGGTACAAGGATTGAGGATTCCCTCTATTTTTGGTAAGAACCATATATATCAGGTACGTGCTATTTTGATGCTTTTTGTCCACCTTTTCTGATAGCAGTGGTTGTACCACTTTTGCTACTGGTAACATAAATCTCAACCTGAACCCACCAAAATATTCTGTTTTCCATGATTAAGCCAACGTAATTGTGAATTTTATGTGTCTCTTTCTTGTCTTTGGATACGTTTTATTGGTTTAATTAATTACAAGTTGAGCACATTAGTACTTACCTATGAAGCACAGACCATGAGAATACGAAATGCAACATAGATACGAAACACATAAAACTCAAAAAATTATAAGACACACAACATATATAATTTTTTTATTTTGTTGTATGGTTTTTTTTTTTTTTTGAATTGTTTTATAGTGTTTGTATAATTTTTTTATCTAATTAATTCTTCTTTTTATTTTTTTGTGATCAACTGAAAATTTTCAAAATGACCCAACTAGGTTTTTGTGTCCAGTGTATGTCCGAGCAAAAAAATTATTTTTTTAATTGGACGCGTATAGACAAGTGTCATGTGGGTGTCAGTGTCTGAAACGTGTCCAACACGAACACACCAGTCAATATGTCTGTGCTTCTTATGTAGTGACCAAGAACTTAACATAAACATTAACTTCAAAATAAATGTGTTGTAATATGCAAGGTTACATACGAATGCAGACATACTGAGTGATTTAATTTCTTGGAAATTTAACAATCTTATTTAAGAGTATTAAAATAGCGTCATGATACTATTAGTATAGCTATGACTATTTCTATTTTTGAGTTGGGTTTAGCGAGAGGAAGGGAGGGAGGATAATGACTCATGACCTAGTAAATTTAAAACGAGATTTCTTGGGGCTACAAAGAAATCTAAGAGTCTGTTGGTTTTAGTTTAGTTTCAGTTTTTCAAATTTTATGAAGGAAATACTAAAATTTAAAAACTAAAAGCCTATTTTCCAGTTTCAATTTTTAGATTTCAGGATTTTATGAAGGAAATACTGAAAATTGCAAATGAAAATTGAAAAATGGAATTTGTTGTAGGCCTATTTTGAGTTTCTAGTTTTCAATTTTCATTTTCACTTTTGCTTTTAGGATTTTGTGAAGGAAATCCTGAAAACTGAAAAATGAAATTTGTAGTTTTCAAAATTTTCAGGATTTCCTTCATAAAATCTGAAAACTAGAAAATTGAAACTGAAACTCAAAAAAAAAGGCCTAACAAATTCAAGTTTCAATTTTCATTTTCAATTTTCAGGATTTCCTTCATAAAATCCTAAAAAAAAAAAAATGAAACTGAAAACTAAAAACTCAAACCAAATATGCTTGTAGTTTTTAGAATTTTCAATATTTCCTTCATAAAATTTGAAAAACTGAAAATGAAACTGGAAATTGGAAACTCAAATCAAACAAGCCTTACAAATTCCAATTTTCAGTTTTAATTTCCAATTTTCAATATTTCCTTTACAAAATCCTGAAAACTAAAAAACTAAAAATGAAAACTAAAAATTGAAACCAAACAAGTGGCCCTTAAATTTTTCTTACTAAAATGAAATAAAGATAAACTTTTCTAATAATACTTTAATAATTAAGGAGATTGTTGATTGTTTAAAGTTATCAATAAAATATGGGCTAAAATTTACTCAAAGAGTCGCCTCCAAAAATTATTGCTGAGATGAGCTGAAGCAATAAAAATGTATAAAAAGTTGTGTCAGTGGAGAATTTAAACCTCTCTTAAATTGATTTCATGCTACTTGACTCACTTTTTTCATTTTAGAATCCAGGGTATTCACAACGTAATTGAAAGCGATGACTAATTCGCTTGAGGCATGCATGGAGCTCATAGACATGCACTTCTTCTTACTAGGAGACCTTCTCCATACACACCATTGGAATCAAATCTCACACTAGATGTTTAAGCATCCTCGTGATTTACTACTCGACTCATCTGATCTTGAATAATATTTAATTTGAATGATTTACATTATCAATATAAAGAACTAATAAAAAATATTTTAACAAAGCCCAATAAACATGCTACTTCACGATTCGACTTGGGAATGTGATAGGCACGTAAGGAATCTCATCTCCACTCAAGTTTCGTGATCTCTAATCGTATTATATACATAATTTAATTATAAAGTCGATTTCTAAATATAATTTAACTAGCAATTTCAAATCATGATGATAATCCTAAATAACCCATCTCATAAATCAACTATAAAATTGTAGTTGTATTACAAAATAAACTGAGTTGCTCAATTACAAAAGAACCGTGTAGCTATAAACCTTTTTAAATACAAAACAAATATCATCATGATTAATCAAAAAGCTAAATCATGCATGGTCCAGGACTCTACCCGCACGCATTAGAGCACTCTATACAAAAATAATCAATATTTCGCACCAAGATGAAGCTTACCCAAACTAGTGATCAATTGCTGCTAAGGGGGGAAGGTGGAGGATCCAATAATGCAACTTGGATCTGTAAGGAAAAAGGAAAAGAGGGTGAATTTTATCTTAAAGCTTAGTGAGTAGATCTCACCCACAACTATACATGGGATAAGAAGAAATGTACATAATAATAATGCAATATTTGTAAATCAGTTTCATTTATAATATATAGTAGATATGAAATCACTAATTTACTAGAAACATAAAATTCATATTTCTTTCTCAAGGATTACGGGAGAGTGCAAACTATCCATCCACTTGGAGGGTGGTGCTCAGTCGGTTGTGAATAAGAGTACCTAGCTAAGATCTTAAGGTCCCTCGCGAAGCGTTGCTCATGGACTAATCTAAATAAGAATAATTTGCCCCTCGCGAGCACTTCATAGACCAAGGTTAACGATTTGACTATCGCTAATTCATAAGGAATCCCCTATTCTAAACCATGCTGAATTCATAATAAAAAAAGGTTCTATAATTCTACTTTCAACATTTCTTTCTTCTTGTAAATAACCATAAAGTTTCCCATTTAATTTTCATCAATCATAACAAATCCTCATCATCATAGTCAAATCTAAAATCATGAATTAAATCATCTAAAAGCTATTATAGTTCATATATGGTCCTATACATTTGAGAAAATAAAAAAATTTCATGAGAATTCTTAAACATACTTTCTATTTCTTGCAAAAGCACATATAAACTTGTATTATGTCAAAACTCAAGTGTAAATCCTCTAAACATTTCATAACACTAGAAAATAATTATACAATGACCAAAATTAGGCTATGGGATCAAACCTATTCACTTGGAGGGATAGAATGTGAAGGACTAACACCAAGAGAGCTCTGGAAAGAGGGATGACACCAATGTCTGCCATTGAAGTAGCAAAACTAAGGATTAATCTCTAATAATCTTTAGACAACTATAAAATAACTTTAAAAATATTGGGGGAGCACCCTCACTTGATAACAACTAAGAACATAAACACCCCACACTTAAGAACATGAAAGAAAAGCGAGAAAGGAAGCATAAATCAATAACCAATCTCACCTTGAAGCTTGGGGAAGTGGATTTGAGTGGGATTGAGAAAGAAAGGGAGAAAATGTGTTGAGGAAGCTAGGTTTTCAGAAATGGGAAGGGGGAGCCTCAGTTAGGGGTTTTTAAAGGGATTGGGGGATCATTTATCAAAATTGTATCATTTTAGTACTGGACTAACATCGAGGACATGCTAGGTCCTACCATTATAGCGCTCAAAGGGCCTTAAGCTCCCCTCCTGGAAAATGCACAGACCTAACTGCAAGCGGTTGCAGAAATCACAAAATGCGGTCCGGGCACCTACCACCACTATAACAATCTTGAACCATTATAGCGGTGTTAGAAGAAGGCTAGCTGCACTAAAGTTGGCATTCTGCATCGTCCGGGCCTTCTCGACAACTCGAGTAGGTCCAGGACCTTAAAGCCATACTAGACTTGTCTAGGGACACATGTATCTGATGTATTACAACTACGCATTACAAGAATTTGGTAGTCTATCTCTATCTGCTAATCTGTTTATTTGAATTAAAAAATGAAATATCATGACTTTTTTTAGCAATTATATAACCTCCAAGTTTAGATTTAATTAGTTTCAATGGTTCAGATGTTAATTTGGATTTGATGTTAAAATAATAAAATATTTTAACAAAGCTCAATAAATAAGCTACACGTTGCGAGAATTTGGTAGATTATTCCTATCTATTGATTACTCCTTCTATCTAGTTATAAGTATCTCATTAGAAAATATATTTTGTCAAATGTTATTTGTCATTTGAATACTTTGAAAAGGGGTTTTTTTTTTTTCAATTTTTCCTTGTACATACTCTTTTCATAATAATTATAGCACAATTCCCACCTAACTATTTTATAGAACAACCTTTGCTCATCTGATCTAGAGATTGTTGCCTCTCGCTTAGTTATCTATATAGATGGGTAACTTAAGCCCCACCACAACTTCATATATCTCGTTTTTTATTCCCCTATTTTTAAGCTCATGTACAGTGAGTGGAAATGTCTGCTCGATTATCTAGATGAAATCTTCTATCTTCAAACTCTATCTCATTTCCTATCTTACCAATCATGTATTGTCATATAGGAGATAGAGAAAAATATTTAAAAATTAAAATATTTATCGAATGTATAATGTTATCTTCCATGTGACAATATATGATTGGTGAAACAAAAATGAGATATGGTTTAAGACAGAACATTTCCATCCAGATTATTTTGAGCATCAAAATGAAATTTCAGTTTTTAAAGTTTAACCACCACCAATGGTGGAACTCACTACAAAAAAACAGGTAAATTATAGCGGTTAATTTTGCTAATTGTGGTGGTTATAACCGCCATTTTTCACAATTATGGCGGTTCAAAGAACCGTCGTAATTACCAATGCCATTTGGTCAATTATGGCGGTTGTCAACGAACCGCCACAATTGACCATAATAACCACCACTACATAGGTAAATTAGGCGGTTCTAAACCGCTGCAATCAACCATAATAACCGCCACTATGTAGGTAAATTAGGGCGATTCTAAACCGCCACAATTTTCATTACAGTTTAAAAAATAATTATGGCAGTTCAAAACCGCCGCAAAATGCCTTATATTTAAAAAATAATAATTGGTGTTTCTGGCAGTTCAAAACAGCCGTAATGTTTGCTGTAGCAAGAAAAAAAATAGAATCACAAGTAAAGCATAATTAAAAACCAATTCATAATTTTACATTCCTCTATAACATAATATTAATCTTGAGATAAATACAATTGGAAAAAAATTTAAAAAAAATGCTACTAATGGGCAAGTCTTAATATCTACCAATGACATAAAAATTCAAGGTAAACCAAGGAAAAATGGTAACATGCAAAAGTTTCAGTAGGATTAATCACAACTATAACTTAGGGACTCCCCTATTACATGAACTTATTTACCAAATAAAAAGCCATGTGCAGTGAAGACCCAATGTCCAGAACCACTGAGTTCTAGCATTTTCTGATTCCAACCACTGAAAGTCGTAAGGCTCCTTAGTAACCAGTTGTTATTGCTATCGTTATATGCTTTGACACATGAGATATGTCTTCTTTGAATACAACATCAAACCATCCCATAAAAAATGAACCAACCTGGAACAATTTGTAGAAAATTACATTAGTATGCAGTGTGAATGAGCTTTTAAAATGGACTTGAGTTTCATTTTCACCTAATAACAATGAGCAATCTGAAACTTCTATCAATTGTATCAATTAGTAAAGCAAGAATGCAAGATTCAAAACTAATTTGCAATTAGGTAGTTCTAAAGATTAAGACCCTAAGCATCACTTGACAGCAAATTAATAGTCATATTGATTGCTTCATAGCAAGATTCAAGACAAATTTGCAATTGTGTAAACCTGTAGAATAAGGATTTAAAAAGTACACAATAGTAAAATAGCTCCTCTTCTGCCATGAGAAAAAGGGATAACTACTTCAACATCAAAAGTCAGAACATCCATTATTTGGCCATTAGCCTCATACCTCTAGCTTAGAAGGTGACACAAAATTTTCTCTATAGTTAGAAAAGCAATAGTTATGAAGAATGTAATATACATGGTGGCTTTGAAGCAGGTTATAACAATAATATCTGAAAGTTATGGTCCTGTCCAAAAAATTCTAGAGTGTTGTGAACACACCATAATCTATATATAACCAAAAGACAGAAAAATGATAAAGATGGGAAAAGGGGCAAACCATATTAGAATGAAGGTCAGGGTACAAAAAAGATTGGTCGCCTGTCATACCAGCATGGTCGGGGCCAAATAACTTTTGCAGTAAATATCTTGATTGGACCTGCATAAGATATTATGACCATTAAGATTCTAGCAAAATAATTGCATGTGTCCTAACATGAAGTTTGACAATATAAAGTATATCATGGTGCTAATCATATGACAATGTAAAACTATCACAGGAAACAAGGCCATATGACAATGCATATGACAAAACATGGAGTAACATGCAATCAAATCAACCACGAAGGAATAGGATCAGTAATCCAGCTAACAGGCAAATTGAGATCACGGAGCATAGCTAGACATAATTTTAATGCGATTTTCAAGCCATTTTTCAGAGATGCAAACACTTCAATATCAACAGCTCACCAAGAAGATAAAAAAAGATCTACTTAAAACTTCAATTTGCAAATAAGCCATCCTACAATGCCACTAGCCTAAAGTGATCTTGAGAGGATACCATCTCCAAAATTGAACAATATACTGAACTATTCACATAGACCACTTTCCCTTTTTCATAATGGTGAGGGAATAGCTCAAACCTTAGATTCATTAGTACACACTGAAATTCTTTTAGCGTGTCTTTGTGTATTTGACTTTTGGAAAGGAAGGAAGAGAAAGAAAGGGCTTTGTTGAATAAACTTTCAAATTTTACTCTACAAACACCTTCCCTTCCCCTCCAAAATCAAACACACAAATACACGCTAAAAGAATTTACCTGCCAAATTAGACAATATTGTTATGTTCTGCCCACAAAATATTCATATACCATGTTTGGCTCAACCTGGATACTAGTGCATGAGTTTTTCAGGCATTCTGAAAATCTGTAAAATCTTATGCGTAACTGGTTATTTATGCACTAACAGGTACCAAATCAATATCATTTTCATCTCCCATGAGCGCACATCAAAACCTAATTTCCCATATTGTAAGACACAAAAAAGAATCCAGACATTAGCAGATTTTGTTGCCACAGGTCATTAAATTCAAAAGCTTCAATTCTACAAAGGGAGCATTTTCTGATTAGCAACAGAGAAAGACAAAAGAATCCATTACCAAAAGCACTTTAAATCCTAAAATGAAAGCAAGTGAAAACCATACCTCAAACAAGAATATGCAAATTAGTAATATCAGATTCTAGCAACTACACTACACGATCTCATTAAGTATCCATTTGCTATATTCACAAAAATTCAAATTCCAGCATTTCGCAAGTGTAGAAAACGCACTGCAACTAACTCATCTGGAAAAAAAAAAAACCCAACAATCAAACTACAAAAATAAAATAAACCTAAAAGGCATAAAAAAAAAGAATAAGAGTGAGAGAAGATTCATTTAAGCCTGTGTGCCAGCCAAGGGTTTCATCTAGACAACACTATGGTGGTTCCCATCCCCAACGTTGGAATTTGTGGGTAGCACCTCATAGGATCCCAACCTCCTCACGCCAACGCTCCTCGTGACAATCGCGTAGGTAGCGAACACGATGATCACGACAAACACGACCTAAATGAGGAACGCGAGGTTGAGGAGTGCCACGACCCTGAGCTTCGAGTCCTCGAGGTCACATTGCGTGGAGCCCTTAACATCGTTAACGACGTCGAGGAGGCGGTGGCATCCGTCGGGGCTTTGGGAGAGAAGAAGAAGTATGAAGGGAAAGTGAGGCTTGAGAGTTGAGAGAAGAGAGATCCCTAATCCCCTTTTTTTTTAAGTTTTATTTTTTTCCAAAGGGCTGAAATGGCAATCCGCTGATATATACCCTTCAACTGCCATTTTTCCACTAAAGTTGTGGCGGTTAACAAAACTGCCATAATTCACGTATATTATGGCGGTTCCTTGGAACCGCCCTAATTTAACCACCACAATTTACTTGTTTTTTTGTAGTGACTTGCCTAGGCCTAAAGGGGTAGCTGCCCCCAAACTTTTTTTTAATACCTATATATATATATATATATATATATATACACACGTAAAAGTTTAATTTTAATATATAAAATAATTTGACACAAACATTTAATTATGTATTGTTATATAAATAAAAGACTTAACCATTCATTTATTAAAAATTCTTGTAAATAGGAGCACATATGTGATTTAATTGATGGAATTCCAAGTGGAGTTGGTATTAAATTTTTTTTTTATGGGATAGGTTATAAAATATATGGGGTGGATGAATTTCTTCAGATATCTTATTTTTGTATTACTTCTTTTAGTAATTTACTCTCTTTTTTAAATTGAAATTACTAATCTGACTAATATGGAACTATGTAGAATAATAGATATAGATATATTAATAATAATATGATATAGTAATAATAATATATTATATAATGAAATAATTAATATAATTAATATAAAATAATAAAATAATATTACAAAATATTATTAAAAATGTCAAAGTTATATATATACCTTAGTGAAGAAGTTATATGTTTAGAAAATCTATTCTATTTTTTAATGACAGTTACATAATCAGTGCATTAAAATAAAACTCTATATATATTTTGTTCCTCCACACACACACACACACACACACATATATATATATATGACTGGTCAGAATTAATATGCTCTATTACATTATATAATAAGTTCAAGACTTTTTGGCTCTATAATTTGTGAGAGAAAAAAATGCAGTAAAACTTTTTGTATATTGTCATTAAGACATTTTATTTACATGTTAGTATTTCAAAATTCGATTGATTATGTTTGTTGTTAAATGATGTATCTTTCTAATTGATGTGCATAAAATCCTCTTAATTCAAAATTTTCTTTACACGTATTAAATATCTCTTGAACAATATATAAATTACATCTCATACAATTGTGAGTCTAATTTCAAATCAAAAGGATGGTTAGCTTGATGGTTAGTAAGATACACCATTGTTTTATGTTTGTCCTCTAACTTTTTTGGTCATCTTTCGCCACCGTCCACCATTATATGTAATAGACAGCACACCTATTGTCATTTTTAAGAGTTTCATGTGATTTTTCTTCAATGGATGGATAGCATAGTCTTGTGTTGGAGAAATGATTTTGTGTTGCATGCCTCGATCTTCTCATTCTCTACAGAGTATAGGCGTATACTTGTACAATACTGTCTATTACCATCCTCTTTAATGCTTTGACAGGAACGAAAAGAATTTAAGAGACAGGAAAATTTGAGAAATAAAAAAAATGTAATTTTGTCAACATAAATGATTTTTTGTTTGTGTTTTTATATTTTTACAATGATTTTTTAATCGATGCGTCAAAACTAAATAATATTGTTATAATGATTTTTTTGTTATAGTAAGTCTATAAGTTATTCTCATGCATGCCTCCAAGTGTAGATCTAATCTCAACCATTTGCTTAGGCCACGATATGATTTCAATCAAGATTAGATATCACTTGATAAAATTAATTATTATATTTTTTTCCAATTCTATCCATATTTTAGTCCCAATAATAACTATAATATAATTAATTAATTACATTCACAATTTTTTAAAAGATCAATTTAAACATAATAATCTGTTTTTTCCATAGATTTATGCTAATTTAATAATGTCTTTTTGTATTTCCATTTATATTAAAATGAATATTAGGGCACGCCCAATGCTAAATTATATCTGAGTGATTGAAATTATAAATGATCCAATATTGATGAATGTATTTGAATTTAGATTGAGAGAAAATTCTGTCTATCTTTGAACTTATCAAACATCACACAATAAGTACACTTACAAATACTCCATCCATCTATATTATATTCATTTGTCGTTTAAGCTTTTCAACTATTGGTGGATTATAATCATAAGTGTTTTTATAAACACTCAAAAGTAGTTTTTAGTTGTAGTAGAAGTTAATTGCAACCCAAAAGTGGAAATAGAATATTTGATTGCTAACTTAATTTGAAGCATACAGGTCTTTCATATAACTTCATCATTTCCTTGCTTATACAAATGAAATTCAATCTCTCATATCTATACTATAAATAAATTAATGTATTGTTTACTGTTCATCAACAGTACACTTCTTTGTTTCTTTTTTACTTTGTTGTGCGTATATAGAAAAGCGGGCCAAAGTGTACATGCAGTGTCTAACTGTCTATTAACGCTTCCTTTTTCGTTTGTTTCTTTTTCCTATTTATTAATATGATATATATTAAAAAATATAGAAATGAATAATAATATATGATAATATATAAATAAATAATTTTATTATGTAATGATTTAATAGTAGTATAAAAATTAATTATTAAGAAAGAAATGCATGATAAATAATATTAACTAATAAATATTTATATAATAGTGCAATTATATATAATAAAATTATAAATATTAAAAATGAAATGATTCATATAGATCAATATTTATTGTCATTTTTTACAAAATTTATATATAAATGGTTGTTTAAAACTATTACTATCTATGATTTAGTTTAATTTTTGTTTCACATACATATCACGATGAAAAGTATCAATAGAAATTATTAAAATATATAAGAGAAATTACGTATTATATTCTACCAAACAATTTATTACATGATTTTCCCCTACAATATGATGTTGCTTCCCATCGTGAGTTCAATTTCTGCATATTAACAATATATAATAAATATTGACTGATGACTTCCTACCATGATTTGTAACTTCTTGAATTTCTATTAGTTGTTGGTATTATGAAATTATTTTACACGGTCAATGTATAAAAATTAAACTTATAAATAATATTAAAATTTAAAATAATTATTAAAATATAAAATTTATAATAAATATTTTATATAAATAAATAATAATTAATTTTAAAAATAATTAATTTCTATATGATGAATATTATTAAGTAATAAGTACTATTTAGTATAATATAGTTATAGGCAATAAAATTTAAAATATTAAACATAATTGTTATAAATCAATATTTAAATTATTATATTTTTAAAATTTATATATAAATTGTTGTTAAAATTTTTTACTTTTATATATTTCATATTTTTATTTAATATTATGATGATGGAAAGTACAAATATAAACATTGAAATGTATGAGATAGAAAAAAGTTTATATATTTTACAAAAAAAAAGTTATTATTGAAAAAGATTGAATTGAATAATAAATAACATGTAACATCAATTACAATTTGTATATTAAAAATTAACAAATACTTATACAAATTATAATTAAAAGTATTCAAATAATAATATTTAATTTTGATTTTATGATAAAGAATTAATTAAATACCATTTTATTGATTTAATTTTTTTTTATACTATCAATATAAAGTAGTTTTACAATGCTATCCAATATAATTGAATCTCACATCCACTACTTGAAATGTCATCCAAATAAATAGATTTGATTAGATTACAATATAAAAAAATATCAATGTATGAAAATTAAAGTCTTATTTTATAATAGTTTTACTTTTGTTATATATTTTGATAGTTCTTACTTCTACTTTTCATCATATAATATGTGTAATGAAAACAGAAAAACACATCAAAATAATATTATATATATGTAAACAGTAATTTATATATAAATTTTAAAAATATGATAATTAAAATATTATTTTGTAACAGGTATTTAACAGATTAATTTTAGTATATTGACAAATTTAAAAGTGTTTTACTTTATTAGACAATCAAATACTTGCGTATATATGATTTTTCAAATAGTGAGTATAAGAGCCAACTCTCATGGCTGATATGATATTATGACATATGTTTAAATGACTATGTAAAAATATTTTATATTGTCAATTTATAAAAAATAATTTCTCACTTTAAATATATTTATATATTATATTAAATATTTTCTCTGATTTTTTTCAGCATACTGATTCTCTTTAAGATCTTTACATCAATTATGATTGTGAGTACTCACTATTTGGTACTTATTGATTTGAATTGTTTAGTGTCTATAAATTGTAAATATTACCATGTAATAGTCTTATTATAGACTATTACTCTGCTAACTTTTTTATGCAATAGGTTTAAAGAAAATTTATTTCATTTTATATTTTTGTGTAATATTTAAGGGTTTATAGTCCTTTTAGAGATGATATTTTACGGTTGATTGATTCTCCCTATATTAATAGGCTTTTTTTTTCATGAAGATAATATTTTATAATTCTACCAAAATATTTATATCAATTACAATATTTAAGTTAATTTAACTATAGAAATAAAAAATAGGTGCTTTCTTCCCGTACATAGCTTGGGATCATATGCTAGTATTTTAATATTTACTAAAGCATATTTGAAACCAATGCTATTTTGAACTATTATCAATCCGACTTCCATGTGATACTAAGGTAGTAGGGCCCCATTCATTTTTCATTAATAACCATAATATAACTATAGCACCACAAACATTAATACGTTATTAAATAATTGTTTAATTTTAAACATGCACATAAATTAAGAAAATGACAAAAAAAGCATCAATATAAAAGAATAGATATATTTTATAAAATTATCCTTATTAATTAATTATTTTCAGTTATTTTCTCTCCCCTACTACTATTTTTTTTTTGCTTCCACTATTATTTATCATTTATTTATTTCATAAGGGTATAGTTGAATAAAATATTAAAATTAGACGATCTTTTTAAAACGGAAGTAGTATAATTTATCCCTTATGCTGGTCGTTAATGTCAAGAAGATGCATGAAAAATTTGCTAAGAACTATTTTTCGGCCATTGTTTTTGATAGAATTTATTTACTTATGTCATGATTTTCGGATGATGTCATGTGCTACACCTTAGTAGCTTGAGACAACCAAGTACGCAAAACACACAAAATAAATCATTGAAATACCGCTTGCCCTTGCCTGTGGTGATGCATAACTTGCACAAAGCACAACTACATGTGATTTTTCTCTCTACCAGTTCCAATATATTAACTTATTTGTTATAAATTAAGTAGTACATATTTGTTCATTTCAGTAACTTCGGTGTTTCTATTTCAACAAGCTGGGGAACCAAATGGCCGGTGTCAAACTTTGATTGATTGCTGCCACGTGAAGTGCACGTGAAGATTAGTCAATCGAGATATATGCGATCTGATAAGCACATATACTTTTATTTTGTTTAGCAACTTGTGAATGTGCTGAGCGTCATGAATGCGATATCCACATAGCAGTGGCAAACAGCTAGCGTTGGACAGGGTTCAATCACTACGTAGTTAGAAGGGATGACATGCATGTGATAGGCAAATATAAATTTCGCATTGGAAACCACATCAATGGATGGCTACCCACTTTTTTTTCAGAATTAAAATATACCGTATCTTGTTTTTAATCATTAAATTTCTCACATCAATTGTTAACAAAATCTAAATACAACAAAGAAATGATTTATTGTATTATGTAATTTTTTTAATCATTGATTCTTTTCTTTTTCTTCTTGGTACGATACACTCTATGTCATCAAAGGGTTTTTGTCACTAGGTTTTTGATTGGCTGAACCCACGTGAAAGATCTTGAACTGCGCAGTGCGATTCAGTTCGCTAGCTAGCTGGTGGTGTCTCATCCAAGATTTGCGTGAGTTGTTATTAAAAGTTGACCGCTGAGATTGGTAGGTAATCCGTCGGTTCATAAATAATTGTCCAGTTAAAAATATACAGTAAAATTAAGATAATAATGATTGAAAAGATATTAATATTAAAAAAATTTAAAATAATTTATTAAATTATTCTTTTATTTTTCAATCCCAACTTTCTCTCTTTCTCCATTAAACGAGTAATAAGGACATTTATGAAAAAAAAATTAATGCTATATAAGTTTATGAAATGAATAATCATTTCTAGACAAAACACATTTCTAAAATGGATAGTTATTTGAGTATAGAGAGATTATCATCCGAGAATAGCATGGCCAAGCAAACATAATTAACATATTGATAAAGAAAAAGTTGTTTGGCCGAAACCACAAAAAAAAGTAAATTAAGTATAAGTAGAGATAGTGCAAATAGAGATATAAAAATATTGTTTCTATATCGTATTTGATTGTATAGAGTACAAGACATGATAATTATTTCTGGATCTTGTTTGAAAATACAGGGACAAGATAGCAAATAAATGATAAAACCCGAGCTGCCACCTTTGGCCACCATTGCCGTCGGACCACCATCGTCGTCAGCCGCACAAGACCACCGCATCACCCCTAGTTGTGAGGCCACATAGGGAAATATTAAATATATATAGGGGTATTATCGAAAGAAAAAATATTAAATTTCTCTCTTATCCTGTCTTCATTGTCCCTATTTTGAAGGTATAGAAATTTTATATGTTTCTATCCCCTCTCTTGTCCATGTGTCCACCACCAAACATGTTTATGTCTCTAATGTCTCTGTATTTATATCTTGGGAGAGCTACCATGCTAACTAATAAAACTGCAAAGGCACCCGTAATATTTGTCCCATATGCATGTAACAGTCGGCTGGATCTCAACCAAAGGTAGGACACCTTTTTTTTTTTAAATTTCTTTTTATTTGGTCAGGCTATTATTATGATCGATTGACGTTTAGTTTAGTAAAAGTATTTGGTTTAAATGCGTTTTTAATGTTTATAAATACAATTTATTTTTTTTTTAAATTTGATTTTTAGTCTCTCTTTTTTTCTATAGATTTAATTACTTTGGAGGTCCCTATAGTGAGCTTATTTTTTTTAATGTGTTTTATTTAATTTTCATCTAGGTCCATATATTTTAAAAAATTACAATTAAATCCTTATATTATATAAATTTTTTTAATCATAGATAGTTAAAAAAATTTTAATCAAATTCCTATATTGTACAAAAGTTTTTAATTAAGTCTTTATATTGCACAAAAATTTTCAATCAAGTGCCTATACTATACGAAATCATTAGGATTTGATTACAAGATTTTTAAGCTATAGTGACTTAATTGAAAAATTTTGTAAAGTATATATAAGCCCATGATCACAAATTGTTTAACTATATGGACTTGAATTTAGGTAAAGTATAGGGACCTAATTGAAAATTAAGTAAAATCATAGGGATGCTAGGAGTAATTAAACCTTTTCTATACAAATTTTTAAGTATGCATTTAGTCCTTAATAAGAATAATGAATAGTGGAGGAATTCAATCACCTCCTCCACCCATGACTCATCACAGCCAAAGCAAGTTAGAACCGACTTGCCATAATTAATGTTGAGGCCTGGCATGAGAGAAGCAAGCAAGAAGACGAATATAATTCCTCATGCACGGCAATCCTTGTTTCCCTGTGCAAATATCAATGTATCATCTGCAAATTGCAAATGAGACAAAGATACTTGATCCTTATCAATTTTAACACCTTTTACAAACCCCATTTTCTTGGCAGATATGAAGCCATTTATTGAAAATTTCCACCACCAATAAGAATAGAGAAAGGAGATAGTTGGTCACCCTGCCCTAGACCTACTATAAGAGAACATGGTGTTTGTAGCAAAATTTTGTATTAAAATTTGGGTTTGTTGCAAAATAACTATAATCCATAATAAAGAATGATTTATTACAAATTATAATATTTTTGTAGCAAAAATAATTAATTGTCACAAAATAAGTTTTTTGGTAACAAAATAATAAGAATAGACATAGCCTCGTCGGTACACATTGTATCACTCACTTCCTCCAAATCGCACCAAAATGCTTGGTTTGTAAAACTTATAAAAAATCCCATCTCATCATGTCTCTCAGTTTATGATGTCTCTTTAGATAACGCCAATAGATATCTGTTATGACCTTGAAACACAAGCCCAACATGGGCCCAATAAAGCGTTCAATAAACGCCCAATAGGTGGCCTAAAGTCGAACCCACGACCGCAAACATAGAGCTAGCCTCGTGTTCCCAGGTTCTAACCTTGTATGTCAGCAAACCACACGAACCCACGAGCATCATAACGTGGTCACTTCTGTTGAAGCTCACTATCCATACTCCGAAATAAGGGGATAGTGGCAACGGATAACTCTACTTCCTATTTAAGGGGTGGTTAAAATGATATAGGTATGCACATCCTAAAACATCCACATATAAACCTCAAGCTCATACTGATATCCTTGGTGGAGTGCTTGTAGGTATCCACCCACCATCCCAACGAAAGCAAAGAAGACGAGACGGGAAGAATAAAAGCTACGTCGTGTTATCCTTCCATCCCAGCTAGCCTCCTACCTTGCTACTCCATTAATAGATATCCTTCCTATTATGCCAAATCTTCAACTGAGCACTCGATGCCTGTAATCGGGAAAAATCTATCTCATCTCCACCAAATTCATCAACTTTGATTTTTTCTTCCTATCTTCGACTGCTCTTGTTCAAACTTTCTAATAGCAGTATCAATGTCCCCAAAAAGATCGGTAGGATTAATTATGAGGAAAACCTTGGCATGCATAATGCAGCATGCATGTGGTTTTTTCGTATAAAGGGAAACTGATGTCCTTGTACAAGTTTGGTACTCAAATCACCCTTTTAATTTTTAATGGGCATGCTTTGTTACCAACCAAAATAATGATAACCCATTAGCAAGGCTTAAAAGAAGTAAAGAGGAAGAGGAGAAAAAAAAGCCAAAAGCAACGCGTTTTATCCCACATTTCGAAAGTTAAATTTATTCTATGGTTAATCATTGTTGTTGAAATATTTTAAAATCGAAATGGATTAAGACATGTGACTTAAATATTTGTTCATATTGCCTGGAAGGTGACATAACTTTAATTAATATAAAAGCACATAAGAGGACATACTTCTACCCAATAATTTCAGAAAACGAAAAACATATTCTAACTAGATAATTTGTAGGTCAACTTTAGCCTTGTTTCTAAATGAACATGCGATGCACTCAAACGTTAAAATCTCAACTATATCTTAGAAAAATTTTATGTTAATTTCTTTTGCCAGAAGAAATTAAAGCCACGCATCATTTCCTAAAACAATAGTCCAATAATTACCATTTCATTGTATTCTCATTTCATGCAATTAGTTATTCGTACGACTCTCCTTATCCTACTTTGTGACCATTCCTCCAAGATTTATTAGCAGTTAAGAGCCTCTATGTGAAAGTTCCTTTAATAAGTATTCTAAAGAAACCCAAGTAATGTCCTTTAATTTGTTTATTCTTCCAGATCTCATCCATGCTTTTGGTACAATGATAGACGGCAATAGAATAGCTTATCCTTGCAATGAAAAAGACATTCCTACCCACAATGTTTAATTTAGCTAGGTAATAAACAATCTTGACCCTTTATCCCTTAAGAGAACGATACTAGTACAAATTTTATAAATACAACTATACAAGTCGTGTGTGGAAGTTGCATAATTTTAGCTCTCTCGAAATTGAATGAAAACCAATCTTTAAAAACAGTTAAAATGGGTTGACCTACGAAAACATTTGTGCTCCTATTAAAAAAAAAAAAGTAAAAAGACATTCCTCGTACCAAACTGAACAGATCATGACTTTGCCAAAAAAAAAAATACTGAACAGGTCATGTACATTGTAGTTCTTGAAATTTTCTTTTGTTTTTTTTATGGTCGTGTTAGTTCTTTTAACCAATGCTAGGAACTTTTGGCCCAAGTCCATTCGGCCCAACTTGATGAAAAAATACGGGCTCGCTGACCTCAATGGCGCGTGGGGTAAACGGCAGCTACCATCTTCAGTCGGTCAATATAGATGGCCATAGGTCCCAAAAAGTCTCCCCAACCAGACTTACTTAACAAAAAACAAATCGAAAAACTCTGTTTTCCCTTTCTCACCCCCAAATCAGAAATCACCCGAACACCTAGTAACCCTCTAATTCTAGTCTAGGTACAATCCCAATCTCCACTTCTCCAATTCTCTTAACGCTTCTCGCTCTATCCTTTTTCATCATTTGAATTTTAAGTTTTTCTTTTCCTCCCATTTTAATTGTATTGTTATTATTATTATTATAACACTCAAATCAACTACCTTTCTCTCTCTTTGATTTGCCCTACTTTTCTGAAGATTTGGTAGCAAAACGACGTTTTCGTGGATAGTTTTGTTTCCGCGCGATGGCAGCTGAGACCGATCAAGCCACTTCTATATGCTCTCACTGGTATACGCTCCACTTGTCCCGGAACGACCTTCAATTATTAAAATTCGCTAAATTTGTGAGCTAGGTCTTGCTAATTACGTTATTGATTTACTTTACCCTTGAACTATTTAACCTCTAAGGTAGAAATTGTGGTTAATCGGGGTTATTAATTAACTTTTTCGTGGGTAGAATAAACTGAATCTGTTTCTGAATGATTGAGTTGCTTGGTCCAGCATAGTAGTAGATGGTTGATGAAACCTTTGATCACGTGCATTTGTTAATCTGTTTCCCCCATTCTGTGTGTGATTATTTATTTATATATTTATTTTTGGGTAGTTTTTTTGCACATATTGAAGGGGATGATTGCATGTGAATTATGTGGTTGTGCTTTGTCCTCAAGAAACTTGATCATGATTTGAGACTTTTTCTTTTGACGGTTTTCGTACTTTTAGCGATCGGCCTATCCCTGCTGCCAATATTGATTTGCATTATGCCCATTGCTCTCGGAACCTTGAAAGATGCAAAGTTTGTGGTGACATGGTTCCGAAACTACATGCTGAGGAGCACTATTTAAGCACCCATGCGCCGGTATGTGAAGCTGTGTCTTGTTTTTGCTTTTAGTTCTTGGTTCAGGTTGGTATAAGTTAAGTGACAGATCTATGGACTTGAGATGTTCTATGTTGCTTGGTGATAAAGAAAAACAGAACAGAATGAATATGAGAGGTTATGAGTTTATTTTTGAAGAAGCTTTTCCAAAGATAAAAAGGATATGATTGTCTTTCTAGTTGGTCTGGCAATTATGGGAAAAAATTCTTTGAGACTATTCTGGGTCCGAAAATGATGTCTAAAGTGACAACTACTTCTTGAGTTGGCACGTATTTGAACCCAAATTAGTGCAACTGGTTGGACAGTGTTAATTACGGATGGAAAATGATATGCCAATCTTTCAGCCATCTGACTTGTTTATGTATAATTCAATTCAGTTTATCCAATTATGGCTATATGTTGCACGGATTGGAATTATTGGATCTACTGTGTTTTGCGGATGGTCAATTGAATAACCTAGATATTCATTTTATATGCACTTTGGCAACTGATACAACTGCCAAGCTATTTTTCTTTTGAGATGTCTCCCCATGTGGCATTTAATACTGCTTACTGTCCCAGCAGCAGTGACCATATCTCTGCAGTTATAATGGACTGATTGAACCTGACAGCCCCACCTTCAAATTTGAGGCCCAGTTAGCAGTTTCAAGTTTCAACTTTCTATGCTCCTGCTATACATCTTTGCTACATGTCAACTGAAATATGCTAGGACTAACATAAACAAGAAAGATTAGGGACTATAACAGTTAATGAATTCAGATTTAAAATTCTCTTATATGTTAATTTTTCAAAAGAAAATGTGAATTTGTGCAGGTTGCTTGTTCACTGTGCAGTGCAACAATGGAGCGTGATGTTTTAGATATCCATAGAGGTGAAAATTGCCCACAGAGGATCGTCACTTGTGAGTTCTGTGAGTTCCCATTGCCGGCAATTGATCTGGCTGAGCATCAGGTAATGTTTATAAAGTGCTTTTGAATAGGGAACATTGTATTAATCTATGTATGTTGGCACTAATTACCTTTTGGCCTTGATAACTTTCAGGAAGTATGTGGGAATCGTACAGAACTTTGTCACCTTTGTAACAAATATGTTAGATTACGTGAAAGATACTCCCATGAAGGCAATTGCAATAGAATCCAAGACAATTCTGCAGGGTCTTCGAGGTAGGAACTGTCATCATTTAATTATAGTACATTGCAATCCTGCTCAAAAATAATGTTTGAAATATATGTGAACAAACTTTCTTATTCATTTTTCATTTTTGTGTCTATTTTCTTGCTTGTAGTTAACTGTTGATCATTGATTGACCAAATCCTGCAATTTTCATATTTATGAACTTTCTTAGGGCTTGTTTCGTTTCAGTATCCAGTTTTCATTTTCAGTTTTCAGGATTTAGGGAAGGAAATACTGAAAACTGAAAATGAAAACTGAAAATTAGAATCTGTAGTTTTCAGAATTTTTAGGGCCTGTTTGCTTTACAGTTTTCAGTTTCCATTTTTCAGTTTTCCAGATTTGTGAAGGATAAACTGAAAAAACTAAAATCTCAAAATTTCAGTTTTCAGTTTTCAGTT
Organism: Dalbergia oliveri; assembly: GCA_030441495.1. Taxonomy (NCBI): domain Eukaryota; kingdom Viridiplantae; phylum Streptophyta; class Magnoliopsida; order Fabales; family Fabaceae; genus Dalbergia; species Dalbergia oliveri. The sequence goes on along the minus strand of JAMLFY010000003.1, from coordinate 13,448,694 downwards.
TTTTCTTCACAAATCTGGAAAACTGAAAACTGGAAACTGAAAACTATAAACCAAACAGGCCCTTAGTATTTTCTTCAAAAAATCTGGAAAACTGAAAATGAAAATTGAAAACTGAAAACTCAAACCAAACAGATCCTTGGTTATTTCATATTAGTACAGTAATCTTGCATTTTCATCCCTAGCTTATATACAGTAAGATTATTTTAGTTGAAACTAATTTTAAATAATTACAATGTGCGCATGAATCCTTTAATCTATTTGAGAAGTTGAACCATACTTGTAAGTCTGAGCTACACAAAGACATACTCTGCAGAAGTTTACTTTGTGAATTTTTTGTTGCCTATAACCTGCAATCAGTGTCATTTCCCTACTAATAGCATGGAAATCTGTCGCTGCTGCTGTAACACTCATTTTAGATGAGTGCTAAGATGTACATTTCTAGTAATAGTGGCAACGAACTGTCAATGAGGAGTGAAGTCAGATTGTTCTGACAGGCATTGTCCCCATTCCCTAAGTAGAGAAGATGAACATATGAGATATATTAGATGTAGATGGTATTGTGAGAATCTGGGCATATATTAACTTGGGATTGGTATGATAGTAATTTACATACTAATAATGGCTACAAAGATGTACCGTGAACTTGTGAATAGGGAATTATAATCTGCGTGATATCTCACTGATTTTTGGATGTTGGTTTCATTGTTTATGTACTTGAATTACTCGCTGCTAGAATCTGTAGTATGTAATATTTTATACTTAGAGTTCTAACAACAACTAAGCCTTGAAGAGATTTGTCATTAAGGCTAGTAGGTCACTGATAGAAGGTATTTCTCTTTTCCAAGTAATTGAGCTGTTTTACCTGTAATTTTGTCTGAAGGGATGCAAGGCCAGCTGAAAGAGACGAGGGTCCTCGAAGAAGAAGGCAGCAGCAGAATGAATTCTCAACAAAACGTCTTCTTTTCACAATAGCAATAACCGGTATTGCTGTTATACTCGGATCTATTTTTTTCCAGAGAAAGGCAGAGCCCAGTGATGTGCATTAGCAGCAGAGAAGATCCATATTAAGGCCGTGTAAATGTGCTTTTTCTTAATTATTCATTCGCCTGAAACAGAATTCGTATGAGATGTATACTCTGCTAGTTCATATAACTTATCGGCAGTGTCATTTCACAATGTACTGAGTAGTTATTTACTTTGAAGTTGTTGTAGTTCTGTATTTCATGGAAAAGAACTACCAAGAGATAAATTTGAGCCTTTATTTATGATAAAGATTGCTATTTGTTTTTTCAATCCAACAATCCATCTGGTCGAAGATGGAACAGAATCTCTCCATTTACAGTAGTTCAATACAACGCAATGCAATCCATCATATGAGAATTGGAATTTAGAAGATGTGCGCTACATTTCTTTATCGTTCTATAGATGATTATACCAATTGCAGATTGACCGCAGCCCCTGCAGTAAAGTATCTGTAGGAGAAGTCATGCATGACCCATCGTGCAGCAGTTTAGCTTGGTTGGAATTGGAAAAATGATTACTGGTATGAATGTTGTGTGCTGGAATGTTGAAAAAAATTGTATCCGTCCTTTTATTTTCAACTTTTACCCCTTTGATTTTTGTCACTTGAATATATTTGTCGGTTTCCAACTGTTATCCCTTTTTAATTTGAGGTTAATTTGGATGCAATTATAGTCATTTAAACGTATATTTGAATTTGTAAGACTTTTAAATTAGAGGGGGATTGAAATAAGTATTTTTACTTATATAATAATACATGATTAGATGTTTTATCATTTTTTTAAGTAACAGTGTATATAAATTATTATTATTATTATTATTATTTTCGTTTGTGAAATTCCTATGGTGTCATGCGGCAAAACTCCTGTAAGCTCAAAGAATATTGGATCGGGCTGTCAAGATATTATTTTTTGGTGGGATAAGAAAATGTATTTGACTGTTCAGTTGTGATTTTTGTGTTTATATAAAATTGACGTAAACTCGCACATTGTTTTTTTCAGAAAAACAGTTAAAACAGTTTCTTAAAATATAGAAGACTCAAATTTATCCCTATCTATGTCCAAAAAAATTCTCTTACATAAAAGTCTGGCAACACTAAGCTACAATATAGTATTTTACTTCATAAATTTTATCATTATACGAATTTTACAGATTTATAATTTTATTTTTACTGGTTTAAATATTTTCAAAGACTTAATAAAACAATATTGAATTAAATTGAAAGTGAGAAATACTAAATTTCAAAAAATTCAAATATTAAATTGAAGGTAACAAATAATTTCATGAATAAATTACAAATTTATTTAGTCACTGAAACTTCAATTCCCATATAATGCATCTTCTCCACCCCGCCACGCGTGCCCCGGCCTTTTTTAATTTCCAGTTTAGCAATAAGCCAGTAACGTCGTTCGGAATAAGCAGCCAGAGACAGATAACAACAATCACACGACACCGTATCACAAGTGTTTCTGTGTGGCTCCTCCGTTTTCGTCCCTCCCTCGGTATCCCCATCTTTCTTTATTCATGAAAGCTATTGATTTCTCGGTGCATTCATTTTGATTTCAAAATATCTCTCTCTTACAGTAACTCCTCGCAACCAGGTGTAGACCTTTGTAGTTGGTTGCTTAAATCACCTTATTTAATCACAACTCAATCACTCTCCCAAGCAATTAAGTCAGATTTTTCACCTATTTATATTGCGTGTGATGAGGAGAAGCTACCTTGCATCACAGTTTGTTACACACAATTTTTGTTGACACGGAAAACTCAGGTTTCTGAAATACTATACAGTTAAATCTGTTGTAACTGGTTGTTTCTGCACTCCGTTGAAAATTAAAGTGATTACTGATGATGTCGTATGATCGATTCTGTTTCCTTGTGAAATTCCATTTCGCTCAATCCTAACTGAAATTTCTGCTGTTATAACGTTATCATTAGCGAGTTAGTGAAAAGAAAAAGCAAGGATCGCTATGTCCATCCAAGGTGTACGGTTGCACATCCAAGATGGCTATGTAAGTTTATTTATGCGTTTATTTTTATTTCATTTTTGTTTGAAAAATGTTACTTGTACATAAGTTATGTGAGTCGGCATGTGTCTTAACTTATATTATCTCACCATTAAATGAGACGTGAACGTCATTCAAGTGGGATTCACGTCCCATCAAATGGTAGATGGAATGTGAATTGGCACAGTGTATGTTTTTTAACTCTTGTTGGTAAGTTGTAATGTTGTCCTTTAATGACCATCTTCTGTTCCTTGCCTCAAATTGCAAAACCTTTTTAAGAGAATAGACACTACAGAAACTCTGATTCCATCTGATATTACCTTGAACAAAACGGAAATCTTTTGCTGGTAGCACTTCTTAATTTTTTTTCCCTCTTTTTTGTGTATTTATTTGTTTTAGCTACTTGGCTTGAGCAGGTGGTGATGGATAATGGCATAGTCCAAGTAACATTATCAAATCCAGATGGAATTGTTACTGGGATACAATATAATGGTCTTGACAATTGCCTTGAAGTTCTCAACAAGGAGACTAATAGAGGGTATGTGCTAGCTCCTAGTGATGCATAATTTTTCATGTAGATTCTCTCTCACTCATCTATCTCGGTTCTGGGATGAACTGAATAGAGGAGCCACTCTCTTGAAAAAGTAATGATAGTTAAATGAACTGGGACGTAAATAAGAGTTCAAGCTGATGGGTAGTAATATAACTGTCATTTTATTTTTCATGGTACAAAGGTAAAAAGTAAACACTAGATATCATGAATTTGGTTGGAAAATTGAATTTTATTTGCCTTATGGAAGCAGCGTATTCTACCTGATATCATTAAAAATGTCTGAAAACATATATTCTTGCTGATTTTGAGGATATTCAAAGCAAGTCTTACCATTTCAAGTTGGAAACTGATTTTGTTTTCATTTGAATGTTTAGGTACTGGGACCTTGTTTGGAGTCCTCCAGGAAGCAAAGGAATCTTTGATGTGTATGGCAATAATATTTTCTTTCTAAACTGCATGGTGTACAGTCTTTGATATTATGCCACCATGTCAAATTCTCAATAAAGATATATTCAAGTGTGTCCACTGATTAGAGTTCAAAAACTAAAATGGGAGTGGTTTTTATATCGTAGTTGAGCAGAAAATAAACAAGTTCTCAAATCCCTTTATTTTGGTTACATGTTCTTTTGGCTATCTTATCTGTTCCACTATTGATCTATGCATAACATTTGAAGCAAATGTGAACACAAGATGTTATGGTCCAGGATTAAAGGAACATGTTTCAGAGTTATAGTTCAAAATGAGGAACAGGTGGAGCTTTCATTCACAAGAATGTGGGATCCTTCTCTTGAGGGAAAGTTTGTCCCCTTGAATATTGACAAAAGGTCCTTGTGCAAATTTTGTGTATCATTCATTACCTTTTTGAAATGGTTACTGCAGAATTTACCAGAATTAATTATGGTAGGTGGTCAATTTCAGATTCATAATGCTCCGTGGTTCATCTGGCTTCTACTCTTATGGAATATATGAGCACTTAAGTGGATGGCCAGATTTTGATATTGGTGAAACGAGGATCACTTTCAAGCTTAGGAAACACAAGTAAATAGACTGATTGTTTAAATTCAACTAAATGTTTGATGCCTTTCATTGTGTTTTTCATTCTCATTGTACTTGTTTGCCATATTTGTATATTTAACAAGGCTTTGAACAGCTTTTGTTAGTGAAAACTAAAAATTGTAATTGCTAAATACAATTTTTAGCATTTGCAGATAATATTGCTTTTCCAAATATCACTTTCTCAAACAAATCTAGGGACCAGTGTAACAAAAGCACATACATTAGTAGAGATTTCCATAGCAGACAGCAGGATATCCCTTTTTAATTTTGGATGCTCGTCCAATTTAACAATCAAGTATGTAGGTTTCATTACATGGCTGTGGCAGACAATAGACAAAGGATTATGCCTCTTCCGGATGATCGGTTACCTGGAAGATGCCAATCCTTGGCCTACCCAGAAGCTGCCCTACTAGTCAATCCCAAGGATCCACGACTGCAAGGCGAGGTACTTATTGCAAATATTTCCTCTAGGACAAAGCTTCTAGTTGTATGTTTCCTTAGTATTCTATCTTTTCAGGTCTAATATGCATGTAGGTATGCTTGATTTTACATTTGAAACCAATGTTCGAGGCAAAGAAATAATACTGCTGTGTTGAAAGTAGTTTTAGTGTTATTACATTGTTTGGATAAGTGACATCAAATGCCTGTTACTTATTTCTTTGAACTGCTTGAACATCAATTCAGCACCAAACTCATTATCAACCATTTGGCACTAGAGCGTTGAAATTTTGCCCCTACATAAATCATAATATTAAGTATGGTTAAATTTAGTTTGCTCCCTGCCATTTGGGAAAGTATCACTTTTTCATTATGCATTATCTTGTGTCTTTTATAACTGTATCAACTAAGAACATGATTATTCATGTTATAATCCATAAAACCGGTAGGTTTGCACATCAAGACATGTCCTTTAATTGCCTACCTAACGTCTAAAGTTTTCTCAGTTTTACCAAGGAGAACATCGTTTTTTAGGATAAAGGGATATTTAATAGACAATTTTTAACTTCCATTAGGTAAATTTATGATTTTGTAGTGTAAGTTAATAGAGTGAAACCACATAATGGCAAACACTGGGGAAACATAAATTTAACCCTTAAAAAAATGTTAATCTTTTTAGTTTTTTTAATGCTAAAAAGCAATTTTACCTTGCTCGATGAAAACTAAATGCATTCTTGTAAATCTACTTGCAGACTAATACTTCCATATTTCAATTGACAAACTCATTCTTCCAAAATTAATTATTCTAGAGTCTAAACTACATTTTATTCCAAAACAGTAATTATTCAAAGTCCACTGAGAGAAATTTTCATGTGGCTTGTTGAAGGGGAGATACAGATGTTTTCCTTTGCTTACAAGAATAATTAATTTCTGCAAATCTTTGATTCACAGGTGGATGACAAATATCAGTATTCATGTGAAAACATAGATAATCGAGTCCATGGGTGGATATCTTCTGATCCACCAGTGGGATTCTGGCAGATTACACCAAGTGATGAGTTTCGTTCTGGTGGACCCCACAAGCAGAATTTGACCTCACATGTAGGCCCCACCACGCTTGCAGTAAGTAAATGGGCTTAGACTATGATGACATTTTCCCCGCATGGCCTGCATACAATGAGTGTTATCTTAAGTTGAGATCATTTGACCTGATTTTTGTCACCTATAATGTGTTCGTTAAATTGGCATCATCAGATGTTTCTTAGTAGTCACTACACGGGACAAGATTTGGTGCCCAAATTTAGAGGTGGTGAGCCATGGAAGAAGGTTTTTGGTCCTGTATTTATTTATCTTAATTCTGGATCAATTGGTGACGACCCGCTTTGGCTGTGGGAGGATGCAAAAATACAGGTTTGCTTGTGTATCTCTTGTACTTTTGTTGTTAGGAGGTCGATAGTATGGTTCAATTGGTCGGAGAAGTTGTAAGATAAAGGCTACCATGAATTGATGTTTAGATGATGAATGAAGTTCAAAGTTGGCCATATTCTTTCCCAGCTTCAGAGGATTTTCCAAAGTCAGATCAAAGGGGCAACGTCAGTGGCAGACTATTTGTCTTAGACAGGTAAGCACGCAAGATATTTCTATTTTGTTTCACAGAATTTCTCAAGGTTTTTATTTTGATTTTTGGATGTGTATCTACTGATGCTTGGGACTTGGGATACTGGCATAGTTTTGCCGTGTCTGTCGCAATGCTTCCTATTTATTTGCTAACTGCTGAGATTTATTTATTAGCATCTTTTTCATTTTTCAGTAAGATGCAAAGAAAAAAATAATTGGTTCTTGCTTCATTTTATGATGAGGAATAATTCTTTTTGTTTTTTTTCCTTTTAAATACAAATTGCTAAATTGAATGATGGATCAATTGCTGAGCAACAGCAAGTCTGTGGTTGTTCTTTTTCTTATATAGGTGAAGTTGAGTGAACCATTCTAATTATTATGACTAGGTACATCAGCACGGACTTAATATCTGCAAACAGTGCTTATGTTGGTCTAGCCCCGCCAGGAGATGTAGGGTCATGGCAAAGAGAATGCAAGGTGTTCTTTTCCCTTACTTATTGAAACCATGTATTTAGCATTAAGAGACCTAATTTAGTTGCATGAGCACTTGAGCAGTGCACTTTTGTATTTTGTGCTCCATTATCAATTTATTTATTTTTTTAATTTGGGCTGAAAATGGTGCTATTAAAGTTTTCTTCACTATTCCCTGAGAATAGGTCCCTAATTTTACTTTGAACGGCAGTTGCTTTATGTTAAGGGCTAAGATGAAAGTGGGAGCTATTACTTACATTCCCTCTTTGAAAATATGATTTGTTATTTGATTGAGTAGTTCAAAACAACTAATTGATGGCCTGATAATGTACTAATCTCTTTTATCAAAATGAAAATAATTATAATGTTCTAATCTCACTCATTATCAGTCATTAATAGTCATGACTCAAGGTGATATTGCAAAATCTTAGACAGAACCTTGTTTTCCTCTTCTTCTGAAAACATAAATCATGTGAACCAAGAGTCTAGGAAAATGATTATAGTAGTGTTTACTTCTTCCAGGATTTTCTTCACCCTTATGAAACACAATAATACTGTCATGGGTTCCCAAAAGAACTCATTTCCAGATACTTACTTAAATTTCACTTCCTGCCAGCACTATCAATTCTGGACCAGAGCAGATGAGAATGGATTTTTTACGATCAGGAATATACATGCAGGCGACTATAACCTTTATGCTTGGGTTCCTGGTTTTGTTGGGGACTACAGATGTGATGATTTTATGAAGATAACCTCAGGTGCTGTAGCTTGGTAAATGTTGAAATAATCTGCTATCTTGCGAAAACTGCATGCTTAAGAAAATTTCTTTGCAGGTTCTTATATTGCATTGGGTGAACTTGTATACGAGCCTCCAAGGGATGGTCCCACATTGTGGGAAATAGGTATTCCTGATAGATCTGCTGCGGAGTTTTATGTTCCTGATCCCAACCCACAATATATTAATAAGCTTTTTATCAATCATCCAGACAGGTCAGCTCTGTTATGTGTAGTTGGCGCATATTCATGTGATCTTTCTGAATCGGTTAATCAACTTCTTCCTTTCTCTTTGCCCTTAATATGCTTAGAAGCGGTTATGCTTATTCTTGATTCTGTGCTACATCTCATAACATGATAATTTTGAAACCGTCTTCCAACTGTGCACTTTCCCTTTTAGCTGTGATAAATCATAAAATTGTTTATTTGAGGTTTCATTAGGTCTTCCTTTTTTCTCCCAACTTGTAGGTTCAGGCAGTATGGATTGTGGGACAGGTACACAGAAATGTATCCTGATGCAGATTTGGTTTACACTATTGGTGTTAGTGACTATACAAAGGATTGGTTTTTCACTCATGTTCCCAGGTTCGATTCCAGGAATATTGATTATTCGTTTAAGATGGCTGAAAATTATAGTGCCTAATGCCTACACTACATCTATAACAGTTGCCTTTCTTTCAAATTATACGTTACACATTGTGTACTAACTGCAGAAAAAAAGAGGATAATATTTATCAAGGAACAACTTGGCAAATCAAGTTTGAAGTCGGTAATGTGGTTCAGGGAAGTACATACAAACTGAGAGTTGCAATTGCATCTGCAACATTAGCTGAATTGCAGGTAAACTCTCCTTGCCTTTTTCCTCTTATACACACATAAGATAAGGCCTTGTTGGATGTAAGTAGTTTGCCTTAGAAAAAATTTTGTGCTGAACTTTATGCATGGTTTGTCAAGATTCGAGTAAATGATCCCAATGCAAGGCGTCCTGTGTTTACCACTGGGTTAATAGGAAGGGATAACTCAATTGCAAGGCATGGAATTCATGGACTCTATTGGCTGTACAATGTGAATATACCTGGTTCTCTCCTTGTTAATGGCAAGAATACTTTGTATTTTACGCAACCACGATGCACCAATTGCTTCCAGGGTATCATGTATGATTATATTCGTTTGGAAGGTCCACCTTGTTTCCAAGAAGATCTTTAAGTTAAGCATTGGGAAATAAATGACGCAAAAGAACATTGTATTTTCATCATATTGTTGGTATGTATTTGTTGGTGAACACTTGAATACGTGTTATTATCTTCCTTTTTTCTGTATTTTGATTTATTTTGATAATGTATATTGGTACGTATTTGTTGGTGAACACTGGAATACCTTTACACGTGATAAATTGATATTTATGTTTATGTTTATTGATTAGGTTAGACTTGTTCATCTACCATCATTCATGAAACCGGCAGATTGAACGTTGGTTTTGTACAGACCTTTTTGAATAATGTGGGATTTCATCCTGGGAAAAATAAAGGGAAAACGTGAGTTTTTTTTTAAATATAGGACTTCGAAGATACATATTCGTGCAGTTTTAGCACAGTTTACTTAACATTTTTTACATTGTTGATGTGAATATTTTACCAGACTGTGTTACCTAAGAATAGTTTTATTCTCAGATATTTAATGATAAAATGGTGACTATGGCCTTTTTAAAAAATAAATAAAAATAATCCCGGTAGACTTTCTTCAATACCAGTTAGTTACCCTTGCCAATACTGGAGCTAATGTTAACAATTACCGGTTGTATTTGACTCCTATGTTAATTAACGACAACGTTCACCTTCCCGTCCGTCATGCAACTTCCTTGCATCTTGCATGGAATGACTTATGCATGTTTAAACAACACTTTCGTGAACTATAAAATTGTGATCCGCCAGCTGGACTTCCTATATCCCTTGTTTTTGAAAATAAAAGTCAAATGTTACATTGTTTTTGAAATTCTTTTAAAAATAGATTTGATTTATAGATTAAATTTCCATGTTTAATAAAAATAAATTCTGAAGCCTAGTTTTAGAAATAGAAAATATTATTTGTATATGTTTTAGACATATGCTTCAACATGCAAGGATATATAAATAAATAATGATTTTAGTTACATTTCTTGCTAATTGATGTGATAAGATAATTTTTTTGGTTTTAAGAGTATTCACCACTAGACACAGACACAGTAACTGATTTCTTCGCATATAGTCACTCACATTTTTTTGCAATTATTAAAATATAGTCTCTCTCATTTAAACAAAAACATTTTCCATAGTTTATATAATTTGAAACTTCACTTATTTATATATGATTTCACATGCCTTGAAAAGGACGGTGGTTGCTACCATGCCCGGGGCAAATCTGAGGGTACCTTATCGAGGTTACGTGGCTGGCACTGATTGGATCCTTTGTGAAGCGGGACCACACACAGCCAAAGTTTTTGCTATTCACGGTCGCACCCCTCCAGGTTTTGATAACATTGTAATAACCCCGTATTTTTCCTTCTGTATACGTTTTTTGAAACTACTCACAAGACAATACTATTACATACACCCATCCAGATACGAACTATTGACCTTATTACTGTTACTAACATTTGCTATCTATTTCCCCAAATCAATCCCTAACGTGAAAATTGAAACCCTATCAACATCAACTCCAACTCCTCGTCTCTGGTCATCGCCACCGCCCCCTCGTCATTGGCTCTCCATTGCCACCGAAGCTCAGCTTCATGAACCAGAAGAAGCACTCATCAATGCCTTTCGCACTCAGAAGAGGGCCTTCTTTCCTTCCTTTCCCTTCTCATTCCTATTCCCCTTGTCGATGCCTCAACGCCTCCACCTCTGACAACAACGCCACCAACAACCGTCGATGGAACTAGATGTTACCTGACTTCGTCTAGAGCACCAGCAAGCACTTTGATTCCCTCATCAACTCCCTCTGGAAAGACGATGCCTCCGCCGTTGATGCTGCTGCTGCTGCGGCCGCGGCGGCTGGTAAGGTGGAAGATGGTGATGAGAACGACGGAGATTGGGATTGGGATCGGTGGAGTTAGCATTTCCAGGAGGTCGTCGAGCAGGAGCGTCTCCTCTCCGTTCTCAAGGAAATAATCGGTTAGTGCATTTCCTTTTGTGAACTTTATATGGAGGGAAAGTAAATGGGATGAAGGTTTAATGAAAAAACTACTATTATTGCCAGTATTGAAGTGCTCGAATTAATCGATTGTTATCTATGTAGCTGATAGGTTTTTGTTTCTGGTTATCTCCTGTAGTGTGTTGCTCCACCCTTCTTTGCTAAGTGTCGAGCTTGTCTAATACAATTATCAAAGGAAAAAGAAATCCTTTGTGTTTAATTGCCACATTTTTTTTTGCAGTTGTTAGTTTATGATTGAATTGTTTCCATGGTGGCCTTTTTTACTGTGTTTAGAAAATTATAGGGATGAATGTAGCTTTGAGAGGCATTCTGATGCATTTTGTGCACTCTACATATGTATGTGAGCAATGGTGGTTTATTTACTTATTTGATGAAGTTTATTACTTGTTTTGGAATAAGCTATTAGGCCATTAGTAAGTAATGACAACGATGTATTAGAAAGGATCCTTTTTTTATGCAAAACTAATGGCCAGCAGATCCACCGAATTGGGTTTGAGGTTTGAGCTTCGAACAGATGATATGGAGTATGAGGAGGAGGGGAAACAGAAGGTGATGAGAGCTTTTACAAGTTTTCTTCTCATCATAATAAGTCAATGATCACTAATGTGGTGCATCTATTCAATTTTGCAACTCCTTAACTATTTATAATTTTCAATCAGAAGCCTTTCTAATAGGGCGTCTGATCTCTGAATCAGAATTCTAGACAGTGTCTCTACAAGCCTCATATAGTACCTGTGGATAAGGGTGGATGTGAGCTTAGAAGGAAATTGCCACATTTTAATTATTATTTTTATTTCTTGTTTGGGAAACAAATGCCATGCTCAGTAGGCGGGTTCATGCAGGTAAGGCATTGAGAACGATTTTGAGTGGTATTACAAGTTTGTCAACAAATCCTGAGCAGTGTTTTGTACCTAGTTTATAGCAGACTTTATTTTGGAGCTTTATCCTTCTTACAATTGAAAATGTATATTTCTATTTTTGTACAATTGTCATTTCTTCTAACTTGCTTTGCTACTATTTTGAGATTTGTGGACCCAAATAGTTTCAAAGAAAGGTATAAATTCAAGTAAATTTTCAAACTTGTAATTTTCAAATGAGTTAATTCCCTAACTTTAAAATTGTTCTTCTCCTCCAGGTACCGGGATCTTGTTAATGTGTGTACTGGGGATGTTGAGCATAGCAATTCTTCATTTACTGCATGCTAGATTCTCATGCAAGGTTTGCATTTACAGTCATTCTTAGTCTCAATTTAGGAGGTGTTGATTTGTGATCTGCGAGTTGTTTTGCTCTAAACCTTATGATTTAAACCTACATGTGGAACAACTGTGTTACTGCAGGTATTTTTCAATGTTCATCTATTAGTAAGAATGTACATCTGAGTGCATTCTCATGCAAATTACATTAGTCCCTCTATTTTCCATGCTACATAGATAAGTACAACCCAACATATAGCTAATGCAAGTTGAACACTAGAAGTACATTTCTTAAGTTGCAACATGTTAATAGGAAGAATAGCTACAGGGAAATTGTGGGTGCTGATTTTCTGTCCCTGATCAAGTAACAAATCACAAGGTGGAGTCACTTGCTGTCATGTACATCCATGACTTGCTACATAACTTGCATTAATTATCTATTATGTGGCATGTTTTGCCTATGGTTTGGTTGATACATTTTACTTTTACTTCTATTCAGCTAATGGTTTCTTTTTCTTTTATGCTATTTTCAATTCACATTTTTAACAGAATTTGTCAAGACCCTGCTATTTTATGGGCTGCTGCTAAAGCATTATGGATTTCTTGTCACATTATATAGCTGCTTCTCTAGTTTGCCAATGGAGCTTGGAGCAATTCAGCAAAGTTATGGTGTAGTTTTTCCCTTTTTGATGGACAAGTGATTCAGTATTAATTCTTGTACTGTTGCCTATGTTGCAACTTGGCCTTCCCCAACCCGTTGGTATATTCTATGTAAAATTCAATTTCCTTGCACCATATATCAATTAATTGTAATGTAGCTTTGAAATAAATGAGTGCTCCAATTCATTTCAAGCACCAGTACATTAACAACTGTTTCATTCAATTTAATATCTTAAGAGAATTGGATCAATTGATTGTTCTGCTGTACCTAGGTTGATTACCACCAAAGTTTGACAGTGTAAAAGCTTAGGAGATGAGGCAATACCATGGTTACTATAACAATTTGAACATGTATGATTTTTTTTCACTTTTGTTGTTATCTTTCTTTTGCCTTTATAATGTTATCATTTAATAACACAAGTAACTTTGAGTAAATATGGTTTTATAAAAAACACTAGTGAATATAGTCAATAAACTAAAAAATAGTCGTCTTATTTAAAAAATTAAAAAATTAACTAAAAGATAGTTGCTTATTTAAAAAAAACATAAAAATAAACTAAAAAATATTCGTCTTATTTGAAAAAAAAAATTTAAAAAGTTGAGCCAACTTGGTTAAGGTAATCACGGCTGTCGAGGACATGTGATTCAAACATCTTGTCATTCTCATGTTATGAGAACCTATTATTGCCTTAGATTAGATGCTTGTGATCTTTTTAGCTAGTTGAACATATTTGCCACTATTTGAACAAGTGCTTTTATTTGTATGAATTTCACCATGTAATAGAGCTTAGAAGATGAGGTCTCGCATTTCATAGAAGAACTACAGGTCAAGCCTGTCCTTTAATTCTTTTGTGACATCCTATTAGGTACCTCCTTTTACATATAAAAGAACATTGCATCATTGCCAGTAAGGAAGAAATATTACAGTATCAGTAAACATGGTATCGATGTACTCTTTAGTACTATGCTGTGTGGATTACATTCCACGGGAAATCAATTCAAAAATTGTCTAAGCACTGGGTGCTATATTGGTCCACATAAAAATGGCTAAGCATTCCATCCTACCATAGAACAAGTAGTACAAATTAATGAGTGTTTAACCAATACACCTTGCAGCTAGACAAATTTGCATGAGGGTCAATTGAAATTTGCAGGGACCAAGGAGGATGGATATACTAACTCATTTAAAAAATACAATCCTTCCCGCCATGTCATTTTGCCACATGAATGAGCGACATGATCTCCTATGAGTCGTATTTTCAGCTTAAATTTCACAAGCACCATCAAGCACAATAAATGGCTGAAATTGACACACAAATAATGAACAATGCAAAGTTAGGATCCAAAGACTAGTAATGACCCCAAACCAAAACATTATATATATGAATTATATAATATTTGGGAATGCCTTATGATAATTTACGAATAATGGTCATTAAAAATTATTGATTTTCACGGGTGACATATCCTCCAAGAAATGAAATTTGGAAAGCAAAATGACTTTGAGATAAAATATAGCAAAATGACACTTGAGACCTACAATTCGGTGCTTGCTATTTACATAGTTCATGATTATCTCCCCATTTGCAGACTCCAAGTTGTGATTAATACTATAGTAAAACCACAACCACCTAAAAAGGAAAGAAAATGAGAGATTTAAAGTGCACTCCTAACTTGATAAGAACATTTTGGACTAGAAAGGGCAATGTCCCCAAAATCAGAAAGTACTGCTAAATTGAAAAATAATATTGAAATTTTATTAGCGAGTAAAAATTAACAACAAAATATTCCATATCACCTTCCACTTGACCAGAACTGCATTTGGCAATAAACTCTGCAAATGAATTTTCCAAAGCACACACATAAGAAGTGAAAAAGCACGTTCTGTTAATATAAACCCAACTCATTTAAGCAAGAGCAAGATGACCAAAAGTATCAAGCAGCAATTCAATGTTTCAAATGGAACTCAAAAGCTTGAAAAACATAAGTTGTTAAAACACTAAACCTAAGTCATACCGATCGAATGTCATTCAGTCAAGATGAAGAATAGAACAATCAAAGTTCGAATCTTGTTAAGCACTGTACTTGATATCTAGACCCCCATATAAAACTACAGATAACGAAAATCTAGATCAGTTAAACACAAAATCCTTGCCTTTCTATCAGCTGTGGCGTATCCAAAGTATGGATTCACAGCAGTGATATTTTTGGCCGATAATCTTCGACATGCATCAATCATTATCTGGAGCTTCATTAGGTTTTCATTTGCAGGAGGGCATGTTGGCCGTATAAGTTACACATTGCAACCTCTAACACTCTTGTAACTGGATATAGATTTCTCCATCAGCGAATCGCTTTATGGAAAGCTTCCCAAGCTCCAGGCCCATGTACCGAGCAATTTCCTAGTCAAAGCAACAGATATTTTAGAGGAAAAATAAAATAAAACAACAACCACAACAACAGAACTCGGAAAAAAAAAAACTCCAATACAAAGACGCCTCATACAAACTAACATTGAGGGAACTAAAAGGTTTCAATTCTTATACTGATGCACACGTCATGCAGTATTGAGCTAGATAAAACCTTCAACAACATCAGATACTCAATATAAAAAAAAAAAAGGAATTTTTTTATTAAATTCTTATACTGATCCTTTGAGTCAGAAATGAAAATTCGAGTATTGGTTCAGAAAAAAATGGTATTACATTAATTTAAAGAGTTTCGAATGAAAATATTAAAGTGAAGAACCGCGTAATCACCTGGGAGAGTCGAGGATTGGCGGAGCCGGAGAACAATTTCAACCGGTTACAGTTCCGGTTGACGGTCTCTCGGCCCTTGCGGATTGCAAGAACTTGGGCAGCGTCTGCTCGTTGAGAACGGGAATGATCGGTTTCCCGTTCCCGAAATCCAACGCTTCCTGCATGTCACATTTCTGGCACCCAAACAGAAAAAATGGGCAGTTCAAAAAGTCATCAAAATTAATTAAAATAGATAAATAAATAATGTGTGAAAAAAACTTAATAAATTTTATGATTACCACGGAGATTCGAGTGCGGGAATGATGATCGAAGCCTTGAGCTCGGAGAGTGGAGGTATGGGAAGAGCCAGTGAAGAGAGAATAAGAAGCAGAGGAAGAGGAAGAAGAAAAGGAGATGGTGGAAGAAGAAGGTTGAAGGAGTGAGGAGGCCATGATGTTAAGGCTTGTTTGTTTGTCTTCTTTGCCCTTTTTCTCAGCAACGCAGAGAGAGAGAGAGGTTTAGAGCAGAACAGAGCAGAGCTGCGCGAGGTTCGAGCTCTTCGTTTATGGCGGGCTGTGCAAATTTTTCCATTAGATTCGAAATTCAGCTTTGGCGAGGTTCGAGCTCTTTGTTTGTGGCGGGTCTACACCAGTATTTGATAAGACTGAACCCGGATTGATGACTAATTATGGCACTTGACAAAAATTTCATGACTTCCCTCTTAAAAATTTGGAAGGGCGACTTGTATTTGCGAAAAAAATTCGCCTCCCTCTCATGTGCCTTTTAAGCACACTATTTTGACAATTCAGAAAATTACACTATTCTTCTATCAGATTTAGTTTAATTATATTCAGCAATCCTATATTTTCCATTTTCCAAAACTATCATTTGTCTTTTTTGAAGTTCATAAAAATTACACTGAGCTATCTTGTATATATTGATTAGCTAATTTAAATGATAAACAAATAACATGAGACATATATATAATTATTAATTATAAAATTATAACACATTTATTGAGTAAAATATTTTGTCATCACATGAAAATAGAGCTTATAATTATAACTTTATGATAATAATCAGAGACATTTTGGTTAGAATTTAATTTTAATGCACAAGTGTAAAATTATTTTACATTGTTGTCTAATCAAAATATTTTATTTGAAAAAATTTTCAAGTTATGGGTGTAAAAATTAACTATTATGGTTTATGTGGCAATATATGATTGGATGATTATGTAAAAAAATTTATATTATTAGTACATGATAATTAAATCCTTTTAGTTAATATATATGTCAAATATTGTCAAAATATTATAATTTTATTATTAATAATAATCTATACATCACATATTATCTTTTTTGTCACTTAAATTAATAAAATAATTTATAAAGGAAGTTAGTGTAATTTTGCAAAATATAAAAGTGTCGGTATAATTATTCTTAAAATAATGATAGTTAGCTATATTCCTCGAGCATAGATTTAAACCCAATTTTTCCCAAGATCCAACTTGGTGAACCCATGACCCGACATAGGGAGCCAATCACTTGGATGATCCTTGTCCCACTCTTCAACCGTCCAATGAAGAACTCCCTAGATGCAACAAGTAGGTGAGTACCTCATAGGAATTGCCCACAAAAGGCTAGCTAGTCTTCCAATATAATTACCAAGTTAAGTTCTTTTTGGCCTTCTCACATATCTTAGACTCTTACTAACGTTTTAGAGTCCTGAAGTACGCACACCCTATTCGCTAGATAATAAGAAATTTCAAGTCTTGTGTTCCTAGAATCCATATTCAGGGTAATCATCTTAGCTCATAAGTACAGTCTATACCTTTTGATTACTTCGTTACAATAATAAACTATTCTAACATGTTCATCTAAGGTTAAAGAGATTCATGATTGAGTATTCTACAACACTAGTAAGGGCTTGCAAGAAGCTTTGACACCATAATTAGTATTTATATTTGTTGAGAGTCATATTGAGATAGTGTAGTGGCTCAAGAAATTGTTCAACCCTAAAACAAATTTAAACTTTGTATTGTATATAATTTTCATAAACAAAATAATGTGATGTGATTATGCCATTTAAATATGGTCATCAAGGGTAGACAAAGGATTGGTTGGACAGGTTTGACCAAGTTTGAACTCGAATCAAATTTTAGACCAGGTCAATTTTTTTGAACTTAAACTTGACTCGATAATGACCAAACTAATGATGAGGTCAAATCGAGTTAACCCAACCTTCAATACCATGAGGATTTGAATATTACACATGGTAAAATTATAAAATTTTACAAGAACCAGAATTTAAGAGATATTTTATAATATATATTATAAAACAAACCATATCAATGTAAAAATAACGTCAAATTATGTAAAGATATTAATTGAACTATAAAATTTTATAATTTTTCACTGATTGTTATAAAAAATATATATATTTCTAAAAGAATTATTTGACTTCCAAGTCGAGCCAAGATGAAGTTTGGCCTGAACTTGACTCAAAGTCCATGGGTCAAATTTCAACATCCAATCAACCAAGTAAACTTTAGGTTGAGCCAAGGTAGGCTAGACCAAGTTATTAACACCCCTAATAGTCATATAAAAAATTATATTCTTTAATATTAGGCCATTTAAATTACTAATGAGGCATTTTGTTATTTTACATATGGTTCAAGATCCAAATTATATTAAAATTTAAGTAAATGTTATTATTTAAAGATTTACTATTTGTGTTTACAGTTATTATAAATAATTATTAATTCTTATTATTCAAAATTATACCTTATATTGATGTAATTTATTATTTACTTTTATTAATAATTATTTGTTAATGTTTTCAAATATTAAACTTAAAAATTGTACTATACTCCATTTTTTTTAAACATATTTGAATATTTTTAACTTTTCTTTTTCATCATATACTATATAAAAATAATTATATAAAATTAATAACTATATTAAGCAAAAATCTCAAGGTGATTTATGCTTTTTACCTATTTATAAATATAATAGAAAAATAATGCTTATTTTTCAAAAAATTTATTGATTATTTAATTTCATGGATCCAAAAGTGGACTTGTCAAGATGGCCTAGCTTGATAAGTAAATTAAACATTGGTCCAATTTAACTTAGTTTATTTTGACCCAGCTTGACTGGCCTAACCCAATTATCCGAACACTATTTTTTCAAATAATCAACTAAATATAAGTGTCATTACCACTTGAATTTGAATCATTTATCCCCTTTTCACTTCAAAAAATTAAATTAAAAATAAATTTTGACAAAATAAAAATATTACACTTGTGAACCTTAAAAAGGCCCAATACTAACTTGGATTTTGGTGAATGGACAATGAAACAAAAAAGAGTCAGACAAAAATAAAATAAAATAAAAAGAAGCACAAAAACAAGCTTATCTCCTAATACTAATACTTAATTTTGGTAGAGCTCCCAATACTAATACTAATATGATTAGGTTTTAAAATAAAAAAATATATATACTTAATGTGTTTAGGTTGTTTGTTCGGTTATTTGATTTTTTGGACCCCAAATAAAGACCCCTTAATATTATTGTAAAAATTTTATCATCACACTTGCTGGGTCAAACAAGATGCCCATATTAGCTTAATAAAAAATTTTAAGTGAAAAATGGAGCTTTTCTTTTTTATTTTGGACTCCGTTACTGCTGATTTCTCTTTTTCTCTCTTTTTTTTTCAATCATTAATAATAGAACGTGTTAAATGAATCTTTTTCAAAGCTAATGGTAAAAATGGATAAAAGAGGTTCTTCATTGATTGCTTCTTTTCTTTTGGTTCGAGTACAAAGACAAGCTAGAATGCCTCCTTTTATGTGTCAGGATACAGGCCTTCCTTTTTGGTCAATACAGAGGTCCACCCTCACTGTTTGGTCAAAGAGGCCATCCTTTTAGATTGCTTTATTGGTTAGACAAAAAAAAAAAAAAAGATTGCAGATCTAAGACAGCCTCAAGAAAATGGGGTTCAGTGCCCAAAATGTCTTCTTTGACATATCTGAATGTAGAAGCGAGCTGATCATTCTTCTATTTCATGCTAAGAGAAATGCATCAAATTAAGAAATGCATTATTAGTTTGAAATTAATCATTTCTCAACTTTTTAATGTTAATGCTGACCAAAAGTTTGATGTAACCTTCAATCATGACTTCACAACGAAGAAAGTTCCCCAAGAAACAACCATGGACTTACACTGATATTGAAGGATCATAGGCAAGGTGACCCTTCCACCTTGTAAATTTGTTGCCTGATCAGGAACAAAGGCAATCACAGAGACAATCACCACCTACGATTACTCTGCTAGACTACTACACAAAGGGCCAATTAATCGTCGGTCAATGAACCCTTAATGGGAATCAACTACCAAATGAAAACCAAGCATGTGAAGGATGGGTAAAAGTAGTGCGGTAAGAGATTGTACAAACAAAACAAAAAAAGGTTGTGCTAATAGAGAAATTGAGATTATGCATAATCAATTATCTATCTAATATGCTGTTGGTAGAACTTAAAAAAGTGAAATTAGTTCTCAGAAATTTTTTTATAATTGAATAATCGATAATACACACTCAAATGCCACCTGCAGCACTTGAATTCCAAGACTTCAGTCATACAATCTGCCCTTGCTTCACTTCATCTCCTTTTGATCCTAACTTGATTTCCCAAACTGATACATAAAGCCAAAGAAGGTAGGAAGACTATCCAATCAAAAGTCATGTCTGAGTGAAAATCTTTTCTGTATAACAGCATTAATATCTAACCATTAACCAAATACATCACACAACAGTAGATGAATTGCAGAAGGCATCCACAGAGCTTATACTGAATCTAACAAGACTTTCAGACTAATGACTTAAAAGGAAGAATCTCAAGACCAACCTCAGCAACTTTTTTGGTAGCACTAAATGCCCAATTCACCCAGCATCACTTGCACTCAAGGTTTTTTGAAACAAGGGAGTGATTACAAAATTAGAACTGACAAAGTAAATATATTGTAATTTCCTGTGTGCGACTGTGAGGAGACGAGGACGTGGACCTTTGCGGATGACGAAAGGACTCCTGCGATCCCTTTTCTTCGAAAGGGACTTCGCCAGAAAATTGCTGCACAGAGGGGTTAGGTAGCGATGGAGAGCTGATGAAAAAGGGGGCGGTGGCGATGACCAGAGACGAGGAGTTGGAGTTGATGTTGATAGGGTTTCAATTTTCACGTTAGGGATTCATTTGGGGGAAAAAGATAGAAAATGTTAGTAACAGTAATAAGGTCAATAGTTCGTATCTGGATGGGGGTATGTAAGAGTATTGTATTGTGAGTAGTTTCGAAAAACGTATACAGAAGGAAAAATACGGGGTTATTACAATGTTATCAAAACCTGGAGGGGTGCGACCGTGAATAGCCAAAACTTTGGCTGTGTGTGGTCCGGCTTCACAAAGGACCCAATCAATGCCAGCCACGTAATCTCGGCTAAAGTACCCTCAGATTTGCCCCGGGCATGGTAGCAACCACCAAAAAGGACATGCACCGTCACTCTTAACAAATTCGAGGCAAAGCGAGGTTGTGTGGCTCAAAACATTCCCGTCGGCTAATAAGAAGAAGAAAGCAATGCAAGGAACAAATAAACACAATATTTATATATCCTTGTATAACGTGACTCGCACGCTTTTATCTAATAGACGGTATTCACCAAACAACTGTGGCGACTAAGTAAAGAGATTTAAAGAATGCTTTCTCTCCAGTTCAAGGCAACTAACTAAACCAATTCATTTAAGTCCTCACAGGCCATTCAATTTCTATTGGCAGATTGCTGTGTAGTAGGACATAAGCACCACAAAACTGTTCTTTTTTTTCCAAAACTCTGAGCTCAAAACCAGCCATTGGTACCATATAAAAGGGCCATTCTTTCGAGTCGCATTGTAAGAAAAATTCTCAATCTACTTTGAATCTGTTACACTTTCATTGCACAATTCTCATTTCTCTGGTTCACTGAAAGTACCACCACCATGCCGCCACTTGGGGTGCAACTGACTATTCAAGATCGTCATGTATTAAAAATCTGATTAGTAGAAATGATTTTCTCTTTTCATCTTATTATATATTTTTTTACCTTTAATGTTTTCATTACATGAAATTAAATTCTAGCCTAGATAAGCGTCTTTGCTATAGGTTTGTTAAGATATTCATTTATGTTCCGGGAAAAAACTTCATGTATGTGCAGGTGGTGATGGACAATGGCATACTAAGTGTAACCTTATCAAATCCAGGGGAATTGTCACTGGAATACAGTATAATGGAATCGACAACTTGCTTGAAGTTTTGAATGAGGAATCTAATAGAGGGTATACTTCACAAACTCGTAGTTAATTGTTTTTATAAATTAAGGAACTCGTTTGGTTCTCCCTCCTTAATTATAGAGTAATAGAGAAAATTGTTTCAAACTGATGTAGGTATTGGGACCTTGTTTGGAGCTCACCAACTCCAGGAACCAGTGGTATATTTGATGTGTATGTTCTTCTTCTTTTCTTTCTTCTTGTTTTGTTTGCATGACATGAAGCTTAAGATCACCCCACCCAAAATGCTTCTATATATGCTAAAAGTGCATGTGTGCCCAACTTACTTTTATATACTAATTTTTGCATGTTTGGATTCTCCTTTTCTTCTTTCCCCTATTATCATGAATCTTCATGAAAGCACATGTAATTCATATTCACCTATTCTTATTTCACTTTATGGTATAACATTTTACCTTTCTTTTTTTAAAAAATTCGATGTAGTTCACATATACATCACGAAGCAAATCAGATTATTAAATTGTGATACTTGACTGCAGGATAAAGGGAACCAGTTTCAAAGTTATAGTGGAAAATGAGGATCAAGTTGAGATTTCCTTCACTAGGACATGGGACACCTCCCTCCAGGACAAAATGGTTCCTTTAAACATTGACAAAAGGTCATTTAATTTGTGACACCAACCTTGTCCATTACATTATTAAGATTTAAGAATGTGGCACTAAAATTAAAAAAATAAAAAAAATTCTTAATTACTATTATCAATTTCATGTTTAGGTTCATAATGCTTCGTGGTTCTTCCGGCTTCTACTCCTATGCAATTTATGAGCACTTAAATGACTGGCCTGCTTTCAATCTTGACGAGACCAGAATTGCTTTCAAACTCAGAAAAGACAAGTATGCATATATAGGCTTTAACACTTTAGTTCTAGTTATTTTCATGTGCTTGGTTGCAAAGATAGACTCAATATGATCAAGTTAGTGGCTATTTTAGTAATTTTATTTTACACAAGAGGTGACATACTGACATGAGTAAACTCATTAAATTAGACATACGGATTAAAAATTATTTAGAGGTAATGTGATCTCTCAAAATAATTATACGAGTTTATGTTTTAATTTTAATCATTTATATTAAGCTACAATGGCTAATATTTACTCACTCTCGCAATTAACTATTGTTATTACTTGATATATATGGTCTCAATCAAACTAACTGGATGGTTTGGGCAGGTTCCATTATATGGCGATGGCAGATAATAGACAAAGAAACATGCCTCTACCAGATGATCGATTACCACCTAGAGGCCAACCCCTTGCTTACCCAGAAGCAGTTCTACTTGTCAATCCTGTCGAACCGGAACTGAAAGGAGAGGTGCATTTACATTAATTGATCTATAATTGCTAAGTATTGTGGAAAGTCCCTTGTAAGAATATATAGATCCTTTTATATGGCAAAGTCAAAACGAATACAAATTCATGACATTATCCATCTAAAACTGCCAGAAAATCCTGTGTGCTCAAGGATAAAGAGACAGCTATAACATAATTAAAATTTAGTAACATTTAAAATTAAATTATGAAAATATTGTTATTTATATTAACAATATTTTCATTAATATTATATTTATGTTATACTATTAAAAATTTAAACAATATTTTAAATATTTGTAGTGATAATTTTAAATGTTACAATTTAATTAAATGTTATTAAAAGTTAAATACATCGATAGGGGATGACGTATTTTGCTCTTTTTTTTTGTTGTCATGGATGTATTTTGTTCATTCTTGCTTTTTTTTTTCCATTTTGGGCCATATTAGATTATGAATAAAGTTATTTTAATATTTAAAAATGGGTGTTAAGTAAGACCCTCTATCATTGTTGGAGGTGATTGATGGGTGGAAATAGTGAGATCACCATTATATTCTATTCATAGGAATAAAGTGAGTGTTTATTAGCACACACAACTTTAGGTATTGAAATAATATATTTCTTAAAATTATCTTGTTGCTAAACTTTCGGGTAGTGATTTGCTCTATGGTATGTGCAGGTGGATGACAAGTACCAATATTCATGCGACAACAAAGATAACCAAGTTCATGGGTGGATCTGCATGGATCCAGCAGTGGGATTCTGGGTAATTACGCCAAGCGATGAGTTCCGATCTGGTGGACCCGTGAAACAAAACTTGACTTCCCATGTGGGACCTACCTCGCTTGCTGTAAGAGTTTGATCAGTAAAAATATAAACAATTTTTTAAATCAACAAATTAGAATATAACCATAGAAAAGGAACATTTTTTTTTCTTCCGCAATTTCTCTCTGGTCTTGACAATTGGGTCTGATTTTGGTATATCTTTGGTCCAAAATAATGCAATCAGATGTTTCTAAGTCCTCATTATAGCGGAGAGGATCTGGTGCCAAAGATCAAAGCAGGAGAGGCATGGAAGAAGGTTTTTGGTCCAGTTTTCATCTATGTGAATTCTCCTTATGATGGAGATGATCCCCTTAAGCTATGGGAAGACGCTAAACGCCAGGTATAGAGTCAAGTTAGTTATAACTCATCCATCTATTTGTTTTTTTGTAGTTAGATTTTCTAACATAGCATATATACATATATACTAATTCCACTAGCACATGCCAAACCAAACTACAGATGTTGGTGGAAGTACAAAGCTGGCCCTACAGTTTTCCTGAATCAGATGATTTTCCTAAGTGGGACGAACGTGGCAATCTTAGTGGCAGGCTATTGGTTAGAGAGAAGTGTGTTCTTACATCATATATTTGAGAATTATGATTGTCTCTGATAAATTTTAACTACTCACGTACAAATGCAAGCAAAATATTTCACTCTTACACCCTATGTATTCAAAGGTCTCTCAGCCCTTCCTAGACACAAAAAAGAAAAACAAAAGGTTCCACCTATGATAACATGTAATTGAATTATAATATATAATTCTTTTATAGTAAAATTAATTTCATTATTTTGGAACATTGTAGTATTTTTACTATCTAAAATTTGAAAACTAATTACGAATGACGATCAGCTAAACCTGCTAGTCAGATTGACTAAATGAAAAATTGCAGCAATATTAGTGCATTGAGATAAGATTTACTTCTTTTGTAGTGCATTTATGCACGTTGAAAGCACATATATATAGTTTGTTTTTAACTAATTCCATTTTGGTAAATAAAATATACAGGAATATAAGCGATGAAGACTATGTATCAGCCAAAGGCGCTTATGTTGGCTTGGCTCCACCAGGCGATGTTGGTTCATGGCAAAGAGAATGCAAGGTGACTTGAAAAAAGAGAACCATATATATACATGTTCTTAATATGTTCACTTTCACTATGATGTGACAATTAATGAATTTATACACCTTGAAAGGCACCATTAACCAACGGAGCTATCATATTTTACTGTTATGCTTATCAGGATTATCAGTTCTGGATTAAGGCAGATGATGAGGGCTATTTCTCCATCAGCAATATACGTCCTGGTGACTATAGTTTATATGCATGGGTGCCTGGTTTTATTGGTGACTACAAATATGATGTAGTTATGAGCATAACAGAAGGTACCCACTCATCAGCCAATTCTACTATTTTCTTTCTTTTTGTTTGCAGACAGTTTTTGTGTTCATGATCTTGCTTCTTGTTTGTTCATGTGAAAACAGGCTCTTACATTGACATAGGTACTCTTGCATATGACGCCCCAAGAGATGGTCCAACAGTGTGGGAAATAGGCATCCCTGATCGCTCAGCTGCTGAGTTCTATGTTCCTGATCCAAATCCCAAATATATCAATGAACTCTATGTTAATCATCCTGACAAGTTAGTCACCTTGCTGCCTGTTTTATAAATTCCAATTTTGATAAGGAAAATACTTCAAAAGCTGCCACATTTATGTGTCAAATTATGAGATGCACACTTCGTATTTTCTAACCACTCATAATCTCTGTCCAGCCACTCAAATTTTGTGACATGTATGCCAAATTGCCAACCGTTGTCTGGTACAACATTTAGGGCGAATGCGTGGAGCATAGTAGCATTGGTCTTTTGATAATTCTACGAAAAAAATCAGTCTAGGACTTGAAATTTTCAGTTTAGAAAGGACAGGGCAAGATTTCTTGTTTTATTAAGAGCGAAAATTTTCAACATCTAAGCATTGGTTCCATTGACAAAGATTAATTTCCCATGTAAATGCAATGTAAAAGCTTGCAAATTGACCATATAATAATTATTTATCTAATAGTTGTAACCAATAATAATTGACAGGTTTAGACAGTATGGACTATGGGAGAGATATGCAGAATTATACCCTGACAAAGACTTGATCTACACAGTTGGTGTTAGTGACTACACCAAAGATTGGTTCTTTGCTCAAGTTACCAGGTACACTTAATTATTATTCTCACAACTGACTTTGCCTTGGGAACTTGCATTGTTATTCTCACAAACGTTGTTGATTTTTCCTCCCTCTTTTCAGGAAGAAAGATGATAATACATATCAAGGAACCACATGGCAAGTCAAATTTCAGCTTCACAATGTGGACAAAAGCAGTACCTATAAACTGCGAGTGGCTTTGGCATCAGCATCATTAGCTGAACTCCAGGTGCATTTCTCATTTCGTTTCATACATTTGATTGATGGTAGTAGTACTACAGATTAAGTTTGATACATAGTCTAAGATGTTTCATGTATGGTTAACCAATCAGATATCATCATATATATATATACGGTTTTTGAGATAGTTATTGCAAGTGATACAGTTCTTATAATGTAACGATATATGACTGGTGACAAATTTAAATCTAATTTTAACTATATAAGTTCTACCTTATCCAATTTTAGCTTCATAAATACACTGTTTGATTATAGGTTCGAGTTAATGATCCAAAGGCAACCCGTCCTCTATTTTCAAGTGGGTTAATAGGAAGGGATAACGCAATTGCAAGGCACGGAATTCATGGGCTTTATTGGCTTTACAATGTGGACATATCAGGTGCTAGACTTGTTGAAGGAGATAATACCATCTTTTTGACTCAGGCAAGAGGAAATAGCCCATTTCAGTACATTATGTATGATTACATTCGTCTCGAAGGTCCACCAAGTTTGAGCAAGAAAAATTAAGTTTGCTAGCTCTAGCGAGTCACTAAAATATTCAACTAGATCATCACCAAATAAAAATATTCAACTAGATCCAAAGTCTGGTTTCAATAGAGAGGGGTGCTTTCTAAATGTGAAAGAAATTTTCAGTATCTTTTTTCCGTTATTCAATCAAATAAGATAAATCTCGAGAATTTACCGTTCTGCTAAAATTATGTTCTGTAGAAGACGTTGTATTATTTTTGGATTGCAATTGGTTAAATAATGCGTACCGTGTAATTTATCATCTGTATATGTCACAGCTAGTGCCTGATGGTGTACAACAAAAGAAAATGAAAAAAGGGTGCTGTAGACACAATACTTGATTAGCTTTTTATATCAGGCTGGAATATCTCTTTGGATGAATTACGGTGGCTTTTCATAATACATGACATAATTACACCTAGACAGTTGTTTCTTTAGAAAATTATACTTACCTTCTTTACTTTGGTCATCCCAAATAGGATACCAAATTAGTAGGAGATAATACAATCTTCTGGAGACATTCTAAAGGTGAAGCCTAATGCAAGCCAATATATAATTAAGAAGGTACAACATGCGAATAATGGCCAAAGGTTATAATCATGATTTAGTTGAGATTCTTTGTACCCGTCGTTATCCGTCATTTGGACTTAAATATATTAGTAGTATATATGCTAATTGTACAATGCAACTATACACAATCCACACAATCCATTAGCAGCATCCATTATTGAGCAGCTTGCTTCGTTATCCCAATGATTATTTCAGGGAAAAAAAGAATACTCAAGAGGCAAGGGTGATTAGTGCACCATTAGTTTACCACAAAAGAAGAAAAAGAGAACCATCAATTTTATTGCTTTGCTGAATGAAAGAGCACTCCCTTTTGGTTATAATGGGCTAGCAATGACTGAGTGTGTTTGGAATAAAAAAAAAGAAATAATTTGATTTGTAAATCATTTCATTTATTTGAAATTGATAAATATATTGATTTGTAATTCTATCAAATTTTATTATTTTAATTTTAAAATCCTTTGACTTTGATAGGATTTTAATGAAAATGAATTGATTTTAAAACTTACATACAAATCAAATGTAATTTATTTTTTATTTTAATAATTCCAAATACAATCTATTGTATTTTAGACATAAAAATAAATTTCTAAATAAATTCTTTTCCTATTTTATTTAGTCACCCCAAACATAACATTTAACTTAAATCAAATCAATCTATTTTCTATTTTTGATCGTTTCAAATACTACCTAACAGAATTGGAAGTTCATTCTAAAATCTCACAAATCACCAGCAATTTTTATCTCAGAAATGCAACTCAGTAGGTAACATAATTGTGCAATGCGGTTACTGTCCCTATCTACTAGCTAGCAGTGTTTTCTACTATCAATGAATTCACAATGACGAGTGATTCACGAGGCCGGTGATGCCATCCAGTACAAAATCACATCGAACAAACAACAACCTCTTTGATTCTTGCTGGTTTTTTTTCTTAAAAAAAAAAAATACTTAGTGAGTGTACAACTTTTGATTGGCTGATAAAACTCATGTGCCATAGTTGATCAGCTTTAATCACATATATGGCCTTTTATGCGGTTCTAAACTCTATACTAATTCATATAACGACCGACCCGTGAGCCACTGTGCCTGGTAGTAACAGCTGTAGCGACAAATAAAAAGATTACAATAGGAAAAAGGGAATTGGAAAAGGAAAAAAATGAATGCTTTGTCTGCAGTTGAAGGAAACTATAGGCCAACGAGATTCTTAGAAATATGGTTTCACATGACTATAGTTTCCTTCCTTCCTGTTACCTAACTAGTTAGCTTACCAGAACCTTTAACCGATTCCAATGACTAGCGAATCAAAGTTCCTAATTTTTCTATTAAGACCTCCTCTCTTCTGCTTTCTAACTGCCACATGCTTCTCTTGTCAAGCCATGGCATCTAGAAGCCACCCTTCTCGTGACAAAGTCAAGCTTCGTAAATTAATATCGTTTTGTCAAATTACAAACTGCCTATGCCTTAGATTATAGGTTTGGTGATTGGTGGTGTATATAGGTGATGTACTTTAAGTGTAAGGTGATTTTCGCAGAGTAAGGGTAAATGTTTACAAAAAGGGTAAAATTTGGGTGAAATATAATTTTATATGAAAAATTATTTATAGAATCCTCTATAAAAATTTGCACCCCATTTTTATCGAATACATCCATTTATATTTTGAAATGTCCTTATCATAAGTTTTTCCATTAACACTTACTAATTTTATAGTTCATTCTGAAATAATGTATCCCTTCACCTTAAAAATGATCTAATTAAAAATATGATATGTGCACGATTATGGCATATATAATCGTTTGTTAAAAAATTTTAATTTATTAAAACTCACTTTAATTTAATTATCATATAAAAAATAACTTTAATTATCAGTTAAAATGCTTTTTATTAGTTATTAATCGGTTTTTCCCACTTTTGGTTCCTATAACTTAGCTGTGTGAAATATGGAAAGAATATTGCCATGTATCAATATATATATATACATAAATCATGGTGATTGTTGAATGAAATAAATTAATATGATTCACTAATTTATTTAAAGGCTAATAATTATGACACATTATTCTGATAAAATTTTAGATAAATTTATGATTATCTAACATTTTCCATATGGAAAACCACAATTTGAATAGTATAAAAAAATTAACATTGTATTTAGAATCTTTTAAATAAGAAATAATTTGATTAGCTTTAAAATTAAATTATACATTATACATTTTTATATATGTGGATCTAAGTTAAAATGAAAGAAATCTAATTATATTCTATCAAATCATATTTTTTAATCTTCTGGGCACATTTGCAAACATTATATTGTGTCATTAAATGCTAGAGAAATTCTTAGGTGTTCTAAGTACAAAATAAAACACTTATTTTATTCTATCTATTGATTGATAAATTAGCTTATCGATTAAAAAATTATGAAAGTAAGAGATAATAATATTTCACAAAACTTATGGGTCAATTAATAAATAGAACAACAAATACTTTCTCTTACTTTTATACAGTATTTCTCTATTTTATTTTTATACATGAGACCTTCTCGATAATTCCCATTTTGAAACAAATAATTTTGTCTAAATAAATGGTCAATTTATATATGAAAAGTTAAAATGAAACCAAATCACAATTTGTGTCAAGTTTGATAGGATTCTAAAATAAAATAACAAAATCTATCTATGAGATTTAAAATTTAAAATTATTTCTTATTTTTTAACATTTTAAGCACACTCCATGATATGGGCTTTGGTGGAATCGCCACTTAACATCCTTACTTACTCTTAAAGGATGAATTTTCCAATTGTGAGACTTTGCTGTCTAAGCCTGCACATCACATGAAGACTTAATAAAGGACTTGAGCAGAGCAATCGACAAAGAACCAGAAAGCAACGTTTGTCATCAAGCAAGGTCGACACTACGAGGAGGCAGCCCAAGCAGCAGGGGAGACACGATGGACTTCACCACCCACTGCCTGTTCTTGATGCTCCAATTCATCGTTGCTCTTTCTTGGACCACTAATCCAGGTTCCTTCTTAAACTCTTCTTCTTACCCATTTGTTCTCTTCTACTGTTTTTCTCTGTTCTGTTCTAAGTTTTTCTGTGCCTTACGCGGTTGGTCCTCATAGAGGCAATTCAGCCACTACTATATACATATATTCTGCAGTTGTTCGATATGGTTTTTCAATTGTCCAGCAATAAAATGAAAGATAGGCTGATAGCAAGCGTTACAGCACTAGCTAGGATACATATTATGAAAAATATATTAGCTGAAGAGATTTGAAACGTTTTTTCAAGGGACTAATTTATAGTGTGTCATCCCCAGGAGTGCGATTGGATATTCAAGATAAACATGTAATCCACTTCTGCAATGACTTCTTCTCTAACTATAGTAATATACATTTCTTTGTTATTTTGCATTTTAACTTTGATTTCAAGGATGGCCTTTAAGAGGCAAATCAATAAGCCCTATATCAACATTTATTTACTTATTTTTAACATATGTTGTTTGTGTGAATTTTTCTTTGTTGTGCCCAGGTGGTAATGGATAATGGCATAGTCCAGGTCAACCTATCAAATCCTGAAGGAATTGTCACAGGAATTCAGTATAATGGGTGGACAATTTGCTCGAAGTTCTCAACAAGGAATCTGATAGAGGGTACATCAATTCAATTTCAAATGTTACTAATTATATATAATTACTATGGAAATGTTCTGTCAATTCGTGCTCTTAATCTTTTTGTGGTGAGAAATGCATGTAGATACTGGGATATGGTCTGGGATGAGGGTGGAAACAAAAGCACAAAAAAAGGAACAAAGAAGAGGAAAAAAGGTGAATTTGACAGGTAATATTCACGGACCTTGTTATGCCATTCTACTCCAATAATTTCATGTATGTACGAACTTTGAAAATGAATGGAGAATATATTAATTGTACAGGATGGAAGCTACAAATTTGACAGTGATAGTGGAAAATGAAGAACAAGTAGAGCTATCATTCACCAGAATGTGGAATTTTTCTCTAGAAGGGAAGTATCCGCCACTCAATATTGATAAAAGGTTCTTCAACTTACCATATATATTTCTTCCTTTTTTTTTGGTTCTATTTTGAGAGCAATATTAAAACAAACAATTACGATTATGAGCATTGAGGAAGATGAGTAACATTTTTGTGTAGGTTCATAATGCTTCGTGGTTCCTCCGGGTTCTACACCTATGCCATTTACGAGCGTTTGAAGGAATGGCCTGCATTCAATCTCTCCAATACTAGGATAGCTTTCAAGCTCAGAAAAGACAAGTAGGGTAACTTTGGTTATTTATTTGGTTTTGTTTTGTTTATAATTGTGAACGGAAAAAGGACAAAAAGCTCATACATTTTTTAAAATTTGTGATGATTGCAAAGGTTCCATTACATGGCCGTAGGAGAAGACAGGCAAAGATTTATGCCTCTGCCTGATGACCGGAAGAGGGAAGAGGCCAAGTTCTGGCCTACCCAGAAGCTGTCCTGCTTGTCAATCCCCTGGAACCCGAGTTCAAAGGAGAGGTGAGGTATACTATAACCTTTTTTGGGTCATAGTCAATGCAAATGAATTGAAGTATAGAGATTGATTTCGATGGTGGAATAATATGAGAGAGTTTTGTTCCATTATTCAACTATTACGCTTAAAAAAATTAATGTAATTAAATAATTGAATTAAATAGTTTTAAGGGATTGCTAACAAATACATTTTGTGGTGGACATAAAACTTTATTTTTCTCTTTCTTGAATCAATTTAAAATTTTGGATAGTATTATAATTTTATTTGTTCATATTCTACTATTTTAATTTTTCTCTCCTCTCTTTAATATCCACCCACTACTATTTATTTCTATATGAGTACCATTTTCTCTCTATTTTTTTTAATATAAATGATGAAATATTGTTCAATAAAAAATTAGGGAATCTAAACGTAATCTTTTTATTTATTTTTAAAATTAATTTGTTATAAGAGTTCCATGGTTGTATCGGAGATTTCACTACGCTGCTAAAACAAAGTTGACACGTCCTTGACATTATTGAACGAGTCAGTCATATCATACAAGAGTGCAACTAATTTATTAATAAAAATTTAAATTCATGAATCATTTATAATGTGATTAATACTATTTGAATTATTGAATCATTTATAATTTATTAATAACGAGTCAATCGTACTATAATTTTTAAATTTTAAACTCTAATTTTTTAAAAAAATTTATAACGTTAATTATTCATATGAACTCCATAAAAATTATTAAAATAATATTAAAATACACATATTTAGCATATAATAATATTATATAAAATTTTAATCAGTATTCATATAGAGATAAATAATACTATAATAGTGAGCAAATATAAATTAAGAGAGAAAAATTTAGAGAAATTGTAATAAATGTTAGTAACATAAAATTACATTACTATCTAAAATTTTAAATTGATTCAAGAAAGAGAATAGTGGATAACATAAATTGTTATTCATGCGGGGTTAACTTAAACTTATTTTTTTTCATTGTTGTTCTTCAAACATGCTTATCCCTTTTATGGCTTCTGAGTCACTAGTTTTTTTCGGTTGCCTTTGACTCCAAAATAACTCTCTCTCTCTTCCCCTTAACATACATGACTCCTCAATGACCTAAGTTTCTGTAATAAAATTAAACGAGTTCTTTAATCAAATGATTATTTAATTTTGTTTTTCCATTTTTAGACACGCTTCCAAAGATGTGATGAATCTTAATTACTTTTTTTGGGCCTACTGCATTACTATATTGAAAGCAGGTGGACGACAAATATCAGTACCAGAGCGAGAGCCGATACAACCTTGTTCACGGTTGGATATCTCCCGACCCATCCCAATCCATTGGCTTCTGGCTCATCACCCCGAGCATTGAGTTCCGGACCGGTGGGCCCCTCAAGCAATACCTCACTTCCCACGTGGGCCCCACCACTCTCTCTGTAATCTTAGCTTCCTATTACTAATTTTTTTTTTTTGTGGTTTTTAACTTCTCGTTTTTGGTTTTTTATGTATTGGTTCAATTCAACTGAGAGAAAGTGCTCGACCAAAAACAAAAACTGAGAGAAGTGT
Organism: Dalbergia oliveri; assembly: GCA_030441495.1. NCBI lineage: Eukaryota > Viridiplantae > Streptophyta > Magnoliopsida > Fabales > Fabaceae > Dalbergia > Dalbergia oliveri. The sequence goes on along the minus strand of JAMLFY010000003.1, from coordinate 13,414,866 downwards.
GTTTATTCGGTCATACTATATGAGAGTGTCAAAATCATGATTTGGTGCAACACATGAATCAGGTATTTCACAGCACGCATTATTCGGGGCTAGACCTGATTATGAGATTTGGACCCAATGAGCCGTGGAAGAAAGTGTTTGGGCCCATATTTATATACCTTAATTCTCTGTCTAATGGGGAAAGCCCCATCATGCTCTGGGAGGACGCCAAACAACAGGTTCAGCCACTTTCTTTTGTTTTATTTTGTTTTTAATTCTACCCATTGTGTCAAGTAAGAATATTCACTAAGCAAAGGAGGAAAAAAAAAAATTGCAGATGGTAATGAAATTGAAAGCTGGCCCTATACGTTTCCAGCTTCCGAGGACTTTCTCTCATCCGACCAACGTGGTAAAGTTGAAGGTAGATTGCTTGTCCGAGAAAGGTATGCATTGCTTGCTGTTTGCTCTAGTCTTACTTTTGCTTTTGCCTTTTGTTTGCACCAAGCTGGAACAAGTATATACATGTAACGTGACCTCATGTCCTGTGCCTGCAATAAAGGGGTGAAGACGAATGACTATTTCTTCCTTTTGGGCTTCGGCCCTCTAGAGCACCCAAAAGAAAAGGGGGAGTGAAGACGAAGGACTATTTTTGTTGATAGAAGAAAAGAAAACATTTCCTAAGATAGTGTTTCGAATCATGAAAAATAGAAATAACTTGATTTGATTTGAAATGATTTGAATTTATTTGATTTATAAATTAAATCTTATGTTTAAAATTATTAAATAGGAAATGGAATTGAATTGATTTAGAAATCAATTTTTATATTTAAAACACACTACATTGTGTTTGGAATAGTTAAAAAATAGACATGAATTGATTTAGTTTGCTTTTGAGTTTGAGAGTATATTCAATTCCACACAAATCTCATCAAATTTGGTAGGGTTTCAAAATCAAAGAAAAGAAATTCCATGAATTAAAGAAATTCCATGAATTTACAAATCAACTCATTTTTTATTTTTTTAAAGATTCAAACACAAGATTTGGTTTGCATTTCCTTTTTTTAATAATTTCAAACACACTCTAAAGAAATCCTCACATAATCCTCCGTGTATTAGGCCTATCAACAATTGACACGTCATTTGATAAACAAAGACCAAGATACCATACCGAATTTTGGAAAGAACCCTCTAGTTATTCTAAGATAGAAACAATTCACAGCATGTTTGGATGTGCGATGGAGGGGCTTCACAATCAATTCCAATCTTGGGAATCGATTCCTTCAAATAAAAGACATGCTTGGTTTCCTTGCTAAGCAAAAGTGCATAATGCATTATGGTGTCAAAAATTGATTATGTCAAAAGTGAAAAAATATCAGTTCTAATAAATCACTTTACCTCATAATCAAATTTCAATAAAATCAATTTTAACAAAATCAATTCTACAAACACAAAACCAAACACACTATCAATCGAAAGGGTAAAACAAGTCAGAATATTGATGGAAGGAGAGATTGAGAGAGAGACTGACAATGAGAGCAAGAGTGAGAAGAAGATGAAATAGAAAAAGAGGCCATAATCTGACATATCTGAATATAAAGAATCGTTGGTAGAGAAAAGTCATCGATAGGATAGAACCATAATGATAGTGCTTCTAACAATATAAGTCATCGAGGATCGAGGTTGAGAAATTGCCAAAGATTAGAACGCAGAGAATAAGAAATTAGGGATTTAAGGATGAATGGGAAATTTTATGAAGTTTGTGTATTGTTAAGTGAAACTTGGGGATAAATTAGAAATAGAAAGTTATGAGTCTTAGGTCCGTTTAGATATTATAACTTATGGCTTTTTCTAACTTTTTGAAAGTTAAAAGTTATATTTTTATTTTTTATCTTGTTTGGCTAAACAACTAATTACTTCTCTCAAAGTTATTCTTAGTGTTTTTTGAGAAATCAAATATCTAGTTTCTTAAGAAACATTTTCTAAAACACTAAAAGTAAACACTTTTATTATTATATATTTGAATATAAAATAACATATTTATAAATTATTTTTCAAAATTTATTTCTATATAAGAGCTTAAATAAGTTATTTATCTAAATAGGACCTTAATATTTTAAAAGTGATAACTAAAAATGGACTCAAAACTATCATGGATTACAAAATAAAATTTTGTCATGTTATAGCATGTTTTGGTACTTTCTATTTATTGAAAGTACTAAAGTAAACATCTAATTAATAATGTGTCAATAATTTATTGACTTGCATTCATAACTGAGATGTGTTAGGTTTAGTTAAGATCTAAGAATTTTTCCTGTTGTTGATGGATAAAAGACATACCAAATTCTTTATATCTATTCTATTAAATTCTCAATTTAAATGATGACATAGAGATATTTTCCTCAGATGATTAAAAACTTTTAATTTGTAAGTTATTTATTTCAAGAAAATATATAATATCATTATTATTTGATTAGAGAATTGGATAAAATAGATATAAAGAAATTCATCTTGGTCTTGTCCTTTCCTTATCCTTTATTAGCATTTCAAAACCTGTAAACTGTAACTCTTTTGGAATGTAAAGCATGATTAGTTTCTTCAATTCATCCTACCATGAGCAAAAATCTAGATATTTGGGTTTTCTTTCTCTTCTTCTTCTTCTTCTTCTTTTTTTTGATATGATATGGTATGAGATATATTTGGGTGTCTAGGTACATTAGTGATGCATTCATCCCTGTTAACAATGCATATGTGGGATTAGCATGCACAGGAGAGGCTGGATCCTGGCAAAGGGAATCCAAGGTAAACCTTTGATTACTTCCATGTTCCATGCAAATAAAGAAGGACATCATTGTGCCACACCAAAAAGAAAATGATACGGTTTATTAATGTCTTAACAGGGATATCAATTTTGGACCATTACTGATGATAAAGGCTATTTCTCAATTACAAACATACGCCCTGGGAACTATAATCTGTACTCCTGGGTCGCTGGATTCATAGGTGATTATAAATATGATAGAGTCATCAACATAACCTCAGGTATCAACAAAAATTTATGAAGCATTTTTAAAGTTCTAAACTATATGGTTCTATGCTGTTCTAAACTCACTTGGTGGGTTCAAATGTGTAACATAGGCTGTGAAATTAGTGTTGGTGAGCTTGTATATGAACCTCCAAGAGATGGACCAACATTGTGGGAAATAGGCATCCCTGATCGTTCAGCTGCTGAGTTCTATATTCCTGATCCAAATCCTAAGTACATCAACAGATTATATGTAAACCGTCCAGACAAGTTAGTTCCTTTTCTTTTCCCTATTTGCAGTCTTAGCCCTTTTCGTCATAATTGCCACATGCTACTCTATAGACCAGCTAATGTATGTCCGCTCCCCTGCTTTTGAATATTTTATACCATAGTATGTGTAATTTTTAAGATAGTTTAGTAAAAGTTAAACACTTCTAATGGTGTATTAATATGTGATTAAATGATATTATTGACATTAAATCCTACTAATACTTTGTTGGCTAGCAGGTACAGGCAATATGGCTTGTGGGAGAGATATGCGGATTTGTATCCTAAAGAAGACCTAGTTTACACTGTTGGCTGCAGTGACTACAGAAAAGATTGGTTCTTTGCTCAGGTTAACAGGTTTGTGTTTTTCTTTTCTCTCTTCTCTCTCCTTTTGCCAATGCCAATCAGTGTCTTCTTTTCAATTTTATGTTTGACTGTTGAACTCTGGATTTCTACCCAAACTCCGAGTCATGAAAAACACACACTTTGGCATTAGGAAAAATGAATTCATGTGTCTATTAATTAAACTATATCAGGGAATATTGTATTGATTATAAGTTTTGTTTTCCTTTGGTTGGCTGAATGATTTTATATTCCTGGAATCCTATTCATAATAAAGTTATTTCCAGAAATAGTTTTTCTTGGAATGCAGTATAGAGGTGTTTAGTACACCAAGTGACATTCTCAGAAATACAATGAATTTTTACAAAAAATATTCATGACAAAATGGTGTCAACCGGTGGCAATTCGGAAAGCTCCAGTGGCGGTCCGACAATTTTGTTGGCAACGGTCCGACGACTTTAGGTGAGATCCAGCGACTTTCGGCAAAAGTCCGACAACTTTTCGACGGTGGTCTAGAAAAGGGTTGTTTAGTGTTTTTCATTTTACATTCCCATCCTATGGGTATCCAACATTCCCATAATGTAGAGTGGAAATGAAATGAGCATTTTTTTATTTTTGGCAATATAATTTTTCTAAAAATATTTTTTGTCCATGAATCAAATATAAAAACCTTTGCATTCCCCCTTTATATTCTAAAAAATATAAAAATATTCCACGAAACGCGCCCTCTCAGGCATATCAGGTTATAGCCTATGTTGTCTCAATAAGTCTCCCTCCCTCCTCTGTCTGTCTCTGATTACCGTCTCAACTAATTCCTTCGGTGTTAGGAAGAAAGAGAATAACACGTACCAACCAACGACATGGCGAATTAATTTCAATCTTGATCACGTGAATGCCAATGGAACCTACAAATTGCGAGTGGCTCTGGCATCTGTACATTTCGCTGAGCTACAGGTATAAAAGTTTCCCTTCATACTTTGGAATTTGATACAAGAAATAACTGCATGATGTACACACAAATTATTTACATTACTAATTATAGTTTTTTCATTTTTTTTCTCTTTCTTCTAATTTTGTGAGGCCAGATTCGGATAAACAATTCAGAAACAAACCCACCTTTATTTACAAGTGGAGTAATTGGATCGGAGAATACCATAGCAAGACATGGAATTCATGGTCTCTACTGGCTATTCAGCGTTGATGTACATGGCAATCTTCTGGGGCAGGGCAACAATACCATCTTCCTAACGCAGCCAAATAACACAAGCCCGTTTCAAGGAATTTTGTACGATTATATTCGATTAGAAGCGCCCCTTTACGTAAATTGTACAGATCAAAAGTAGACATATATTCTTCTAAAGAGTATTCCATAGAAAAATGTCATAAATTTATTCAATATATATGAATAAAACGGAAAAATAATGATCAGCAGATTGATTTCAAAGCAAGATGAAATTATATAACCTTCTCGAAGTCCTTCCAATGCCATCATATTTTTTATTTTTGTTTCTTTTTAAACAGAGATGTCAGGAAATATCAATAGAATAATGTTATGTGGACAATAAAATTACACAATAAATACACACTACACATTTTATCACCATTAGATGTGATAAGTGAGTAGAATTAGTGGGGTGATATGGTGTATGGCGTATATTTATTGTGTAATTTTGTTGGATACGTAACATTTCTTATGACAATAACAATAAAACCTTTGAGTGACTGAGATTTGATTGCTCAGTTGAAACTAACACGCCAAATTCTGAGTTCTCTTCAAGCAACGACTAGAAAACAACAAAACCTTGGGCTAGATTTGGGTGCGTCAATTGCGACTCCTATATATTTATTTATTACCATTCTTTAAATGATTTTCATTTATGTGGTACTTGAAATAATTTCCAGTTAAAATTAATTTAATTTAACTGGAACTGGGTTATAAATAAACATACTTTGTTCTCAGAGTTCCTATTTACATACAGTTCAATTCTTGAAATTGATTTTTTTGTGGCAAAACCTTTGAACTTATGAGATATAGAAATTAGAATTTAATTTTGATATATTATTATCGTAATTTATTTACATAATTATCTAATCATCTATCCTCTAATCAATTAATTTCTTCGTGGATTCAACCATTATAACTCTTATTTTTTGTTGTTTTTTCTTATGTGATTTTCTTTGTTGACATGATTAATTAATTCCCGGAAGTATCTGATTATTTTCAAGTTTAATGATAATATGATATGATTGCGCCATGTAACCGCAGAATATCACTCGTCTTCATTTCACTCATTCCTTTTTCCATCATTTTGTGTTATTATTACTAACAACTTTCAATTTATCCATCATTTGGAGAGGTGAGATGCAGCATCAACTCCTCACTGTTTCACCAAAGGGACTACGTCACAATTACTTTATTCAGCCATAAAATGCATGGCGAAGAAGCTTGAAAATTGCATGCAAAAAAGTGAGATTCTAATGCTTCCCTGAAACCGTGCAATCCTGCATGCATTTTTGGAGCGTGTTCAAAGGTCACGAGATTGCTATTTCAACACGTATATCACCATTAAATGTAATGGAGTGATAGAAAAGTGAAGGCCACTATTAGACATTCACTTTTGTTAAATAATATTTAGCCATGGCCATGAATGACTATATATATTAAGCCTATCTGAAGCATTTTTTGGGTAATCCACATTATTTCTTGATTCTTGGTTGCTAATAAATTTTCATTTAATAGCATACATGCAAGCCACAGAAAGATCATGATAGCTACTGATATATATATGTATTCTAATGTTTCATCACCTTCAGTGACAGAGAGACAAGAGACAGATATAGCAACTAGTGAAGATCCTTCACCATGTCTTCCCAAGCAGTGCAGTTGCGTATTGAAGACAATAATGTCTGTGAGACATGAATTGTTTTCTTCTATTGAAAATTCGGATAATGATGTTGTGATTTAGTGGCAAATTAAATTGCTTGAGACGTTGGTTATCCTTGAATTGCAGGTTGTCATGGACAATGGTATACTTCAAGTATATTTATCCAAACCGGGTGGATTTATTACTGGAATACAATATAATGGCATTGATAATCTGCTTGAAGCTTCTATGGAAGGAGATGATAGAGGGTGAAGACTAAGGGGTTTAGTTTCAGTTAATTTTTCAGATTTGAAGGAAAAATGAAAAATTGAAACTGAAATTTTGATTTTTAGTTTTTCCTTCACAAAAATCAAAACTGAACCCCAAAGCTGGCTGGAACTGTCTTTTTCTTTGAAATATTTTTCCTTAATGTTCATGCATGCGACCATTAATAATGTTTACTTTAAATAATAATGAATTCGTAGGTATTGGGACATTGTTTGGAGTGAAGCAGAGAGCACAGGAACATCCGGGATATATGAGCGGTATGTGATAATATTATATTGCCGTTCATGTTTTACATAAATTATTTGGAATCATTAAAAACAAGTTTAATAATTTCTTACTTGTAATCAACAGTGGTTGACAATTGAACTAGTTTGCAATTGATTGGCTATACTCATGCAGGGTTGTAGGAACAAGCTACAAAGTTATAGTGAAAAATGAAGAACAGGTGGAAATTTCATTTACAACAACATGGGATCCATCTCTGACGAAAAAGCAGTCGCCTCTAAATATTGACAAAGGTACGTACCATTAAATTGAGTGCTTAATTAGTAACACTGAATACTGACCACGATCACCGCTGACTATTACAGTTGTTATAGAGTGATGAAAATAGAGAGACGATAAACACACACACACACACAACAATTCTCTTGCAGGTATGTGATGCTGCGTGATTCCTCAGGCTTCTACTCTTATGCCATCTTTGAGCACCTAAAAGAATGGCCTGCTTTCAACATACCTCAGATCAGAATGGTTTTCAGGCTTCGAAAAGACAAGTATGCCCTTGTAATAGCTTTATCATACACATATAATATATAACCTTAATCTTCTTTATTTTCCTACTCAACCCGATTCATGGACACGTAGCTTTTGTTTTTGGGAAGAGACAAGATGTAGATTAGGTTGCTGTGAGTGTGAGGTAATTTTTGAAGGCTAATATATATATATATATATGCAGGTTTCATTATATGGCCATAGCCGATAATAGGCAAAGGCACATGCCTCTTCCAGAGGACAGATTACCAAGAAGAGGAAAAGAACTACATCCACCAGAAGCAGTGTTGCTCGTCAATCCAGTGGAACCAGAGTTCAAGGGAGAGGTCCCATTTTTCTTTTTCTTTTCTTTTTTTTTCAAAAAAGAAGTTAGATATATACAACTCTGTTTAGACAGGAAGATCATTTGTGTGCTGAACCGTTATATATTGTACGTGAATTTTGTGAAAGAAGTTTTAGGATGACCCTAAAACGGCTACCTAAAAGAAATTTACTTATGCAAAAAAAGATAATAAAAAATTATGTCACAAATCACAATACTCCAATCCCTCTAATATGATTGCTGAAGATCCGCGTATGCCAAAAGCAAGCTGCTAGGACTCAAAAATTTATATGTAGACATTGTACTTGTATATGTGGTCTGTACTCTCTAAAATGTACAATGTCATTCTTATAATCTTATAGTAATAGATATTCTTTTAAAAAAACAATGAATGTATCATCTGAGATTAACCAAATTTGTTATCGGCTGGACCAAAAGTAAAATGAAACTTATAATTGAGTGATTAAGGTGGATGACAAGTACCAGTACTCAAGCGACAACAAAGACTTTAAGGTGCATGGTTGGATAAGCTCTCAAACCGGAACTGATCCGACCATGGGGTTCTGGGTAATCATGCCCAGCGATGAGTTCCGATCAGGTGGCCCTCTTAAACAGAACCTCACCTCCCATGTAGGCCCCATCAGCCTGGCAGTAAGTATATATATAAGCTTTTCATCTTTTGCAGTCCCAATTTTATAGTATATAGTTTTAGATCTGTGTTTATATAAGAATTTTTGGCATCTTATTGTTAAACTTTTTTTGCCTGTTTTCTCTCTTCTAATGCGCAGGAAATACCTAGCTGGAACAGTGCAAAATTGTTACTGTTATTTCATGTAGCACATCTAAAACAAAATAACCTTGCTATATATTTTTGCGTGTATCAGATGTTTCACAGTGCTCATTACGCAGGAGAGGATTTAGTTCTGAAACTCCAATCAAATGAGCCATGGAAGAAGGTTTTCGGGCCAATTTTTGTATATCTTAACGCTGCATCGGATGACCAGGACCAATCATGGCTCTGGAAGGATGCCAAGGATCACGTAATTAATTTCTTTAGCAGATTGACCTTATATGGAGATTTTTCGTTTCACTGAAACAGCTAATATCTATGTAGTTTTAGAAACAGCACTAATTAAACTGAAAGCAGCAAAATTAATGGCCTCCAGATGATCAAGGAAGTTCAAAGTTGGCCCTACGATTTTCCAGCTTCAGAGGATTTTCACAAGTCTGACCAACGTGGCAGTGTTTATGGCAAGTTACAAGTCCGAGACAGGTAAAAACTCCAAACTACCAAAATATGTTTTTGGTTTGTCATAGTGAAGCTAGCAAACTGCTGTTTTTAAGGGAATCAAGATCCTGTAATGTCTGTTTATTAACGAGTATATTATGTTAAGAGAGAGGTAAATACAAACAAACATGAATATGTCATGTTAAAAGCAAATATTACATGATCTTAATCTTTTCTTGAAGCTCTCAAAATGACCCCCTGCAGGTGCATAAGTGACGACCACATATTGGCACAAGGAGCATTTGTAGGTCTGGCACCATCAGGGGACACTGGATCATGGCAAACAGAATGCAAGGTATGGATCCTTGAATTCCCTACAAAAATTTGGAATAATAGAATTCCATGTTTCTTGGGTTGGTTCCTCCCATGTTAGAAGTCAAAAAGCCCACTTATTAATGAGAGGAGTCAGTTAGGGTTGTGTGTGTGTGTGATCATTTTGAGAGAGCAGCCACAAAGAGAGAGAGAGGAGAGAAACACAACCAATTTTCACCTTCCTTGTCCGAACAGCCACCGTAGATCGGAGTTTTGAAGTCATCCACCGTTGGATCGGGCTGAAATTTAAGCAGCAGATTCCTAACAGGTGGCTCTTCATTCTGAACGGTCGGATCGTTGAGAAGAGGTCTGGAGTGTGAGCTATTAAGCTCAATTGAGGTTCTGTTTCTGTCTGCAGAATCAATTTTTCTACTGCAATATATCTCTGTAATTTGAGGTTTATGAAGTTGTTCACCGTTGGATCGGGCTGAAAATTTTACAGCAGGTTCTTGGTGTCTTGAAAGTCATTCTGAACGGTCAGATCGTTGATAAAATCTCTGGAGTGCGAGATATTCAGCTCGCACGGAGGTTCAGTTTTGGTTTGGAGAATCAGTTTTCTACTGTAAGCAGTCATCATAGATCGGCATTTATGAACTCGTTCACCGTTGGATGGGCTGAAACTTGGACAATAGGTTCTGGACATCTGGTTCTTCATTCTGAACGGTTGGATCGTTGAGAGTGGTCCGGAGAGTGAGGTATTGGTTTCGAACAGCAGTTCAGTTTGGGTATTTCATAATTCCTTAACTCAAATTTTGAGTATTGGTGTTTTGTTGGCTTGCTTATTGTTAGCACAATTTGTGCACATATTTGAGACTCTCTGTACCTGTTTGATCATAGTGGAGTTATTTCTTTGGTCTGGACGACCGTGGTTTTATCTCTCACATTGAGGAATTTTCCACGTTAAAAATCTTGGTGCATTGTCCCTATTGTTCTGGTTTTGATTGTGTATTGATTGCTGCGATTATTTTGGCTGGTATAGTTGCTCCTCTTGTTCTTGCAAGTAGGGAATTGTGTGTTTATTTCCCAACATTTGGCATCAGAGCTCGTTCTTGGGCATTATTGATTATAACTTGCTTGAATGATGGAGGCAAATACTAGTCGAATGGTGAGCTTGAATGGTACCAATTATCATATATGGAAAGGCAAGATGAAAGATTTGTTGTTTGTTAAAAATCTGCATATGCCTGTGTTTGCTACACAAAAACCAATTCAAAAACTGAAGAAGAATGGGAATTTGAGCATCAACAAGTTTGTGGTTTTATTCGGCAATGGGTAAATGATAATGTTTATAATCACATTGCTAATGAGACTCATGCTAGAACTATGTGGGAAAAGATTGAATCCTTGTATGCTTCCAAGTTGGCAACAACAAGTTGTATTTGTTGAATATGTTGATGAATCTGAGATACAAGGAAAGGTCTTCTATCTTGATCACTTGAATGAGTTTCAAGGAGTTTTAGATCAATTGTCAGGCATGGGAATCAAGTTTGAAGACGAGGTTCAAGGACTTTGGTTGTTAAATACTCTCCGGATTCTTGGGAGACATTTCGCATCTCTCTTACTAATTCTGCTCCTAATGGTGTGGTAACCATGCAACTTGTAAAAGGTGGTGTCTTAATGAAGAAGTGAGAAGGAAGACTCAAGGTTCTTCATCTCACTCAGAGATGTTGGTGAAGAAAATAGGGGAGAAGTCAGAACAAAGGCCCAAAGGGTAGAGGTAAAGAGAAGCAAGTCCAGAATCAAGGTACAAAAATGTTGAATGTCATTACTGTCATAAAACGGGCACATCCAAAAGTATTGCTTTCTTTGGAAAAAGGAGAACAAAGGTAAGCAGGAGAAGAAAGAAAATAATAATGATCGTGTGTCTACTGCACATTAGATGATCTTCTCATTGTAGGATATGAGAATATGATTAATATAGTATCTGATGAGTCTGATTGGTAATTGAAGTGGCGCCTCAATACATGTCACGCCAAGGAAGGAGTTCTTCACATCTTACACTTCAGGTAACTATGGAGTGCTAAAGATGGGCAATGATGGCTTGGCCAAGGTGATTGGTATAGGTGATGTTTGTTTAGAAACTAATGTTGGAATGAAGCGCCTTGAAGGATGTTAAACATGCTAGAATCTCGCTTGAATTTGGTTTCCGTTAGAAAGCTTGATGATGAAGGTTATGTTAGTACCTTTGGTAATGGTCAATGGAAGCTTACTAAAGGCAACTTGGTAGTAGCTCGAGGAAAGAAGACTTCAAGTTTGTATGTGATGAAATCCACAATTTCAAAAGGCAGTGTGAATGCAATTGAAAGCAAAGAAGCTTCACTTATGGCATAGAAGGCTTGGTCATATCAGTGAAAAGGGACTAAATTGTTTGGCTAAAAAGGATGTACTTTCTGTTTGAAGAATGCAGAGTTGGAGAAATGTTCTCATTGCATGGCTGGAAAACAGAGAGATTATCCTTCAAGAAGCATCCTCCTTCAAGGAAATCAGATTTCTTGGAGTTGGTGCACTCTGATGTTTGTGGTCCATTGAAGGAAAAGTCATTTGGCGGTGCTCTTTACTTTGTGACATTCATTGATGACCACTCAAGGAAGCTTTGGGCTTATGCTTTGAAGACTAAAAACCAAGTCTTGGAGAAGTTCAAAGAATTCCAAGTTTTGGTTGAGAGGCAACAGGTAAGAAGCTTAAATGCATTCGAATCTAGAATGGTGGTGAATATTGTGGACCATTTGATGAGTATTGTAAACTGCAAGGCATTAGGCATGAAAAGACACCTCCTAAAACACCTCAGTTGAATGGTTTGGCGGAGAGGATGAATAGGATATTAATTGAAAGAGTTAGGTGTATGCTCATTGAAGCAAAGCTACCTAAGTGTTTTTGGGGAGAAGCATTGCTCAGGCTTGAATGTGATTAATCTGAAGTCCTGAATTGCTTTGGATAGTAATGTTCCAGATAGTGTGTGGTTTGGCAAGAATGTCTCTATGATCACTTGAGAGTTTTGGGTGCAAAGCATTTGTTCATGTTCCAAAAGATGAGAGATCTAAGTTGGATGTGAAGACAAAGCAATGCATCTTTGTTGGGTATGGTCAGGATGAGCTTGGCTAAGGCTTTATGACCCAATTGCTAAGAAGCTTGTGAGAAGCCGTGATGTGGTGTTTGTAGAAGACCAAACCATTGAAGATATTGAGAAAAGAGAAGACTAAAGCATAGTAGTGACTTGATCATGAGATCCAGGTCAACCACCACATGCAGAAGAACCAGAGAGAATCAAGCCCAGGATGATATGCAAGAAGATGTTCCTGATGACCAGCAGATGGGAGACCATTTAGATGGTCAAACTGATGATGTTGATGATCAACATGCAATACCTACAGTCCGCCTTTGCACTGAGGTCTACTAGAAAGGTACAACCTTCAACAAAGTATCCTTCTGATGAGTATGTGACCTTGACTTTGGGGAGAACCTGAATGTTATGAGGAGGCTATGGATAGTGACCAACAAAAATGGGTTGATGCTATGCAAGATGAAATGGTCCTTGTATGATAATCATTTGAGCTTGTCAAATTGCCTAAGGGCAAGAGAGCTTTGCAAAACAGGTGGATATATAGACTGAAACATGAAGGAAACTCCTCTTCCCTAAGGTATAAAGCTAGATTGGTGGTTAAAGGCTTTAGGCAGAAAGAGGAATTGATTACGATGAGATATTTTACTGTGAAGATGTCCTCTATCAGGACCGTTTTCAGTTTGGCTGCGGGTTTAGATTTAGAGATAGAGCAGATGGATGTAAAACCGCTTTCCTCCATGGTGATCTTGAGGAGGAAATCTACATGGAGCAACCTGAAGGTTTTAAGGCAAAAGGGAAAGAAGATTATGTGTGCAAACTCAAAGAGCTTATATGGCTTGAAGCAAGCTCCGAGGCAATGGTATAAGAAGTTTGAGTTTAATGGGAGAGCAAGGCTATAAGAAGACTACTTCAGATCATTGTGTTTTTATTAACATTTGCTAGTAATGATTTTATTATCCTTTTGTTATATGTTGATGACATGCTTATTATTGGTCAAGATGCTTCAGAATTGATAGGTTGAAGAAGCAACTGGGATGTCATTTGCAATGAAAGATCTCAACAGGAAAAGATTCTTGGTATAAGAATCATCCAAGATAGGAAGGAGAAGAAACTTTGGTTGTCACAAGAGAAATACATTGAAGCCGTGCAAAGGTTTCAAATGGAGAAAGCTAAGGTTGTTAGCACTCCTCTTGATACACACTTCAAATTGAGTTGCAAGCAAAGTCCATCAAATGAAGAAGAGAAGAAAGACATGGAGAGAGTTCCATATGCTTCAGCCGTGGGTAGTTTGATGTATGCTATGGTATGTACTAGACAGACTTAGCTCATGCTATTGGTAGTGTTAGCCGTTCTTTCAAACCCAGGAAGAGAGCATTGGAATGCAGTGAAGTGGATTATGAGATATCTTGTGGTACTTCTAGCTTGAAGTTATGTTTTGGAAATGAGAAGCCTTTTCTAGTTGGCTACACTGAAATATGGCAGGAGATGTTGACTCAGGTCTACTTCAGGTTATTTAATTAAATTTGGAGGTGGAGCTGTAGCTTGGCAATCTAAGTTACAAAAGTGTGTTGCTTTATCCACTACAGAGGTTGAGTTCATTGCCATTACCGAAGCGTGCAAGGAGATGCTTTGGATGAAGAAGTTCTTACAAGAACTTGGGTTTACTCAAGAGAGGTATGTGTTATTTTGTGATAGTCAAAGTGCTATACATCTTGGTAAAACTCAACTTTTCATTCAAGATCCAAACATATTGATGTAAGGTATCATTGGATACGTGATGTTTTGAATGCTAAGTTGTTGGAACTTGAAAAGGTTCACATGATGAGAATGGTTCAGACATGATGACAAAATCTTTGCCAAGATGGAAGTTTGAAGTTTGTTGTTTGAGGGTTTGGCGATTACCTCCACATAGTCGTGAGGGGAGATTTGTTGGGTTTGGGCTCCCTTCTTATGTGGAGAAAGCCCAAAACCAAGCTAGCCCACTTATCTAATGAGAGGAGCCAGTTAGGGTTGTGTGTGTGTGTGATCATTTTGGTGAGAGAGAGCAGCCACAAAGAGAGAGAGAGGAGAGAAAACACAACCACCCATTTTCACCTTCCTTGTCCGAACAGCCACCGTAGATCGGAGTTTTTCAAGTCATCCACCGTTGGATCGGGCTAAAATTTAAGCAGCAGATTCCTAACAGGTGGCTCTTCATTCTGAACGGTTGGATCGTTGAGAAGAGGTCTGGAGTGTGAGCTATTAAGCTCGAACTGAGGTTCTGTTTCTGTTGCAGAATCAATTTTTCTACTGCAATATATCTCTGTAATTTGAGGTTTATGAAGTTGTTCACCGTTGGATCAGGCTGAAAATTTTACAGAAGGTTCTTGGTGTCTTGAAAGTCATTCTGAACGGTCAGATCGTTGATAAAAGCTCTGGAGTGCGAGATATTCAGCTCGCACGGAGGTTCTGTTTTGGTTTGGAGAATCAGTTTTCTACTGTAAGTAGTCATCATAGATCGGCATTTATGAACTCGTTCACCGTTGGATCGGGCTGAAACTTGGACAATAGGTTGTGGACATCTGGTTCTTCATTCTGAACGGTTGGATCGTTGAGAAGTGGTCCGGAGAGTGAGGTATTGGTTTCACAGAGCTCCAGTTTTGGGTATTCATAATTCCTTAATCTCAAATTTTGAGTATTGGTGTTTTGTTGGCTTGCTTATTGTTAGCACAATTTGTGCACATATTTGAGACTCTCTTGTACCTGTTTGATCATAATGAAGTTATTTCTTTGGTTTGGACGACTGGTTTTTATCTCTCACATTGAGGGAAATTTTCCACGTTAAAATCTTGGCATTGTCCCTATTGTTCTTTTGACATGTTACACTTGCTGATTATTTGGTGGGTATAGCTCCTCTGTCTTGCAAGTAGGGAATTGTGTGTTTATTTCCCAACAGTTTCTTGGTCAAATAACTCTCAAAACGCTTTATAACTTACAAATACAAGCGGTGGTCGGGTCAGGCAGAAATTATAATTTACAAGACCTTTTCTGGTGCAGGGATACCAATTTTGGACAAAAGCAAACGAAAAAGGCTCCTTCTCAATCAATAAAATACGCAGTGGGGAGTATAATCTCTATGCATGGGCTCCGGGTTTCATTGGAGAGTATCAGAACAATCATGTCCTTACCATAAAGCCAGGTTCTTCTTGTATTCATATTTTCCTTGGGTTGGGTGAGAGAAGGCATCAGATAGGAATTTCGTGACTTGATCGCCCTTTTTTGGTTGAGAGAGGCCATGGCTACTTAATTTGGGGACTTGTTAATTTTGCATTATTATTGTATTTATTTATATTTGAGTCGATGTTACTGATTTAAACAATAGAAGCACACCTTAATGCAGGTAGTAAAATTAATGTTGGTGACATTGTTTATGAGCCTCCAAGAGATGGACCAACATTATGGGAAATAGGCATTCCTGATCGCTCTGCTGCTGAGTTCTACGTTCCTGATCCTAATCCACTTTACATAAACAAGCTTTATGTCAACCATCCAGACAAGTCACTCCCTCTTTACTTAAGCTATATACTATGTGCTAAAGGCTCTACATTTCTATGTTTGTTATTGTTAACCTACTTTGTGGCAGGTTTAGGCAGCATGGCTTGTGGGAAAGATACGCAGAATTATATCCAAATGAAGATTTGATTTATAAAGTTGGTGATAGTGACTATAGAAAAGATTGGTTCTTTGCACATGTTACCAGGTACACATTTTCAAAACAGCATAGTCTTGCATCCTCTAAAGGTAGCAAAGTGATGCATGAAAGATCTAAATTATTGCATAAATTACAGGAAGAGAGATGATGGAACTTACCATGGAACTACATGGCAAATTAAGTTCAAGCTTCATGATTTGAAGAGAAGTGGAACCTATAAGCTGCGACTGGCGCTTGCAACCGCGTATATCTCTGAATTACAGGTCAGGAACCTCATTAATTAAATGGTTTTGATAAAGAGTGCTGTACTAATGTACTCAATGCATTGGAAATTTAAAAGTTCTATTTTTCTGTAAAAAATTTTCCATTTTAAGATCCTTAAAGAGTGTCCTTAGCAAAACCCTTGATTTAAAATCTCCAATAGTTTCCCACTTCACCATGAATTTGTTGAGTGCTTTCACTTTCTGCTCCATGTCACCATCCACATGTTTTTCTTTTCAAATCCAAAGGTTAGAGTGAATGATCCAAAACAGCATCCACCCCTATTTACAACAGGGGTGATTGGGAAGGACAATGCGATAGCTAGACATGGGATTCATGGACTCTACAGGCTATACAACATTGATGTGTCATTTCATTTGCTGGTGAAAGGTGGCAACACTATATATCTAACACAAACTAAAGCGAATGGCCCCTTCGAGGGCATAATGTATGATTATATTCGTTTAGAAGGTCCTTGTACTCACTAATTAAGAATACTGATTTTGTTTGCTTATGTGTATGAAGGCGCTCCTACAACACCCTTTTCAATGTCAAACTTGTTTGTTCGTCTCTTGCACCCTGCAGATGAGATGATAGCATTAGGCTATATTAATATTTGTAAGAACTTAGATATATCTTTGGAGAGACATTGCATCTTGCACACAAGGTAGTGTTCAGTTTTCCTACGCCCAAAGCTTACAAGCTATCAATCTGTTTTATTTCCTTTCTGTTGCATTTAAGCAGGGCAGAATAATAATTGACTTATATTTGGCAATAATTTTAATTTTTTAATCTCTTTTAATTTTTATCTCTTACATGCCTATACATGATTGGTAGGATAGGGAAGTAGATATGGTTTAGAGACGAAAGATTTCCCTCCTTTTGACATAATAAGTTTGCATCTTCATTAACTCTTTAATTGTATAGTAGTTTTTATTCTTTATTTAATGAGAAATGCTTTTTTTTTTTTAAATGATGAGAAATGTGTGTTTTTTAACATAAAAAGACATCATTAAACCAAAAGAAAAAAAGACATCATCAAATGGGACATCTTAAAAGGAAAGAGTGCTTTTAAAAAAAAAAATTAAAGGAGAGAATGGTTTTTAAACATGAAAAATGTTTTAACTAGATGTCATAGCACTTAATCTCACAACTGTTTTTTTAGAATAAGTACCTATCATTTAATATCCTAAAAATGAGTTCAAATAGCATAATTCTTATTTTGTTTGATCATCACCACTAAATCCAGTTAAACTCGGTAAAATTTTCTGTTAAATTTTTATTATTGTATAGGATTACTTTTCATTTCGAAGAAAACTAAAGGCAAGCGAATAAAGTTATACTCCACAAGTTTATGATGTATTTTTTTTTCAAAGAATCTGGTACAAAAAAGCTCAAACACTTATCCATTTAAAGATCTACAAACCTGTAGGAATCAACTTAAAAAAAAGGGTGGTTTATCTGACCTATGCTATTAGGACAATGGTTATCGTTTTAAAATATAGAAAAATTTACATTGAAAATATGACTTTTTGTAAGTTTCCAATACATAAATGTTTCTATATCTTTAAAACTTTCTATTTTTTCTGCTTCTGCATCCTTAACAAGTGTCCGTAAGACACTGGTTAACAAAATCCTTAAAAAAAATTATGTCTATTAGGAATTAAAATATGATTTTACTATATGTTTAATGTTTTTTCTTTTTTTTAACGATAATTTCGTCTCCGTGAGAAGAGATTAGCGATGGACTACCCATTAAATATGAATTTGAATTTACGTACATAGAAAATGCATGGTAGAAGTGTTGAAAAACACACAACTTTTATATCAGAATGTCATGAGAATTTATATACTTGCTCTTATTTGAGATAATTGATTTTATTTCTTCACACCTATGTATGATTGTATGTTACTCTGTACATGATTGATCTAAAAAAGTTTCATGATACATATTTTATAAGGCACCGTTAATTAGTAGAAGATAACAGTTTTCATCTATAATATTATCGTAATTACTTTAACCAATTATGTCATATAACCTATATTAGGAAGTATCTAAATCATGAATCTTAACACAGTCTGTAGCTGCTTTAGTCATAAATTTAATTCCTAACAATATATATGAAAATGGTTTCATGACTAAGGTTTACCCTTTAAAGAAGTTCGATCTCACTTGAAAGAGATTAATTATTATTGTCAATAGTGAATACCTTAGGCAACTAAAAAAAAAACCACAAATAAAAAACAAGTATGGTATATCTCCAAATTCCCCGTAGCATGGATCATATTAGTGTATAATAAACAAAAACATTAATTTTAATTTACTATCAATATAAAAGAATTTTACTTTGTCCTTTAATCATAAACTTTTTTTTGTAAGTCTTTTAAGATAATAGATAATTAAGTTAGATATTTTTAGACTTTGAATAATGTAAAAATATATAATTGGATGTTTGTATAAATTTTTTTATACTAACAATATATTAAAATTAAATTTATAAATAAAAAACTCTCACTATAATCCCTACCTTATAAAAAATGGACATGGTTTCTTTGCTGTCCATCTACCTAAAAAACAAATGGGCACGGTGATTCCTTTTAGTTTGTACCATTAGATACATCCGTCCTTAACACAATAATCAACATCAAGAATTAGTGTAATAACTTAGGTTCATGTGTTCTAGGCAAGTTTAGTACGGTTTTAGAGTCTCAAAACCACTTGTATTGTCAAAAAGACCGAACGCATTAAAGACCTTCAACAGCAGAACAAGTGTTTTGATAGTGCTATAACAGGTTTACGGATATCGATTAAGTGCATAGGTGGGAGAATTTATGACCTTTGTCAACAACTATATCATTCCATAGCTTCTATGTTTGCAGAATGAGTTTTAAATCTCTTAACTGCTAGCCCCTTAATGTTAGCACAATGTAAAATGACGTAATTTCATTTAATAATCCTCTACTCTATATAAACTCTTCCCCGGTAATTTAAGAGTTAATTTGCTCTTTAACTTATAATATAAATCAATGGCTAATATTCTTCTGGTTCCCTAATCATTGTATTGTAAATATATAAGTATAATTTGATACTAGTAAACAAAGAAACAAAAATTTATGAGCAAATAGATTTCGTGTTGAGTTTTGTGTCATTTAAGTGAAAATTTTTCGTACAAAGTAATTTAAAAGTCGACAACAAAAATAATAATAATAATAATAATAAAGTTGATTCGATAAGCGCACATTTTATAATTTTATGATCCGTTATTTTGTTGAATAAGAGCACATCATTTTATGTCTCGGTTGTCACTGGTCACTTAACAACAGTTAACGCCCAAGGGCAAGAACGTCATTGCAAATGTATCTCCATCGTCGCTCCCTATATATACCTCGAGCTCCAAATGCTAGGGTATAAAAGTCCCAATTTTCTTCGCTCTCAAAAGGCGCAAAGCAATCGCGACCTGTAACGTTAACCCGATAAGAGAAGAAGAAGAGAAAGAAGGAAGCAGAGCCCAACAACAACAACGAAAACAAGAAGAACTGCTCCACTCAACTCTTCACCTGATTCCCAATTCCGAACTCGTATTCCGAAACCCTAGATCTTCGTTTTTCTCCGATCACTGCGATTTTCTTTTTTTCCAATTCGCGATTATTTTTTTTTTCTTTTTTGTATTATCTGGTTCCTTCGTTAACGCGCGCGTTGTTGTTTAATTTTAATTTGGATTATTATTATCATTATTATTGTGCAGTAGTTTCTGTTGATGGCGACGTTCGAGCTGTATCGTAGGTCTACAATCGGAATGTGCCTGACGGAGACTTTGGACGAGATGGTTCAGAACGGCACTCTCAGCCCCGAGCTCGCTATTCAGGTTCTCGTTCAGTTCGACAAGGTAAACTTTTATTATTATGTGTCTCTTATGGCATCGATTCTTGTGTGCTTGTTAACTGAATTTGAGATTCCGTGATTCTGTGTTATTAGTGCTTTGTTTTTTTTTTAATGGCCACGTGGATTTTTTGTAGTCAATGACTGAAGCTCTGGAAACACAAGTTAAGAGCAAGATCTCCATCAAGGTAACGGGTTTTGCTTGTTTGCTAGTTACCGCATTCTCTTTGATTTGATTGTGAGGTTTTGAGTTTCGGGTCAGTAAGATTTGATCTGGGCTTGATTGCTGTTGCTGTTGTTATTTTTGTGTATTTGTTAGCCATCCTTATCCTTAAATACAAGGGGAATCGTGTTGGGATTCTTTTTTCCTTGTGATAACTGGATAACGTAATCAAATCATAGGGCGTTGCTGGTTACTGGGTACTGGTAAGGTAACCTTGATAAGTTGTGAATTGTGTATTGGTTGCTGGTTTTTGACTATGAAGATGTTTCAAGAGTACGGCTCTTTAGTTAGAAGAAGCAACATCGAAAGATTTATGAAGAATAATTTGGCGTTATTAAAAAAAATGGTGTGGAAGAAATCATGAGTGAAAATAATATGAAAAGGAATAAATTTTAACCAAAATGGTTCTTTTTACCAACCATTCAAACCATTCATCACATTGCCATTCATACCATTAATTATTTTTAATGTTTGTGATTTTCCAAGCATGACTAGCAGCCAATAAATCATAATGTGATTATCCTTCCTCTACAGGGTCAAAAATGTCTAATTGTTTGATAGTGCAAATTGATAGCTCAGCTGGTGAAGGTTTTTTACTGCCTTTAAAAAAATCCATAGAATGCCTATGAAATAAAGCATGAACATGTGTGAACATTTGTAGTATAGCACAAAGAGTGGGAATAATATTTATAATTTAGCTGAATCTGTGTTGCGGAGATCTTGAATTCTTGATAATCTGCAGCATTGTTGACTTTTATAAAGTGGGGTAGAAGTAAATTTATCCACATTTTTCTTTTGCATTTTCATTTGTATTTACAATTAATGGAGTCCAAGATTGCAGGAATGTTTGATCATTTTTTTATTCTGCTCCTTGCAACAAGGTTTTTTATTTTGTCCTTGTTGCACTCTATTGTTATTCAGTTTGTTTTATTTTTATTTTTTCAACAAACTGTTTATAATCATCCAATATTGAAATAAGTTGGCCTTAATAATGTTATTTTGTTTAGAAGAAAAATTCAGTGATAGAAAATGATAGAAAAATAAGTAGAATGCCAGATTTATACTCCATCATTAGGGTTTAATGGCCAAATAATAAAGTAAATCATAGAAGGAAAACTACATTGCCCCAGAAGAGCTTACCCTATTTTCAAGAGTTTTTTGTTTGTGAATTGATATTATTTGGGTCTTCAAAATCACGTCCCTCAAAAGAATGTTCATCTTATAAAATGACAACTCTCGTGCTGAGCTATGCATATTTGAAGTATAGGTTGATCCAGGGAGCAATTTCAATATAATATAATATGAGTCAATTAACAATAAGATTTGGATTTTTGGGTAGACTAGCAATATGCTTCCGTTTCAGACTTTTGGGTTTAAGGTAGAAGTAAATGAAATACTTTTGGGTTTACAAAGACTAGCAATATGATTTCGTGTGAATCCTTCGTCAAATCTGTTGGTATATCTCAAAAATTGGCCATTGCTATCTCACCTGTTGGGTTGCCTTGTGTTTACCTCAACGTAATTTAATGTGACCAAATGAAAATATGAGAGTTAAAGGTCTGGTATACGACACATTGTTTTCATTGTATTATTTGGGGGGCTTTGGAATGTGCATGCTGGAATGGCAAGGTTTCATGTTTCATTTGGCCACTCTAAACCGTCCACTCCTGCCTTCTAGGTAGCCTTTTCCCGGGTTAGTCCTTTTCTAGGTGGCCCCTCCTGCATGTTGATTTCTTAATAAAAGCAACAATGCTATATAATCAAAGCCCAATCCAAAAGAATTGTTTATAGGGTGAGAGAGCCCCTAGAGTTAAATATCACACGAGTAACATGACACCCCAATATGGGACTTACAATAGTTAATTTGGCTGTGGGCTGATATTCCATGTTAATAATGTGTTTGGCAGTGGCAAATCTTAAAGCAACATGAGGGTTGTCAATCTTCTTGTTCCTTCTTTTAGATTTGTGATTGATTAGTTAGATTGATGCTATAGTCTCTGTAAGTAATGAAATACTTTTTCTTTTCCTTTCTCTCCTTTTGATATTATTGTTGCCTAGGCTTATCGAAACCTGACCTGTTTACCTTGTTCATTCACAGGGACATCTCCACACATACAGATTTTGTGACAATGTTTGGACATTCATGTTACAAGATGCATTGTTTAAGACTGATGATTTGCAGGAGAATGTTGGACGAGTTAAAATTGTGGCATGTGATTCAAAGTTGCTCACACAATAATCTGCCCAATGTCCAAGGCATTGTCAACAAGGAGAAAATGTTGTCATCTGCTGGTACTATGGGAATGATGGCAAGACAGTAGTGACTGATGATCTTTATTCTTGCAGGAACTGGCAACTATGGAACAATATGGATTTAAAAGCCATTAATCTTCATACCTTAAGTTAGTTAATGTTACATTGAGAATACTGCATGGTAATTGGATGAAGATACTATCTTTCACTGTACTTTGTACTTCCGTGGCCACCAGTAAAGGAGTTTATTATCTCCGAGTACATTATAGTGATGTTTGATTTAAATGTTGCCACCTGAAATTTGCCGTCAATCTACTGCAAATGAATTTGTACAGGTGAAAACTTGTTCCGCGTTTTAAATTTTTCAGATCACTAAAATTACTTTTAGGAGAAGTACTCTTAGGTATCCCTCAAATTTTTACCACTAGTTTTATCCTATACCAAACATTCTGATTGGTATAAGAGAATTTACTTACAGTGTAATTTTTTGCAGTTGATTTCATCTATAAAAAAAATTTCTCATATTTCTATAAAAAAAAAAGTTCTACTATTTTTATCTCAAACTAAACACCTGTTACACCTGCTGCGGTAGCAACCACCTATCAGTACACCTAAAATTATGTTTTTATCTTTTTTTGGTAATTGTCTAAAATTGATTTTACCTTTTTTTCCAAGAATAAATATGTATTTTTTTCAAGTATGCTTTGAAATATCTTTTCAAACATAAATCAACTTTCTTTTTAACTACACGGTGTTAATTTAAGTGGAAGCTATTCAAGGCTATTAAGAATATGGTTATCTCTAGATTGATATGTATGAAAGTGGCAATATTAGAAGTGGTTTCCACTTGACGTTAATCATATCTCATAAGAAAATTGGATAGTGTTACAAAAGCTCTTCATAGTTTAAAATTTCTGCATATTATGAATTATTCCTTGTCTCTTGTTTGGATAAATAGAAAAAGAAAGGGGTGTTGTTTGGATCAATAGAAAAGGAAGCGGGGAAAAAGAAGGGAGAAGAAAATAAAGAGAATAATTTTCTTGTTTCAATGAGGAATGAAAATAGTTTATCAATTGAGCTCATTCTAGTAGAGCTATCAAACGAGCTAAGACAAAAAATGTTCATTATAAAAACTTAAAATTTTATTACATCTTATTGTAGTTTCGACCTATATATAGTTGGTCTTAACCTATTTATGAGTTACTTGTAAGTGTGAACTTTTGGCCCTACAGACACTTTAGCCTTTGTTAACATGGGTTATGACTTAATTAGGTGGATTAGTCCATTTGAAAGCTTTGCATAAGAGTGAGAAGAGAAAAGCTTGTATGTGATTCTTCTGCAAAAAAATTTCAACTTCAGTAAGTTTTTTATTCCTCGAAATATATGCAATTATGGTTTTGAACCATAAAAATTATTTGGGATTGTTTTGGCCCTTCATTTTCCAAAAGTTTCACTTTTATTCAATCATTGTCATTAGTTTAAGATAATTAAGTGACACATCAAGTCATGACACTTGACTTTTTTAATGATGTGGTGACCCAAAATTATAGTGAAAAAAAAAAAACTAAAGTGACATATGAAATTAGAAAGTCATGTGCTTTTTATATGAGACTTTGAAACCCTAAGGATGTGTTTGGCAAAGGAAAAGAAAATGAGAGGAGAAAATAAAGGAAATAAATTGAGTGATTTCTATTTTCTATAAGTATGTTTGGATGAAAGGGAAATGAGAAGAAAGAAATAAGAAGAAGAATTATTTTCTCTTATTTGTTTGTCTAGAAAAGTGAGAGTGAGAAAAAAATAATTAGTGACGCCAAATGATAAGTTTATCATTATATCATTTTAATGGATTATTCCAATCATAAACATCATGGAGTTGTGTAAAAAATTAGTAAAGATGTAAAAGATAATGCAATTCATTATAAATTTATCTATCAACATAATGTTTAAAAAATGATCTTCTATATTGAATAAAGGCATTACTGCCTATATTTCTAATTTATATTTAATAATTATATTAATTAGCATCAAATAAAAAAGTAAATTATTTTTAATTTAACAGGTTTAAAATAATATTAGCTTACTAAAGCAACCAATATTAATTAAAATAAATTATTTGATGAGTATTGTATTGAAAAATAAAAGGAAAAAAAGAATAAACCTTTTTCATAAAAGGGAGATATTTTTGGTTGAGACATGAACGACAATCATACTTCATAAGAGGTGACACTCACAGTATTGCATATATATACAAATACAATATGGTATAATGAAGTTCAATTGAATTGAATCCTATTTAGAAACAACATTCATGGAAACAAAAAATAGTGAAAACATGTATGTATGTATTATGTACGTACCTCACGAGAAATGTTATCTAATGTAGGGATCTTATTGGAATCTTGAAAAATTACAACCTTCTCCCTTATTTCCACCCAAAATTTGGGAGAAAATAAATTGGTGGATCATATCCCATTTTTTCACTACCAATTTTCTCCCCATCAACTTTCTTTCACAACCAAATTTAAAAAAAAAAAAAATTTTCTTCCATTCTCCCCTTTTCCTTCCAACTTTCTCTCAACCAAAGTGTAAAAAACACAAAAATCTCATCACTCTACTCCCTTTCTTCTTTGTGAGCTTATCCACTTTATCTTTCTTTCTTTTTTTTCCCTTTCAAATATCCTTTTTCTTTTCGCCTATAAGAAACATTGGATATGAGAGTCCTTTATCTTTTTGTGAGCTTGAGATAGAGGAAGAGTGTGTTTAGTTTACAAATCATAGGATGACTAAGGTTCTCATATACTTTGTTATCACCCTATCATTATGTTGTTTTCCTCCTCATAGACAACCTTCACGTCCTCTTAAAAAACTTCACATCCATCCCTATCAAGATTTTAATATTTTTAACCTTTTGATCATCCTTTTTTCTCCTCTTGGATCTTAACCTATTATGTACTTTGCTTTATTTGATTTCCTTCCTCCTTTGACTGATCACTTTCTCTTCGTGCACTTAGGTATAAGCTAAGTTATGAAAGTGATTACAATTTTTTTCTTCAAAAAGGTGTGAATGTATTCAAAACCAGGATCCAGATATATAAACTTGACAAATCACCTAACCAAGTTGGTCTTTAAAATTTCACTGGTTAAGTCAAATATCTACTATTATTACAATCCTTTGGAAAATTTTAAAAGTAAAATTTTGAGAATAAAGAGGTAAATAATCATATTCTAAACAAATGTATATGGTATTTTAAGCTACAAGATCATGCATCGTAGTCTTGTGAAAATTGAAATATTATATTTGACAATTTTAAAATATTAAAATTAGCAAAAATAATTAGTGCATTTCATGAACAACACCATGTATGTTTCAAATACAAGAGAAAAAAAAATTAAACAATAGTGCTCATCTTTATTCATCTCTTCGTTGAAATAAAAAAGGTAGATATGGAGAGAAAACGCTGAAAGATGAGATAAAAAGAAGAATAGATCAGATAATATATGTGTTCAAAAGATGTACAAAAGTAGAGAAAATAGAGCATATGGATGATATGACAAAGAAAACAAGAAAGAAAAGTGTTAGTGGAAAATAGATATTGGGAACAAGATATGATAAGAATAAAAAGAAGGAAGAAAAAAAAATTGGAATTGGATAAAAAAAATCAAAATTTAAATATTTTTAGAATTAATTTAAGTTAAATTAGTCACGATAAAATTAATGTTCAAATTACCAAAAAAATATTCATGTTTAATAATAACTTAATTTTGACAAATATTTTTTTTTCTTCCAAAACTGTCTCACTAAGTTCTTAATTATAAACTATAAACCATGTTTTTTAAAGCGTTATACCTAAAATCCATTTTTAAAGAATTTATTGTTATTCATCAAATAATTTGTATTTTATTTGTTTATTTATCTTGTTCACCACAAAATGAGGAACTATATTATCCGAGAAAAAGGGACCCGAAAATCCTAGGGGCAATCACATTCAAAAAAGGGTTAAATGCATTTTACCCCCTGCATTTTAGGTGTTGTATAATTTAGACCCTAACTTTTAAATCTGTAATTCAACACCCTATGTTTTATAGATGGTGTAAAAAGGCCCTTCCGTTAACTAGACATCTAATCCTACTGTTAAATAGCCATGTGCTAGTCACATGACTCATTTAATAAACCAAAAAGCCCCTTTAAAACCTATGTGCTAATTTTCACTCCATTGCAGCACCATCACCAGGGCCACCAGCAACCACCATAATAGTGTCTATCAAACCCACCCCACCCTAACTCTGACATGACTCCACCACCAACCCCCTTCTTCGCCGCCATCACCGTCATCACCCTCACCCTCTTCCTTTTCTCGACGGCGACCTCGTAAACCCTCCAACCCCAACCACTCTTGTGGGGTTCTTCAACGACACTAAACCCAACACTGTCTTCGACTTAATCAACGCCAACAGCAACTTCGGCACCCTCCAGGTCACCCACGAGAGAGCCAGGATGTAAACTTAACCAAAATCTCCAACGCGACACCTGGTGAAGGCAACGCCTTCATCATTGCACCCAACAAAACTATCCCTCTCAACAGCTACGATGTTTTCCTCACCAACTCCTCCACCGATGGGAGCACTGAGAACAAGCTTGTCTCGTCAAACTTGACACCATCAAGCAGCAGAACTCAACGACACGATGATAGCCACATCGAGCTCGACATTAATGGCTTCAGGTCCAACGTCACTATCTCACTGTCCTCTTCACTGGGCGTTTTCCTCTTCCAGAAATTGGTTCAGATTCAATTTGAATTGGGGCTTGGAAGTTAGTTCAGATTGAGTTGAATTGGGGCAATTGGAAGTTGCTTCAGATTCAATTTGAATTTAGTTTAAATTAGGGTTCAAATTTGGGGCATTGATTCGGTTAGATCAAGCTTCTTAGGCTTTGAAGGATGCGTTTGAGAGGTGTGAAGGTGATAGTTGGGACATAAATTGAGGGTTCGCATGTTGGATTGTTTGATGGAGTTCTTCAAGTTAGAGGAAGAAGGTGGTGAAGGGGTTCTGGTTTCTGTTCATA
Source organism: Dalbergia oliveri (assembly GCA_030441495.1). NCBI lineage: Eukaryota > Viridiplantae > Streptophyta > Magnoliopsida > Fabales > Fabaceae > Dalbergia > Dalbergia oliveri. Next base: position 13,386,977 of record JAMLFY010000003.1, on the reverse strand, counting down.
TTAGGATGGTTTAGGGTTGGGTTTGGGTTTGGGAATTAGTTTAAATGGGAGGGGTATTTTCATCCAATAAATGAGTCATGTAACTAGCACATAACCTCTTAACAGTGAGATTTGATGTCTAATTAACGGAAGGGCTACGGGTGTTGAATTGCACAAATTTAAAAGTTGTAAATTGGATAATAGTAAAATGAGGGGAGGAAAATGCATTTAATCCTTAAAAAAAGAAAGAAGGAAAGAAAACCTAGGGGCAATAATGGTAAAACGCACCTTTTTTTTTTCCTCCCAAATTCTCTACATAGACTGTGCGCCAGTTCTCACTATTTATACGACAACGCACACTCAAACACATTAACACATTCTTGTGCTTGCTTCAGAAGAGGGCTAACCCAACCCAAAACTCTCTCTACGCAAATTAACAATCAAAATTATAAAAAAAAATCATCTCGTTATAATCACAAAGAGCTATTCCGAACCCCAACCCTCTCTTCATATTTCTCTTTCTCTCTCTCTCTTTGGGTTTTTCGCTTCTCTCTCTCGCTCTCGTATTTCGTCCTCTTTTCTCTTCTCACTCCGGATGTGTATTTTCCCACTTCTTTCTCTCTCATCTCTCAGGTAATCACACTTTTTTTCTTTAATCCAATTTACCTGTTTCTATTATTTTATTTATTTTTTCATGGTATGAGAATCTGATCTATCTGTTTTCTTATTGTGCTGAAACCTCTCTTAATTTACGTGCCTTTGATATCGGTTTATTTTGTTTAGGGAAACGCATGGATTCTGAGTTTTTTTTTTTTTGGTTTTATGTTGTCGTCGTCGTCGTCGTTGTCGTCGTTGTGTTATTTATTTATTTTTGTTGTGTGAATGTGTTTTTGTGAGGCAGTTCATAGTAGAGAAGAAGAGGTGAGATGACAACCCTAAGATCGAGCTGGCCTTCGAGGCTGCGGCAGCTTCTTTCCAGCGAAGGCGCCGTTGGCCCTTCCATCAAGCTTGACTCTGACCCTGTCAGTACTCTCTCTCCTAACACTTGTGGTTTTGTTGTTGTATTTGTAATTAGGGTTTAATAGGATCGTTCATTTCTTAACTATTGGGTAAACACATCAAGAATTTTCTTTGTTTTTCCCAAAGAAAATTAAATATTAAATATCTCACCATTTCATGTGATAGGAAAGGGTTTTTGCTAATGGGGGCTCCGGTTTAGTAAGAAGGAAGTTTAGGACGTTTCCAATGCTTTCAATACATTTGAAACTTGAAGATTTTATTTTTTTGATCGAAACTTTGTTTTTATTGATTTGTTAATCACCTCCCTTATGGCAAATGCACCTCCAAAAGCTTTGTATTTGGTTAATAGGTGATTTTGTTTGTCTAGCACTCTTTAGCATTCTGTATTTTTGCTGGTGCAAATATGCGAATGGCATTTGCTATGTGGTTCATTTGATTGATTGTTTCTGCTTGTTTGATTTTATCTTTTTATTTTTTTGGGGTTCTGTTTAATTAATTCTTCTGAGCTTGAGTTCGTTAGTTCTGTATTGTTGATGAATGGTAGAAAGCAATTGAATGGGATTGGTGCCCTCATCATGAATTAAGCATCTCTGGAATACCATGCGCATTTAAGTTAGTTATTGAAATGGCGCGGAAAAACTAAGTGGGTACATGGCAAAAGTAGAAAAGTGCTTTCGGTTTTAAATAGCACACTTTAATGAAAAGTTAGACGTCTCTGTTCAGGAAACTGTTAAAGAAGCAGGAAAGTGTTTCTTTTTTGCCTGGTGCTTTTTTCAAGAGGTAAAGTTTTTTTGCTTCTCTGGAAGTTATATTTTCCTCAAAAGAAGAAGACAATTCCTAACTGAAAGTTACTGGGTTTCCGTTATGTAGAAATTTAATGGATGTTGCGTTACGTAATGGTTGTAGTTTGCATTTTGTTTGCGCATGCATTTTATTTTGTTTATTCTGATGTAAGATTTTGCTTAATACTTATGGAGTTGTCCAAAATCAATTAAACTCTTACTAGCAAAGTTCTGTGACCCAAACTGTCGTACATAGGATGGTTTAAGTATTATTGATGAGTTTTAATTATCCTCTTATGGTTCTGAGCATAAGCCAGTTGTTAGTATATGAACTGTGCCTGTATCGATGTGCAATGAAATTTGCGGTTAGATGTCTATTGTTTGCGAATAGGATGGTAATTCTCATATTGCTTCCCCCTGTAATTCTGTGTTTTTTTACTTTGATTTAAAACATTTCATAGACTTAATGAGTTAATGTAGACATTTCATAGGTTTTGATGACATTGCTTATGCATGAGTGTGATTGTACACATACAAAAGTACAATCATACCTACTTACCCAAAGAGGGAGAAAGTACAACAGTTTATGACTTTTATATGGCTTTGCACTATTTTCTCCCTTTGCCTGTGTGTATTGTTTCATAATGTCCATAGACTGTTCATCAAATTTGCATGCTCAATGTGCGTGTTTGGTGAAACTAATGTTCGGTGCTGCTTCGGTTTTCTTCTTTCATTTCCCCTCTCTGCACCTGCCAAACTTAATCTAAATTTGTTGATTGATTTCAGCCTCCTAAGGTCAAAGCCTTCATTGAGAAGGTCATTCAATGTCCATTACAAGATATAGCTATACCTCTCTCTGGCTTTCGGTGGGAATACAATAAGGTGATCATAGCATGATAACTTGCAGCATAAAAGATTCTGTTCTTTTCCCATAGCCTTACATTTTTCTTGCACAACAGGGGAATTTTCATCACTGGAGGCCATTGTTTCTTCATTTTGATACATACTTCAAAACATATTTGTCATGTCGAAATGACCTGACATTGTCAGGTAATCTAGAAGAAGGGATACCATTACCAAAACATGCAATACTGCAAATATTACGAGCGGTGCAAATAATTTTGGAGAACTGTCCAAACAAGAGTTCATTTGATGGCTTAGAGGTAAATTGTTGAGAAATTAAGTCGTATGTTAAGTTTGGTTTTAATTTATTTTCTTTTTCTTCATTCCATCCTCTATTTAGTTGAGTGTCTCATTCTTTTATTATTCAAAACTTTAATTTCTGATACTTCTCCCTTTCTTTTCAGCACTTCAAGCTTTTATTAGCATCAACAGATCCTGAGATTCTTATTGCAACATTAGAAACTCTTTCTGCGCTTGTAAAAATAAATCCCTCTAAGCTTCATGGAAGTCAAAAGATGGTTGGCTGTGGTTCAGTTAATAGCTACCTCCTGTCTCTGGCACAAGGGTGGGGAAGCAAAGAGGAAGGCCTCGGATTGTACTCCTGTATCATGGCAAATGAAAAGCGCAAGATGAAGCACTGTGTTTATTTCCTTCTGATGTAGAGAATGGTTGTGACCAATCCAACTATCCTATGGGTTCTACCCTTTATTTTGAATTGCATGGATCCATTGCCCAATGCAAAGAAGACAGTGTAGGTACAGTTTCCCCAAGCTTGAGAGTTATACATATGCCAGATGTGCATTTGCACAAAGAAGATGACTTGTCATTGTTGAAGCAGTGTGTTGAGCAGTATACCGTCCCTCCTGAGCTCCGATTTTCATTGCTCACAAGAATTAGATATGCTCGTGCATTCTGTTCTTTGAGAATAAGCAGGCTTTATAGCAGGATTTGCCTTCTTGCTTTCATTGTGCTGGTCCAGTCGGTGATGCTCATGATGAGCTTGCCTCCTTTTTTGCTAATGAACCAGAATATACAAATGAATTGATCAGAGTTGTGAGATCTGAAGAAAACATATCTGGATCTATTAGAACACTGGTAATGCTTGCATTAGGAGCTCAGTTAGCAGCATATACATCTTCTCATGAACGGGCACGGATACTGAGCAGATCTAGTATGAATTTTGCTGGAGAGAACCGCATGATACTCCTGAATGTGCTTCAGAGGGCTATTTTGTCGTTGAAGAGTTCTAATGATCCATCCTCTCTTGCCTTTGTTGAGGCACTTCTTCAGTTCTATCTGCTTCATGTGGTGTCAACCTCATCTTCTGGGAGTAATATTAGAGTTTCTGGCATGGTGCCCACATTCTTGCCTCTGCTGGAGGATTCTGATCCTGCACATATACATCTTGTCTGTTTTGCAGTGAAAATCCTTCAGAAGCTTATGGATTACAGTAGCTCAGCTGTATCTTTGTTCAAGGAGTTGGGGGGTACTGAGCTTTTGGCTCAAAGATTACAGATTGAGGTTCACAGGGTTATCGGTTTGGTTGGAGAAAGTGATAATGTGATGCCCACTGGTGAAAGCTCAAGACATAGTACTGATCAGTTGTACTTGCAGAAGAGGCTCATAAAAGTCTCCCTTAAAGCACTTGGTTCTGCAACGTATTCCCCTGCAAACTCTACCAGATCTCCACATTCGCATGACAGTTCATTACCTGCTACACTTGCCTTGATTTTCGGGAACATGGTTAAGTTTGGCGGTGACATTTATTACTCAGCTGTTACTGTAATGAGTGAAATAATCCACAAAGATCCTACATGTTTTTCTGCTCTGCATGAAATGGGTCTTCCCGATGCTTTTTTATCTTCAGTTGCATCTGGAATACTTCCTTCATCTAAGGCTTTGACATGCATTCCAAATGGTCTTGGGGCCATTTGTCTTAATGCCAAAGGCTTAGAGGTAGTCAGAGATACTTCATCACTGCGGTTCCTCGTTGACATCTTCACAAGCAAAAGGTATGTCTTACCCATGAACGAGGCTATTGTTCCACTGGCAAATTCTGTGGAGGAACTTCTACGTCATGTTTCTTCATTGAGAAGTACTGGTGTTGATCTCATCATTGAAATAATTCATAAGATTGCATCCTCTGGAGATGGTAATGGTACTGAATCTTTAGGAAAAGGTAATGAGGGCAGTGCAATGGACACAGATTCTGAAGACAAGGAAAATGAAAGCCGTTGTTGCCTTGTTGGCACAGCAGATTCTGCTGCAGAAGGGATAAGTGGTGAGCAGTTTGTTCAGCTGTGCATCTTTCATTTGATGGTATTGGTTCACCGGACTATGGAAAATTCTGAGACATGTCGGCTATTTGTGGAAAAATCAGGGATTGAAGCTTTATTGAAGTTGTTATTACGACCAACTATTGCACAATCCTCAGATGGTATGTCTATTGCTTTGCATAGCACCATGGTATTTAAGGGGTTTGCTCAACATCACTCTGCTCCTTTGGCCCGTGCCTTCTGTGCCTCTCTCAGAGAACACATGAAGAAAGCCCTAACTGGGTTTGTTGCAGCTTCAGGGGAGTCAGGACCTTTGTTATTGGATCCGAGGATGACAAATGATAGCAACATCTTTTCTTCACTTTTCATGGTTGAGTTCCTTCTGTTTCTTGCTGCATCAAAGGACAACCGTTGGGTAACTGCTTTGCTTACAGAATTTGGAAATGGCAGTAAAGATGTGCTTGAAGACATTGGACATGTCCACCGTGAAGTTTTGTGGCAAATTTCTCTGCTTGAAAATACAAAGCCTGAGATTGAGGATGATGCTGCTTGTTCTTCTGTTGACTCAAAACAGGCAGAATTAGATGCAAATGAAACCGAAGAGCAAAGGTTCAGTTCTTTCAGGCAGTTTCTGGATCCATTGCTTAGAAGGAGGTCTTCAGGATGGAGTATTGAGTCACAGTTTTTTGACCTTATTAATCTTTATCGGGATATGGGTCGTGCCACTGGTTCTCAGTACCGATCAGGTTCTGTTGGTCCCTCAAACATGCGGTTAGGTTCTGGTATTCAGTTGCATCATACTGGGTCTATGGATAATGCAGGGGCCACTAACAAGAAGGAATGTGACAAACAGAGGTCGTACTATACCTCTTGTTGTGACATGTTCAGATCACTTTCATTTCACATTACTCATTTGTTCCAAGAGTTAGGAAAAGTAATGCTGTTACCTTCTCGCCGACGCGATGATATTGTGAGTGTAAATCCTGCTTCTAAATCTGTGGCTTCTACTTTTGCATGTGTTGCTCTAGATCACATGAATTTTGGGGGCCAAGTAACACTTTCGGGGACTGAAGCATTCATATCAGCAAAATGTCGCTATTTTGGTAAAGTGATAGATTTTGTGGACAGCATACTAATGGAGAGGTCTGATTGTTGCAATCCGGTTCTTCTCAATAGCTTCTATGGGCATGGAGTTATTCAGTCTGTGTTGACCACATTTGAAGCTACTAGTCAATTGCTCTTTACAGTGAATCGGACCCCTGCATCGCCTATGGAAACTGATGATCGGAATGCAAGGCATGATGACAAGGAAGATATTGACCAGTCATGGATTTATGGTTCTTTAGCTAGTTATGGTAAACTTATGGATCATCTGGTGACTTCCTCTTTTATATTATCTTCATTCACAAAGCACTTACTTGTTCAGCCCCTTGCAAGTGGCAATACACCTTTCCCTCGGGATGCAGAGGCATTTGTGAAGGTCCTCCAATCCATGGTGTTGAAGGCTGTGCTTCCTGTCTGGACTCATCCCAGTTTGTTGATTGTAGTGATGAATTTATTTCTACAGTTATATCTATTGTTAGACATGTTTATTCTGGGGTTGAAGTGAAAAATACAAATGGAAGCAGCAGTGCTCGTATTACTGGGCCTCCTCCTAATGAAACAACTATTTCAACCATTGTAGAGATGGGTTTTTCCAGGTCTAGAGCAGAGGAAGCTTTGAGGCAAGTTGGGTCAAATAGTGTGGAGTTGGCGATGGAGTGGCTGTTTTCCCATCCAGAGGACACACAAGAAGATGATGAACTTGCTCGTGCACTTGCCATGTCCCTTGGGAACTCTGAATCAGACTCTGCGGATGCTGTTGCAAATGACAATGCTCAACAGCTTGAGGAAGAGATGTACAACTTCCCCCTGTTGATGAGTTGTTATCTACGTGCACAAAATTTCTACAAAAAGAACATCTGGCTTTTCCTCTGCGTGATTTGCTGGTGATGATATGCTCTCAGGACAATGGCCAATATAGATCAACTGTTGTCACATATATTGTTGACCAGATCAAAGAATGTGGATTGGTTTCTAGTAGCGGAAATAATAACATGCTTGCTGCTCTGTTTCATGTTCTTGCTTTGATTCTTAATGAGGATGCTGTAGCACGGGAAGCTGCTGCGAGTAATGGTTTGATCAAGATTGCCTCAGATCTGCTCTACCAATGGGATTCTAGTCTTGATAGCAGGGAGAAACATGTGCCAAAATGGGTCACAGCTGCTTTTCTTGCATTAGACCGGCTGTTGCAAGTCAATCAAAAATTGGATTCTGAAATTGCAGAGCTGTTGAAGAAGGAAGTAATGAATAGCCAGCAGACATCAATTACCATGGATGAGGATAAACAACACAAATTGCAAGCTGCGTTGGGACTGTCTTCAAAGCATGCAGATATACATGAGCAGAAGAGACTTGTTGAGATTGCTTGTAGTTGTATGAAGAACCAACTTCCGTCAGACACAATGCATGCTGTTCTGCTACTATGTTCCAATCTCACAAGGAATCATTTTGTTGCTCTTACCTTTTTTGATGCTGGTGGTTTACGTTTGCTTCTTTCTCTGCCAACCAGTAGCCTCTTCCCTGGATTTGACAATGTTGCTGCCAGTATTGTCCGACATGTTATTGAAGATCCACAAACCCTCCAGCAAGCAATGGAATCTGAGATAAAACATAGTCTTGTACTTGCATCTAACAGGCATCCAAATGGAAGAGTCAATCCTCGCAATTTTCTGTTAAATTTAGCTTCTGTAGTTTCTCGTGATCCCATAATATTTATGCAAGCTGCTCAATCGGTTTGCCAAGTTGAGATGGTAGGTGAAAGGCCCTACATTTTCTTGCTGAAAGATCGGGATAAAGATAAAGGTAAGGAGAAAGAAAAGGAAAAGGATAAATTGGTGGAGAAAGACAAAGCACAGAATAATGATGGGAAGGTTGGTTTGGGAAATACAAACACATCAGGTTCTGGGAATGGTCATGGAAAACCTCATGATTCAAAGAGTGTCAAAAGTCATAAAAAACCTATTCAGAGTTTTATTAATGTGATAGAACAACTTCTTGAATCTATATGCACTTTTGTTGTTCCTCCTTTGAAGGATGACATTGTCTCAAATGACCTCCCTGGCAGCATCTCAACATCAAGTGACATGGACATTGATGTCTCTACTTCCAAGGGAAAAGGGAAAGCCGTTGCCACTATGTCTGTGGGGGATGAAACCAGCAGCCAGGAAGCTTCTGCATCACTTGCAAGGATAGTATTTATTTTGAAGCTTCTGACTGAGATATTATTGATGTATTCATCTTCTGTTCATGTTCTTCTCCGACGAGACGCTGAAATGAGCAGCACTAGAGGCACTCATCAAAAGAGTCATGCTGGTTTGAGCATGGCAGGAATATTCTACCATATTCTCCACAATTTTCTTCCTCATTCTCGAAATTTCAAAAAGGACAAGAAAATTGATGGGGATTGGAGGCAGAAACTAGCATCCAGGGCTAACCAGTTTGTGGTGGCTGCTTGTGTTCGATCTTCAGAGGCAAGGAGGAGGGTTTTTACTGAGATTAGTCATATTATCAATGAATTTGTTGATTCATGTAATGGTGTTAAGCCACCTGGCAATGAAATTCAGGTTTTTGTTGATCTACTTAATGATGTTTTGGCTTCTCGTACACCTGCTGGCTCAAGCATCTCAGCAGAGGCTTCTGCGACTTTTATGGATGCTGGTCTGGTCAAATCATTCACTCGTAGTCTCCAAGTTTTGGACTTGGATCTTGCTGACTCATCTAAAGTTGCTACTGGTATCATCAAAGCTCTGGAGTTGGTAACCAAGGAGCACGTTCATTCAGTTGATTCTAATGCAGGGAAGGGTGATGGTTCCACCAGGCCTTCTGATATTAGTCAGACTGGAAGAATAGATAATCTTGGTGATGCATCTCACTCCATGGAAACTACATCTCAGGCCAATCTCAATTCCCTTCAAGTTGATCGTGTTGAGTCCTACAATGTGATTCAGTCCTATGGTGGGTCTGAAGCTGTTACTGATGAGATGGAGCATGATCAAGATATTGATGGAGGCTCTGCTCCTTCTAATGAGGATGAGTACATGCGTGAAACTGCTGAGGAGGGAAGAGGTCTTGAGAGTGAAATTGAAAATGCAGGATTACAGTTTGAAATTCAACCCAATGGCCAAGAAAATCTTGATGATGAGGAGGAGGAGGAAGATGATATGTCTGGAGATGATGGCGAAGATATAGATGATGAGGATGATGAGGATCACAACCATTTGGAAGAACTCCGCCACATGCATCATCCTGACACAGATCAAGATGATCATGAGATTGATGATGATGATTTTGATGAAGTGATGGAAGAAGAGATGACGATGACGAGGATGATGAGGATGGGGTTATACTGCGACTTGAGGAGGGCATTAATGGAATTAATGTTTTTGATCACATCGAAGTTTTTGGAAGAGATAATAGTTTTCCAAATGAAGCTCTTCATGTGATGCCAGTTGAAGTTTTTGGATCTAGACGACCAGGGCGGACCACATCTATCTACAACCTTCTGGGCAGAACTGGTGATACTGCTATTCCTTCACGCCATCCCCTTTTAGTTGGCCCTTCCTCATTCCACCTATCTATTGGGCAATCAGGTTAGTTCCTTCATGAATTTCATTACTTGTTGACGTTTTATTCCCAGAATGGTTTTTTCCTTAATTTATTCATCTCTTTTCCAATAATGACACCTTTTCTTTAAGTCCCATAATGGTTTTTTTCTTCTTCCTATTTTATTCCCATAATGGCTTTTTCCTTTATTTATTCGTCTCCTTTCCAATAATGACACCTTTTGTTCGTATTTTTTTCCTAAAAATATTCTAGATAGTATATTGGAGAACTCAACAGGTTTAGATAATATCTTTCGGTCACTGAGGAGTGGACGACATGGACATCGTTTGAACTTGTGGAGCGATAATAACCAGCTAAGTGGTGGTGCGTCAAACACTGGTGTTCTACCACAGGGCCTTGAGGAGTTGCTTGTCTCTCAATTGAGGCGACCAGCCCCAGAAAAGGCATCTGATAATAACATAGCAGATACTGGTCCTCATAATAAGGCTGAAGTCAGCCAGATGCAAGATTCGGGAGGTTCAAGGCTGGAAGCCCTGGTTGAAAGTGATGCAATTCAGGAAGGTGGTTCAGTGACTCCTGTGTCAATTGATAATGATAATAACAATGATGAAGGAAGACCTGCAGGAAATAGATCTATGCAACCAGATGTGTCAAGCACTCACTCACAGGCAATTGAGATGCAGTTTGAGAATAATGATGCGTCTGTGCGGGATGTTGAAGCTGTGAGCCAGGAGAGTGGTGGTAGTGGGGCTACTTTCGGTGAAAGTCTTCGGAGCCTTGATGTTGAGATTGGAAGTGCTGATGGCCATGATGATGGCGGAGAGAGGCAGGTTTCTGCAGATAGGATAGCAGGTGATCCACAGGCTGCACGCACAAGAAGAGCAAACCTGCCATTTGGTCATTCTTCTCATGTTGGTGGGAGAGATGCATCTCTCCATAGTGTTACTGAAGTTTCTGAAAATTCCAGCCGAGATGCAGATCAAGATGGTCCAGCAGCAGAGCAGCAGGTGAATAGTGATGCTGGGTCAGGTGCAATTGATCCTGCGTTTTTGGATGCTCTTCCTGAGGAGCTTCGTGCTGAAGTTCTCTCAGCTCAGCAGGGTCAAGTGGGTCAATCATCAAATGCCGAGTCTCAAAGCACTGGAGATATTGATCCAGAGTTCCTTGCAGCTCTTCCCCCAGATATTCGAGCTGAAGTTCTAGCTCAACAGCAAGCACAGAGGCTGCATCAATCTCAAGAGTTGGAAGGTCAACCAGTTGAAATGGATACAGTCTCAATAATTGCAACATTTCCATCTGAATTACGGGAAGAGGCAAGTTTTTGTCAGTTGAATCCAGTTTTTATAGATGATTTTGTCTCTTAAGACTTATTTTTGGTTCAGGTTCTTTTAACATCATCTGATGCTATCCTTGCAAATCTTACACCTGCTCTTGTTGCTGAGGCAAATATGTTGCGAGAGAGGTTTGCGCATCGATACAGTCGAACCCTTTTTGGTATGCATCCCAGAAGCCGTAGAGGTGAGACTTCAAGACGTGGTGAAGGCATTGGGTCTGGCCTGGATGGAGCAGGGGAAGCAATTCTTCACGCAGGACTGGTGGAGCCAAGGTTGTTGAAGCTGATGGAGTACCTCTAGTGGATACCGAAGCCTTGCATGCCATGATCCGGTTATTTCGTAGTTCAGGTATTAGTGGATGACTGGAAGATGTCCTTCACAATAAGCACAACTCTGTTGTTTATTATTTTCATCTATTTTTGCAGCCACTGTACAAAGGTCAATTGCAGAAACTTCTTTTGAATCTTTGTGCGCATAGTGAAACCAGAACTTCTCTGATAAAAATTCTGATGGATTTGCTAATGCTTGATGTAAGAAAGCCTGCCAGTAGTGTTAGCGCAGTTGAGCCACCATACAGACTATATGGTTGTCAGAGCAATGTAATGTACTCACGTCCTCAATCTTTTGATGGTAAGAAGACTTGATTAATCTTTATTTGTAGTTTGTTCTTTGTGATCCTGGTTTTAATTCTGTGAAGTGTGAAGTAATGTCCTTGTTTAGTCAGTGCACTTAGCTCTGAATTTATCAGGTCATATCCAAAAAGAATTTTGTTTAATTCCACAAGCTTGTTTTCCTTAGAGTGACCACTTCTCATTATTTGGAAGCTGCTTTCTTTTTAATTTATTGTAGCATATAATGGCAAATGAGTTTATTACTACCTTCTTTAATTGTTTGATTGCACAGGAGTTCCCCATTGCTCTCACGGCGAATACTTGAAACTCTCACGTATCTTGCTCGCAATCATCCATTCGTGGCAAAAGTTTTACTTCAGTTTCGGCTGGATCATCCTGCGTTGAGAGGACCAGATAATATTAATGTTTCACGTGGTAAAGCTGTTATGGTTGTTGAAGATGAAGTAAATGTAGGTGACTGTAATGAAGGATATATATCCATTGCAATACTTTTGAGTCTCTTGAAACAACCCCTTTATTTGAGGAGCATAGCCCATCTTGAGCAGGTAATGGTTTTGTTTTATTGGTATCTTCTGCACATGTTATTTTGTGTGCCTGCAGACTATGCTGACCTGACACGCTGTGTATCTGTTTTCAGTTGCTAACTTTACTGGATGTCATCATCGATGTTGCTGGAAGCAATTCTAGTTCATCGGACAAATCCCAGATTACTGCTGAGCCAGTATTGGGTCCACAAATGTCTGCAATGGACGCAGATTTGAATGCAGATTGTGTACATGATGCATCTCCTAAAGTCAATGATTCCTCCACACCCACGACCTCCAGTAATAATGAATGTCAGTCTCAGCAAGTATTGAGTACTCTGCCACGGGCTGAACTTAGGCTTCTGTGCTCATTACTTGCACAAGAAGGGTATGGTTGTTGACTTATGCTTTGTAGATTGAGTTAATCATGTTGTCTGGGTTTTTTCAATATGCCTTGTTTTGGTGCATCTAGTTACCATCACTAATAATCTTAGGGAGAATCAGGGGTCATAAGTCTCCTCGCATATGTAGCTTAATTAACTCATTTTGTTGCTTGGGTCTAGAAATGTCTGCATTTATTTTGCCTTTTGTTATACACCATAATCCATAGACCAGATGGTCTGGCTATTATTGCTGTAAAAAAATAAAAAATACTTTACAATTTAGAAATGATGCACTTTGTCTGACATTTCTTGAAATTCTTCCAGTTTGTCAGATAATGCATATGGTCTTGTTGCGGAGGTCATGAAGAAATTGGTGGCTATTGCTCCCACTCATTGTCAGCTTTTTGTCACTGAGCTGGCAGAAGCAGTTCAGAAATTGACTTCATCTGCAATGGATGAGTTACGAGTTTTCAGTGAAGCAATGAAAGCTCTTCTCAGGACCACATCAACTGATGGAGCTGCAATTTTGAGAGTTTTGCAAGCCTTGAGTTCTCTTGTCGCCTCATTGGCTGAGAAGGATAAAGATGGAATAACTCCTGCTCTTTCTGAGGTTGGGGGATCAATTTAGCATTAGAGCCCTTGTGGCATGAGCTGAGCTGTTGCATAAGCAGGATAGAATCCTACTCTGAATCTGCATCCGAGGTCTTCACCCCTTCTAGAACCTCTGTATCTAAACCATCTGGTCCCATGCCTCCACTTCCAGCTGGTTCTCAAAATATCTTGCCATACATTGAATCATTCTTTGTGGTGTGTGAGAAGCTGCATCCCACACAGTCAGGTGCTAGTAACGACTCTAGTGTGCCTGTTATTTCTGATGCTGAAGATGCCAGCACATCTGCTGCTCAGCAGAAAACATCTGGACCTGCTGTGAAAGTAGATGAGAAACATGCTTCTTTTGTCAAGTTTTCAGAAGCATAGAAAGTTACTAAATGCTTTTATCAGGCAAAATCCTGGCTTGCTTGAGAAATCTTTCTCCCTCATGCTGAAGGTTCCAAGATTTATTGATTTTGATAACAAGCGCTCCCACTTCCGGTCAAAAATTAAGCATCAGCATGACCATCACCATAGCCCGTTAAGAATATCAGTGAGAAGGGCATATGTTCTGGAAGATTCTTATAACCAACTTCGCATGAGATCAACACATGATTTAAAGGGAAGGTTGACTGTTCACTTTCAAGGGGAGGAAGGTATTGATGCAGGCGGGCTTACAAGGGAATGGTATCAATTGTTGTCCAGAGTTATTTTTGACAAAGGAGCACTGCTTTTTACTACAGTGGGCAATGAATCAACATTTCAGCCAAACCCGAACTCTGTTTACCAAACAGAACATTTATCTTATTTCAAATTTGTGGGTAGAGTGGTGAGTTCCTTTGCAACTCTTCTTAATGTTTGCTGTTGGTCATATATGCTTCGTTCTTATGCTTTCTACCTTATCCAGGTTGGAAAAGCATTATTTGATGGTCAGCTCTTGGATGTGCATTTTACTCGGTCATTTTACAAGCACATACTAGGGGTCAAAGTTACATATCATGATATTGAAGCCATTGACCCTGACTATTTCAAAAATTTGAAATGGATGCTAGAGGCAAGTGCATTTTTTGTAGTTCTGTCCACCGTACACTCTCACAATTGTTACTGCATGTTCATTGTTAAATTGTTCTTGATTTTGATGTGGTTGCAGAATGATATCAGTGACGTTCTGGATCTTACATTTAGCATCGATGCAGATGAGGAAAAGTTGATCTTATATGAACGAACAGAAGTACTGAACTTGATCTGAAACTTTTTGAAACAAACACTAATTTACTGATTTGTATATTGTTTATTGTCTAATTTTGATGAATATGTCTAGGTGACTGATTATGAGTTGATTCCTGGTGGACGGAATATCAAAGTTACCGAGGAAAATAAGCATCAATATGTTGATTTGGTTGCTGAGCATCGGTTGACCACTGCTATTCGGCCTCAAATAAATGCTTTTTTGGAAGGGTTCACTGAATTAATTTCCAGGGAGTTGATAGCTATATTCAATGACAAGGAGCTGGAATTATTGATTAGTGGACTTCCTGATATAGATTGTGAGTCCCTCCACATATCTTGATCTTATTAATATTTTTTTTGCTCACAAGATCAATGTTGGCTATATATCCTTACAAGTCTTTAAACTGTGGAAAGGGAAGTTTTACAATCAGTTCTACATTTTATTTCAGTGGATGACTTGAGAGCAAATACAGAATATTCTGGATATAGTGCTGCATCACCGGTTATCCAATGGTTTTGGGAGGTTGTTCAAGGTTTCAGCAAAGAAGACAAGGCTAGACTATTGCAGTTTGTGACAGGCACATCCAAGGTATATTTCTTTCAGACCTAAACATTGTCCATTTATTAGGAATAACACAAATTGTATAGTCATTTTCCATGTCTGTCTCTGAACCTCGATATTGGGAAAGTCATATTTTCTCTTCTACCCAAACCCTAGGTGTTTGTATACATTAGATAACTTAAATCAAATGATAGCAACATTCATTTGTTCCCAGTTTATGTGTTAAATTTATTTCAAACGGTCAAGAGTCTCACATAACTGAGAACTCAAGCAGAATTTGTATTGTGATAGCAAATAATTTGAGTGTTCTGAAGTGTTACTGTTATTTATTGCATATGCTTAGGATGGAGATAAGACATACTGACTGTTCTGTTCTGGACGTATATACTATATAGCCTTGATCTAAGTTTTCCGTGTTTTCTCTCACAAGATAATATTTATCATACTTGTGATAATTGAATGATGTGGGGATATTTTGCAAACTATAATAATATCATTTGGGGGTCTGATTTTTGCCACCAACATTTCAGGTGCCTTTGGAGGGTTTTAGCGCTCTTCAAGGAATTTCCGGTTCCCAGAAGTTTCAGATACACAAGGCATATGGAAGTCCTGATCACTTACCTTCTGCTCATACTTGGTACCCATTTTTTTTCACTTTTCATTATCTGTTTTGACAATTTCTTTTCTTTTCTTTTCCTTTGCTTTTTTTTTTTTTTAATTTGATTACTAGGCTATATTATGGTGAGTTGACGGATCAATATCATCTAGCAGTTCAACTAACTGAAATGGGTTTCTTGTTTATGCAGTTTTAATCAACTAGATTTGCCGGAGTATCCCTCTAAACAACATTTGGAAGAGAGGTTACTGCTTGCGATTCATGAAGCAAATGAGGGATTTGGATTTGGCTGAGACCTTTTCGGGGTAAGAAAAAGGTTTGGTGTTTGAGTGGGGAGAGGGTACAAAATACTGTGTTACATTTTAGGTTAGAAGCTATTTTTAAAGTGTGGTACAGGGGGTTCTCAATATTGCAGATCTTACATCATGTTAATATGCTGTACAGTCCTATATTTTGCAATGGGAAATGCCTCTGGCAATTTTTCACTTACCTAATTTGTCCCGTTATGATTTTTTGTTTTACGATGGTTTCTTGGCAACTACACTGGTAATGTTAGAAATCATATTGACGTTTCCCATCAAAGATTAGTTTGACGCAATAATGAAGGGTATGTTCCTGGCCATTTCTCATGTCAGTATTTGTTTTATTGGGAGAACCAAATTGCTAGTTTCACTGGTTTGAACGACATTAGCTCCTCTTGGTCCAACCTTCTCTCAAAAGCTTAATCACCTTTTCATTAGTCCTCTAGCTCTCCTCTTGGGGCCTGCCTTTGCAGTTGTATTTGTGACCAACAATAGTTACTTGGCTTTCACTAGCTCATTAACAATGAAGGTGAGAACTACACTATAGACTCGTTAGAATGTCTCTCGTTTTTTTTTAAAGATACTTTTACGTTATGTTTTTGAAAAATATCTTATAAAAAGTAAAATTAAATTTATATTTAGGTTTCTTTTTATCTTGAAATATTTTTATATTCTACAAAACTTCATTTTAGAATCAGCAAAAAAAAGTTTAAAAACACTTTAATATATTTTTTCTAGTATCGTATTTTTCAAGTTCATTAAAAATATTAACAAATATAAAAGCACTTAGGTCTTGTTTGATACATAGTACAAGGTTTGATATTGTTAGCTAATATTATAGAGTTAATTTTTATTACATGTTTGATGTTACATATGATAGTATAATATTATACGGTACTATTTTTATTATGACTATATTATTAAATTATCAGGTTCCAAGAAGATTTATAATACTTGATAGGAATATTTTACTAGCCAAATCCAAAGTAACTTTGACTTACTCTTCTATACCCTACCTTACCCAATGCTGGTAGTAGCCAATCGCTAGTCATAGCTCACTCATCGTCAATTATGCCCGCCACCTAGTGGTTGCCCTTGTCCCCCACCCATCGGTCCCTGCCGTCCATTGTCCATACACATCAAATAATGGATAGTATAAAACTTATACAATGAATTATTTATACTATACTATTAGACCTTGTATTATCATATCTAATACTATCTAATTTTATCCTATATAATATACCAAACAGGAGCTTATTTTCTAATACTTCAAACTTGAACACCCAAACAAAATTAATGCATTAAACTAATTTCTTATGTTTCAGAAGAGTTTAATCACAAATTAGCATTTTTAAAAGTATTAAGATGAAAAATTGGAAAATGTGATGCCCGTACAAAGCAAATAACAATATATGTACGGTAATGAAAACGTGATCTATTGCACTCCTTGGAAAAATAATAGAAGGCCAACACATATATTTTGGGCCTAAGATATTCATTCTTTCAATAGGTGATTTTTTTTTGGTTAGCATATGAGGTGCCTATCATGAGCAGGTTAAGGAACATGAATACGTAGAAGATGAGTCCCAAATAAGTCACCTGGGTAACATAACTTCCTGAATAAATGAAACATGATTTTCATTCTTGAAGTAATTCAATCTAAATCACGTAAGTTTTCTATGAAGTTATAATAATTAAATTCATAAATATGAAATGTTTTAACATATGTAGCCATGAATTCATTTTAATTAAATTCAACATGTGTCATTGCAGTTCATGAAACATAAACTGTTTCATTTCATGATCATAATCACAATCTGAAAATCAGTCAATACTTGAGTCCTGAATCGTAAGTACATAATTGGTTTGTTACATGAGTTTTAATCACAATTTACATTTCAAATCAATACTTGAAATCTAAAAACACACCATAATTGAACAATAACTTGATATGCAATTATAAATGTAAGGAGGAAGGGAGAGAGGTGAGTCAATGGACTAGTGAGGATTTTCACCACCACTCACATGAGACAACCAACAGGATATATACATAATATAGTATATATGTAGCAACCAGAAAACCATTTTGATATTTACATGTATAATTACATAGGAAAGCATTTCTAAATTCATGGTGCAGGAATTAATAAAGAAACAGAAATTTCTAAACATGATAAGTTTGCACATAATAATAATAATAATTACACTAATCTTCTAAACTCTAAAAGGACGTCTATATATTAAGATCCATTGGGCGCATACCTAACTATGTTCCATTCTCTGAATACTTTGAAGGGTGAGATGTCCTCTGATAGACAATTTAGTACAAAAGCTAATGATTTTACATCGTTAACTCTATCTATTTCTATATAGTTACGTCTAAAACTAATAACTCTAAAAGCTTAAATTTATATAATTCTAACAATCTAACTTAGCATAACTATGGTTATGAAATCACGTCCAAGAATCACGAGCTTATAGATATAATGATTTTAGAAGTCCATAGAATATGTATTGGACAATTGTTATGGATCATACTTGGTTCAATTCTTTCAATAATACATAACTGCGATTCTAAAGCTAACCTTCAACATAGATAGGTTCTAAAATCATGTCCTAGAGACCACCAGCTTGTAGACATGCGATTTCAGAAACTCACAAAGTATGTGTGTGGTCAATGTTTTGAATCATATTGAGTTCAATACTTTCAATAACATAAAAGTCAAATTTTAAAATCATATTTCAAGTTGACATGATTTCATAAACATGGAAACTCGTAAATCATAATAGCATACCTCGATGGAGATAAATGTGCTCAACTCAATATTTATAATAAATCATAACTAGGTTTCTAAAAGCGTGGTAATGAAAGCTAAAATCTTGAAAACATAGTAATTTCATCCATCTATAATTTGTGTCTAATAGTTTGGAAAGTTGTTAAATCACATATTTTCTAATAAATCTTTTCATGACCATGAAAAATATTTTCTGGTATACAACGATTAATCACGGTTTCATGGTTTTTTAAAATGGCTTTTTCATGATTTACTCAAAGATTCATAATTTTTCCAAACTTGACATATTTTGTAAAATCATGTTCATGACATGGTTCTATTTGTAGATTTATGTTTAGCAATCAAAATACAACAAACATATTCATAATAATGAAAATAAGGTCATGTGTTCGAATTCACTCACCTTGAAGGGCTGGGTGAGAGGTACTACCACTACCTTGATCTTGGGAGCTAGGAATGACAACAATAACTGCTATAAAATCACAAACAACTCATAAACATACCATAATCACACTAGGACAACTCTAAGGACATTGGGAGAGTACCTAAACTTGACAACAAAAAAACATAGATACCCTAACTCATAAACATGGAGGAATGGAGAGAAAACCCAACATAAACCATGAACAATCATTACCTTAAACCTTGAAAAGGGTAGGATTGAAGGAGGAAGAGAGTGATAGGTGGAAGAAGAGTTTGGAAGGATTAGGGTTTAATTTTGGGATAAAAGTGTGTGGGGAGGGGTTTATATAAGGAGAAAGGGCGTTTTAGTGAAACTGCATCATTTTAGACATCTCTGCGTCATTTGGCATAATTCAACATTATTAACCAATTTACATTCTGTTTAAGTTCTTTACAGTTTTCCAGCCTTTAATTTCGTTACTTCAATTGTTGTTTACATTTTCATTAATGGAATTTTCATTGCCATTGTTGATCTATGTCTTTGTTGATTTGATCTTGCTAAACACTTTCTAAATTAGTTAAAGAATCCATTTGATCAAAGAGTAGAGTACCCTCTTCAATTACAGGTCGCTTGAGCTTGATAATCAATTAGGACTTATGATAAGATGAATTAAATATTTAGTCGATTGAGGTCTAGTCCAGCCAAATTTAATAAGATTGTCTCACTTTCAAAATTACTTTAATCCTAAATTATGATTCGCAAAGATATTCTTCCACATTTCAATTTGTGTAGTTAAAAAGCCCCAAATCGCTTATGACAAAATTCTCTTTTGATCAACAAGCATACATGATAAAAAAAAATGAAACAAGTACATGACCATTCACGAAACACAGACACATCATTTGAGTACAATATCTATGTGTAAATACATGCCCATGTCGAATCTTCCATGACACATCCATGACACGTTTATATGTACTCAATTTAAAATTTATTTTTTTCCTACTATAACATAGAAAAATATAATATAAACAAGGTTATAAAAACTTTGAGTTTCCAAGAAAATAAAATATGAATGATATTTTGAATAATGTATCATTTCTTATAATTTTTCAACTTTAGTGTATTCTTCTTGTTAATGTCCGTGTTGTGGTTCATAAATGATCATGCATCTTACAAAGTAAAAGAAAAAACAATAAGAAAATTTTCATGAAAATAAGTCTTGGGGTTTTAAAATCCTTTTTATCTCTATGGACTAATAAATAATTTCTATGTAGGTTTGTAATAAAAATATAAAAAAGTTCTTTTGTTAATATAGAAACTCTTTATTGACACCCATATAAGTCTCTTTTTTTTTTTGTCGGTTGGGTACAAGTATGGGTTTTTGAAATCCAAAATTCGATTTGGTGCGATAGAAATAGAATGGCCCTAAAAATGAACTAAAACCGGTGTATGAAAGGAATCCCGAATCCAGTCCGAATGCAAAATGCTGTACAAGATAAGAAGATGTCATGCAGCTGTAGCAGTCAACTCTGATGACCCCACTCTCACCTATATCTTCTCAGACCTGTCAACGCCTCCCACCTTCCATCCGTGAAAACACACTTTATTCAATTCTATTCCTTCCGCAAAGACGGCCACGCCATCTTCTCCCTCTTTTCACCAACTACTACCACGCGCAGCGAACCGAACTTTCCCTCTCTTCCTTTTCCAAGAAGGCCTAATCCATCATCCCATCCCATTCCTCAGCTCCAACTTGTTCGAATGGAGGAGGGCAAGCGCCGAACGGTTGTGTCGCTGGTGTCGAAGCTGAGCTCGGTGTCGGAGCGAAGCCGAGCGGAGGCGCTGTGCGAGCTGAGGCAGATGTCGAAGCTGGAGCCAGAAAGCCGAGCCGTGATAGCCGAATCAGGGGCCATCCCTTCCTCGCCGAAACCCTCTACGCGTCCTCCCACCCTTCGCAAGAGAACGCCGCCGCCACACTCCTCAACCTCTCCATCTCCGTCAGGGACCCTCTCGTCTCCACGCGCGGCCTCCTCGATGCCATCGCCCACGTCATCTCCAACCACGCCACCACCTCCTCAGCCGCCGCCGTCCAGTCCGCCGCCGCCACCCTCCACAGCCTCCTCGCCGCCGCCGACGACTTCCGCCCTCCGTCGGCGCCAAGCGGGACATCGTCTACGCCCTCGTCGACATCCTTCGATGCCACGCGTCTTCCCCTCCCAGGACCATCAAGGACGCCCTCAAGGCCTTGTTCGGGATCGCGCTTTACCCTCCCAACCGCTCCACCATGGTGCACCTCGGCGTGGTCCCCGCGCTGTTCGCCCTCGTGCTGAAGGATGGCCGCGTGGGGATCGTCGAGGATGCCACCGCGGTGGTCGCGCAGGTCGCCGGGTGCGACGAGAGCGGCGAGGCGTTCCGCAAGGTCGCCGGGGCTGGGGTCCTCGCCGACCTCCTCGACTTGGCGACCGGCGCCAGCATGCGCACCAAGGAGAACGCCGTCTCCGCTCTGCTGAATCTTGCGCGGTGCGGCGGCGGTGAGAAGGTCGTGGCCGAGGTCAGGGAGGCTGCGGAGGTTGTTGCGCTGGATGGGATCGTCGACGTTAAAGATAACGGCAGCGCCAAAGGGAAGAGCAAGGCTAAGGAGTTGTTGAGGGTGTTGTATGGTGGTGGTGGTGGTGGTGGTGATGAGAGCAATGGCGGCAGCAACTTGTCGAGTTTGAACAGCGGTTCGCAGTTTGACTCCTTTCTAGATCGACATTCTTGCTGAGTTTGTTTGTATCGAAAAATCCAGTTTTTTGGTTCTGGGTGGTGGATTTAAAATTGCGGTTGCAATTGCATTTTCGACTGAGATTACATATGATTAGGACATACTTGTTGGAAAATGTGGCTCATGTGAGTGAGAGACTGTGGGTATGTTTGTGAGTTTGTAAGTTGGAGGGAAAGGAAGGGGAGGGAAGGATTTATAGTGTAGAATTTTAAAATCTTATACTATAAATCCTTCCTTTCCCTCCCTTCTCCTCTAAATTTCAAACTCAAACAGTACCTGAGGGCAATTGCTTGTGAACTGCAATTTCGAAACAATGGGGGAATGTGTTGGAATTTGTACGATTCTTTTTTTTTTGTTGTTCTTTTGCTGAATTTAGTTTTGGGTTGGGGGGTAGTGTACAAAACTAGGCGTTGATTTGTTACATTGTTGTGTTGTGATTCTATTGATTATGATATGAACAACATCATGTTGTATTGTACATTCTGACAGAAAAAAGAAAGGTTTATTATGAATATCAACTTGTTACATTGTTCTTCCTTTCGCCTCTCTTACTACTCTTCTGCGGTGTGGTACCTGTGTTATTTCATTGATTTGACTTGAATTTGAGTTTCATCTTTGATAAACTCACAAGCTCTGGGTTTATTTCCAGTAACCATTTTCGAGTTTGTTTACGGAGAAGTGTGCATCAACAGCACCACGTGTGTAATGTAGGTAGTATGTTACTCTATGCAAGATTGTCTAGTAACTCGAACTCATTCTTCCTACTGACTACAAAAACAATCAAGCCTTGTTTTATTAGGTGGTGTCAGTTCCCTATATCAGACAACGCTATATTGTTCCATTGTGAGCCAAGTCTATAGTTAAACCATTAAAGTTGTTTATTTAATTGTTTCGGTTACCCATCATCGAATACCCTCTCCTTAAAGAGTAAAGCCCTATTTTAGTCTTCAACTGATAGGATGCATCACCACCCTAGTCCTTCAAAGATTGTTGTCACTATGTAAGTCACTCAGAGATTTAAAACCCCACTGTATCCATCCTTCTGGATGACAAAATTAGTGAAACAAAAGGACCAATTGTCTATCTATTTTGAATGTTGTGTACTGATAATGTTATCTGGAAGGCTAATTTGATGCTGCATGTATTTTTTGAGGACTGAAATGGGGTTTCACCCTAAACCATTTGCACATTCTTACTATAAGTTTTTGGGCTAACTGAAAGAATGTGTGAATAGGTAATTGGTGCTTGAAACTAAAGAAGACAGCCTTTAATTATTGTGAAAAGGACTAATCAAATGCACTTTACTCCAAAGATTTGTCGACACGTATACTGTTTTTCTACTTACTCTGGCCTTTGTATAAGGTTGTTACCAGTTATCTGCATGATTTAAAGTTGGTTTATATGTTGCTGTTGTTGAAGCGCAACTTTCTTTTCTGAGGGTAATATACTAGTAAAAGACAGAAGGCTCGTACATTTCTGCAGCACTTTTTCTGACATTGTTATATGCATAGAAAACACGAAAGGCATAATGGCTAACTTGCCACTTAGAAATTATTCGCAGTCAAGGATATAGCAAAACAACCACCACTACCATTGGTAATACTAATATATCAAGGCATAAACCACTCGGTAACTCAAAAGATAAAGCTAGGACAGTATCAACTTCAATCAGACAAAGCAAAACACTGCTTCCTTTCGGCAATCTTGAACCATGTCCATGTAAAACTGACACTTTCTGATATCACTTCCATTATTGTACAGGCACTGCATGCAAAACAGAAGATGTAGGTATGAGAAGAACTTCACTAATTATCTTGAAGCCCATTGCACAAATCTCCTAAACATTAAAAGCTGCTTGTGAATATGGATAGATCAATGCCATTAACTATAGAACCATTCAAATCTCAGAAAACTAATAAGATGATACAGAATCTTACATTCGGTAGAGCTGCCAACTGAGCACTGCGTGGATCCGAACCTGCATGCTCGTTATTGCGTGGCCCAGGAGCTGAAGGAGTAGTAGGACCCGTAAAATACATCAATCGCCATTCGAGTAATAGCATATCCAGCACCAAATGAAGCAGCTGTGCACCAAAATATAAGACACAATCAACTCAGGAAATCAATATGAATAATAACAACTATCCTACAAAAAGGAGGATAAACTCTAGAACAGACTCCAAACTAACCTGCTTTAAAAATTCCCTGCCATCACTAATCTGTTTCTACTCAGTACAGTTGAAAGAGTAAGAGAGGGGGAACTGCTGGCACTGATTATTGATTAATTATCACTGTTGATTACATATGTGTCAATAATTATTGGTGGGCGCATAAGGTTTGTGGTTTTATGCAGGTATTTCTCTCTTCAGAGAAAGGTGCATTTAGAGTTGATATAATCACAAGATTCTTTCCAATTCAGCAAGCCAGCAATTCATATCACGCGGTCATCACATTTAGCCTTGGATCATGTATGTATTGCACAAATGTATCTAGTTCTGTATCAATGATACAAATGCATGATTATGTGATTTGGTATCACTCCGCTTTATTTTTTCAAAACCAATTTTCATCTCACAATTCAAAGGAGTGAAGAGGCTTAATATATATATATATATATATATATTTTGTTTTGATTCTAGTCCTTTTTTTCTAAGTTTTTTTTTTGTCCATGCCATTAAATAAAATCTGTTAACTGATAATGTGTCAAACGGTACAAAAACTATATATCGATTGCATTTTTGTTATTTTAAATAATCCCTTTGATTGATTATATTATTTATGGTCAATTTAGACATCTTTTAAGATTTGATGAAATTCATTCAAATTTGACTTTATTTGTAAATTTTGCGCATGAAATAACCCCTAAGTTAATTTATGAAATCTTTGCACCCAAAGTGGATTTGTGTTAACAAAAAAAACTTTAACTCAATATTTTATTTTTGTAAAATTATTGTCAGTGTTATTTGTTCATTATTTATTTTGTTATATACTTTCATAAATTAACAACATTTGTCAAATATGACGTTAATATTTTTTTATTAAATTTTAATTGAGAATTTTAATTTAGGACTCGATGTATATTTCAAATTCTTTTCACACACACTTGTAGTCAAACTTTCGTTTGATTGAGGAGGAAAATTTTATATGTTTTTGATATATGAAACTTATTCGTGAAAATATTTTCTTTCATTTTTATTCTCTATCCAAACATACCTTATTAATTAAATTTATCCATATCATTTTCCTAACAGAGTTTAACACTATATATTGAAGTTTATCAAAAGCATAAAAAAAATCATATAGTTAGAGTTTACAACTTTATTATAGTTAAATTCAATTTTATGCTTTATTTTTAGAGTTTAATTTATATGATAATATGTGATTGAATATTATTTTAAAATAATTTTATATTGTTAGTATATAACAATTGAACTCTTATTTTTATTTTTTTTACTTCTAAAATTATATTGATGAAGCTTAAACTTTCATCATGTATACTAACCAAAACTCTCATCGTTAAACCAATCCTAATTGCTTTTATCATGGCTTAATTTTAAACTACACATATCATTCAATTTTATCAGTTAAACTAATTCTCACTAATTAAAACAACTATTTTCTTGATTTTCACAAGACCAAAATACTTCTAAACTTTTTTCTTTTCTTTTCGTGCGGCATGTTTTAAAGATGCAAAAGTTATTTACGTGCGATCCATTTATATTCCATCCACTATTCATATTTAAACATGATAAAAAATATTGTTTTAATATTTCAAAATGGGTATTAGATTGAAACAACTACTTTTATCATATTATTATTGGATATGATAATAATTCTCACTTATTTCATCCATCCATCACATTTAATAATGATAAAGTAGATATTCTAATAAACACTTTTAAAATATTTAAACAACACAATTCTTAAACATGATAATCACATCGCATGAACAACAATGAGTGCAAATAATATAATTACTATATTTACTTAGTAGGCAGTAGAAGTAATACAGCAGACTTCTCGCTCCCATCCCAGCACCAAAGACCTCCATGCTTTTGTTTGTTTAATTGCTTGCTCTATGGCGTTTTGTTCATCGTTCTTGTCGTTCCATTCCTTCCCTTCGCGTTCTGCGTTCCACGGCCTCAACAACGCACCAAAGCTTCTTCAACTCTTGCACCCAACGTCGTCGTCATCTTCATCATTCTCTTCAAACAAGCAGGCTCCACCGCTACGCAATCTCCAATTCAACACCAGAACAAGAACCCCCAACAACCACAACCCAAGCATTCTCAAAATTCGTGCGTCAAGATCAAGCTCAAGCTCAAGCAATGATCCATCATCATCAGGCACCAACCTCGTTTTACTTAGCTCCGCCATTACCGTCACATTGGCGGTAGCTAATCGCGTGCTTTACAAGCTTGCTCTCGTTCCCATGAAAGACTACCCCTTTTTCCTCGCTCAGTTCACAACTTTTGGGTAATTCTCAATTTTTTTTTTTTTTTTGCTTTTTCCTTCCCATTATCAAATTTTGGGGTTTATGGTTGGTATTGGTATGTGTATATTGCCAATAATTGCGGTTTGGGTAGTGTAGGTATGTGGTTATATATTTTACCATATTGTATATCCGATACCGCGCGGGAATTGTAACCGATGAGATGCTAGCCATTCCAAAATCGCGCTTTTTGGCCATTGGGTTTCTTGAAGCTTTGGGAGTGGCTACTGGCATGTCTGCTGCAGGTACAACTCATTGTCTTCTAGTGTTTTTTTTTTCATTTTTTAATTGAGGATGTGCTTGTTTTGTAGATATCCTAATATACATAGGTAACATGGCTATTTGAGTTGTCTAAATGTGTATCTAGATTAGATTTTAGGTCTGGAAAAGTTATGTTGTGTCACTGTTAGTGATTTAGTGACTTGTTTTTATTGGACATGAGATAATGGAAAGTGTGAAATGGAAAAAAAAGAAAAAGAAAGCAATGTGAAGTTTAAACTGTTACTAGAGGAAAGATCAAAAAGCAGACGCTGCAATTATTGTAGTGTGCTTCAAGTAGGCCAAAAATAGAGAGGTAGACAGTTTTTGGGATGAAAATTACTTCACATTAGCTTAAAGTGTAACTCATCTACACTCAAGGCCTAAATTTTGGCCATTCATGTACCCATAAAGTAAGTTGAAAGTGAGTTTCCATCCTCAACAATGCAACAACGAATCAGAATCAAAGTCAAAATCTTTCCACTCTGCTCTCAATTCATCACCTACTCAGACAAGCATTGTTTGCCTTCTGTGTTTCTGTTCTGAATGTTGGTTACCTTCTGCAGCCATACTTCCTGGACCAGTCATACCGATATTGAGTCAGGTATTTAAATATTTTAACCAGCTCTTGTCATCATTGATGACAAGAGAGGGTAACAAATAAAAATTCAATTTTGTCTTTATTTTACATAATATGCATTTGCCCTTTATTTTATACATCTCTGAAGTGAAGTCCATTCGTTTGTCATACATTTGGCGGGGTCTTATTTGGGGAACCTTGCTTTCATTTCACATAATATGAATGGCATGCTATGCAGCAGTGTTTATGATTTGAGAATCGAGATGCTGTGGCATTAATCGGGTTTAGTCAGTGATCTCTGATCAGCATGGTTGATTTTGTAATATACTCAGAATTAGGAACATTACAGTGCTTAGCAGTTACATAAACCTGCTATTTGTTACCAATATGTGAGAGAACTTGACGTTATCAACTTGTAGCCTCTTTGAAAACCAAGAATGCTAACTGCTTTAACTTCTCATGACTAGCCAAAGGTGTTGTTAGACTTATTTTTCTACTTTTTTCTTTATTATTATTCAAAAATGCTTTGACTCAGCTAGCATCATCTTACTTGCTTCTCCTATGGTAATGTAGTTCATATTTGTTCACAACCTGTATTGTCCTCTAAATGATGCCAATAATTGCAATAGAATGGGGAAAAAAAATGCTTGGTTTGAAATTTTAGGTGCTGAATGGCAGAAATTCAATATGTGCATTTCAATTGAACCCTAACTCTTTTTTTTTTTTTGGTTGGGTGTCTGCTGAAGCTTATTATATGCAAAACCATTGTAGTATTTTTCTTAGTCACTGTGCTAGTTATGTAATGCATTATTATATGTATCATAAAAGTCTGAAAACACTATTTGTGAGTTCCTTTTATTGCAGACTTTTTTGGTTTGGCAGCTAATGCTTACTACTCTTCTCTTGGGGAGGAAGTACACTATCAACCAACTTGCTGGGTGCTTACTTGTTGCTGCTGGTGTTGGGGTGGCTGTTGCAAGGTATTTTTTACTTCACTCTGTTGACAAATACTATAATCCCTATAAGCACTCTCCATATTCAGTTTCTTGTGTTGAGTTTACTAACTAGGTCAAATGAGATCATGTATGCTTGCTAATAGGTCATGTTGAAATGGCTTGCTTTCTTTTGGGCATAAAGAAACTGTTTTCTTTGAATTCAGATCCTGCATAAATATGTTGTGAATGAACTTTGATGAATGTGTTGGATCTGAAAATTTGAGACTTCTGACCCCCCATCCCAATTTACAAAATGAATGAGTTACTTGTGATCAACTTGCTAGCTAGTTATAACCGGCTCCAGTAGTTTGATAGCTGTAATAATTGCTGTGCTTTGTTATTCTGGTTCTTGGGGTACAAATTGTGTGCGTTCAGTGCCTAGACTCTAGATTGATGTGTATTCACTTTGAACCAAGGGGGCCCCATCTGATCATTTTTCTCTCATGATTACAGTGGCTCTAACACAGGTCAGATGCTCTCTGAAGTTGAGCTCTTTTGGCCAGCATTGATGATAGTTTCCACTGCCTTTCAAGCTGCGGCTTCTGTAATCAAGGTTAGCTCATAAGTAGATGTTGATTTTTAGCTAAACCTTGTTATAATATTTTCTCTTTCATATATGACAGGAGTCTGTTTTCATTGATTCTGCCATTCGATTAAAGGTACGTGTTTTCTTGATTCATTGGGACTGGGGGGAAATGTATTTTTAAGGCTACTGGACCATGTCTCCTGTTGGGATTTCATGCATGGGCATGATTTGAAGTCCTTGTCTTGTTCACATGCAGCAAAAGTCACTGGACATATTTGTGGTCAATTCTTTTGGATCTGGCTTTCAGGTATGGCTGGCTATGGCAATGGATGGCTTAAATATAATGACCCGAGCAACATAAATTTCAGTTTACTAACTTTGGCTTTCAAATTCTGTATTTTTGGCTTCAATAAAACCAGAGCAAGTTTTTAGTTTCTCATTCCTGTATTGCTGCTATTTTTAGTATTTTTTATCATTGTAATTGAAGAACAAACTTCAAGCAACACCTCTGAGTCCATTAATAAAAAAATACAAAAAAAAACTAAATTTTTTAGACCATTTTAAAATGTGTTACTTTTGTTTGTCCCCTCACTATTAGCATTCAGTAACTGTCAGAATATTTGGATTATTATTGTGTTTGGAGTCTAATTATTTGGAGTATTGTTGGCCCATATGCTTGTACCAGTTGTACTACAATAGTAGTATAAATAGGACCATCAGCTAAATATTCTCTTTCCTCTTTTCCATCCAATCCCTATAATTTCAATAGTTACAGCTCAAGGAAAGGTTACTTATCTGAAATTTCATAATGAGGAATTATATTGCTTAATGATGGTGAGGTATATTTTCATGATTGGCTTCTGATGTATATTGTAGGCTTTGTTTGTACTTCTCTGTCTACCTTTACTTTCTAACTCAAAAGGCATACCATTTGTTCAACTTCCTTCGTATCTTAAAAGTGGTGCTGGTTGCTTTCTGAACCTTGGAGCTGACAAACCAAGTAAGCCCTAATAGATTGACAACAATTCAAGAGCATATCTTGCTACATGATTTTCTGTCATTAATTATCTGCATTTACTTTTATTCATTAGCAGTTAGAACACTATCAGATTAGGTATTATGAGTATGACATTATTTTGTAGGATGCATTCAAATTAATGCTTGCGATCCGATTACTAGGTATGGGACTTGAATCTCACATAGAAAGTATGGGATTCTGATGCGGGGTTGTGGTGTTCAGCTCTCCTTAGGTTCATATCATCATAATGTTACCATACCTAATGCACTAGGATCATAAATCTTCATTGTCTTTCAGGTCAGAAATTATTGAATAATATACATCAGGATGGTTCTATCCAAACTTAGTTGCAAAAGAGAGCTTGGTGACAATTCTTGATGTGTAACATGCTTATACAAATGAATTAAAATTCTCATAATCGTAAGGTTTGGTTGTTGTCTAACAGTAAGAGATTATTGAATTGCCATCCAACCTCCCTCCTGTATGGTTTTTCGTAAATGATTTATTTTCTGTACAATTTTTTACACATCCAACCAATAAAAATGAAAATTTATTAGCTCTTCCTTCTCAGACTGTGATGGTGCTCCCTTGCTTCCCATGCTTTACATAATCACCAATTTGGCATTCAACATATCCCTGCTTAACGTGGTAAAAACTTCTTCAGCAGTTGTTGCTTCTCTTATGGTAATGTTGTCAGGTACTCTCTCTATTTAGTTACTCATGTATCCATCTCGAGTGCCCTCAACTGTATTCCAGTAAAACTTGTTTGCTAAGGTCTTATATATGTACATCGTGTTTTCTTTATGAATTTTGTAAGCTCACATGTGGTTATGATTTGCAGTGCCGATTTCTGTTTATATTCTTTCCCTTCCATTGCCTTATCTTACCGAGGGAACAAATCTGAGCCCATTTTTCCTACTTGGCTGTGCAATTCTTGTAAGTGGTCTTTTTCTGTACAACACAAGCCCACTTGCCAGGAATAATTCTAGAGCTGACTGAAAACAGATCCGTTCTATTCTATGAAACAAATGCTCAAACTACCATCTAGGCCGTATACCGCACAAAGAATGTCAGCATTGAGGCACTCTACCGTACTGAGAGATATATTTTCCCCTGCAATGTCCAATTGTACCTGTGCAATATTATTTGCGGTTATCTTTTGGTTTCTGATTAGAGGAAGGAAAATCAATTCAGTGTTGATTTATCACACTCGTGTAAGCGATTGGATTATTGTAACCTTTATTGAAGTGTACGTTTTACCAAATTTAAGTAACAATTTGAATTCCATAACTTTTGTGATGAAGTATATCGTTTAAGATTCCAAGTGGTGCCTACATGTTAGCCCATAGATTAATGTACATACAATGCAAGATGTAAAAATTCACTCTTCAGTAAATATGATGTTTCAAAATTACAATGCCTCATTCCATCTGCTTATGTAAAGGTGGACGGACCAATTCAAGCATGCTCCACTAACCTAGGTGTTCGTTGGTAATAAATTAAGATTTTCTAGAGTGAGGGTAGTTATAAAGTGAAAATAATAGGGACATACTCTCCATTACATCAATAACTATTATTGTTTGTAGGTCTTAATAAATGATCTAAGAATAGGTAATTTCTCACTTTCTCACTTTCTAGCCCATTTGTATTTCAGAGGATCCAAGAAAGTCCCACCTCATTTCACTTATAAAATCTCTCAATCAGGTTACCGACAAATTAAGCAGCCGAGTAGATTAGAATGATGATAAGAACAATAAAAAAAAAAAAGCTACAAAATTGTAAAATCTACAAACCGTACTTTGTTTAGACAAAGCTCCACCCTCGTATCCAGGATTCATAAGATACCAGAAAGGTCAAACAAAAGAGATGTGCACTAAGGCCATCTCGGAACCTCTTACATTCCTTTACATTGAATCAAAAATTACTTTCTCCAATAGCATTAAGTTTCTGTTTCCCTCATAGAAGTTCAGCCCCTTAGGTTGAAACCTGAGTTTTCTTTCTTCAATGTCTTCTCTGCAGGGAAGGCAAAATTGTTAGTCTCTCAACTCCACTGTAGCAGCACAATTCAAGTTCAACCCACCGAATTGCATGATGCATACATCAACAGTTCAACACAAAAGATATCATAGTAGTTAAAAGGAAAAAGGCACAGACTCAGATAATATCTAATTTATACCTTCCGTTTGAAATTAAAATTGTCAGAGAAAAAAGGTGCATTGTATATAAATGGATTGTTTCTTAGACAAAGGGCCAACATAAACTACAAGTATATAGAAGGTATCATCAAATATTTGGGATTGTATGCATTGCCTATGCAATGGTGCATAGAAACAAAAATCTATACGTTTAAGTTTAAAAGTGTAATTTATAAAGTTCACATGACAAGGTGAAAGTATAAAGGAGCATGCCTTTCGCTTCTTCAACTTCCCATTTCTGCCACTACCAGTACTAGAGCCCATTATTTGCTCTCCACTATTATCTTCAAAGGGTAATATTTTAATTTCGTCATAGAAACTTTCTGTAAGACCTTGCAACCTGATACATAACAGAAACATGCTAAGTAAAAAAAAATAGTGTATGCAATATATATGTCAGCATATATTCAATGAAGATTGTGAAATATCAGGCAACCATTCCAAACAGTCATCATACCCATTTCTTGATTTCTTCAAGTATTTCTCTCTTTTCCTCTCCTGTCTTGTAAGAGGAACACGATTGAACAGCTCCTCCTCTTGTTGAGCACGCTCCTCCATCTTGGCAATATGTCTATCAACTTCTCTGCTGTTTCCCACAAAATCTCTTATCTGTGTAGTACGCAGCCAAAACAAAATCAATACATAAACCCATTAAGTCTTCATGATTCAGCAACATAAAAAAAACAAAAACCTAATACACCACCTCCTCTGGTCTTTCTTCCATATCGTCCATCAATGTCCTGATATAATCACTCTGCTTAGCTTGTTTCAAAATTTCCTTTTCTCTTCTCAAGGCATTTCTTTCATGCTTTGAAGTTCTATCTAGCTCCATCGAAGTAGGGGCAAATTTACAGCCCGATATGTGCCCTGATCATCCTACAGTATGCAGGAATGAAGTTGAGATAGGAAATGAGAAGATATCATTTGCATAATATTACCAGCCTTCAGCATCACAATCTTTCCACTTGAAAATATTACACACTCACCTGAGAGGTTAAATCTGATTTGCTAATAAGCATGTCAGGATTTGGGCGATACTTCGACACATCCTCAGTCTTATCAGATGCAACTGGCTCCTTCTCGCTTGGAATTTCACTTCTGGTTGTATTTTCACCAACTTTCATTAGTTTCTGAATTTGGTATTGTTGTTTTTTGTCAATTGGTCGAATCTGCAACAGAAACAAAGATGTCAAATGTCTAAAATGCATGCATCATACTAGATGTAGGAAACCTTGAAGATTAACACAAAAAAGAATAACACCAGACCTTTTCTAAAAACAATCTTATCTCTACAATACTTCTAACAACAGGATGTTCTTCTATTGAAAATCCCTTAGCCTTCCTCAACAAATAATAGACAAGGGATTGGCAATAATTCAGAAGCAGTAAATTTTTAGCTTCAAGATAGCTAAACCCATCTGCTGTAGGATATTGACCTTCTTTCACCTGATATTAGAGACCAGCACAGATGTATTAAAAATCAAATAACTTGGTTCTATTAAGATATGTACAGCAATCAATAAATAACAAAACTGCATCCCACCTTGGCAGTCAAAGATTGGATTTTGCGCTTAACAGTATCAAGTCCGTCCTTCATTTCTTTCAACAACGCAGCAAGCTGAGGTGCTTGTCTGCAAACACAATAAGAAAAGTGAATGAACTAACTTAACAAAATTCCCATCTATTTCCGAAAGTTAATTTTGAGAAAAATAAACTAATAGAGCAGACAAAGTTGATGCATCATATGCAAGCACATACAGACAGGCAAACTTACTTTTCCTTGCTATGATCATTACTCAAATGGTTCGCAGTCTCCTCCATGATTTGTTACGAACCTGCAGTTTTCAAGAAAGACAGCTAGTACCAAACCAACCAAAGCAAAATTGAGAAAGGGGAACCGTAAAACTGCCACATTCATTTCACTCCACTGTTATTATTATAATCAAACTTAAATTCAAACTTCAAATTCAACACATTGCATACGAGATCACATAAATTCAGAACAACAAAACTCAATATCTGAATCCAAATTTGAATTCCCAAAGTTAAAGTACAAGGTGTCAAAGTCCCCAAGCAAAGTTAAAGCCGAAATCTGAAAATCTAAATACGCCACTCCAACACATGCTTCGTTGAAGATCATTCTCATAATCTAACAATATTTGCTAAAACTATAACACTAGGATGCACAAGTTCACGCAAAAAGATAGTCCAAAACTTATCGCAAGGGTAAAATTGAAAACACATTCAACAAGCAATTGAAGCAAACGACTGAAACAAAAACATGAACATTCTCGGTATATGAATCTCTGAGGCAAAGTACAACCGACAAATAATGATGTGAACAGCGGGGACAGAGGCTGAGCTCACCCAAATCGCAGAGGCAAGGGCAATAGCAAGCTCTGTTCGAGCGTGTCTTTTGGCTCTGTCAGAGAAAACAGCGACGGAGAGAAAGAGAGAGGAATCGGCGGCGGAGCTGATGCAGTGCAGCCGCCAGTAGCTGGAGTTAACATACACAGGGGCTTAGCCAGGGTTTTCACTTTTTTATTTGAACTAAAAAAAAAAAGAAGAAAAAGAGAAAAAAAAACACATGGGTTGGGTTATTGAGATTGAAAATCTGAAATTGAGGATGGGTTTTTCTATTCTTTTTTTCTCAAATAATTAAATAAGAAAAAAAATAATTATCAAGAAATAATAAAAATAATATCGAACTATAGTTTTTGACTAATGAAAAATAATATATTTATCATCATTAATTGTGTGCGAAATTTAAAAAAAAATACTTTACTTTCATAATTTTTTATTTTGTTTCTTATTTTTATACTTTTAAAATATTCTTTTGGAC
The DNA here is from genome assembly GCA_030441495.1 of Dalbergia oliveri. NCBI lineage: Eukaryota > Viridiplantae > Streptophyta > Magnoliopsida > Fabales > Fabaceae > Dalbergia > Dalbergia oliveri. Next base: position 13,352,304 of record JAMLFY010000003.1, on the reverse strand, counting down.
TTTCAAATTTTAAAAAAATGTTTATTTTAATTTAGTGTTTTTTCTTTGAAAGGAATAATACATTAGAATACAGTTAGTTTACTTATCTCAATAAATTAAAACAAGTTTATAAAGTACTTTTACATGAATCTTATAAATCAATTTTAGATTATTAAAATTGTAAAATACATCAACCTTCTTTGAGATTAGACAATATTACAAACAATATGTCTCAATTTTAAAATTATACACTTACCTCCTTGGGGTTATGAATATATGCACACAACAACAATTTATTTTTTATAATACGAGGCACTTAGCACCCCTAAACACTTGTAAATATGACACTATATGGTACCCGTACAAGGAGTGTTGGTGTAAGGATGATAAATTAGAGTATCGTGTATAATGTTGTTTAATCTTATAGAAAGTCAATGTGATTTACCTCATTAATTAACCTATTGCGAAATACAATGAAAGATAAGTAATACAAACATGGATTAAAATATTAACATAATATCTACAAAAGGTAGCATTTGATAGATTTTTCATGACAGAAAAATACAAAACATTAGAATAGAAACATGTTTAGAAAAGGGGATAAAGACAAAAACTCCAAAATTATCTTCGTCTCAATAATTTTTGAGTCAATTTATGTCCCTTAAAAAATGAGAGATAGAAACATATCTCTAAGACACAAATTTAAAATATTTTTTCAATAATATCCTTTTATATTTTATCTTTGCTCTTATTACTTTTTTCAATTTTTCATCAAATTGTAATCTAATATTATTAATATTTTCATTAATCATTATGTTCTTGTATACTACTACCAAATACACTTCTACTCTTGTATTATCTTCATCTACTATCTTGCTATCTCTGTCCTTTTGTATAAGTGAATGAGTGATTAATGCTATTGGTGAAATCACAGATTATATATTTTACATTATTGATGGTGAAAAAAATGGTAAAATATGTCAAATGAGATTGACAAAGCAATTGTTAACATATCCAGATAGGAGCTTGTGTATGCTATCATAACCATAAGGCGTAACACAATTGATAGTTAGTTGAATTTCTTAAGTATTTAATTATGGATTTGATTCTGATAATGTATATGAATTTCATAGCTAGGAAAAACTTATGTATGTGAATTTTTTGTTTTGAGGAAATTAATTCCTACTTCGACGGTGAATACTTTGGGTTTTAAAAATAAAAGCTTTTGGATCTAGTATGACTTTGAATAATTTAAATTTGTCAATATTTTCAAAGCATTGTTTGAAGTTAAAATAATAATCAATTATACTTGTCATGATCACAATTTTTGCATTCGGGATGTGCAATAAAAACAACACTGGCCACGTGACATCTATATAGTAGAACAATTATAATTTAATACTATAAATATGGGTCGATAAAATTTCCTGCAACAATGGGAGCGGCTATCACTCACAAATATCTATTATTACTCATTTCTAACTATTTTTTGTTTAATTTTATTATCATACCCTTTTACTTATTTATTAATCCTCATGGCAAAGTAAAATTAGATTATCTTTTTTTGGAAACAATATTATATTACTATTATTAATTAATTTTTTACGTAAATATATTATTTTTATTTCTATTAAGAATAACCTATTTTTTATCTTAAATATTATCAATTGTTCATTTTATATACAATTTACTGATTAAGCACAACTATATTAGTTTAAAAATTTTGTTATATATACTACTTATATAACCCACTGTTATATATACTACTTAGATAATTGTTACAGTTCAAATGCATTAAAGAATTTAATTTGATATTTTAATATAAAACAATTGTGTTAAATATGTTAATTTCAAGTTAAAATAGAAATGTAATATCATTAAAGATTTAATATTCTATTATAATTTTAAGCATTGAATTTTTTTTAAAATATTTTGTTAAATTAAAAAGTAGTTCATCTTTTACTTATTTATGTTCTCATAAAACAGGATAAATTTATAATTTTCGTTCCATAAAAATAAAAACTTTATTTTATTCAGTTAACAGTCACATATTTTCTCAATTTTGTGTAAAAATATAAATTAGGCATGACTTAAAAAACTGAAAGATAGTTTTTTTTTACTAAATAAAAATGAACTTATAGCAAAGGAGAAGTTTTTTAAATAATTATAAATATTCACTTTCAACAAAATAGTAGATATATGTGTCATATTTTATAATTTAATATTTATTATTATATTATTTATACAATTATTATATTAATAGAAACTTAAAAAGATAACTTAAATATTTAAATCCACATAATTGTGTTAAGTACATTAATTTTATAAAAAACTGTCAAAGGGATTAAATTAATTATCAAAATAAATTATTTCTTTTAATTGGAAAGAAATAATACTGTTAAAGATTAGAATCCAAAGACAACAAATTAACGATAAACTTAGTTGTGTGATCAACTAAAGTAGTGATTATCACAATAAAAAAATTTAATAATAAATTATTACCTTAATTGATAAACAAAAGAAATGATATTTGGGAGAAATTCAAAAAATAATAGTGGAATATAGTGGCAATAGCCGTTACCAAAATAAAAATATACACAACTTGATTCGTCACACATTTATCAATGAAAATTCTTGACTTTTTAGCATAGGTGCATCCATTGGCGGGGCAATAAAATTTCAAGTACATCTAAAACAAAATATCTCAATTTAATTTTCCATGAAAATAATGCTGAATAAATTAACCTTTTAAGGAAAAGAGATATATTTTTTAGTCTATTATAATTAAAATAAAATAAACTGATCCCTAATAATTTATAAAAAAATTAAAATAATATATAATAAAAATATAAATAGAATAAATAAATCTATTAAGATATTAAAAAGGAACTACTTTATCATATATTTTTAACTATAAAAAATTATTTTTTATGAGCTAATTTATTTGATATTATTTTTATGGAGTATTAAATTAGGGTGAAAAGAAAAAATATGTGCTCTTCGCTAGAGTATCGCTATTGATGTACAGTGTGGGCTAAGCATGTTATTTTAGAATCTGATTCTGTTGTTGTGGCCATCCATACTGTCCGCGATATGTATCCACGTCTAAAGGTCTATTATTTTTGACATAATAAAGCAAATGCTTAGAAAGTGGATTGTCACTGTGTCGCAATGTTTATCGTCAATGCAACCATGTTGCAGAGTCCTTACCTTGGATCAAATGGCAGGTACCTGACCGCTCTAAAATATTAATACAGTAAGGTTAAAGGAATATACATAAATGTAACCGGGCGTTTTAGATAATTTTTATTTTAATATGAGGTTAAGTATAATAAATTAACATGAATAAGATATAATCTATAAATTTCTAAAAAAAATTATAAATTTTATTGTTAATTTGAATTGATCCGCCTTTGGACAAACATGCATCACGATAAAAAAAAAACATGCTCCTCCTCCCATATGTAGATGATTATTGTTGATGATGCTAGATCTCTTATTGAATTATCGTTAACTTTTTTTTTTTAGAATCTAATTTTGATTCATGAATAGAGTAAGAAAAATTATTTTATCATATAATTGTATTATCAAATAAACAAATATAATTAATTATCATATTTATTATTTAAAAATTTATACAAATAAAATAATTTGAATGCATCAAATATTAAACTCTCTCTCTTATTTTTGCTAGTAAAAAAAGAAAATAATAATGACCTTAACTTTTCACTTGAAGATGTTAAAATAAATTTTAAAGTTCATAATTGCCTTTTTACTAGTTCACAAATTTTTTAACTGCCATAAATCCAATACGTAATAAAAATTTTATTTGAAATGAAATACGAAAATTCTTTTTTTTTCTCCTTTGAATATCTTAAAAAAAGCCACAAAGACATGCATGTTAATTTAACTAAATTTACTACCATTAATTGCATAATAATAAGCTTAGCTAGCTTGAGGCTTTGAGCAACTCCACTGAGCAATTAGCATACTGCTCACTGCAAGAGAGACCTACTCCATTCGACGCGCGAATCTGCGCGGGGATCATGAACCAACTTACACTAATTAACCGCCATCGATGTTCTTGCGAAACAAAATTCCTCCATTTTTAACACGTACATAAATATCAAGTTCCGCGTTACAAAAATGAATCTTCAAAATCCGCTTCTGTAAAGCAAAAACCAAACAGTGACTGAGTTAGTGAGACCGGGCCGCGCGCCCACGCACCCCTTTCCTGTACCCGCGTTGCACCCGATGCTACCCCTCCCTCATTCTCTCTCTCTCTCTCTCTCTCTCTCTCTCACACTACTACCCACAGTCTCTCTCTCTCTCTCCCCACCACATCAGCCTTCGTCGATCACCTCGCGTGGATCGGATCTGAGTGCCGCAATCGAGCACGCAACTTACACAAATCCAACGCTTCCCATCGCCACCATCAACTCTCGTTCCTTTCCTAAACCTTCCTCCGATCCATCATTCTTCCTTCCTCACCAATTCTAGGGTTCTTCTTTTCGTTTTTTTTCCTTCTTTTCATTTCTTCTTTTTCTCGATTTCTCTGTTGGTGCGTTTTTGTGGCACATGGAGTTGTTGCTGTTGTGCGACAGTTCGCATTCTCTATCGGAATTTCGAGAGCACGATTGAATAGAAAATTTCTCGGTCGTGTTCACTGTGTGTGAGAGAGAGTGGCGGTTGTTCTCCTTTTGAGAGAAAATGGCAGCTCCTCCTGTCAATTTCCTCTTTGGATTCTTGCTGCTTTCTATTACATTGTGGCTTGTGTTCATGTAAGACCGCAATTATATATTTTTTTCCTTTAATTTCTTTTTTGGTTCTTACTGAATTTTAGCGTGTTTGGCGATTTCCACTTTTGTGACTGTTTTTCTTTATGTTGCAGTTGTATTAAATATGTTTGCTATACACATACAATATGTATTTTTTTGTTGTAGATTAAATATATATCTAGTGATTGTTTTGTATGCTTATGTTGAAATCAATTGAGTAGAGGAATATTATGGAGTAATTTTTAACTACTTGTCTTACAATTGAAATGCTTAGTGATGATTTGAAAGGCTGGTTTGCCTGGGAGGGAAAGTATTATACTTCTACCTCATGGATTATGTAGTGAAGACAGTTGGTTGAGTGAGAAGCAACTAGTTTGGTTTATAGTCAAAAGGGGAAAGTGTTGTGGCACCTGTACTATAATGCTTGTTTTTGCTGATTATGAGGCAGTGGTGTTGGGTGGTAAGTGATGCCCAGGACTTTCGATAACTTTAGGAACTGTTGAACAATAATATGGATACCTTAGGACATGCTATTTTATAAGTCTAAGTAAAGGGAGTGACCAAGGGGTGCCTTAGGAACTGTTGAACAATAATATGGATACCATAGAAGCAGAATACATGTTGTGAAAAAAACTGGATATTTGTTGTTGGTATCTGGTTACCTCAATGATGGGCTTAATTGTTGGATGATAAATCAATTCTTTTTGGAAAGTAGGGTGAAAAACTGCTCCATAATTAGTTTATTTTAAGAGTGCCAAATATAAACTCCTGAAGAAGGAACTATATAGATGGTAGTTCATGACACATATAGTCTTCTTTGCTATGCCTGCTTTTTAGTTTGGTCTTTTAATTCCTCTGGATCTTTCACTTGCATGTCCATTTTCCAGCCCTAGCAAAAGATATAGTTCTTGAATCTAACTTTAGTTTTGGAAGATTAAAGTTCCCCTCTGAGGTTGAAGTTTTGTTTGGGCTTGTAGTTTTGAGTAGGATTCATGACTAAGTCTGAAAGAACTTAGTCAAAACTGCTCCAGATTTGCTGGACAGATTCTACATCCATTATGAATGTTCAACATCCAAAGCAGCAGTCAGTTGAGCACTAAAGAAGTAGACCCCTGCTAGCCTCAGTATTAGAGGAAAAAGAAAAGACATAAAAAAAAAAAATTGGGAGAGAGCACTTGTGATCTTGCAATGAATAACTTTTTTCTGATCTAGTCTTAAAAACTTAACTAGTTTGGAGAACTTGATCAAAAAGGGCAGCCCAGTGCAGAAATTTCCACCATTGTGGTTTTCAGACTTTGCAGAAAGTTATACCCTGTGAGTGGAAAGGCTGTTTCTGTGGCTTGAACATGTGACCACCAGGTTGCAAGGCAGAAACGTAATTGTGCACCAAGGTTTACTCTCTTTTGGAGAGGTTTATTTGTTCAAAAAATTATTTGGTGTAGCAAAAGGCTCTGTTTTTCAAAATTCTTATCAGTCTTTAGATCTTTGTGGGATGGGATTGTTTCTTGTGCCTTTTGACAGTGCTTTGTCCAAGGTTTTAAAGGTGTTTCCGTAACTGCCATGCAATGGAATTGTGGATATCTTTATTGGTCAACCCTTTTTTTATAAATTATCATCTTTCACAGAAACAAAAGGGGGAAAAAGGCTAAATACTTATTGCTTATCAGTTCTTTTCACCAGTTTATGTTTTAAAATACATCTTATTCTTGGTATCTTTAGATAACATTTGAAAATGATGTCAATTTATTTTAGCATAAACTTGTCCAGTGTCCGTTACTTTGATAATTTGCCAGTGGAGATGATTGTGGGGATACCCATCTTATTATCAAATTGTATTGCATTGGTGTTTACTTGCCAAATTGCCATTATTTTGCACTTTTGCTCAAGTGCAATTGGTGATAATGCGCTACTCTCTATGGTTTAAGATTAAGTAATATGTCACCATTACTTTGTTTTTATTAGAAATGATTCTTTAGATGCTTGTGTTATTTGAACCATCATGTTACTTGGCTTTGATTATGCATCTTATTACAGATTTGCTTCTGGGTTGCTGGCTTGGATTTTGAGCCGGATTTTGGGAGCATCTGTTGGATTTCGTGTTGGTGGATGGAAATGTTTAAGAGATGTGGTAGTGAAGTTTAAAAAGGTTTTTCCTTTGCTTTCATTGACTGCCTTATTTTATGGTAGGAAATTTGCAGGGCATTGGGGTTTTACATTGTGCACTTTTAACAAGCTACAGCTTCAGACAGTAAAAACTCTCAGTTATGGGATTTTATTGTGATAAATGATGTAAACATTGAATGTTTGAACCATTTGACCTCCCATAATTTCTGCAAGTTTTGTCTTAAATAATTTTTTCTTACCGAGTTTTCCCTCAGCTTCTGAAATTTGTGGGCAACTTGATTCGGGTGATCTTTATTTCCTCTATACTGCCGCAGTCTGAGTAGCAGTTAAAATTCCTCTTTTTTCCATTCTACTGAGTTGCCATGTTTGTTTCTGTTACCAGACTCGTGACTTTTAGGGTTCATGACAATATGTTCTGTTGATTTATAATATGTACAGGGTGCTGTTGAATCTGTATCTGTTGGTGAAATCAAACTTAGCTTACGCCAGTCCCTGGTCAAACTTGGTGTGGGTTTCTTATCTCGGGATCCAAAGCTGCAAGTGTTAATATGTGATTTAGAAGTTGTTGTGAGGCCTTCAAATAAAAGCCCAGGAAAGAAGAAATCTCGGAAATCCCGTGCTTCAGGCAGGGGAAAGTGGATGATTGTAGGCAATATTGCAAGATATTTGTCAGTATGTGTGACTGATCTCGTTTTGAAGGTGTGCATATCCATAAAAGCATAGTTTTCTGTTTTTTTGTCAGACAAATGTTGACTTTATTTTCATATACTGGGTTGTACGAGTGTATAGCATGTAATATATTTAGAAACAATGTTAGATCATCAAATGTATTAATTATATTAATGAATAAGTTATGACACTACCTTCTTATAAGTTTAAACTAAGTTCTATTATATCTTCTTTGTGTTTCAATTTGGATCTTATTATATTTTTTCTCGGGTCAATGAGAATCTCTCGTGAATGCTGCAGACACCAAAATCTACTATTGAGATCAAGGAATTGGAAGTGGATATATCAAAAGATGGTGGATCCAATTCAAATTTGTTAGTTAGACTACAAATATTACCTATTACTGTTTACATTGGTGAGCCAAGGGTTAGTTGTGACCATTTATCTAATTTAAGTGGTGGAGGATGCAGTTCTTCTGGCCAGGTATCTGTTGCTGCCACGGAAAGGTCTTCTGCTTCATTTATCTGTGAAAAGTTCTCCGTTTTATGCGAATTTGGTCATGATAGGTATTTTTCTTCTCTGTATACACTTTTTTTTTTCAGTGTTAACCTTGTACTTATCAGAGTGGTGGTTGAAGAGGATGAATTAGGTTTTGTGGTGTAAAGCTTATGGTGGAAGGCAATAGGGGTTTTCAAGAGAGAAACATTGACTACAAGGGAGATTCAGTATACACATGGCGCACCACTCAGTTGTGCACTTAACTAATAGAAACTAACAGTTTAACAAATATATTATGGTGGGACTCATTTGCAAATGCTAAATCAGCTGTTATTTTATATTGGTTTGGTTCACAACTCTGGTGGTGCACAATGCGTATCTAAGATGCTTGTGAGTTTGGATTTGAGAGGGGAGGGATGAATGAATGATTTATAGAGTGAAAATTTTACTATACAAATCCTTCCTTCGCCTTGAAAGCCCAAACTCACAAACATACGCAAAGAGATTGTCCAACTTTAAAATCAGTCAAATGGAACTTCCTTCTTAATCTATGTATGTGGTTGTCTATTGCTTTGCCCTTTCAAAGAGAGCTCTCCTTCTTATACTTGCACTTGGTTTACAATGCTGGTTTTCTAGATTCTTGTCATTCACTAAAATTTTTACTTGTTCACGTATTTTTTATTGTAGTAGTGGGCTTATGTGACTTTAATTTGGATAGTCTCATTATTTTCCTAACTTATCGTCTCTATCCTTTTTGCTACTAGTACTAGGCTAATTTTGTTTTTCTTCTTTTTGGATGCAGGGAAGTGGGTATAATTATTAAGAATTTGGATATTTCCAGCAGTGAGGTCACTGTGAATTTGAATGAGGGGTTGAGCTTGAAAAGCAAGAGTGCATCAGAGTCTTCTTCTGGCTCTGACAGAATTACAGGGTTGAGTGCTGATTTTGTGAGCACAAAAAAGCCATCAAAGCAGCAGCAAACACTTGCAGCGTTCTCGAAGTACAGTTCCATGTTCCCTGAAAAGGTTGTGAAATAAAACCTAATCCCTGCTTTTGCTGTCTAATCGTCGCATTATTTTTTTCCTGTTAGTGAGGGAGAGAGAAAACAAAAGCAGGGGAGAAGAAATTCTCCTTAAAAAAAACATTAAGAAATATAGTTAGTACATCAATACAATAATTGAAGTCTATTTTTCTTCAAAAAAATATCAGCTATTGTTTGAGACTAGGTCAAACAATTTCTTTCATTATTAATCATTTCTTTTTTTTTTTTTTTGCTTCTGCATTTTGACTGGATATCAGGAGTTTAGAACTATAAATATATTTTAACCAGGACATGTATCACTTTGTTGCTCGAATCTATTCTTTTGTTTTGTCTTTCCTTCCAATGGTATGAAAAGAAGACTTTAGTTTTGATGCTCCCTTACAATTTTTTCTTTTGATGAACTGTTACGTATTGAAAAGTATTAGATAATTAAAAGATATTAGATAATTGCAAGATAACGAGGTGGAGGAAGGTATCACAGGCAGAACAAGTATACAATAATCCTAAAATTAAAATCTAGAGAAAAAGAATTTAGAGCTTTTTTAATCATTTCTTTTTTTTTTTTTTTGCTTCTGCATTTTGACTGGATATCGGGAGTTTAGAGCTATAAATATATTTTAACCAGGACATGTATCACTTTGTTGCTCGAATCTATTCTTTTGTTTTGTCTTTCCTTCCAATGGTATGAAAAGAAGACTTTAGTTTTGATGCTCCCTTACAATTTTTTCTTTTGACGAAATGTTACGTATTGAAAAGTATTAGATATTAAAAGATATTAGATAATTGAAAGATAACGAGGTGGAGGAAGGTATCACAGGCAGAACAAGTATACAATAATCCTAAAATTAAAATCTAAAGAAAAAGACTGTAATTCTTGAAATAGCGAAGCAGTTGGCTGCCTTGCTCAAGTCTTAAGGTTTAGCTTGTATGATTTTCAATTACCCTTCTAGTAGCTTTGTTAGATATCAAAACCACCCAAGTATATTCACCAAAGTTTTTGGGAGTGATGGTTTATGACATGGTATCTGAGCTTCTATGACTGAATGGTCTAGAGTTCAATCCATGTTGCCTCCATTTTTCTAATTAAGACGTTGAATTCTGTTATAGGGTAGGATGGTCTATGCATTGTTCATGTTTCATCCTCGAGGGGTGAGAGTCCAAGACTTTTTATATGGATAAGGATACAAATTGACACAATTAACGAGATCCAAGAGGATTTCTAATTCTTAAGACTCCCTATCATTAAAATTTCTTGAAAAAGTGAAATTCCCAAGAATAAGTAGAATCATTCACATTATAAATGGATGGATTCCTTGTCCTCTTTTGTACTGTTTCCTGTTCTTCTAATTAAATGATCAGTACAAATAAGAATTTGTACTTGAACAGATCCACTGTTCCTCGTTTATCGCTCTCTCTCTCTCTCTCTCTCTCTCTCTCCTGTTTTGTTCCATCTTTGAATTTTATTCTTTTAATCTATTCCCAGTTAAATCCTGGCAACTGTACTTGTAATGTTTTCATAAAAAAATTTTCGAACCAAATAGAAGTTCTCTATTTATAAATATCATTGTCATCTAATGGTACCTTATATACCCTTTTTAATTTCCATTACGTATGTTAAGTATTGCCACCTGTTAGAGCATATTTAGCACATGACTTAAATCAGTGAGTTGTTAACTTAGCATTAGTTGCAGAATGGTTAGGCTTTAGAGAGATTTTCAGCCTGAATTCTGTTGACAGCTTTCTGGAGAATTTAGCCTAGTTTCACCTATATATTCTGATCAAGTGCTTCAGAATTCAATGAATTAAAATCGCTATCCTCTCATCTAATTTTCTTGGATTTTCTCACTCACTTTCTCTCCAGTGCTCTCCCTCTCATTCGTCTCTCTTTTCTCACTGATACAGTTCGTCAATACCACCTAGTGGCAAAATGCTTGTTTATTGTTGTATGTGTGTTAAGTATCTCTTAGACTGTGAGAAGGTGATACAAAATGTAAGAAAGTGAAGAAAGTTTAAGGGGAGGGAGGGAGAGAGGGGGAGGGAGGGAGGGGGAGAGAGGGGAGAGAGAGAGATCAGGATCTGAAACTCTGAGGTATCCAGATTATGATTGAACCTGGGTTCCAGCACTAGCTTTATTCTTGTGCTGTAATCATAACTGTTTTAATAACCCTAGTAACTCTAACCGATTATGCCATGTGGACAGTCAATCTCTTAAGTCACTCTAACAATGTGTAATTGTAATCAATTCAGGTTGTTGGTAGGTCCTATATTATTAAATTGTGGAGAATATTGGTTCACATAATCAGAATGATGCATTATATCATGAGTTTATCTTTCTGGTAGGTTATGTGGTGTAATGATGTGTCTTTGTGCAGCTTTTCCTGAACTTTGTGTTTTCTATGTGATGCTTTCTTTATTGGTTTCCTTGTTGAGGTTAGATATAGTTTCAAGGAACTTTCATTTTTTCAGAAATATGAAGGGTAGAGAAACTGCATAAGTAATCTTGTTGCTTTGAAGTCTTGATTCTATTACTGTTTATGGCTTGCTGGACACTAGGGGGCTGTTTGGAACTGTTTTTTGTTTTCTATTTTATAAAACTGTTCTCCAAAACAATTTTAAATTCAATTTTTAAAAACAATAAAACAAGAAAACTTGTTTGGATAATATTTTTTAAAACCAACTTTTAAAATGGATAAAACAAAAAATTGTTTGGCAATTTAGAAAGATCATAACCAAGATTATAACAATAAAGATCAATACAGCAACAACCACAACAAAGATCAACAAATAACAACAAACATCAACACAAAAATTACAACAGTGAGATGGAGAACCATAGAGAGAAGCAGAGAAAGAGAAAGAGAGAGGAAGATCTGGGTCACGGGGCTTGGCGAACACGGCGGGCTTGGCGGGATTTGGTTGTGGGGTTTGGGTCTCATCAGATCTGGGTCGCGGGGTTGCGGTCGTGTGCAGTGGCTAGGTCGGAGCTTGCGGCGTCTGGGGAGCTTGAAGAAGGATGGAGAAGTTGGGTGAAGAACAAAACAAGAAAACTGTTTTTGAAAACACCTAAAAATTGTTTTTGTGTTTCAGTTTTTAAAATGCAAATGATGTTTTTTAGTTTTTAAAACCAAGCTTTACAAAACAATCAACCAATCAGTTTCTTTTGATTTTATATTTTTTAAACTCAAAAACTGTTTTTAAAAACACCAACCAAACAGCCCCCTAGAATTTTGGATTTTGGGGCAATTATGGTTCCTTCACTTGTAAGTCCCTCTGAGTATGTGTGTTCTTGGTGATTTTTGGTTTCCTTTGACTATTGAAACTTGGGGCCCCTATTGAAACTTGAAAGTCAAAGCATTTAATTTGATGGTGCTTAATTTGGTGATCAGTTTGGTTATACGTTTGTTGGTCTTATTTAGTCAAAGGTAGCTTTCTAAATGGTTTAAGAGTTTTTTTTTTCATATCGTTTACATGTCAACTAACTTACTTTTGAATTATACTTGCTATTAATAGGTCAGCTTCAATCTACCAAAGCTGGATGTGAATTTTTGCATCGTGACGTGGTCTTTCAATGGAAAATAACATCATGGGGATCCAATTGAACAGCACCAAATCTCGATCCACTGAGGATGTTGGGGAGAGTACGCGTCTTGATTTTCAAGTGGAGTTTAGTGAAATTCATGTATGGCATGACTATTGATCTTGGTGAAAGTGTTTTCCATTTGTCACTTTGATTTGCCTGTTGCTCACAAGTTTTCTTTTGCCTCATTGATATTGCAGCTTCTTAGAGAAGCTGGTTCTTCTGTCCTGGAGATATTGAAGGTGGATTTGGTCTCTTTTGTATATATACCAGTACAGGTAAGTTACTTGCAATCCACATAAAGCTTCTTTGCATTGCTGTGAAATTGGTGGTCTTCTTTGTTTATTGCACGTGGCAAATATACTCAACATTAAGAGCAATAAAATTGTGAACATACTGTTATACTTTATATAGAGAAATTTTTTACAAAGCAAATTGGCTGTTGAATTCTTATTTATCACCTGAGAATTTTAGGGGGGCAAGACAATGACTAGTTTTATTATGCCTGAAATTGTCATGCAAAGTCGCATCATTTTGTAAAAGAATTTCTGTTATAGTTTATACAGAATGGAAAATTAGCAATGTTCTTGCAATAAGTCACAGAATTGTCGCATCTCTGTTGGTTTTATTTAATAGAATTTTCTGTAGTTATAATTGTGTACGTATGTGTGTGCTTAGATTAGATTTTAGAATGTACTTGACAGAAAACTGCTGCTTCTTTTTCATTAAAAGGAGGACTGCTAGTAGTAGAATTAAGTAGATGAGTTATAGGATGGCATTATATAACTTACATTAGGAGTCTTATTTGTACTAGTAATTAAATCAAAGTTCTCCTACTATTAGTCCAAACTGAAACGCACTAACATTAGTAGAAATGTTTTAGAAAAAGAGTGAACACCCAAGGTAATCCTTCAAAGATATGCGTGACATCAAAGTTAATCTTCTAAAAGTTTTTGGACATCAATTTGGTCCTTCAAAGTTTGAAATGGACACTAATCTAGCCATCCAATGTATATTTGGGCATCAATTTGTTGCTTAAATTGATGGGCATCTTATACTATAAAGGACCAAATTAATGTAAAAAATCTTAAAAAGACAAATTTGATTTTCTGCATATCTCTTGAGGACCACTTTAAGCATTTACTCATTGAAAAATAAATACAATGATAAACTTCTACAATTTTGTTTTTAAAATAAAAGCTAATCAAGGTTCCAATAAGTAATCTAGGGTACATAAGAAAACTGGATCTGTAAATCTCTGCTCATTTTTTTTTTTAATTTAAAATTTTAACTTTTCTATTTTTGAGGTTATATAATTTTATTTTAAATGCATATGGAATTTGTATTTGCTTTTGTAACTTGTTTATTGATGATTATGGTTTCCGGGTGCTTCCTCTGCTTCAGCCAAGCTCACCTGTTAGAGTTGAGACTGAAATCAAGCTCGGAGGTACTCAGTGCAATATCATAATGAGCAGGTTAAAGCCTTGGTTGCTCCTTCATTCATCCAAGAAGAAAAGAATGGTACTTCAAGAAGAAGCTTCTGTTGTTGTAAAGCAGCAATCAACTGATAGCAAGACCATCATGTGGACATGCAATGTCTCAGCTCCTGAGATGACAATAGTGCTTTTCAATATGGTTGGTTCTCCAGTGTATCATGTAAGTATATTATGATGTGTCATTCTTCGGTGTTTCTCATACCCTTTATGTGACTAACTGGAGGGAAAAATTATAAAGAGATAGACAATTAGAGAGAAACTTTAAGAGAGAGAATGAATTTTAGAAGAAGAATGAGGAAAGTAAGAATGAATTCCAAAAAAAGAAAAAAGTGAGTGATAAATTTTAGAGAGAGACAGACAGGCATTGGGTAAGAGAGAGGACAAAGTTAATTCGAGACAGATGGGTTGGATAATCATTTATTAGTTTGGTCATGTATGGATTGGAATTGTTTAGTACTTTATTGGAAGATCATAAATGGATTAATAGTTTGTGTTTTACCTATCCATTATAAATTATAAATATAATCCATTTGAAAATCCAATCCATCCTTCCTACCTGTAGGTGAGGCATAACTAGATGAGAAGATCTCATATGTTTCAAGTCTCAGCATGCCCATTGAAAAATTAAAAATATGAAAACTGTTAACAATTTAGCCTGAATGATCATTAATTTGAATCCTGAATATTTTCTCTGTTGTTTTCTGGGAGATGGCTGGAAATATTAGTCTGAATTAGTCGAGTATTACTGTAAACTGGGTTTCAAATCTGAGTTTGAGTTTCTTAGTGTCTCTTTTTTCTTTAATAGTTCCCTGTTTAAGGGGATATGTTTTTGACACAGGATGCACTAGTATCAAAATATCATAAGCTTAATGATAAAATCTTATCAATTTTGTTTAGTGTTGATTTTGGGGCTGCTAGAAGATAAAAATATAAACATTATTTAAATACCCCTGAACTGATACAAAACATTCTAACAGCTAGTAAAGTTTATTAAAGAATACAGTCTTCCCCAAATATCAAAATAAAATGAAGAGCTTGAGACAATTTGATCTTTAAGCCTATGCTTTCTTGATGCTATTGCATCTTGTGTCACTTGTCCTCCTTCCTCTTATTTCCCCTCTCTTTCTGGTAAATAACTTCTATAAAAGGAAAACAAAAGGCTGGCATTATTTTTTGAATGGCAGTACTGCTGGGTTTGACTTCTTACTATCTCTTATGTCTTCAGAAGAAGCAAGAGGTTTGGCTCTTTATATTTGTATATTTATCAAGCTTGCCTAAAGATGCATTTATAGTCATTATAAACTTCTAGAAGGAGCTGAAATTGTAACAGCTACTTGGATGGGATATGAGGTACTGAGGTACAAAAGGATCATTTTTCAATTATTGGTTTTGAGTCTCTTGTTTGGTTGAGTCTTGAAGGGTACTTAAGCAGTGGTTTCAAAATAGGAAATCTATTGCTGGTTTGTTTTGTATATCTTTAAATTTGTTCAATGAACTTATTATACCTCCAGTGTTGATTAGTCTCATAGTCAATTGTTTTGTATATCGCTATATTTGTTTTGCTTGTTTGTTATAAATGAAATTATTTGTGTAATGAATTTGACAACAAAGCATTCGTCTAATGCTTTCCATATCTAGGGTTGCTCTCAATCATCACATCTGTTTGCAAACAACATTTCAACTATGGGGACCACAGTACACGTTGAACTTGGTGAGTTAAATCTCCACTTGGCTGATGAATATCAAGAATGCTTGAAAGAAAGTGTTTTTGGTGTGGAATCAAATTCTGGCTCCATTATGCACATTGCAAAGGTTAGTTTGGATTGGGGTAAAAAGGATGTTGAATCCTCAGAAGAAGACGGTCCTAGTTGTAGGTTAGGTTTATCAGTTGATGTGACTGGCATGGGAGTTTTTCTAACTTTCAAGCGTGTAGACTCACTTGTCTCAACAGCCATATCCTTTCAAGCTCTATTGAAAAGCTTATCTGCTTCAAAGAAAAAATCAATTCAAAGCCAAGGGCGTTTAACAAAACCTTCAGGGAAGGGAACTCAGTTATTGAAATTCAATCTTGAAAGGTGTTCGGTATATTTATGGGTGAGACAGGCTTGGAAAATACAATTGTTCCAGACCCCAAGCGAGTTAATTATGGTTCACAAGGTGGCAGAGTTATAATAAATGTGTCAGCAGATGGTACCCCGCGCAATGCAAACATAATGTCCTCTATTTCCAATGAATACCAGAAGCTGAAGTACTCTGTCTCTCTTGAAATCTTCCAGTTTAATTTGTCTGTGAACAGAGAGAAACAGTCCACACAGATGGAACTTGAAAGAGCCCGATCTATCTATCAAGAATATATGGAGGAAATAGGCCAGTAACAAAGGTGGCATTGTTTGATATGCAAAATGGTAAATTTGTACAGCGATCAGGTGGTCCTAAAGAGATTGCTGTCTGTTCTCTTTTCAGTGCTACTGACATAACTGTAAGGTGGGAGCCTGATGTGCATCTATCACTAATTGAATTTGCTCTGCAGCTGAAGTTATTGGTACACAATAGCAAGTTTCAGGAGCATGATAATGAAAACGTGGAAGATGTGTCTCATGTGCAAGATGCTAATTGGAAAAATGAAGCCACTGTTGAATCAGGGCATCTTCAAAAGCAGAAGAAGAAAGAGTCTATTTTTGCTATTGATGTGGAAATGTTAAATATATCAGCTGAGCTAGGAGATGGAGTTGAAGCTATGGTTCAGATGCAGTCGATTTCTCTGAGAATGCTCGAATAGGAGTGCTCCTTGAAGGACTTATGCTTAGTTTTAATGGCGCGAGAATCTTCAAGAGTAGTCGGATGCAAATTTCACGGATTCCTAGTGTCTCTGCTAGTGCATCTCATGCAAAAGGACATGCAGGCACAACATGGGATTGGATAATCCAAGGCCTTGATGTTCACATTTGCATGCCATACAGATTGCAATTGCGTGCCATTGAAGATGTTGTTGAGGATATGTTACGTGGTTTGAAGCTCATAATTGCTGCCAAAACTAATATGATTTTTCCTGTGAAGAAAGAGAGCTCTAAAGTTAAGAAACCTAGTTCAGTACAATTTGGATGTATAAAATTTTGTATACGCAAATTAACTGCTGATATTGAAGAGGAACCAATCCAGGGATGGCTTGATGAACACTATCAGCTGCTGAAGAAGGAGGCTGGTGAGTTGACTGTCCGGTTGAACTTTCTAGATGAATTTGTATCAAAGGCCAAACAAGGTCCAAAATCTACTGATACCAATAATTCTTCTGATGAAAAAAAAATTTATTTTAATGATGTTGAGATTGATGTAAAAGATTCTTCTACTGTTGAATCCATGAGAGAAGAAATTTATAGACGATCGTTCCGATCATATTACCAGGCATGCCAGAATCTAGTGTTATCTGAAGGGTCAGGTGCTTGTGGAGAGGGTTTCCAAGCTGGTTTCAAGCCTAGTACTTCAAGGACTTCTCTTCTTTTGATATCTGTGTTAGACTTAGATGTAAGCTTGAAAAAAATTGATGGTGGAGATGCTGGAATAATTGAGGTGCTGAAGAAGCTTGATCCTGTCTGTCTTGAAAATGATGTACCATTTTCTCGATTGTATGGGACAAATATTCTCTTAAATACAGGGTCTCTGGTAGTTCAGCTGCGGGATTACACGTTTCCCCTTTCTCTGGAAGTTCTGGTAAATGTGAAGGTCATCTTGTGTTGGCTCAGCAGGTAAGATTAAGAACTCACATCGCCTCTCATCGTTCTATATATACCCTGTTATGCTGCATATTCTGGTCCTATTAACATACAGAATGATGAGCTTGAAGTGATGCAGTAAATAATTAACTGTGTAGCAAGAAAGCAAAATAATTTTTTAAATACGAGCTTTCCAGAAATATCTGTGTCACTGAGCCTATCATGTGATAAAATTTCATTAGACAGTGAGAGGTCCAAGATCAGAGGATAAGATACCCTCCTGAAGTAATCCACAAAATACTAAAACTAGAAAAAACAAAGCCCACATCATGTAGCATCAAAGATTTTGACTCTCGTAAAGAAGTAAAGATCTTGTGATAGTTCTTGCTTTATAGTGTTTTGGTGTATCTGATTGGAGAGATGTGCTTTGTTGTATCTGATTCGAAAGATATGCTAGAATTTTTAATTTCATGATAGGATTACTCTTTTGGCATCCCTTTGGTGCATTGTTCATGGTTTGTTTACTGTTGTTACTTTCCATTCTGTTAAGCTCAATTCTTTGCCATTTTTGGGGAATTAACTAGATGTTATTCAACATGATAATATTTCTTTTGCATTGTTATTTGTTTATTTATTTATTTATTTCAACTAGGCAACTAGCTTTCAACCTCAAATATATCAAGATGTTTATGTTGGGAGATGGAGAAAGGTCTGCATGCTTCGATCAGCTAGTGGTACTACTCCACCATTAAAGACATATTCAGATTTGCCAATACATTTTCAGAAAGGTGAGGTGTCATATGGGGTGGGTTGTGAACCAGTTTTTGCTGATGTTAGTTATGCTTTCACTGTGGCACTTCGGAGGGCTAATCTAAGTGTTAGGAATCCTGGCCCGCTTATTCTGCCACCAAAAAAGGAACGGAGTTTGCCATGGTGGGATGACATGAGAAATTACATCCACGGAAAGATTTCCTTACTCTTTTCTGAATCAAGATGGAATATATTGGCAACTACAGATCCTTATGAAAAGGTTGACAAACTTCAAATTGTGAGTAGTTCTATGGAAATTCACCAGTCTGATGGTCGTGTTTTTGTTTCTGCTGACGATTTTAAGATTCTATTGAGTAGTTTGGAGAGTTTGGCAAACAAACGTGGTTTCAAAATTCCAACAGGTGTCTCTGGTGCATTTTTGGAGGCCCCAGTCTTTACTCTCGAAGTTACAATGGACTGGGATTGTGAATCTGGAGATCCTATGAATCATTATTTATTTGCACTTCCTGTTGAGGGCAAGCCTCGTGACAAAGTATTTGATCCGTTCAGATCCACTTCTCTTTCCCTGCGATGGAACTTCTCTCTAGACCTTTTCCTCCTTCATCAGAAAAACAGTCCACATCTTCCATTGCTACTGATGATATTGAAGGAGATGCTACTGTATATGATCCATCTCGCATATCCCAGCATGTTTCATCTGCTTCCCCAACATTTAACTTTGGTGCTCATGATCTAGCATGGATTCTAAGATTCTGGAGCTTGAACTACATTCCTCCACATAAACTGCGCACCTTCTCTCGTTGGCCTCGTTTTGGTATTCCAAGAGTTCCCGGTCAGGCAATCTTTCACTAGATAAAGTGATGACTGAATTTATGATCCGTCTAGATGCCACACCTGCCTGTATAAAGAACATGCCTTTACATGATGATGATCCAGCCAAAGGACTGTCTTTCACAATGACTAAATTGAAGTATGAACTATGTTATAGCAGAGGCAAGCAAAAGTATACTTTTGAAAGCAAGCGTGACATTCTTGATCTTGTTTATCAAGGTCTTGACCTTCATATGCCCAAGGCTTTCCTAAACAAAGAAGATTGTGCTACTGTTGCCAAAGTAGTTAACATGATAAGGAAAAGTTCGCAATCCGTATCCGTGGACAAATTCCCCAGTGAAAAAGGTTACACGACAGAGAAAAACCATGATGATGGATTTCTGTTGTCCTCTGATTACTTCACTATCAGAAGGCAATCTCCGAAGGCTGATCCTGTTAGGTTACTAGCGTGGCAAGAAGCAGGAAGAAGAAATGTTGAGACGACATATGTACGGTCTGAGTTTGAAAATGGGAGTGAAACTGATGAACATGTGCAGTCTGACCCAAGTGATGATGATGGTTACAATGTGGTGATAGCTGACAATTGTCAGCGTGTGTTTGTCTATGGTCTCAAGCTTCTGTGGACTATTGAAAACAGAGATGCTGTTTGGGCCTGGGTTGGAGGTCTATCCAAAGCATTTGAACCTCCCAAGCCTTCTCCTTCTCGGCAGTATGCACAGAGAAAATTGCTTGAGGAAAATAAACAGCATGATGGAGCTGAAACCCATCAAGACAATGTTGCTAAGTGCCCTCCCACTGGTAATATTTCCAATTCTCCCTCTTCTCAGCACGCAGGTACTTCTGGATCACTTTCATCTCCTGCAAATACATTTAAGGTGGACTACTTGTCATCTGGTATGTCTCATGCTTCGAGGAATTTTGTGAACTGCTATATATTTGTACATGCAAATTAGGTCAGAGACTAGTGACACACAGTAAATGAATAGATAATTAAATATGCCGTCTGTTATGACAAATTTCATCATTGGTTGATCATTGATTTATTTTTGTTAAGCATTATTTGTTAGTATTTTACTTGAGTTTTGTTCCTCCTTTGTTGTTTCCCTTTGTGCTGTGTTGCTAGCTATAAACGACAGCACAGATGATTCAGAGGGAAGCGACACTTCATGGTGAATGTTATTGAGCCACAGTTTAATCTTCATTCAGAGGATGCAAATGTAAGTTTGAATAAAGTGTACCTTTAAGTGGAGTTTCTCTTCTGGGTTTGGAGGAGATATGCACTGCTATTGTGCTTATCTTTTTCCATAAAATATTGGAGTATCTATCTTGTGAATTTGCAAAATAAAGGGGCACGATCATGTTTGTGATTTTTGACTTTATTTACCCCCCTGATATTCATTCTTTAGATACCGTAGACATCACTCATGCCTTATCACCTCACTTTTTTGTTGGGCAGGGTAGATTTTTGCTTGCTGCTGTAAGTGGTCGTTTGGCCCGGTCATTTCATTCTGTCCTTCATGTTGGTTATGAGATGATTGAGCAAGCACTTGGTACTAAAGATGTACATATTAGTGAACACCAACCTGAAATGACATGGAAAAAAATGGAGTTCTCTGTTATGTTGAAGCGTGTACAGGCTCATGTTGCGCCAACGGATGTTGATCCAGGAGCTGGATTGCAATGGCTTCAAAAAATTAGCAGAAGCTCTCCAAAGTAATGCGTACAGGTGCTCTTCTTGAGAGAGTTTTTATGCCTTGTGATATGTACTTCGATACACAAGGCACAAAGGGGGCACCCCAGAACTGAAGGTACGCTATTTTTACACCGTAATGATATCCTAGTCTGTTAACATGTTATTATGCTTTCTTTTTCCCTCAATAAGTGCATGTATTCCAAAACATGCATACCTTTAAAGAGTATGTTTCTCCAGTTTATATATCATTTATCATAGCTGTGGTCAATATTCTATTTCAAATACCTTTTTTTTTCAATAAAAAGTACTTTTTACTGCAGGTGAAGCCCTTGAAGGAGCTCACATTCAATTCTCGTAATATAACAGCAACAATGACATCTCGCCAGTTTCAGGTCATGCTGGATGTGTTGACCAATCTTCTCTTTGCACGCCTTCCAAAGTGAGGACAGATTCACTTTCTCTTTGCTTTCATTCTATATCACCTTTTGTTTATTTACCTTCTTCCAGCACTTATTTATGTGTGAACTTGCTTATATCTGTATCATCTATCTGCACAATGTTTCATATCAATAATAGTAGCAATCCAATCCATTCACTCTTTCAAATTTAATGGTGCCAATTTAGGTTTGGTTGTTTTGGTTAAAACAAGTAGGTTCCTGCATTATGACTACATAGGTAGGATCACTATTATTTCTTGAGTAAATATTTGTTAGTCCTAACATTTTGAAATTGATATAAGTTTGGTTCTGAAAAAGTTGTTGACATCAATTCATTCTTTTATCTAAATCTATTCATTAGTAGTTTGGTTATGACTCATCCTACTTGGTCAACTTATGTTGCTTATATGCCTTCCTTAACTGATTAGGATGATAATATTTGCCTCATCAACTTGAACATTTTAAAAATTATAAAATAAATAAAATAGAAATTGAAATCTTATCAGCAGAATCTGTATCTTAATTATTTTATTTTATAATTTCTTTTGTTTTCTAGTTATTAAGGTCGAAATTATCTGTGTTGTCAATCAAGGAAGACACATAAGTAATACAGCTCAACCAACTAGGATGCATTATAACAAAAGTTGCTGGCAATTTGACAAAAAGATGAAATTGATGTCAAATGCGAAGTGTCAAGACTAAATGGATATCAAAAGTTATCTTTATCACCAATCAACTTCAAAATGTTGGGGCTAAAAAGAGATATTTACTCTACTTACTTTCAGGAGGTTCTAACCCGAAAGATTTTATTTGGGTCAGAGTTGTCAGCTGCTATTTTATATAGAGCAAGATTGTGTTTTGTAGGCTTAGTTATTTGGCATGGTGAAGTCAGTCATCAGCATTAACCTCTGTATATTATCAACCTCTTAAGTCTCTGCTTTATTGCAAATACTGACCTGAAGCAATGGTTAGATGTATATTGGTGTAACAATTTTGTTCTAAAATTTAGCATTCATTAATTCTGTGAAATTATTTCTATCAGTCTGACATGTTTTTTATTCATAAGTTATAGTTTTAATCTAGATGATATAGTTAGCTACATTATGTGATTATTTCCTAGATGTCATCTCTTTATTCCCTTAAAGATAGTTAAATGAAACCCAAGATGTTTTGTGCTATATGGTGGGTTTTCAAATTAAACGAGTGTATTGCACACAACTTAGGCCTCGAAAAGGTAGCCTGTCCTTTCCTGCTGAAGACGATGACGATATTGAAGAGGAAGCAGATGAGGTGGTTCCGGATGGTGTTGAAGAGGTAGAACTTGCAAAAATCAACCTTGAACAGAAAGAGAGGGAACAGAAGTTGCTTCTTGATGATATTCGAAAATTGTCTCTTTGCTGTGAAACTTGTGGAGATCTACATCCAGAAAAGGAAAGTGACTTGTGGATGATAATGGCTGGAAAATCTATGCTGGTAAGAATTGAATCTTGTTAACAATCTTTTATTGATGTGACTGAATAGTTTAAGTCCAGTTAAAGATGCTTGTTCTAAAATATTCTTGTCTCTATGCACTAAAACGAAACCGGGCTAGTACCTCACTTGGTGACCAGTACTTGAAATATTAGTATCAGTTGGCAGAAGTTGATAAAAAACTTATTCACTCTAAATAGTAAAATAATGATTTAAAAACATGTTCTTATATATAAAAGATAAAAAGAAGAATATAGCTGTGCTTTGGTATATTTGGTTAGAAAGGAATGCTAGAATCTTTAATGATTCCTTTTCAATTGTAGACTTTATTTGAGATATGATTACTTTTTATGGCTTTCCTTTGGTAAATGCTAATGGTTTATTTCGTGAAGTGTCATTATCTACCTTACAAAGGGATTGGCTTGCGATGTTGCATGGTTTAACATTTTAGGATTTAGCTTCATTATTTTGGTTTTTTTGTGATGACTCATCCTCTTATGTAATCTTTCGTTCTCTTCTAAAAAAAAATTTGATTTATATAAAAGAAATTGTTAAAAAGAAGAAATATAATAGAAGATAAAGGAGTATGTAGGAGAAGGAGGATAAGTTAGCCTTCTTACATTGAATATATGAAACAGATCAAATGTAGAAATTCCATAATTTTGATTTTTATGTTGCCAAAATGTTATTGATAGGTGGATAACTATAGCTCACATATCCTACATTTTATCAAAATATCTGGCTGGCACTATTTTATTTCCTTTGATGTTTTCTGTTGGATGTTTGCATACATCAAACGCCTGAATTATTGTAAATGGTGGCTCAAATTTTTGGTATATCCTATGCTTGTGATGTATTATTGTGCTGAAATACCTTAACCTACCTATATGATCTTTTGGCAGTTGTTTATGGTGACAGTCAGTTGTATCCTCTGTCCTCTTCAGTGTTTTGAAAACTGAATTGGTCAATGAACTGGAAAAGGGAATGGTTAATGATTCAGTGGATGAACTTTAGTTACTGTTACAAATATATTTCATCATATACTGTAAATTTCCTCCATCATTAAACATCCATAAAATATTTATTACCTTACAAATGTTAAAATCATATATAAGTTCGGCTAACAATATTATACTACTCATAAGGGTAGGGATCATATGAAAATTTTGATATTTAATATATTATTATGATCATATTTTAAAAAAATAGTTTTCATATTATATTAAATTTTGTAATTTGTTAATTTGGAGACATAGTATTTGATCTTTTTAAAAATCTTTTACCACCTTAAATGTTTCTGTTGATTCATGTAATCATTACCTTTTGGATGAAGACTATAGAAATATTATATGGAAATATCCATTTTGGTCCTTTAAAGATTTATTCAACATCACATTGGTCCTCCATTATAGGCAACATTGAATTTGTCCTTCATTGGCGATTAATGTCTTTAATTTCTTGCTTTTGATGACTAATTTGATGAAACTCAAACTTCGATGAACAATTTAATGGCATAAATTGACATTAATCAACTAATGTGGTGTATGTAATTATTGGTGGACCAATTTACCGACACTTATATCTTAAGAGGACTAAATTTGGAGGATTTTAGTACCTATGTTTTTAAAGGGATTTTGGTATCTAGGATGAGTTGTCAAACATTCTCTGCTCATTGATTTCATTCAATGAGTTTTTAAACATCTATCATTAAAGCAGCCTCCAGCTTCCAACAAATGTTTGGGTTTGACAATTCCCATTGGATACTAGTATCCTTTTGTGTACCATAGCAACTTGCCAGGTAACTGATTGTCCTATCAATGTGGCAGGTCCAGTCCATTTTGAGAATTATAGTCATTTTATTCTTAATAAAGTTGCTCACAATGGGGACAGCATCCCATCATCCCATAAATATTGTACTGCTACTCAATAGTGATTTGCTACCATCTTGGTTTGGGTTCTTCGCCTTATTTGAAGGAGTAGGGGAAGAATATGCGTTTATCACTGGCATTGTAAGAATATAAAGCTTTCACAAATATATTCTCCCTATGATGGTGTTTGTCATGTAGTTTTGAGATGCATATTTTTGTATTTATATGCATATTTCAGTAGATGACAAATGTGCATGCCTAATCAACAATATTCCAACACTTGCAGGTCCAAGGATTGAAGAGAGAACTTGTAAGTGTACAAAAATCCAGAAAGGGCGCATCTGGATCATTAAGGATGGCTCTGCAAAGAGCTGCACAGCTACGGCTAATGGAAAAGGAGAAGAACAAAAGTCCTTCCTATGCTATGCGCATATCTTTGCAAATTAACAAAGTTGTTTGGAGCATGCTTGTTGATGGTAAATCCTTTGCTGAAGCTGAGATTAATGACATGGTAAGAATTGTTTTTCAAAATTATTCTCTCATTTGTCTTTATTTTTCTTCCAAAACTTAGCTATTCCATCCATTTCTCATACTAGTTTCAAAGTTCGACTTTGAAATCAAGCTTCCATTGATGAACCCTCAACTGTCCTAGATTCTGCTTGGTACACCACCAATTTTGTGAGAACAACAACCACGAAAACCAAATAAACAAATAACATCCTGTCCCCTTTAAATTTGCTTCGTAGGAATTACGAACTGCTGTCTCTATCAAATGTTCTGAGTACCAAGTCTGGCATTTTTAGAATTTTTGATTGGTGAGGAAGTGAAGAAGAGGGTGGGAAAGTTAAGAGACAAAATAAAAGTGAGAGAAGGAATCTACATAGAATTTGAAAAGAGAAACTGATTTCTATTTCATAAAAATGAATTTTACATCAGGTTTGTATGATTATATTAGTGATTGGAACTTGCATAGCAGAACTACCAATGACAGCTGTCTTTAACTCTGACAAATGACAATTAACTCTGATAGGTAACAAACTCTAACAGCCAAGTTTTAACAGATGTATCAAACCACATGAGCTTCATAAGCTACACACTCTAGGAGGCTTAATATGTATTAGAGTTCTACATAGTTTAAGGATATGGCCTAGGGCTTATATCAGCTTGAGCAACCCTCCATTGATGAGTTAGCTTTTGGGGTTGAGTTAGGTCCACACAATCTTAAAATTGTATTAGAGTCTATCTTGCTGTTGTTGTTGGACCACCCGTAGATATCCAGCCCTGCAAACTTCATGCTCCAGACCCTTCTTGGGTGTGAGAGGTGTGTGTTAGAGTCTTACATTGCTTAAGGATATGATCTCTAGCCTTTATAAGAGAAGCTTGGGCAACCCCCCCAAATGAACTAGCTTTTGAAGTTGAGTTTGGTCCACCCAATATTAAGATGGAATAGATACATTCTAATTGTTTACTTCATTAAAACTCAAATTTTCTCCATGGATTAGATGTAGAAGGCACTGGTACATGACTAATAGTCTTCTTTTCCTTAACATGCCATCGATTGTCTTATCCCTGACTACTGTGGCCTGCGGGTATGGGGGATAGTAACAAAATCACGTCAGTCATTTCTAGTTTATTTCTTTCTTGCCCTTGTTCTTGTGCTTGAGAATGATGGTTCTTTGCTAGCACATGGTTTTGTAACTTTTTTTGGTCTCAATTTGCAAGAGTGCGCTAATTCAGTTTCATTCTGCTAAACACTTAGATTTATGACTTCGATCGAGATTACAAGGATGTTGGCGTTGCTCAGTTTACTACAAAATATTTTGTTGTCAGAAACTGCCTGCCTAATGCCAAGTCTAATATGCTTTTGTCAGCATGGAATCCTCCATCTGAATGGGGAAAGTATGTAATTTTTCCTTGCGTTATTCTTAATTTGTTGATGTCTACAGATTGGTTTTATGATATTGGTTGTTTTTTGTTCCACACTACGTTTGAAGATAGGTTACACTGATTATTAAGTTCAAATAAAACTCCATACCCCCACCCCCCTCCTCCTCTCTCCTTTTCTTTTGCCTTTCCAAATGTGCTATTTCTCTGCTCTTTCCAACCCAACCCATTTGTTGTGTTTGTGGTCATGATATAGTTTTACATGTGTACATACCCTACAAATCACAATTGCTCCTCCTATTTCCATCACAATAAGTATTATTGTAACCACCCATGCCCCGCCCTGAGGAAAAAAAAAAAAGAAGGCAGAAATATTGCTTTCTTTCAACAAAAGGGATATATAAATATCATAGTTGTCAATGGCAGATGGTGGTGGACCAAAAATCTGTTATTTAAGACAGACATGGCTGCCATAATGAACAAACCTTTCCATAAAGGGTGCCGCCCCGGGGGAGGGGAAGGGATCGACCATGCCATGGCACTGTCGTTTGACAACTATGATATATATACATATACATACATATATATTCTTGCTTATAATAGTAATACTTTAACAAGAAAACTTCCTGGTCTATTTACAGTATCTGGCAAGCTGCATTTTTTTTTTCTGTAAATATGTTGAACGGAAGAGTAATTTCTTGTTGTGGACCTGTTCTAATAAAGATCTCGTAGTTTCTTTTCTTAGTTCTTGTTCATGTAAAGATCTCTTGTCGTCTATATTTTTCTTTTGTTAGTTCATTTGTGTTTCATATTATCGGTATCCTAAGATTGCACGATTGCTTCCATTTTTTAAATTATTTTTCCAGAAAGCGATGCTTCGAGTGGATGCAAAACAGGGAGCTCCAAGAGATGGAAATTCTCCCCTTGAACTATTCCAGGTAATCATTTCCTTTAGGTTTTTTGAATCGATAAACTCAGGGAAATTCAATGCACGACAGCATAATCCATTCTTATTCCTAGTTTTTTTTTTAATTATTATTATTTCTTTCTTTTACTTATTTGTGGCCGGTGACTTAAATTGAGACCATGTCAATTTAGTATTGGAATGCTTTTGCACTTTGATTCTCTCTATATGCCAAGGATACGTATGTTTAAGTATCCATGCAAGCAGGGGCTTCAGCAGCATAAGTAGAACTTTAGATGGCACATACAGTTTAGATCTGGTATATTGTTATTATTATTACTATTATTATTATTTGATAAAAGAATTTATTAAGATAAAGTGAGGAAGAATACAAAGATATAGGACAAGAGATCTTTACGAGAACATGAACTAACAAAAGAAAAAGTCATCAATAAAGCAAAGTTCTCTAATCTCTCAACATATGAGAGAAAATCCCTCTAAAAAGAGCATGAGCTTCACATTATATAGAGTTTAATCACTTAGGGTATGTTTGGTTGGGGAGTGATAGTGGGGGTAAAATTTCACTAAATGAGTTTCATGTATAAAATTGCACATGATGCTCATTTGGGGAATTTTTACCCTCATTTTTACTCTCTAACCAAACACACCCTAATCTTATTCCACAAGACTTGTCCCAATGTTTGTCATTAAAATATGAGAACTACACTGTAATTGAATACACCAGATAGTAGCATATATTGTGCAATGCCGCAACCATAGCTGTCAAATGGCAGCCATGACGTGGTGGATTTTGCACGCGCGCTCACCATGGCAGACTTAAATGGTGGATTTGTTGTCTACCGCCACGAGCCGCCATCCGCCATTGACAGCTATGGCTGCAACTATTAAATATTGTTTCCTCAATGATATTCCATTTCATAAAGAACTAAGATCTGTTGAGTAGAATCAGAAATTAAAATTTGTTTTCATTCATGCATGAGAGGTTTGCTTGGAATGTCAAGACTGGTTCAGCTTGTTTCTAATGTGAATTACTTTTCACTCTAGGTTGAGATTTATCCCCTTAAGATCCATTTAACAGAGACCATGTACAGAATGATGTGGGAGTATTTCTTCCCAGAAGAAGAACAAGATTCCCAACGTCGACAGGTTAGTTCAGGATTAGAAATCTTTTATTACATTTTCTGCCGAAACCAAGGCTAAATTTGTAGATAAGTTATGGCAGAAGTTAAAATTCGAGTTATTTGCACAGGATCTTTGGAAGGTTTCAACCACTGCAGGTGCAAGGCGTGTAAAGAAAGGTTCATCAGTGAACGAAGCTTCTGCTTCAAGCAATCACTCAACAAAAGAGCCTGAGGCTTCATTGAAATCTGGCATATCTGCAATAATATTTCCTGCAACAAGTCAGCCTTCAGTCCATGTTGATTCGACTCAAGTAAGTATTGGATGAGTTGTCTAATACTTGGTTTTCAAATCAGAATAAAAATAATCTGAGGCAATACTTGGGTTGGGTTGCATTGTTTAGAAATATAGGGAAGAATACAGCTTTAGCCAACACCACCTTTGAGACGGCACTTAGTTGTTTTTTTCAATAGAAGAGTTTTATTGGGGGAAAAATAGAGAAGTATATAAAAGGATAGGAGGACAAGAGATCTTTACAAGAACAAAAGCAAACAAGAGAAAAAAACTATCACTGAAGCATAGCTTTCCAATCTCTCAATATATAGGACGGCCCGTTAACGAGATGTCAAGGCCCCCACTTGGCTAGATTTAGGGAGAGTAAATGTGTGCAGCCTTTTCCTGGTAAATAGAGAGACTTGTTTACAAGATTTTAACTCGTGACTTCCAAGTCTCAACTCACAAAGTGTTGAGAAGCAGAGAAAGAGAGAAAATCATAGGATGAATCCGTGTGTTTCAACTACACAACGGAGAGGTATATATAGATGCTGCAATAAATACACCATAATTACAAATATATGATTTTCCTAATTCCAGATATAATACTCCTAATTATAGATATTTAGAGATTCTAACACTCCCCCAAGCTGGAGCATATACATCATATGCACCTAGCTTGTTACACAAGTAACTTATTCTAGGACCTCTCAATGACTTGGTGAGAACATTTGCCAATTGGTCATTTGAATTGACGAAACTCGTAGTGATGTCTCCAGATAGAATCTTCTCTCTGATGAAGTGACAATCAACTTCAATGTGTTTGGTCCTCTCATGAAAACTGGATTTGAGGCAATGTGTAACGCAGCTTGATTGTCACAAACGAGTGTCATGTGCTTGGTTTCCCCAAATTGAAGTTCTTTGAGGAGTTGCTTGAGCCAGATAAGCTCACATGTGGTTGAGGCCATGGCACGGACTCTGCCTGAGCACTAGACCGTGCAACTCCAGTTTGCTTCTTACTCTTCCAGGAGATGAGATTACCTCCGATAGTATAGGTCCGAGGTGAACGCCTATCAGAAGGGGATCCTCCCAATCTCATCAGGATACCAACTATCTCAGTATGCCCCTTAACTTCATAAATAAGGCCCTTCCGGGCTCCTTTGACATACTTCAGAATACGTATGACAGCATCCAGTGAGCTTCACATGGTGAGTTTAGGAATTGACTAACCACACTTACGGCGAAAGAAATGTCTGGACGAGAACTGAGATAGTTCAATTTCCCAACCAATCTTCTATATCTCCCAGGATTAGCAGTGGCTCCCCCTGATTGGCAGGAGCTTGACATTAGGATCCATACGTGTATCAAGATGTTTTGCAGCAGTAAACCTGTTTCCTCTAGAATGTCAACAGCATATTTCTCTAGAAAGAACTATGCCATCTTTGGACTGTGCAACTTCAATGCCTAGGAAGTATCTGAGTTTGCCAAGATCTTTGGTCTGGTAGTGATTGCATAGGTGTTGTTTGATCTGTGCTACGCCATGAATGTCACTCCTGTAATGACAATGTCATCAACATACACAACTAGGTAGGTGCAACCTCTCTGAGTATGACGGTAAAACACAGAATGCTCAGCCTCACTCCGAGTCATACCAACGCTGAACCACAGTGGAGAACCTTCCAAACCAAGCCCGAGGAGATTGCTTAAGACCATATAGTGATTTTTGGAGATGACAAACCCGGAAGACTCCCTGAGCAACAAACCCAGGAGGTTGCTCCATATAAACTTCTTCTTCAAGATCACCATGGAGGAAGGCATTCTTAATATCCAACTGATGAAGAGGCCAATGACGCATAGCAGCCATAGAGAGAAACGGACGAACAGAAGCCATCTTGGCAACAGGGAGAAAGTATCACCATAATCCAAACCAAATATTTGAGTGTACCCTTTGCAACAAGACGGGCCTTAAGACGATCAATTTGGCCATCAGGCCCCACCTTAACCGTAAAAATCCATCGACAACCAACTCCAGATTTACCTGGAGGGAGAGACACCAGTTCCCAGGTACCACTCCTGAAGTGCACACATCTCATCAATCATAGCTTGTCTCCACCCAGGATGGGAGAAGGCCTCACCTCCTCTTAGGAATAGACACAGAAGACAAAGAAGACAGACAAGCATAATGCAAAGAGGAGAGATGGTGGTAACTCAAAGCGGCATAGTGAGGAGATGGGTTACGAGTGGAACGAATACCTTTACAATGGGAATGGGAGCAAGGGCAGGACCAAAGGTGACGGAGGATCGGCACGAGGAGAGTCCACATCAGCCAAGATAGGCTCGGAGGAAGGAGCAGGAGTAGGCGATGGAGGTGAGTAGGTGCAATTGATGGTTGAGGTGGGCAGGGCTCAGCTAGTGGACGGGTGTGACGATGGTAGACCTGAAGGGGCGAGGCATAGGTGGTGGTATAAGGGGTGGCAAAGGCATAGGGAGCACGGGAAGCGCGAGTTCCTCAGAAGCAGGGGAGGCAGGATGGTCAGATGGCTCAAAGAAGGGTATAGTGTCAAAAAAGGTAACATCGAGAGACAAGGTACGACGCAGAGTAGGAGAAACACGAAACCCTTTTGAGACCGAGTGTAACCAAGAAAAACACATTTAAGTGAACGTCAGAAAGTTTGTCAAGACCATGAGTTAAGTTATGAACAAAACATGTGGACCCAAAAACGTGTGGGGGAGGGAGTGCAAGGGGTCATGGGGAAATAAGATAGAGTGGGAACTTGATAACGAAAACAGAGGAGGGCATGCGATTAATTAAATAACATGCAGTTAAAACAGCATCCCCCAAAAACGAAAGGGACATGGTTGTGAAGAAGAAGAGTACGTGTTGTTTCAATGAGATGACGGTTCTTGCGCTCAGGAACCCCATTCCTGTTGAGGTGTATGAGCACAGGACGTTTGTTGAAGGATGCCATGAGAAGCTAAAAAATGCTGAAAATCATGAGACAAATATTCTTTTGCATTATCACTACGTAAAGTGCGAATAGGAACACCAAAATGAGTTTTAATTTCTTGATAAAATTTGGTAAAAACAGAAAACAACTAGACCTGTGTTTAAGTAAAAATAACCAAGTACAACGAGAATAGTCATCAATAAAAGTAACAAAATAACGAAATCCTAAACTAGACACCGTGCGACTCTACCCCAAATATCTAAATGAACTAAAGCAAAGGGAGACGCAGCTCGACCACTAACACTATCAGGAAAATGACTCCGCGTATGTTTCCCAAGTTGACACGACTCACAAGGCAAACTGGACAGTTTGGACAAGCTAGGCACCATGCGCTGCAAGTTGGCAAGGCTAGGATGACCTACTGGGCGTGGAGGGTGAGAGGATCGGTGAGGGAGCACACACTGGATGGGGGCGAAGCCAATAGAGGCCACGAGACTCACATCCTGCCAATCATCCGTCCGTGCTCGCCCCAAGTAAACAGAATCTTCATGAATGAAATGATACAGTTAAGGGCTTTAGTTAACCGATAAACAGAGAGGTTAAATGGAGAACCAGGAACATAAAGGACGGAATCAATAGACATAGAGGGTAGGGGATGGGCATGCCCACCCGTGAGACCGTGTGTGAGAACCGTTGGCTAAAGTGACAGTGGGTAAATATCCAGAAGTAGAAAGTGTGGAAAATAAAGCTTTATTCCGGAGATATGATCAGTGCTGGAATCAAGAACCCAAGAACCCAAGGAGGCCGACTGAGAAAGACAAGCAAAGGAATTACCAGTGTGTGCAATAGAGGCAGTGGAACCAGAGTTCTGACGTTGCTCAAACCACTTCAGGAATTAGCGTAAGCTGGAGACGGTTGATGCGAGCAGGTGAGTGGAGGAAACAGGAACACTAGCCTGGGCAACATTAAAGTTCGGCGCAAGTGGGGATGCAAAGTATAACAATGATCAATGGAGTGGCCCAACTTATGACAGTGATCACACTTGGGCGGGACTTTCGAGAACGGCCACGGCTGGTACTATGCGTGACAAGAGAGAGGTATCAATCGAAGCTGGAGGAAGGAGCAACTCGCGGATGGTTGGCAGGAACCCGAGTAGAGAGGCGGACACTGTGGAGAGTGGGCACAGTGGGTGATCCCAGAAGTCGTCACGGGTAGCGAGTGCTCGGGAGGTAAACCATAAAAGGCCATGAGCATAAAGAAAGAGCTACGTTGCTCCAACTCCTTTGCTGGGTATCATCAGGGGGGCAAGAGTTCATTGAAATCATGGAGAGCACCGTGAATCTTACCCAAATAAGACGACATAGAACCATCAAATTGTCGAGGAGCAATGACACTCATAAGATCCTGACAAACACGATAGAGACGTTGAGTGTCATTGGTGAAGAGGGTCTTTGCCTTAAAGAATTCGCAAGTGATATGAGCCCGATCTGTTGATTGAAGGAGCAATGGTGGACTTGAGAATGCTGCAGCTGGGCATCAATTTAACCCAACGAGGCGATCAGCCACTGGGATGTCGGCAGCCGTCTTGGTGAGATGGTCGGCATAGTCTTGCCCCAGGAACCAAAGTCTCATTAGACGCCCAGGTATCAAAATTGGTGCCATCAAGCTTATCAGTGGAAAGAGGCACACTGACATAAGTAGTGAATGCTGGAGGCTCGCTTCGGAACACCCTTATCGTCGGCAGCCATGGGTCACAAAAGCACAAGGGCGAATCGGTATTTCCAAAAAAGACGTCTGCAAAGTGCACGGATGGCGAAGCGAGGGAGATCCTGAAGAGGAGAGCGGCGGTCCAACGCAGGAAGCGGCCTGAACGGTGGCCACGCGCCGCCACGCGCTCGGAAGCTGGTCATGAAAGCACGCAGGAAGGAAGGGCGGCACGTGGGAGCGCGTGACAGCGCGACGGAGGCGCGTTGGCGGGGCAGGCCGAGGCGAGCCGAGGCTGGGGTGAGGGCGGGCGTGAAACGGCGCCAAAAGTCGCCCGGTGAAGGCGCGGACAGGAGGTGATTGCACTGGAACGGAGGCACAACGGAGGGAAAGGTAGGCAAACCGGAAGGGAAACACGGTTTGGCTGAAAAAAATTTCACTGGAGGGCAGTGGGCCCTCCTGATGGCACGGAGTAGGTTTTCTTTCTTTCTTAGGCTCTAGATACCATGTTGAGAAGAGAGAGAGAGAAAATCATAGGATGAATCCGTGTGTTTCAACTATACAACGGATAGGGTATATATAGATGCTGTGCAATAAATACACCATAATTACAAATATATGATTTTCCTAATTACAGATATAATACTCCTAATTATAGATATTTACAGATTCTAACACAAAGCAACAACATTACTATTGTGTCAAGGTTGACCTCTCCAATCTCTCGACATATTAGAGAGAGAATTTTTTTGAAAAGAGATAATTTGTTTTGCACCAAATAGAGGCTAAGCACCTAATTTTATTATACAAAATTTGCTTATCTACAGTCTGCCATTGAAGGTGCAAGAATTACACTCCAATCAACATGCTAAACAGTGGCATCTATAGTACACTGCCACAAAGATTTGGATTCCTTCCTTTCCCCAAAACCAATTATACTTGTCAACAGAAATTGATCTAAGGTTGCAAGGCACACCCAACATTCACCAAAGATGCCAAACAAAGTAATCCATTAAAAAAGCCTCAAATAGAGGTAGGTATATGGGCAGGGACAGTCTACAACAGACCAAGCATAAGCAGACTGGACTAGGTTGTCCCACATAATAAATGGGCTGAAGAAATGTGGGTTATGTCCCCACATAAGCCTGCGGATTTGTGGGCTGACCCACACTCCAGATTTTTTTAACATTTTTGTTTTTTTAATAACTTCAGTTTTAGTTTGTTTCAGTTAAAAATAAAAAATTGGGTTAGTTGTGGTTTGTTTGATGTGTTCTCTCTCTAGGAAGATCTATAAGCCGTGTCAGAGAAAAAAGAAAAATCTACAGATTAGAACCCATGCGGTCTCAATTTCATGAAACAGAACCAACAAAGAACCACCACAGACCTCTGAGAAGACAAAAACACACATTGTTAAATGGGACTACATAAGCTTCATTAATTGAAAATCGTACTACACCCGAGTCCAGAGTATCTGGTACTAGGTGCATCAATAAAATATATTACTGAAGAGAAGAAAAAAACTATTATTCCCAGTTGATAAGGTATAACAAACCAAATCCAGTCTATAAAATAGTAACTGCTCAATACCAGAACAATCTGATAGATAAAATGATGACCAAGAGCAGTGGGTGCTGAGCAAAATCAGAGAGACTCATAAGGACTACTAGTTTGGAGGACATTCTATCTTTTAGATTGCAAATAAAGTGTGAATCTCAAGAATAAGTGGAGTCCTGCACACCATAAAAATTCTGGACAAGGGAATTGTGTAAAGAACATAGGCAATAAAGGTGAGGAAAGGCTAGATTGAAAGAGGAGGCTCCCACACAATAGTCCTTCCAAATGTTAAAACGAGAAACATTACCTACTTTCAAGGAAAGAAAAGACTTTAAAGGTAGTATAACCTTGAGAAATAAATTTCCAAGGGCTAGACTGAGAAAGCTTGGGCAGTAGTATTAGCATTGCACTCATTCTTGTCCAATATTTTCCTGATTTCTATTATTTTATATGCTACTATGGCAGATTTCTCATTAAGGGTTTTGGTAACCTGCTTGCAGGCATCCAAGGCACCAAATATCAAAGCAAGCCCTGGCACCAGTACAGCCCCCGAGTTGCGAAGAACTTCCTCTTTCGACAGAAGTTGGGAAGAGACTGTGGCTGAATCTGTAGCTAATGAACTTGTCTTACAAAGCTTCTCTTCCTCAAAAAATGTCCCATTTGGTTCTACTGAACAACAACTTGAAGCCACTAAGAATAAGTCGAAAGATTCCAAAGGCATCAAGGCTGGTCGCTCATCTCATGAAGATAAGAAGTTAGCTAAGTCGCATGAAGAGAAGAGATCTAGGCCACGAAAGATGATGGAGTTTCACAACATCAAAATTAGCCAGGTCAGTAATTTTGGACCTTATGTTGAAGCTGTTATACATCATCACTTATGACACAATAAGTCAAAGTTCTGCCAACTGTTGTTTTGCAGGTTGAGTTATTGGTTACATATGAAGGGCAAAGATTTGTCGTAAATGATCTGAAATTACTGATGGATCAATTTGACCGGCCTGCGTTTACTGGGACTTGGCGAAGACTTTTCTCACGAGTTAAGAAGCACATCATCTGGGAGTCCTAAAGTCTGTTACTGGAATGCAGGTGATGAATGATTTACAGTTTTCTTCTCACCTTTCATTTTCTTGTTAATGGTTTTATATAACCCTGTTGTTTTCCTTTCTAGATTCATCTGCTGTATATACCTATGACTGCAAAGTTTTGAGGATGTTGTCATTAAACAAACATGATGTTATAGTTATTTGGCAGAATGGAACTTGAGTGAAATTTTCTGTTTTTGTGATTCCCATTATTATTTTTATTTATTATTATTGTTACTTTGATAGAAGTTTAAGCCTTAACCGATCAAGAAAGCATGCTATGTTAATTATGCAGATGCAGACCAGTCTGGTGCCAAACTTCAGCTGTTTCTACTGATTTTATTTGAATGATCTTCTTTTATATGGATCATGTAGGGTAAGAAATTTAATAACAAAGGTCAGAGTGAGCCCACTGGAGCTGGTGTTCCTGAGATTGACCTCATTTTTAGTGACAATGAAGGCCAGGCAGGAAAATCCGATCAATATCCACCATCATGGCCTAAGCGACCAGGAGATGGTGCAGGTGATGGATTTGTAACATCAATTAAAGGACTGTTCAACACTCAACGCCGAAAGGCAAAGGCATTTGTGCTCCGAACTATGAGGGGTGAGGCGGAGAATGATTTTCAAGGTGACTGGAGTGAAAGTGATGTTGAGTTCTCTCCTTTTGCTAGGCAGCTAACGATTACAAAAGCTAAAAAGCTTATTAGGCGGCACACAAAGAAGTTCCGATCCAGAGGACAGAAAGGTTTGTTCAACTGCCACTTTTATGCTACTCTTTTAACTTGTGAAAAAATGCACTAAACAACATTCTTTATGGTTTCAGCTTTTCATGAAAGAACTTATCTAATTATATCAGATTCTTAAAGATATTTTTAATTAAAAAAAATAGTTTTTCTTAGAGAAAGTTCAAACAAAAGGATCCTTGTTTCTATGACTGCTACATATTCATGTGATGGGCAACCTCTTTTTTTTTTTGGACTTTTTTTTTTGGGGTGGGGTGGGGGAGGGCGCAAGCACTGTTAAAAGTAGAGTATATTATTAGAAAAAAGAGAGAGTACATGCAGTGCCAACAGTTTATTATTGAGACAACAAGAAATCCCCCTAAAAGAAAAACAAAAACGAAAGCAAGTCAAAATGGCTCAAGCATGCAAAAATGTCGTTTTTCTATTGAAGCCAGTAATATAAATTCTTTAGACAAATTTATGAGCAAAGCACCAAAGAGAAGGTCAACACAATCCTATCATATAACAAACGTAAGGGAGAAAGGACATTTGAAAATTCATATGATCGTTATTCTTGCCAAAACCTTCTAAACAAATGGTGAGTGCTCCAAGGTGAAAGGATACACTTAATGTTCACAAGAATATTCCCTAATAGACAATTCCATTAAAATCTTAGCAGCTTTCTAGTACGGACATAAATGGGTACTCTCGCTGAAATAGGACCCGTACATAACACATTGAAAGACAGAGTAGTTAGTATGACGTCTACAAATACATGACAGCTCTTGGTACACTATTATACTGTTCTTAGGAACCCATTATGCTATTCTCTCCGGACACTCTTTCACTTGTGTGCATTCCCCTTTCTAAACATGGTTCAAATGCTTTGCTAAAGCCTTAGCGCCTTGATGAATCCTAGGCCGCAAGTTATGTGCTTCTCTTTCTATCTCTCTGTCTAGCTTTGTATTGCTTGGGCCTGAAAAGTTAACTATTCCAAGCTGTGTTGTTTTGAATGGCATATTGAATTTTGATATTTCCCTTCCTGATCTTGCCGATTTATCTCTACTAGTCAAATCTTTTCTTGTTCACTGGATTACTTGGGGAATGAATATTCAACCTCTTGCAGGCTCATCTTCACAACAAAGAGAATCGCAACCATCATCTCCGAGAGAGACAACCCCATTTGACAGTGATTCTTCAAGTGGAACCTCACCATATGAAGATTTTCACGAATAGAAATGTTAACAGCAATCTGAAGGATTCCTAACTTTCCAGCTGTGAATGATCCACATTTCATGAATTACTCTGTGACACCTGATCTTTCTCTATCAAGAAGTACCTCAATCGAAGATTTAAAAGAGAGAGATTTTGAGCTGAGTGACACCAGGAATGGAAAGAGAACAGGGGACTCGATATTTCGGCTATGCGTGGTTGATGTTGATTGCTATGCAAAGTGTATGCTCACTGGCAACCCAGGTCATCGGTGATAAAGAGCCTTGCCTTAAATCTCTTATCTAACAAACATTGTCTGTTTCCCATCAACCACTGATCTAACATTTTCTGTTCCTCCGCAACTTCGGTCATCGGTCGTCAAGAGCCTTACGTTGGTCTCATCTCTCAAACCTTACTCGGCTTGTATATTCTTGTAGCCACTGGTAATTGTGCAATTTTGGGCTCCTAAATTTATTAGAAAATAGGACCCTGAAGGTTGACATGCTTATGTACAGACATCTGATTATATGCTGAGAAATAGAATAAAGGCAGTTAAAAAACTATGATATTGTTATGGTAACATTTAATTATGATAGACAGATAATTGAGTTTAGATTATTCCATGGCATTTAACAGAATAAGCATGGCCTATGTGACATATACTGATTTGCAGGTTATATTATTTGTTCACAAAACTGGAGGGGGTAAAATTCACAGAAATGTTAAAACATGACGAAAAGTTCATACAAAATACGGAATGACGTTTTTTAATTTTCACACATCCATGTCATACTAACGATGACCAGTAATACATGTTCTATTTTTTCGGATGTCCTATTAAATGTCTTTGAAAATCAGCCTACGGAAGATCTACATTTCCATATACAGAATATATACGAAACATTATGTAACATATTTCTAGAAAATATTGTGCAAACTAAGCATATTGGCTTATTATTTTTGTTGTTATTTTACCTTCCAACAAGTCAGTACGTTGGTAGTTAAAGTTGGTTAGGGAAGAAATGTTAGTATTACTTTAAAGTTGATAATGAATAAGAATTGCATCTGGTAATTTCAGAACCTACTAGGTAAATTAATTCACAAATTTTAGGTAAAGCCACAAACTACTAAATGCCTGTTTGGTTTGCAAGCCCAAAAGTAATTCTAGTGGAATGAGAATGTACATAAATGTGTTTGATAAGTTTTTTTTTATTGTATTAAAAGTACTTTTTAAGCAATTGAAAGTATTTTTACGAGAAATATTCTTAAGATATTCTTCATTTTAAGAAAAATAATTTTGAGATAAAATTTTATTATTACTTTTATATTAATAATTAGGAAAATTTACAGTAACCTCTCTCAAAGTCTATCAAAATTACACTCATTTCCTCTAAATTTAAAAATTACACCCATCTTCGTTCCTTTATTTAATAACATAAATTCCTTCTTTAGCCACTAACAAACATTAGCTCATTTAGTAGCACGTGACAAACACATACTTTTATGTTTGAAACAGCTAATAAACACAAGGAAAATTACTTATTTATCCTTTATAATTATTTTTCCCAACTTATGTTAACGCTGGTGCTCATGGTGGTGGACTTCAATCAAGCAATAGTTTGTCTGTTGCGACAGATTCTAATGGGTCTTCAACTGTGACTTATCACAAATGTGGAGAACAATTTTACTCTTTTTCAATTTTGAACAACCAAACTAGTTTTCTCTTTTCACTATGTTTTGTTTTAGAACTATGCGTAGGAATTAGGATTCCCCCATTGGGGCAAGCAGGCAGCACAGCACAAAGTGGATCTACCTCCTCAACTCCACGCATCCTCCAACAACATCACTGGTGTTGACGTCATCCCCACCAACACCCTCATCACCATACCTATCATGAGCTCCTGTTCCACCACTTCCTCCAACAACAACAAAAGCTTCTACCAACACAATGCCCTCGTTCCACCATGAACAGCAGTTTGGAAGCCAATGAGATTTCTACTACTTCTATTTTCTTCGTCCTTAAGCCACAACAACGACAACAGAAGTGAGAGGCCTGTCATTGTCGCGCGAGCAGCAGAATTTGCAGAGAGACCCAACGACAATGAAAACTTCGCGAGAGAAACGTGAGAGGTGTGAGGCCAACGAGCCCTTTCACGAGATTGACAGAAAATAGGCATTGGGAGAGGTGGAGTCATATCAAAGTGCCAAGTGAGCATTGGGAACGTGAATGGTTTAGGGTTGCTTTTAAGTGATAGGGGCAAATAGGTCATTTCACATTAACCATAAACTATGTTTAACTCTGTTTGTGTGGAAGGGAGACGGGTGTAATCTTCAAATCTAGAAGAGGTAAGTGTAATTTTGATGAACCTCAAGAGTAGTTCTTGTAAATTCTCCTAATAACTAAGTAATTTTACTTTATCCTATACAAACAAAAATCATTCTCTTAAGCTTACTTTTAATATACTCAAATTAAATATAAATTAATTCTTTGAAAAGTGATTTTTTCAGAAGTAATACTTTTCACCAAATGGACCCTAAGATAGTTCCGGAGATACAAATGCAATAATGCCTAATGAGCAGTGAAGTTACCGACCGAGTCTTCTGGAATTTTGCTGGACACATAATCAAAGCAGCAAAAAGTTGGGTGCATTTCTCCTGTCTTACATGCTGGTGGAGCACCAAACAAATGTGCTTATACTAGGTCATAAAACATTTTGAATGAAAGTAAGTTAAAAGTAAGTCTTAATTAAAATATTGTTGCACATTTTTCGTCTGTCTTATCCTTACCATATTATCCAAGACATCAATGATCCTGAAGTTAAATAGAGCCTACTATTGGAATGATGATTTTATGATATTAAAAAAAAAAAAGAAGAAAAGAAACAAAGGTCAAAAAGAAAAGAAAAAGATAACATTGTAAGAGGATGACCCATTGAACAGAAACCTGTAGGCTATTGCCCTCAAATTTGGCATCTATGATTACCATAAACTGTCCAAATGCGGATAGTGCGATTCAGTCTAAACTCATACCTCAACCAGCAGGCACTAATTCTCTGAGAATATCTAAATCATAACAAACACTATTACTAGCTCCTATTCTAATGAAAACAAATTAACATAAGATCCTATAGCCCAACAAAACATAACCCACCAAGCTGTTTGGATAACCATGCTGACATCCAAATTAACCACTCAAATGCTGCCCCAGTCAAATATTCATCCCGTTAGATCCTCAAAGGCTCAAATATGCAACGGCTGCAGCAAGATGCAGTTCAAGAAAGGAGATGAATTAAAAAAATGCTTTTACAATTTTAAGATGAAAACTAAGGAACCTGGAAATCAATAGACGACAATTTAAATCAAACAGCCATTTAAACCATGAAAATGTCACTTCACTACAAAACTTGATTTTAATATTTAGCAATCAAGTAAACATCTCCCAATGAAAACTCCTTAACCAGAAACCTACTTCAGTATTTCTAATGAAATTCCCGTTGCCAGAAGGTAAAAATTCTGTTTCATGCATGACTCACTATGAGAAAGCATATCAACCACTCAGATATTAGTTACCAAGGATGCTATACATCATCTCAATTACCCACCAGTAGCAGCTTTGAATTGGATCACATATCTAGATGGAATTGAATCACTTATCTAGATGCCGTGCATATATATTAGATATAGTTCCCCACGTATGACTAATCAGCATTGAGAAGCAACCATGCTGGAAGGCTACACTTCAAACATACTGCCAGTGTTTTAAATTAGACACAAGCAAGAAAAGAATAAAATCTTTGACATCAAAAGGTTAAGCAGTATGTTTCAGGGGGCAGTCATTTATTCACAGAGATGCCTTCTCAAACTTTATACTATTTTCCTAAGCAACTATTGCAAACAAAATGGATTGTTGTAACAACTAACAAGACAAGGGAAGGGAAAGAGAAAACAAAGGATAAAACAAACCAATAACATGAATCACTCGGTCAAGACTTAAATGTGCATATTACCTTCAGCAATTTCTTATAGTAACCTTTGCAGAGAGGGAGTTTTGAATCAAGTAATCCACTACTCCATCAGGTATAGGCGAAGGCTTCTCATATGGACATAGAGGTTTTTCCACATTCACTATCAATGATTCCAAGTTATCCAAGCAAGGGCTTTCGGTGTTCAATAGATCTGGTATTAAGGAGAGAACCTACACAACGAGGTAAATTTTAAAAATATCAAGATTGCTTAGGCAAAAACTTTGCCTCAAAAATGCATCTAAAGAGGACAAGAAGAAATAATATGATTAAAACTAAACAAAAATTAGCCTTAAGCGCTCCTGAACAGACTGTCAATGATCTTGTGTTAGAAAACACTCGCAACCAGCTCATTAGGATGAAAGCTGACCGCAAGTTAGAAACTATTGCATAGTGATCAACATCAATATTAACTTCTTTCAGACAAGAAAGATATCTTGCAGTGAATTGGTGAGCAATAAGACCCGAAAAGGCAAAAGAACATAGATTTGGAGTAGATAGGATAATTTTCTTGTAAGGTTTTCCATAAAAAAGGTAAGCATGTATGGCCAAATTCACGAGTGTAGCATTTGATATGTACAAGAATTGCTCATCCCCTGCAGCACCAAAGTCAATGACCAAAGTCTTCAACTTAACACAGCATGAAAAGGGCTCCACCAATCCACTGTCACCAGCACAAAATTGGAGCTTCCGAAGACGCAAACTCTCCAAAGCTGTCAAATTTACATTTGTCGGAAAAGTTCCGAATGCCGGAAATTTTCCCTGGAAAGTTCCTTCTTAAGACATCAAGATCAAGCCACCTTAAACTCTGACTCAAAAATAAGCTAGGTGGCAAATCGATATCAAAATTAACACGGAGTCTCAAATGCTGGATGTTATGCGATACAGCACATGTCACAACCCTGCTCAGAAGGAACACGACCACAAAGATAGAGACCAAGGCAGTGGAGTGGGACAGAGCTGTCGCGAACAGACAGAACCTCAAGCACAAATTTGCTGAAAACTGTCATTGTTCGAAATCGAGAGTCCGAGGTACTTGATATAAGAGAAGGAACACGTTTCCACAAGTCCTTATATCTTGTGGACAAGACACTAGTCCTAACAGAATCTATGGTGGCCATGAATGTCATCAAGTGAATGAGAATGCAATCTGGCAAGTTACTGAGCCTGTCTTCCTTTTGTTCCCTTTCACTAACACTATCATCGTTAGTTATCCCTTGCTCTCTTCTTCGCCTTTGGTTCTGTGTCATTC
This sequence comes from Dalbergia oliveri, assembly GCA_030441495.1. Taxonomy (NCBI): domain Eukaryota; kingdom Viridiplantae; phylum Streptophyta; class Magnoliopsida; order Fabales; family Fabaceae; genus Dalbergia; species Dalbergia oliveri. The sequence goes on along the minus strand of JAMLFY010000003.1, from coordinate 13,308,661 downwards.
TCCATCAGTAACATATATATCTATCTGACTGATACACAAGAAAATGCTAACATTGTTGCCCGCAGAAACAGAGGGAACTGGAATAGTTTGCTACTAGTTGCTAGTGAAAGGCGTGGGAATTGAAAACCCGAATTTAAGGAAATTGAAGATGATGAAAATAATGCAGACTTCAGGATATGACGGGGAGAGAGAGAGATGCGAGGGTAAAAAGGGATGGTATTTGTCAATGTCTCAATGCTAAATGCTTAAGGTCACCAAAGGTGTTTTATAAAGTAGGAAATAATTTTTGATGCAACGAAATCATCATTATCGTTTAATTATATATTATTATCTCAAAAATATAATTTACTTTTATGTTTTGAAAAGATTATTTAAATAAAATTATCTTTTTAATATATCAATGTAGTAAAGTTAAATTTTTTGTTAATATATCAATGTATTAAAGTTAAATTTTTTGTTTAATATATAATACAAAATTTTAGAGATTAATCATGATCTACTATTAATATAAGAGGGTATTATATATTTAAGATTAATTATTTACTGTGGTTTTTAATATTTGAGTTGGTGAATGTTTGAGTAAATATTTTTAGGGTTTTTTAACAGTATTTTTAAGATATCTAAAAGACTAACTTTTAATATTTTTAATGGATGTCATGCTTAAAAATATAAAACCTCTCATTTGCATGTGAAACTTTCTATTTTTAACTCCTTAACTAGTAACCAAACAGGTTAGATAAATACATGTTTTTATTCGTTTGCCAAAGTTTAGTTGGATGCCTGCATAAATTTTTTACATTTATTGTATATCAAAGCTAAATTTAAGAAGTTAAATATAAAAGCTTACATTTCTTATGAAAAGTATGAATTTATATCATCAGATGCAAGCAATAAAAAGGTCATACATAAAAAGGTTCTGCTCTCACGGTTTGAAAATTTCTTACATTTTCTGAAAGCAAGACAAATGTGACGTAGAAGGTCATACATAAAAAGGTTCTGCTCTCACAGTTACTGTAAAAAAAAATAATTTTTACATAGAAGGTCATACATAAAAAGGTCATACTTTCTTTTTTCAATCGGAATTCATAAATAATATTGATGGATGGAATCATGGAATTCTTGCAAAAGAGGACAATACGTTTTGCTTGCTTCCTGCTCCAAAATCAACTTCTTCCATGCTTGATGCCGTAAGAGCAGAACCATTTATAGTTTTATACGCATATAGGTGTATTGTTTAATGACTAATGTGATCCTATGACCAATAAAGTCATAGAATGCTACGCACGTATCTCTTGCTTATAGATTAGGGGTTTTGCTGATACTAAAAGAAACAAGGTTTAAAACTTTTGAGTGAGCCCCATACCAAAATTTCCATTTTATATTGTGCACTGGTTACATAAATCCGTAGATTAGTGGGTAGCTGAGCCCTTTTCATTTGATTGAGGTTGTCGAAGTATTCGAAGTTAAAGCAGCTAGTAGAGAACCCATAAGGCCATAACAGAGGAATGCAAACTTAAGACTCGCTAATTTTGCTGGTTGTTATATGGGTTAATTCGGATTAACCACCGAAACGGGTCTATAAACCAGTTCATAGAGGATCACAAGCTACTACATTCAAAGAGTGACTTCATTTGTAAATACAAACTTTAGTTAGTTACAGAGTTATGAACATATATATAACTGAATCTCAGCTAACATTAATTGAAGAAAATTGAAAACTACTCGTAAATGTTACCGTATGATTCTGACATTAAAAATGCTTGTCGGTGAACTGGCCAAAGGTTTCTGAATTCGTTGTCATCAACGAAAACTGCAGAGTTGAAGGATCGCCCTCCGTTGATTGAAAAGAGTCATGCATTGTGTCGTCCGAGGCCACATGAAAATAAGCGTTTTTAAACTATTTTTCTTTGAGCACTGAAAAGAAAAACAACAACTCGATCTCTCCTTCTTCCTCCAAAATAAGGAGACAAAACAAATGAATTCAGATTCTAAAATAGAAGAAAACCAAGTTCTTAACTTATACCAATGGTTTCGTCAGCCTCGAATCTTGTTTGTTCATGTTCTTCATCATTCTTGAATCTTGGAAATATTATTGATTTCAATCTCTTTGGAAACGACATCTTCCAATGGCATAACAAAAAACATTGAAGGTGACTAAATTGACAGCACTATCGTGCATACTTTTCTTCTAAATCTTGAAACAACTGTATTGATTTTGGTATAGGTCGCATGACAAGAACACAAAAGAGGAAGAAAGTTGAGGGCAGTGTTGTTATTCCCAAATTCTTTAATCTTGAATCAACTCCCGATGATCCCTTTGATGTTATTCTACTTTGTCAATAACATTCAGTAGCTCTTCCTCTTTCGTGGGTCTCTGTTCTGCTGTGCAACTGAGCGAATTTGTGAGGGAGCATGAATGAAAGATAGCATGACATAGCACTGAGGAGAGACCAATTTATAGGTCGGATGATCTGCCGCGGTTAGTTGCTCCTTGTTTTCTTTTCTTTTTCATAAATAAAATGGATTTAATTTTTATGACAATGTAAAATTTGTTTGTAAACTTATCCAATCATATATTGTTACATTAACAATATGACATTTTCAAAACAAAAAAAATCATATTCCCATTTGTAACATACCCATGTAACATGAAATTTTAATTTCAGTTCAAGTTCTTTTAGAATTTAAATTAACATAGAATCTTAAATTTAATAATTAAATTCAGTAAAGAGTTAAAATATGAATTATAATTTCAAATTAATAATATATTAATAAAATAATCATTGTTTGTACTATAAAAATATTTTTCTTATATTTTTTGTAAAGAAGATTAAATCAGTTATATATGAAATAGTCAATTAGAATTTAAAAACTTTATACATTATGATTTTTTTATAAAAATATTAAATTATAATAAATATGATTACTGCCAAATAAATAAAAGATAGAAAAATATGGACTTTAACGAAGAGACACATCTAGTAAGTTTTTTACATTTAATAAGCCTTTTACATATGAGATTACCTTGACCTGTTCAGATGCAGAAAGTGTGATTCATTTCACACTCAACCAGCAGGGACTAATTCTCGAAGACAACATAAGCCACGTTAGATATTATACCTCGCTCCTATTCTAATACAAACATATTAATATAAGATCCTATATCTCAACAAAACAAAACCCACCAAGCTGTTTGGACAACCATGCTGACATCCAAGTTAACCACTCAAATGCTGCCCCAATCAAATATTCATCCCATTAGATCCTCAAACATGACATACATGCTTCACAAGAACTAATGACAACGCCTGCAGCAAGATGCAATTCAAGAAAGGAGATGAGTTAAAAGAAGGCAGTTACAAACAATCATTAGATGAAAACTAAGAACCTAAAAACCAATAGATTACTAAATAAATCAAATAATTATTTAAACATTGAAATGTTAATTCACTCTAAAATTTAAATTTAATATATAGCAATCAAGTATTACGACAAGCATTATGACTTACTATGAGAACATATCAACCACTTGGATGAGTTACCAAGGATGCTATACATTAGCTCAATTTCCGACCAGTATCAGCTCTGCATTTAAACACATCTAGATGCCGTGCATATATGTCAAATATAATTCCCCAAGTATGCCTAATCAGCACTAAGAAGCAACCAAGCTGGTAGGCTTACACTTCAGACGTACTGCCACTGAATTTATTCAACTTAAGATGCACCCAAACCCAATTCATTGTTTCATCCTTCCTTAATTTCTTCCAAAGATTACAAGAAGTCAGTCACAACCATCATTTACCCACAGTTTTAGAATGTAACACAATTTAAGAAGTTGGAAAAACAGACACAGACCACTACAAAGGTTAGATTATAATGCATCCAAAATTTTCAGTGATAGTCACGAATATAAGAATTCATTGGATTGTCACGACTCTTGGTACACAAACAATCTAGCAAATAGGAACTTCCCAACACAACCAGAAGATAATCAATTTCTCATAAACTATTGGAGCTACTCAAACAGCAATATATACAGGTTTAACTAAAATCTTGAAAATCCTACGTGATAGCTATATGAAAGTTAAAACATTTCATGAATACAATAATGAACAATGATATTAGGGTGTGAAATATTTATCAGCAAAAAATGTTACCATACAGCAATAGATGCTTAAAGGATCAGAAAAGATTGTAGCTTCAAATCGAGAATTTGTTTAAACTTAGATACAAGAAAGAAAAGAATAAAATCTTTGCCATAAAAAAGTTAAGTGTTATGCAGTCGTTTGTTCACAGAGGTACTTTCTCAAAGGTTCTACTATATCCTAATCAAAATATTGCAAACAAATGGATTGTTGTAACAACTAACAAGATAAGGGGAGGGAAAGATGAAAGATCGAAGGATAGAACAAACCAATAATTTGAATGTCTTTTCAAAGACTTAAATGTGCATATCACCTTCAGCAATTTGTTATAGTAACCCTTGCAAAGGGGGAGTTCCGAATCAAGTAATCCACTACTCCATCAGGTATAGGCGAAGGTGGTTTCAATTGTGCTTTCTTTGATTTGGCAGCTCTTTTTGGCTTCTGATATGGAGATGAAGGTTTTTTCACCTTCACTATCAATGACTTTAAGTTATCCAAGCAGGGGCTTTCAGTGTTCAATAAATCTGGGATTAATGAGAGAACCTATACAATGGGGTCAATTTTAAAAATCACGAGATTGCTCTGCCAAAAACTTTGCCTCAAAAATGCATCTAAAGAGAAACAATGTAACTAAATCTAAATGAAGATACCTTAAGAGTACTTGAACAGACTATCAATGATCTTATGTTAGCAAACACTTCAAGCCAGCTAATTAGAATGAAAGCTGATTGTGAGTATCGCGATGCTGCCCAGTCATCAACATCAATATTTACTTCTTTAAGAGAATAAAGATCGCTTGCAGTGAGTTGCTGAGCAATAACACCCGAAAAAGTAAAAGAACAAAGATTTGGAGTAGATAGCACAATACTGTAAGCTTCTTCTTCATAAAAAGGAGAAGCTTGTATGGTCAAATTGGCAAGTGTAGCATTTGAAATGCAGAATATTTGCTTATTGCGTATAACACAATGGCGAATGACCAAAGTCTCCAACTTAACACAGGATGAAAACGGCTCCACCAATTCACTGTCACCAGCACGAAATACAAAGTTCCCAACACGCAAACTCTTTAAAGCTGTCAGATTCAGAGATATAGGAAACAATCCCCGGGAATATCCTCTGGAGACATAGAGATCAAGCAAAGTTAAGCTCCGACAAGAAAATAAGCAATGTGGCAAATCGATACCACAATTAACTTGGAGTTTCAAATGCTCGATGTTATGCGACACAGCATATCTCACAACCCTGATTAGAAGCTGGGGAGGAATACGACCATGATGAAGGAAATCTAGACTTTGGAGTGGAGTAGAGCTAGCACGTAAAGACAGAACCTTGGACACTAATTTGTTGAAAATTGCCAATGTTCGAAATTCGAAGCCCCCATTGGAATTTAATAAAAGAGAAGGAACACATTTCCACAAATCCTTCCATCTTGTGGACAAGACACTAGTCCTAACGGAATCTCTGGTTGTCATGAATGTCATCAAGTGAATGAGAACGCAATCTGGCAAGTTACTGAGCCTGTCTTCATTTTGTTCCCTTTCGCTAACATTATCATCGTTATCCCTTGCTCTCTTCTTCTTCACCTTTGGTTCAGTGACATTCTCCATCTGTGAAATATCTGAATCACACACACAAAAATGTCAACTTGATTTTATACGTAATTCTCACTCGCAGAAAAAGAGAGAACTGCAATAGTTTGCTATAATAATGCTGATGAAATTAAAGATTAGCGAGCAATTCAACACGGATAGTGAGTTGAGATAGAAAAATAACACTACCTGGCTGGGGATTGAAAACTTGGAACTCGAATTTGTGTGAAAATAGTGAAAGAGAGGTACCAAAATGGGAGTGGAGTAGATAATTGATTGAGATAGAAAGAATCGCATACCTTGTGGTTGTGGATGTGGAGAGGAGATTCAAAGAAACGCGGTGAGTGAGTGAGTGATGAATGGCCTCCGAAACCAAAACCTAATTTGTTAATGAAACGACACGACACGAAGGAGGAGAGAAATTGAAACCCTTTCCTGATTTTGGCGGGGAGGAGTCAGGAGAGAGACGGTATTTCCTCCCCATCCCTCATTGTAAAATACGGTTAATAATAGCTTTTTCATTAAACAATTGATAAAAAAAAAATTCTGCTAAAACAATTTTATTATGTGTCTTCATAGGATTCACCCACTTTAATATAAAAGCATAATTTTTTTTTATAAAATGCACGAATTTATATCATCAAATAGGAGCAATAAAAAAATCATTCTTACATAGAAGGTCATTCAATTTTTTTTTTCCCATCGAAACTCATAAATATTGAGTGTGTAGGAGCCCTTTTCATTTGATCGAGGTTATCGAAGAATTCCACGTAGAAGCAGGTTATATTGATATAATTTTAAATAAAGTTATACTATTTATAGCTTTTAATAAATAGTTTTTTTTTTTGTAATTCAACCATTGAATTACAATTATCTATTATAAATATAATTTACGTCAAATTTTATAAAAATTGAATATCAATAGCAATGTTATTATGTAGCCAAAAGAATTAATCACAATACAAACAAATATATATATATATATATATATATATACAAGTAAATAGTAAAGATACAAGGGTATGGGCCATGAAGTTTTACCAGAAACACAAATAAAATCATTCTAAAGCCAATTTAATCACCCTTGAATCTAAATTTGGAGGGTTTAGTATGGGAATGAATCCCTCATGTGTAAATTTACCCATGAAGGGAGTCATATTTTAATACATACCATTCATTTATTCAAAAGAATTTTTTTATTCATTTTAAAATAAAAAGATGAAGGGGGTAGATTGAAACATGACCAATGTATCAAAATAACACAGTATCCACCATAACTATTATTAAGGAATAACTATTATTAAGGAACAAAGGTAGTATCAATGAAGCTTTCGCAATCAGTGTCTGCAGATTTGAAATTTTGTCTTTTTTGGTCAAAAAGATTTGAAGGCTAAAGTCTTGCATTATCGTCTGAGGCCATGAAAACAAGTGTTGTCAACTATCTTTCTTTGAGTTGGGCCATGGAAGAAAGTAGGGAAAGGTTATTGACACTCCTCATTAATTATCTTTATTTGTAACATTCCTAAAATATTCTTGTGAACAAAACTTGTTTTATATTTGGCTTTTTTTAAAAAAACTAAATTTTGTACGGTAGAATTTTATTTATTTATTATCACTCTTTATTTATTGCTTTTATTTGTCACATTTTTATATGGTTTTTATTAAAAACTTACTTTATATTTGAGGTATATTGCTAGTCTAATATTTCAAATTTATATTTTATAATTATGCTAATTAATATAAAAATTAATTATAATTACACTTCTAGTATAACACAAAAAAATCCTAACTTAAATATGATGGTAAACTTGAATAAAAAAATGTGAAATGAAATAAAATTTACATAACTTATGAAAATTGATCAAATATAAAACATAACACTATTTTTTCTACATTATTCTTGAGCAAAAATAATACATTCAAATTTTATAAGAATTTAACAACGCACCAAGACACCAAAACAAAAAACATTGTGTCATGTCATTGGTGGCGATTTGGTTGCTGCTTTCTGTTTTCTTCCATTGTTGTCATTGCACGCGGCGTTGGACATGGGATTTTGATATGGATATTGAAGATAGTGTGGGATAAGTCGAGAAAAATTGTGATGTTATTTGGCATTAAAGTTCCTTGTCATTGAAGATGGCTTTACCCACAAAGTGTAAACACTAAACACGGACACAGTTGGGTTCAAGCCAAATGAAAAGATGTCGTATCAAAGTATATGTTAGAGCTTTTTCCACAAAAAGTTAATCTAGTTTTTAAAACAAAATAATTGGCTAAATATAAAAAAAATTTCTATTAAGGATATTTTAGGAATGCTTCACATGAAAGTAATTAATGAAGAGTGATAATAAACAAATTAGAGTGACAATAGACACTCCCAAAAAAGTAACATATAAAAGTCTTTATACAATATGTTCTCATAAAAATATTAAATTATAATAAATATAATTACGACCAAATAAGTGAAAGAAAGAATAATATAGAATTTAATGAAGAGATTTAATAAGTTTTTAATATATGATATTGCCATAACCGGTTCAATTGCAGAGAGTGACTCATTTCACTCTCTAGTCTCAACTAGCAGGACACTAAATCTCCGAGAAAATATAAGCCATGACAGAGATTATACCTAGCTCTTATTCTAATATAAACAAATTAACCTAAGATTCTATATCTCAACAAAACATAACTCACCAAGCTGTTTGGACAACCATGCGGACATCCAACTTAACCACTCAAATGCTGCCCCAGTCAATATTCATCCCATTAGATCCTCAAATATGATATATAAGCTTCACAAAAACAAATGACAGCGCCTGCAGCAAGATGGAATTCAAGAAGAGAGATAAGTTAAAAGAAGGCAGTTACAAACAATAATTAGATGAAAATTAGGAACCTAAAAACAAATAGATTACCATATAAATCAACCAACCATTTAAACATTGAAAATGATAATTCACTCTAAGATTTAAATTTAATATTTAACAGTCATGTAAACACCTCCCAATGAAAGCTCCTTAACCAAAAACATAAATTATTATTTCTGATGAAACTCATGTAGTAAGAATATAAAAAATCTGTTCATCACAGCATGGATAACAAGCAGCATTATAATCGGATATAGCTACGAAGGATGCTACACATTAGCTCAATTACCTACCAGTATTAGCTCTGCATTGAAACTCATTACTTCAAGCGTACTGCCATTGAAATTATGCTATAAGTTAAGAATTAAGATCATAAGATGCACCCAAATCAAAACTTGATTGTTGGATGGAATTGAAGACCAAACCCAATTTCATTTTTCACAGAAGATATCATCTCCTATGTTTATTCAACTCCTAAGAAATATTTTTTTTCTATGGAAGTTGAAAGAACTGCAACTTTGTTTCATCCATCCAAAAATTTCTTCCAAAGTTACCGGAATTCATCACAACTAATCACTTACCAATAGTTTTAGAATGTAGCACAATTTAAAAGTTGGAAAAAAATAGACAGAGAGCACTACCAAGGTTAGATTATTAATATATCCAGAATTTTCAGAGATACTCACTTAAATATGAGAATTCATTGAATTGTCATGACTCTTAGTACACAACCAATCTAGCAAATAGGAACTTCCCAACACCACGAGAAGATTATCTATTTTTCATAAACTACTGGAGCTACTCAAACAACCATATATACAAGTTTAACTACAATCTTGAAAATCCTAAGTGATAGCTACATGAAAGATAACAAGAGTTTATGTAACCAGTGCTCTAAGGACATTATTTAAGCCAGCACAAAAGGAAACTTTAACATTGAAAAAAAAAATGAGAGTTTATATTTTCAAAGTATGGGGTCCACTAAAAACTTTTACAACTTGATTGTTTTGGTATCCTTAACTAGTAAGGCACTGGTTAACAAAATTCAAAATAAAATATCTCTTGAATACAATAATAAAAAAGATGTTGAAATGATATGGCTTGTTTTTCTTCAAGCATTAAATACATATTTAGTGCTTCCAACTATACCATACTAATGACATAGTCCCAAAGCATTGAATGAGGTTGGCTACATACATTAAATACTCCACCAAAAGCATTCATTGCTTACTTGACAATTATGCATTTTGAGGCCTATATATTGAGCTTGTTTTGGAGTTTGAAGACTAACTCCCAAATATATTTGGGTTTATGGAATTTGGATAGTCAGAGAAGATTTTGGTTCCTGTGTTTCTTCTCTTTGTATACCATCACCATGATCATTCCAAGATAAGCTCACTCATATTGTAGTAGAGAAGTTTGATTTGATTCTGTAGTTACCTCTCCTTATGTGATAAGTGTATATACCAGAAAATACGTTATATATTTTGGGTGTATTTAGCATTTGGGATTTAGATTTGAGTAGAATCTAATCACTTTTGTATCCCTACTATTTGGGGTTTTAATTAAGTGAAGTGTTACCACTTTTGTATCTCCATCATATTTCTATAGTAAAATATTTGGTTGTCATCTTTGCATGTGAACGTAGGCTAAAAGCCGAACTATGTTAGTCCTTTTGTGTCATCTTTGCTTTACACTTTCGCATATTTATTTTTGCACCACTCTAACTGTGTCTTTGAGCTCACCATTTCACAACAAATTGGTATCAAAGCTCATGTAAAGTTTTGAGAAAATTTTGAAATGCAAAAAATGCTAGATACATTTGGTCAGTGGCAAAGCATTGTGTTGAAGATGGAGTTTTGAGAGTGAGGCAACTATGTTTTTGTTGAACAAGCATGACTTGCTTAGTTAATTTTGTGATGCCTAACATTTGTTTCAAAGTTTACAGAAGGCAAACTAGTGTCAAGTTTAGTACTACCATTTATAGGACTAAGGGTGTTGATTTTGATTTGTGGAACTCAATGCCTATTCGTTACCAGGTAGTTTTAGTTAGTTGAGTATTCTTGTTTGGCATCCTGGAGAAGGTGACTTTATAAGTTTGTAACTTGATGAAAATCAAGCCAAAATGGAGATTTGTTGACATGATATGACTTGTTTTTCTTCAAGCATTAAATGCATATTTAGTGCTCCTAATCACCACATTAATGACATATATAGTCCAAAAGCATTAAGTGCTTACTTGACAATCATGTATTTTGAGCTCTATATATTGAGCTTGTTTTGGGGTTTGAAAACTCACTCCCATATGCATTCGGGTTTATGGTATTTGGGTAGTTAAAGAAGATTTTGATTCCTTTGTTCCTTCTCTGTGTATACCAGTGGTCTTTCCAAGCTAAGGTTATTCATATATTATAGTAAAGAAATTTGGTTTGATTATATAATTACTTCTCCTTGTGTGATAAGTATATACACCGGTGTGAAAATAATGTCAAATATTTTGAGTGTATTTGAAACTTAAATTTGAATGGGATTTAACCACTTTTGTATCCCTATTATTTGGGGTCTTGGTTAAGTAGAGTGTTATCACTTTTGTATCTCTATGATATTTCTATAGTGAAATATTTGATTTTTACCTTTGCCCATAGACATGGCTAAACGAACCATATTAATCCTTTTGTGTCATCTTTATTTTACTATTCCATATATTTGTTTTTGCGCTACTCTAATTGTGTCTTTTGGGCTATCATTTTACAACAAAAGACATTAGGCTGTGAAATATTTACCAGTAAAAATTGTTACCATACAGCAATTGATACTTAAAGCATAAAAGATTGTAGCCTCAAAAGTCGAGAATTTGTTTAAACTTAGATACAAGCGGGAAAAAAAAAAGAAAGAAGACTTTCACATCAAAAAAGTTAAGCGGTATGTTTCAGTCGGTCATTTATTCACAAAGGTGCTTTCTTAAATGTTCTACTATTTTCCAAAGCAAAATCATGCAAACAAATGGATTGTTGTAACAACTAACAAGGTAAGAGGAGGGAAAGAGAGAAAAGAAAGAAGGATTAGACAAACCACTAATATTAATCTCTAGTCAAAGACTTAAGTGTGCATATCACCTTCAGCAATTTGTTATATAGACGTATAGTAACCTTTGCAGAGGGAGAGTTACGAATCAAGTAGTCCACTACTCCATCAGGTATCGGCGAAGGTTTCTGTTATGCAGATGAAGGTTTTTTCACATCCACTGTCAATGACTTTTCAAGTTATCCAAGCAATGGCTATCAGTGTTCAATAAACCTGGGATTGAAGAGAGAACCCACACATTAATGAATGATATAAATTTTAAAAATCACAAGGTTTCTCTGACAAAAACTTGGGCTAAAAAATGCGTCTAAAGAGATCAACAAGAAATAATGTGATTAAAACTAAATGAAGCTAATTAAGAGTAGTTGAACAGACTGAGTGATAGTACGCCAGCAAACACTTGCAACCAGCTGATTAGGATGAAAAACCTGACTGCAAGTGGCGTGATGATTCCAAGTCATAAACATCAATGTTTACTTCTTTAAGACAAGAAAGATCGCTTGCAGTGAGTGGCTGAGAAATAACACCCTTAAATGTAAAAGAACATAGATTTGGAGTAGATAGCACAATTTCGTAAGCTTCTTTTTCATCAAAAATGGATATGGTCAAATTGACAAGCGTAGCGTTTGAAATGCAGAGGGTTTGCTGATTCCTCATAACACAACGGTCAATGACCAAAGTCTTCAAACTAACACATGATGAGAAGGGCTCCACCACCTTATTTTCATCTTCACACGCAAACTCGTTAAAGCCCTCAAATTCAGAGATTTCGGAACAGATGGCTGCCAAGGCACACTTGTTGGAATCAGAAACCGTGCGTCAACCGCAAGATCGAGCGACCTTAAAGTCTGACAGGAAAATATGCTCGGCGGAAGATAGGTATCATTACAAGTAACTCTGGATGTTTCAAACTCTGGATGTTATGCGATACAGCGTATGTCACAACCCTTGTTAGCAGTTCCGTAGGAACAAGACCATTATAACGGAGATGGAGAGTGTGGAGTGGGACAGAGCTATCACGAAGAGACAGAACCTCAGGCACAAATTTGCTGAAAGGTGTCATTCGAAGTCGAAAGCCGCAGGCATCATCTAATATAAGAGAAGGAACACGTTTCCACAGGTCCTTCCATCTTCTGGACAGAACACAGGTCCTGACAGAATCGTCGGTTCTCATGAATGTCAACAGGTGAATGAGAACGCAATCTGGCAAATCGCTGAGCCTGTCTTCTTCGTTTCCTCCTTCCCTTTCAGAAGAAACACTATCATCGTTATGCTTTGCTCTATTCCTCACCTTGGGTCCGGTGTCATTCTCCGTCAGTGACATGTTAACGACAGAGAGAAATTGCTGAGCCTGCAAAACCTAATTTGTTAATGACTTGACAGAGAGAAATTTAAACTCTTTTCTGCTTTTGGCTGGGACGAGAGCCAAAGGGGCGGGGATGAGTGATGGTATTTGTGTATGATGAATTGAATTGGATGGCCTGAATTGAATATTACGAACAACTGATCAAGTATTTTACACAACACCAGTATAGAACCGAGCGCTGTTTGGGATATCATATACGCCTAAATTGTAGTGATATCCTATCCTATGTATTTAATTTAAAGATCGCTTAATCAATTTTAAATTTTAAATTAAAAAATAATCTGTTAAATTAATTTTAGTATACAGTTAGAGAAAAGTTTCTATGTAATGATAATATAAATCAAGCTAATATGTCAAACCATTATAGATAGTTATTATAGTGGGTAATTATACAGAATGATTTGAAACTTTTTGAAATTCGTAAAAAAGCATAAAAGGAAATTTTTAACTTTAAACTTATGCCACCACTAAGTTTAAAAACTTATCTTTTTTAGTTTCCTTTAGCAAAACCCTTAATATAATTAGAGAAAATTGGGTCACATGACAAATTCTCTTTCGATGAAATTCTAATACATGATTTTTTTTAAAACAAATCAAAATATTCTATCGGTTTATTATAATATTTTATCAAATCATAATAATAATACTACACAATAAAAAAAATACAATGAATCTTGACAAAAATCATGACTATTATTGGATGAAATAAAATAGTATTAATTAACATATAAATACTATCAATTAACATATCAGCTAAAATAAATATTATCAAACAATCACATCCTAATTAGACAATTGAAAACCTAGCCTACAGAAGATTTTGACACAATGCAAATTTTTATTTAATGAGAATTTAATAGATAATTATTTTATAAAAAAATTTAATTTTGATGTACTAATAATATAAAAATTTTGACACTATTATCCAATCAAATTATCTTATTTATATGAATTTTTGAATAGTAGTTGTGAGACTTAAACACTTTTGCTAATATAACAATATATAATTGGATAATTGTATAAAACGTTTTACATTGTGAGCCTATAAAAATTAAACTTTAAAACAAATTTGAACATCCTATTAATTTATTGCAAGATTTGTATTAAATTCAAAATTTATGATTTTATCATATATTATTATCAAACTCTGAGAATTTATAACATTTATAAAATCATTAAGATATGGAAAATCAGGGCTTTTTATTCAATATGGGATTTTATTGGGGTATTTACACTAATATGGGGTTTTGAGGGGTAGAATATAAATATAGGGTGGATTTAAAAAGTCCGCCACAAGCAGATTAATTAATCAAGAATTTAAAACAAATTTGAAAAAAATGCATCATTTTGTGAATTATCTATGTTAGATATTTAAACCATATTTAAGTAAATCATGTCATAATCACATATGTAAACATATCACCAATTACAAAAACACAATATGTAAATTATTTTTCCAACTATGGTATCATTTTGTTTATTTACTAGTTTTTTATTTACATAAATGTTGGATGTTACAAAATATGTATGTAAGTATATACCACATTTTATTATTATGTCTTTCTTATTATTCATTTTTATTTATTATTTTCTTAAAAATATTCAACATTATATTATTTAGATATTTTTGTATAAAAAATTTAAAACAATTTAATATTTGAATTAAATCATTATATTAAATAAATAAATTATTAATACTTTTAATATCTAGTATTTAGGTGAAAATTAAAAAAAGATAAATAATAAACATTTTTATGCAATTAAACTAATTTTTAATTAAATTATAATAATAAATTTTGATAATATTATGAATTATCTATATAAGATATTCTCCTGATTAAAATAGAAGAAGAATAATTTAATAAAATTAAACAATAATTAATATAAGTGGGAGCACCAATAGCTATAAAAGAGTGGTTACCAAGAAATGGCTCAAAGTCAAACTCTCAACTTAGAGGAGGGCATCAAACATCCAAATCAATCACTTATTAGCAAGAATTCTGTTATTTCAACATCTAATTTTTTGTGTTTATTGAGACCCATTTTATCATCATTGAATGTGACTATAGGTCACTATTTCATTTATTCATCAAATCTAATGATAATAAAGTGGTTATTTTAATTAATCCCATTTTTAGAATGTTAAAATAGCAAAACTATATTAGCAAACGTACGTACATAATTCTAAACCAGTCAAGCATCAGTTCTAAACTAACTAGCCAATACAGGTGCAATAAAACTCTCCACTACGTTTCCAAATTTACCAACCAGAAATGATGTGATACATATATTTGTCAGCCACGACAACATTATTTAGTGCAGCAGAACTCAATTCACAATATCTTCATCAGCAGCAGAACAAAACAAATTTGTTCCGACATAACCTCGAAGGATCCACCTATACATATGCTCTCCTGCACACTCGCACATCATGCCTCTAGGTCACTTGTTTTAGTCAACTATCATGATATATTTCATACCCCATCACCACTAATTAAATTGATGTGCCACAAACTAATTAATCACTTTTACTTGTCTCAAGTAAGATGTTCAAATATACCAAGTCAAGGTGCCCAGTAGCCACGAAACACAGTTCGCCATTAAGTGAGATGCTCATCACACTTATCTTTACTTTGAAGCAAAAATGCAATGCTGAAGTCTTGTTGATGAGAAAAGAGTTGTTGGGGAACAACCTTCGGTGATGCTCATCACACTTAATTTTTTTTTGTTTTGGTGTATGAGCAAAGAAAGTAGACATCACACTTATCTTTTTTACTTTGGAGCAAAAAAGTTATATGACATGAACAAACTTGGGATTGTATGAAGCCAAGTCTACTGCTCACATGCTTTGCATTGTCCAGTATAAGAAAGACAACAATGACGGTGACCATCAGCGTCTAAATGCTCTCAAGTTGAACTCCCATATTATTTTTTTTGCAAGGGGAATGCAAAAACTAAGGTTAACTATCAGTGAGGTGGAGTGTCATTTTAAAACAAAAATTGGACTAAGTGCAATTTCTCTTTATTTTAAGGGTATTATGTGTTATTTACCCAAAAAAGTAAAACAAACACACTACAAATAATTTTTTACACTAATAAAAAGATTACTCGATGAATTTTGTTTTGTACTCAACAATAATATAGAAATACACAAAACATGTAGGTTAGCCTGTAGCAAAATATTTTTCGCCTGCCTTGTCCATTAGACACGTAAATACGTTATCCATATCATATCATCCAAGACATCAACAATACGAACATAAAATAGTCTAGCATTCGAACAAAGATGCTATTATCATGATTATTAAAAAAATAAAAAACATTCTTAGAGGATGACCCATTGAAAAGAAACCTAAGCTTATTGCTATCAAATTTGGCATCTAAGATTGCCATAAACTGTTTTTGAACAAAAAGTGTGATTTATTTCATATCTCGAGTCTCAACGGACTAATTCTCAGAGAAAAGCTTGACCATAATAAATAACAAATATTATAACTAGAAGCAAATCTATATCTCAACAAAAACAAAAGCCACCAAGTTATTTGGACAATCATGTGCTGACATCCATGTTAAACCAGTCAAATGATGCCCCAGTCGAATTTTCATCCCAATCCCATTAGATCCTCAAATGTCAACAGTTGCAGCAAGATGCAATTCAAGAAAAAGATGAGTTAAAAGAAAGTAATTACAAACAATCATTAGATGAAAATTATGAACCTAAAAATCAATAGATTACAAGATGAATCAAACAAGTTTATAAACAATGACAATATTACTTCACTGAAAAAGAATAAAATTTAATGTAAACACCTCATAATGAAAACTCCTCAACCAACAACCAAATTTATTAATCAATTCTAATAAAACTCCTACAGTGAGGGACAAGATAAAAATTCTGTTCAAGGCATGGGTACCAAGCAATATGACTTTTCATGAGACATATTAACCACTCGGATATTAGTTACCAAGGATAATATACAATATCTTAATTACCCACCAGTATCATATTTACATTTTAATCAGATGTAGATGCCTTGCATAGATGTTAAATATAATTCCCCAAGTATGTCTAATTAGCTAAGAGATGCAACCAAGCTAGAAGGTTACACTACAAACATACAGCTACTGAATCTATGCTATAATTTTAGATGCACCCAAAATGAAAATTTCATTGTATAGAAGATATCGAGTCCTATGTTTCTTCAGCCTCAAAGAATTATTTACTTTCTTTGAAAACCAGTGACTTCTTCTTAGTTTAATTTTGTCGATCCATAAATTTCTTCCAAAATTTACTAGAAGTCATTAAACCAATTCAAAAGAGGGTAAAATAACAGACACAAAACACTATCAAGGTTTTTTTTTTCTTATATGAGAATTCATCGGTTTGTCATGACTCTTACTTCTAGCGCACAAACAATATCCAATTACAATTAGGCAGGAACTTCGCAGTTCCCAACACCAGCATAGTCAATGGGAGCTATTTAAACAGCAATATATGCAGGCTTAACTACAAGCTCGAAATTCCTTTGTGATTGCACAATTAAAGCTAAGAATAATATCTTAAACAATTGAGTATGCAGTCCTTTATTCCAATAGATGATGGCGACAAATAACAAGACAGGATGAGGGATCGAGAAACTTGGAAAAAGGGAAAACAATGCATGAATCTTTAGTAAGAGACTTAAATTTGCTTATTACCTTCAGCAATTTCTTATGGAAACCTTTGTAGAGGGGGAGCTTCGAATCAAGTAATCCACTACTCCATCAGGTACCAGTGAAGGTGGCTCCAATTCTTCTTCACCTCTTGTTGGTTTGTGATGCAGAGATGAAGCTTTCTTCACCTTCACTATCAATGACTTTAAGTTATCCAACCAAGGGGTTTCAGTGTTCAATAAATCTGGGATTGTGGAGAGAAGCTGCACAAAGAGGCAAATTTTAAGATTTTGCAGGATAGCTAATGCATCAAAGAGAACAAACAGCAAGGAATACTGTGATGATTAAGACTAAATGAAGATACCTTAAGAGTGCTTGAACTAACTGTCAATGATTTTACGTTAGCAAGCACTTGCAGCCAACTAATTAGGATGTAGCCTAACTGCAAGTGACCCCACCATTGTACCTCGTCATTAAAATCAATGCTTACTTCTTCAAGTGAAGAAACATTGCTCACAGAGAGTTTCTTAGAAACAACACTCCGAAAAGCAAAAGAACGAAGACTTGGGTCGATAGCACCGTTCTGGTTCCCGGTCCAGAAACAGGAAAAGCATGTATGGTCAAATTGATAAGTGTCGCATTTGTGATGTGGAAGGCTCGTCCCCCGGTGACAAAAGAGTGGTCAAGGACCAACGTCTTCAACTTAGCAAGGGATGAGAATGGGTCCATCACTTGGTCGCATTGTCCCTGAAAGGTAAATTTCCGAATACGCAAATCCGTCAAAGCTGTCAGATTCAGTGATTCCGGAAATATTGCATCCGAATATTGAATGCGAGCTGAAAGCTCAAGAGAAGTTAAAGTCCGGCAGGCTATGTCGGTGTCCGTACCTAGTACAGATGGATACGATAATTTTGTAAAGTGGGATATGGGTACGCCAATATATATATATATATAAAATTAAAAAAATCATAAATTTCATATGTTAAAACCAATAATTTCAACATAAAACAACTCTAAATTGTTTAACAATCAACATCACATTCCAAATTGAAATACTACAATACTCAACAATGTTAAACATAAGCACATATCAATCATTTAAACATAATTAACAATCAAACTCTAATAGTCTCAATCTCATCATTTCCTTCAGGATCAGTAAAAACAGTCTCTAAATCAAGCTCATCAAGTGAAAGATTAGCAACTTCAAGAATTCTAGCTCCATTAAATGGGTCTCATTCATCTCCACCAATATCCCATATTTTTTAGCTACCCTCATGATAGTTTTTATTCTTTCTTGAGAGGAGACGAAGATTAATATGTATGAATACTAAATCTTTAGCTCTTTTGGGATTTAGCCTATTTCTTTTCAAGGAGTAAATAAAGGAATAAGTGCTCCTGAAAGGTATCAAGGCCAGAGCGAGAAACAAGGAACCGAAAATGAAGGAAGGGAAGAGAGTGAAGAGAGTTTGTGAGTGAGACTTTACTGGTGAATATTCATTAACTTGTGAAAGAGTTAGGGAGCTCTATTATATACAAGTGTTACTAGCTCTATGATGAGCTTGAGTTGCTAACAGATTGCTAACTAATTGTAACAACCCATAACTAACATAACTAACTTCTCTTATCTCTAACATCCCCCTCAAACTGAGGCATTGAGCATCCTCAATCTAGTTTGTTTCTAAAATCAATAAAAACTATAGAGCTGATGGGCTTAAGTCAGGTCCTAGCGACGATGAGCTGGAATGTGTGATACCTTGATGTGTCCTTTAATTACATGATCTCTTACAAAATGCAAATCGAGTTCAAAGTGCTTGGACTTAGAGTGGAGGACTGGATTTGCAGCCAAGAGCGCTCCCAAGTTGTCACAATACACTCAGAGGGTGAAAACGGACTCTAAGTTCATTCAGTAATGTGGAAACCCATAGCAATTTAGCTGTAAGTAAGGCCAATCCATGGTATTCTGCCTTAGTGCTGCTTCTAGAACAGAATGCTACTTTCTAGTGGACCAAGGATTAGGTTCGGTCAAGGAACACACAAAAACCTCCGTGGACTTCCTACCATCAAGGTCAGAGCCCAATCAAGAGTCTGTATACCCAGTTAACTGAAGGTTAGTAGCCTTTCTGATGTGAATACCAAAGGAAGTTGTGCCACTCAAGTACCTTAGAATGCGCTTGACCGTCCAATGTGTCTCCAGTGGGGCTTGCATAAATTGACATACCCTATTCACTGAGTATGCTATTTCAGGCTTGGTTATGACAAGATATTGTAGACTGCCACAACGGACCTATACAATGCTGGATCATGAAAAGTTGTACCTCCATGTGTTGACAGCTTGCATGAGGAGGGCATTGGTGTAGCATATGCCTTACAGTCACCCATCTGAGCCTTTTGGAGAAGATCTTGAATATACTTAGATTGACATAAGTGAATGCCACCTGCTCCAGTGTGCTTACTTCAATCCCCAAAAGTAATGCAAAGCTCCCATATCTTTTAGAGCAAATTTTTTATGCAGCTGACCAATGAGACTAGAGATTTCTTGAGGAGCACTGCATAACTATGATATCATCGACATAGACTAGGATAAATGTGGTTGAAGTAGGAGTAAATCGAGTAAAGAGAGAAGCATCTGATTTTGTTGATTGAAAACCAAGTTGAATAAGGGCATTGGAGAGCTTTTGGAACCATGCTCTAGGTGCTTGTTTGAGGCCATATAGAGCCTTGGTTAACTTGCAAACTAGTGAACCATCACCAACCTCAAAGCCCTTGGGTTGAACCATGTAGACATCTTCCTGAAGATCCCCATTTAGGAAGGCATTGTTTACATCTAGTTGCCTTATGTCCTAACCCGAGAAACAACTAAAGACACACTAATCTGATTGAAGTTGGCTTGACCACTGGACTAAAGGTCTAGAGTAATCCAGCCCAGGCGTTTGATTGAACCCTTGTGCTACAAGTCTAGCTTTATATTTGTTCAGGGAGCCATCTGAGTTGTATTTCACTTTAAAGACCCACTTGCTTCCTATAGCTTTCCTTCCTGCTGTAAGAGGCACCAATTTCCAGGTGCTGTTTTTTATTAATGCCTCATACGGCATTCATAGCTGACTTCCACTCTGACTAAGAAGAGCTTGTGTGGCAGACTTTGGTTCAAGTGCTGAGAACAACTTGGGCTTTCGAAATTGGAGTGAATTTCTGAAGAAACCATCAGCATAATCTCTAAATGGGAATAGATTCATCAAATTGCACATGTCTAGTAATGAATATCCTTCCTAACTTAGCTAAGCATTTGTAACCTTTATATTGGGGTGCATACCCTAGGAATACACAAGGTTCTGATCTATAGGCTAATTTATGTTTGTTATAGGGTCTAGTGAGTGGAAAACATAAATAGCCGAACACCTTTAAAAGTTCATAAGATGGTTTATGCTGAAAGAGTTTTTCAAGGAGAGGTATTGTAAAAGAGGAGGCACATATTAATGAGTTGAGTAGAAGTAATGAAAGCATCACCCCAGTATGTCATAGGCAAGGAAGCCGCAGCTAACTTTGTGAGTCCCATTGTGGTAATGTGTCTATGTTTCCTTTCAGCTGAGCCATTTTGCTGATGAACATAAGGACAAGAAAACCTTTGCAAGATTCCTTCCTATTTCAAAATAGAGCTTAAAGCTACAAGTTCTTTGGCATTGTCAGAATTGCAAGCATTTCAGTTTTACACCAAGTTGGAGTTCAGCCATTTTCTTAAATTGCAAAAATATAGAAGATACTTGAGATTTACTATGTAGCAAAAATATCCATGTATACTTGGAAAAGGCATCAATAAAATGAATGTAATAGCGAGCACCATTTATTGAAGAGAACGGGTTGGACCCCAAATATCTGCATACACTAATTCAAGAGGAGAAGAAACAATGGATTTTGACTTAGGAAAGGGGAGTTGTTGAGACTTCCCCATGCAACAAGAAGTACAAATATAGTTATGTAGAAAAAGGAAGATTACAATTCTTTAAAACTCTTGACACCACCTCATGTGAGGGGTGACCAAGTCTGGAATGCCAAAGGCTAAATGTAGAGTCCTTTGATAAGAGACATATGCGCAGATGTGTGAAGCTTGGCAGGAGGGTCCAAAGATGTACAATCCATGCTTAGTAATTTCCTTGGAGAAGAACCTCCTTGGAAGTCTGAGATTTGACAAAACACTTATCAGAATGAAATTCAACAAATACATCATTATCTTTGCAAAACTTCCTAACACTCAAAAGATTTTTAGTGATTGCAGGCACATGTAACAGATTTTGCAATTTAAAAGTATGAGATGATGAAAATGGCTTAAACAAGGAACTACCAACATGAATGATTTGCAAACCTGAACCATTGCCAATTGTAACTTGATCAGCTTCAAAATAATCTGATTTTGTAGACATTTGAGGGATCTGTGTCATGTGGTGGGTGGCACCCGAATCAGGGTACCAGTTGGATTTGAAACTCTTGTTGTGTTGCCAGCATGTTGCTCATAGAGAGATGTGCTTAGGGTTGAGAGGGAGGGGTTGTAAGTTGGAGAATTGTCTCAAACCTATACCAACACTCCATAGCTGAGTGACCATACTTCCCACACACTTGACAAGTGGGTTTTGCTTCATTGAATCTGCCACAAAACCTGGCTCCCCCTCGACTATAGTTTGATCTACCACCATGTCTACCAGAGTTGAACCTCCCTCTGCCTCTATTAGGCATATATCCTCTTCCATTTCCAAAGGAATCTTGGAACCTGGGTACTCTAACCCATAGCTTTTCTGATTGAACAAAATTTGCTTGCATCCCTTCAAGTTTTCTAAACTTTTCTATTCTTTCTTCTTGTGCCATCAACAATACTTCTAATTCTCCTATTGAAAGAGGGTTTCTCTAATGGTAATTGAGGTTATAAATGGGCTATATTCCTCTGTTAACCCTTCTAGAATGGCATACACATGATCCATATCAGATTGATACTCCAACAAAAATCAAAGAATTAACAATTTTCTTTATTTGCAGCAAATATTCACTTACTGACCCTTCTTTCTTGTATTGCTCAGTTTGTCTTCAATTGTCTAACCTTGGCTTGAGTTTGTGAGGCAAAGAACACTTCAAGTCTTTTCCAAATCTGATGGGAAAATTCACATCCTACCATTCTTGCAGTGAATGAGGCCTCATGGAAGCGAGTAGCCATGATTTGATTAGCGCATCTTGCTTCTTCCATTTCTTGAATTCGGGATTTAGCACTCTGCCTTCTTGATCTTGCATAGAGCTGAATTTTGGAGGAATGTCTTCTCCAGGAATGAACTTCATCAGATCATGCCCTTCAATCGTAGCTTCAGCTTGATCTTTCCAAGGAAGGAAGTTTTCTTCATCTAACTTTATTGAGATTGGGTTTGAGAATTGATGAACTGAACTTTGTGATGAGGAATCGATTGTCTGTGAGGAGGAAGAGTTTCAGAAGCCATGGTAGCACTGCAAGCTCTACCATGAAAGGTATCAGGGCCAGAGGTTGAGAAACAAGGAATCGAAAATGAAGGAAGGGAAGAGAGAGTGAAGAGAGTTTGTGAGTGAGACTTTCCTGATGAATATTCATTAACTTGTGAAAGAGTTACAGGAGCTCTATTATATACAAGTGTTACTAGCTCTATGATGAGCTAAGTTGCTAACAGATTGCTAACTAATTGTAACAACCCATAACTAACATAACTAACTTCTCTTATCTAAGGCTCAATCCTTTCACAACAAGAGGAAGAACATGGTTGTGAAATGAGCTTCAAGGCTATGTTTTGGAGTTTTGAGAGTGAAGATCCATGCATCACCCACCATTCCTTGGGTGACGATCCCATCTATCTTGCAAGCTATCAAATTGTCCTAGCTCATCTTCACCACTTGAGAATTTCACAAACTCTGGTTGCTGAAGTCTATCCCTTGATTCTGGAAAGTAACTCCTAAGACATTTGTTTCTTCTAATACAAATCTCATTGTCCTTATGAGGAGAAACTCTATTTGGAGCCTCATCAAGCTATTGTTACAGTAATACCTAGTAAATAAAAGGCAATGCATTATTAATATATACAGTAATACCTAGTAAATAAAAGGCAATGTATTTTAAACTTATTTTGGATTAAGTGAATGAGCTAGGCAATGAAGGGTGTGTAACTTTTGGTCCATCTATCAATTAGAACACCATGCACCACATCATAAAAGGATGATTGTGCACTCAATTCTTTGTCTTCATGCTCATATATTGCCTTCTTCACTTGCTCAATCATGGAATCCCATTTCTCATAAACTAAATGGAGGGATGGCTTATCGGTGTCACAAGATCGCAACATGCCATAAATAGGCTTTGTAAAGCTCAAGATATAGTCAACTTTTTCCCACCAACTATCATTTAAAATTATCTCTTTCACATATGTTGCCCTTGGAATATCATCTTCTTTATAATGAGACCATTCTTCACTAATGACCATAGATTGGAGACCATGCTTAATGGTTCTTTACCTTTTAAGCATAATAATGATAGAAGCAAATCTAGTCTCAGCAATGGCAAGTAGTTTCAAATGCACAAATTTATTAAACATGACAAGTCTCATAGAATGGTTCATTATGAAATTCTTAATAAAGAAGGCATCATCAACAACATTGGAAATCCAACTACACTTAGAATAAGCAACTTCATTGGTAGGTGTATTTTTAGGAGCACAAATATTTTTTAGGGCAAGGTTTAGAGTATGCACCACACATGGGGTCCAAAAAATATTCGGATGCATGGATTTAACAATTGATCCAGCTTTGCATAGGTGCATTATCTAATAACTTGAACCACATTTTATGGTCCAACTTCATCAATGGTAGCCAAAATCAGATTGGCAATGTAATGCTTATCCTTGTATTCACCTGAGCCATCAATAGCTTTCAAAAACATAGGTCCTAAATCTGAATAGCCATGAAGTTGATTAATGGTCTTCTTTGAGCATTAGTCCAACCATTAATGACTATACTCACACATTTCTAGGCCAAATGTCCTTGATTGGTTTTAGCAACTTTATTATATTAGCTTTCTCTTTTTGTAATAATGAAGTTCTAATGGCATTATAGCTAGGTGGAAGAAAGCCACTAATATTATTGTTAGGCATATGTAAATGCACTAACAAAATAAGGGTTTCTAGCAACATTGAAAGGCAAACCAGGAGTAAAATAACCTAGCTATTTCACAATTCAAATGTTCTCTTGCCTCATTATTGAAAGCCTTATGTATAAGTCCCTCATGTACTTTTTTTCTCTTGTTTCTATCTATGGGTGGGTTCAAACTTGTAGTTCCAGGAAAAAAGGAACTTGCACAGGTTGTGCCTTTTCAATATATTCCCTTTCTATTTGCTTAATCTCTTCAAGGTAATCATTATTCACTTTTGCACAAATAGCAATCCCATTTCCTCTTTCTCTAAGCAAATGAGATTTCACCTGAGAATAAAATCTCTTGTAATTCCCACCACAAAAATTGCAACGCCAACTAACATTCCCTCCTCCAGATTTCTTATCTTGCAACACATTTACATAGACCCAAAGGGGGCCATTGTTCTCAAACTTTCCAGTAGCATATTTGCTGGTCAAAGATGCAGAGGAAGTGGCATTATTACCACTTCCAATCCCCCACCTCCACCACTAACAAACCTAGCGTTGAACCTTGTGAAAACATCTGATAAGTGATTAAATAAACAATTTCAGCAAGAACAACACACAACAATGGCAACGACATCACAATAAAAGAAGAAAGGAACAAATGGAAACCACAAGTTAAAGGGACAAAGACATAGAGACAAAGACTCCTGCCACTAGATAGCCGAGAGAGCGCCGCCAGGAGAGAGAGCTGCCCTGGATCGAGGTTGAGAAGCCGCTAGAGATCGTTCCTCACGCCCACGCAAGGTGTTGGGGTGCTCCGCCGTTCGTCGTAGGTCGCTCAAGGTCGCGTCGCTCCTCCGCGTCTTGCGTGTCGCTCCGCGTCCTCTGCGTTGCTCAGTTCGCGTGGGGTTGGTCTCCTAAGGGACACTCGCTCGCCTCCACCGCGTCATTGCTCCGCCGCAATTGGGTGTTGCCCGCGAGGAAGAAGAGGAGAAGGGAGAGGTGATGGGGAGAAAATATTAGGGCCGGCTCATTGTTTGAGAGGTGTCATGGGTTTGGGTTTCTAATTGGGTAACTAAGGGTGAAAAAAATAAAATAAAAATGGGTTTTTTTTTTTGTTTTTAAAATGGTATACCCAATACCGGTACGCTATTCCATGCGTACCTAAGGACGTACCCAATTTTTTTTCAAAAAGAAAGTGTTGGGTACGTACCGCGCATACCCACGTGTACCCAATGCGTACCCGTACCCAGAGCGTACCCAGGACGGGTACTTTGGGCATTTTCCCGTACCCATGCTTCATGCCAGAGGATAATATGCAAGGCGGAAAATGGGAACGAGAACTAAAATAGAGCTTCAAGTGCCGGATGTCATGAAGCACAACATACCGCAGAACCCTTGTTAGTTGTTCTTGAGGAATCGAACCATCAGGATAGAGATCAAGAGTGTAAAGCGAAAGATGGCCATCGCGAAACACCAGAAAATCATGCAAAATTTCAAGGGAACGACTCAATCAGTTGTCCTCAAAGTCTGAGGAGTGTAGTTTAAGAGAAGGAACACATTTCCACAAATCCTTATATCTTGTGGACAAGACACAAGTCCTAACAGAATCTCTGGTTCCCACAAATCTCATCAAGTAAAGGAGAAGGTAATCTGGCAGGGTACGAGCCCTGTCTTCTTGATTCGCTTCTTCCTTTTCACCAAGGTTGTCATCATCGTTGTTCGTTGCACTCTTCTTCATCTTTGGTTCAGTGTCATTCATCAGTGACATATATATATCTGCATATTTGTTAATGAGTGAGTGAGTGAATGGCCTCCAAAATCAAAATCAACGGTTTTGCTATTTTAACACCAAATTTTCTCAAATACTCAAACACCACACTCATAATATATATGGGTCCCACCATTTTTTTTCCCAACTATTCTTTTTTTCATCACTCACACATCACATGGAATCCACATGGGTGTTGGATGTCAAAATATTATTTCTCCAAAAAGAAAACCTAATTTGTTAATGACGTGACGGACAGCCATTTTGAAAGAGGAAGAGAGAGACACACGTGCGAGGCGAGGGAAGGAGGGTTCTGTTATGTAGGGGTGAAAGATAGGTCAGGGTATTCTCAAAAATGATTTATTTTTTATTGTTATGATTGAGTAAAATTAGGGTTTAAGTAAAATTATATTACTATAATCGCTTCTTTTTGATTTTTAAAATTAATATTTGATTGTCTATTGTGATCTTATTTGTGTTATGCAACAAATTTGTGTTTTGTACAAAAATGGATTGGTGTTTGTCTCTGATGTGGAGTCCGCTCCAACCACGAAAATTTTGAATTGTTTGGTTTTTGATGACATGCTTTGAAGCTGATAAGCAGGTGACTCCGAGATCAGGGCGAAAATAATGCAACTACTAGTGAGGAAAGTAAGTCCAACGAAACTAGCCTTTGAAGCTCTTTGCTTTATGTCTCCTATAGATCTTTATTTGTGCAAGTTGCTTAGCCTGTGAATCATGGTAGATAGCTGCCACTGCTCTAGTTTTACTCAGATGTCCGCCAGTGCTCCCCCTGTTGCGGGGTTTGTGCCCTTTTGTTTTATTTATAAAAAAAATTATATTAATAACAAATAGATTAGAATATAATATTATAATATAATTTTATAGTAAAATCTAATATTAGAATTTACTTTCATAATTTATATAGATGTTCAAACTTGGTAACTATAATATCTTTTCATAATTTGATATAATAATTTGATATTTTTGACACAAAAATATCTTTCATAATTAAATATCAAATGATTTCATAATTAATATAGATAATCATTATAATATCTTTTCATAATTTGATTGTATAAAAAAAATATGTTCATAATTTGATATCAAATGCGATATATTAATATAATTTCATAATTAACATAAACATTCTAATTAAATACAAAATGCATGAGAATATGACACATGATATAACATTACATTCATCTAAACCAAAGTTAAATATATTATCATTTGGATTCACTTACTCCAGCAGTAAGTCTTGATATACTTACTCGATTGAATAACTTTGTATAAACATCGAATTTTATCAATTTAACTGTTAAATTATAAATTCCCATTATATAAATCAAATGTATGAAAATTTAAAGTTTTATAAAATTCAAAAATAGTTTGATACTTCATCATCCCTTTTTATTTGGACGTATAATGTGGTTCTAAAAATGCATACAAATCTTGAGTATTATATAATATATCTATCAATGTCCAATGTTTCTAAAATTTGGTATGTTTGATCATCAAAATAATATCACATAATTTAACAATAAATTGATGAAATATTTTGTTAATAAAAAGATATTCAATAAAGTAAGTATGTCATACTTACTCTCATAGTAAACATATCCCTCCTCTATATTATTATTATTATTATTATTATTACTACTATGGTCCCTCGTACAATTTTCTAGTATGTGACTAACAATTTTCATTTTTATAATTTTCACTCTCGCAATGTATTAATCTCACACTTGCAATCTTAATTTGATTTTGATATTTAAAATTAATATATTTATTGATAAAAATAATACATTAATATATATAAGATACAACATAAGATTAACATATGATTTAAAATTATTGTTTAAAATTAATATATTATTCACAAATATATTGATGCATAATTAAATCAACTGAATGGGTCAATAAAAAATATAGCCAATCAAATAAAAAAAATCAATTGAATGATTCCATAAATATATTTAGATAAATTAGATCATAAAATATAAACATAAGATTAAAAAGCGTAACAAATATATACTTAGATGGTTAGTCAATTATATCAACTGATGTGTGAATCAATTGAATCAAAAATATATTTAGATCAATTAGATAAGAAATCATAAATATATGATTAAAGAATAAGGAATATAAAATTAGATCAATCAAAAATATATTTATGCATAAATAACAAATATATTCATTTGTGTAATTTGCGTGATTATAATTATATATAGGGTTAAATATATATTTTACCCCCTAAAATTTATTCCACATGCAATTTACATGACTTTTCAAATATTATTTATTATATTCTTAAACTTTCCAAATAGTGCAAAAAACCTATGACTTTCCAAACATTGAACAACTTTAGGTCATAATAGGATATGAGTTGCACACAATAAAAAAATGAGGGGGTTAAATGCACATGAGAATTCACAAAACAAGGTGTCAAGTTGCATAAATTAAAAATATCAGGGAATTATATGCACATAAATCATACCTTCATTAGTTACCAATTAATTACCAAAATTATGCTAAGGGGTGATTTGTACTATTTAGAATGTTCATGATTATTATGATTGACAAGTGTACATGTTTATCTACTTTATGGTGTATATATGGTTCATTATTCATATTTTATTCTTGTGCAACACTTTTAATTACACAAATACGACTTTTGCAAGTTTGATCAAATTAAAAGAATTAACACTGTAAGTGCTTCACCATTCCTTATTCTTGTCATTCGGCACTCTAGAACGAACCTTTCTGGGGTTGGTGTTTTTAATTTTGTTTTGCGCGAAAAGTGGGATTTTGGTATTGTCGTTGTTGTCATTACTCTTTGGGTGATTGTATTTTAGCTTATTTGGTTTATTGTTTGTCATTTTTTAGATGAATGTGTTCAGCTTATTTGGTTTCTTTTGTTATTACGTTTATACTCTAGTCCTTTTTTATGTATATTAAGTTTTACAATAATAGTGTTTTTTTCTGAAAAAATAGTAGGATGCCAGGTAATTGCGATGCAAATGTGGATTTTAATTTTCAAAATTAGTGGGTCAAGAAGCGGCAGATTTAGACTGAAAAAAATAAGGTATAGAAGGAGGGTGGGTCGAGTTGAGGTAAATTGACATGCCTGCCTCTTAATAGCATGGTTTGAAAACTAGGCTTCTGGTTAAATGCTTAAACCAAGAATCAATGCCCTGGGTTTGATTACACTAGGAAAATAGCTAATCTAAAAACCGGTTAAAGACCGGAAAGATGAACTATCATTTCAAATTGGTTAGCGGTTTATGTGTTTGAAAAATTTTAACTGTGTTGAAATAAATATTGCGGCCCATTGATAATCGTCCCAAGTCATGGGTCATGGGCCATTATTGTTTTACCAAATCCAAGAGGTCTTCCTCTCTTTTTATAAAAAAAGCAATTAACTTACCATTGTGAAGTAGGGTGTACAAAGGACGGGTTGACCAGGTTAAATAAAACCCAACCTAACCCAACTTTTACACCAGGTCAATTTTTAAACTCAAACCCAATCTAATAATGACCCGATTATGTTAGGTCGTATTGGTAAATCTGATATTTGAACAATATAAGGGAATTTGAATATTGTATATAGTAAAATTATAAAATTTTATAAGTAAGAAACAAAATTGTAAGGATATTTTATAATGTAGGTTTCAAAATAAACGATATCAATGTAGAAATAATACTATGTAAAATATATTAATTGAACTTTAAAATCTTATGATTTTTCATAAATTATTATATATATATATATATATATATATATATATATATATCTTAAGGAGTTATTTAACTTTGTGAACTAACATATGACCTTAACCCAGCTTGAAAATGTAGCAGGTCAAAATTTCAAACTAAACCCGTTCCAATGAACTTCAGACATTGGCTGGTTGGATGGATTATGAACACCTTTGCCATGAAGTAATCAATGTGGGACTTGAATATGCTGTAAAGAAGCATGGCTTGTAGATCTTATGGTGGAGGTGCAGAAGTTAAAATAGCATGGCTTGCCTATCCTTTTATTATAAAAGCAAGTAGCTTCCATGATGTGAAGCACATAATCCCATATTCAACGAGGCAGAAGGGAAAGTTTATTTGAAACAAGTTGTGTCTTTCTTTTGTTCTTTTATTTTCTTTTTTCACCTAAAAAAGGTTTGGAGATGTAAATAAATTAACAAGATGTATTACTAAAGTTGTATTTTTAGACCTTATTCTAATTCTAATTGATGCTTAAAAATGGCTAAATTAATTGTACTTTAAACTTAAAATAGTATAGCGTACAATTATATAATTGATATCATTTTTAACTAATGCACACATATATTATTAAATTTTTCATTATATTTTATGACATATTTTATTATATACCAGTTATATTCAATGAACCTTAGTTGAACCATTTAACTCTTAATCCTTACCTTGATCCCTTTACCCATCAATTTTCAGAACCTTGCTTAATAGTCTCTTCCAAATCCAAATATATTACTGAAACCCAAGTTGGAGTTGGAACAATTAACAAAATTATTATTTTAATACTATAATTGATAATTGATTTCTTTCCTTAAAGAAGCTGTGACCAAGTTCATAACCTAATTCAGCCATAGAAAGATTTTGGATGATCTATAGTAATATCTATTGTCTGTCTACGTAAAAATGTTTGTCAGATATATGCCACCAATAGATGGAAGAACAAAGAGAAGACTAGAACATAAACTAATCACTATTTATATATATATGTACAATTTGTACACAAGTGCGGAACAGGTTCATTTTTATGAAGTATCCAAATTTTCACCTCAAGAGCCCGGCAACACGAACCTAGCCTTCATCAAGTGCTGGAATTAGCACACAGCTAATCTGGTAATCAAATTAGCAGCCGATCCTTGTGAGGCACAGCATATCACAGAAATTTCATCTTTAAAATCCGGGCAGCAATGCTTTGATCTCAATGAAATTATTATAATAGGGCACAGCTAGACAGCATCTTATTAACACAAGCCCTAACTAATGAATATTTCATGATATAAACACTCAAGGAAGATTATCTAACAACTTATACACAACAACATTTTGGCAGCTACACCAACACCACACCTCAGACTACTTAATGTTAGGTGTCAGGAACAGCAGATCTTACTTATCAAGACTTGCTAATCAGTAATCAACATAAGGTTACATTCAGTCATACCAGTCACCTTCCTCATTGTCTTACAGCATCTATCAGTGCCTCTAGATCTGCACCTCATTAGTACACACAGAATAACTATACAGGGATCAGTATATGAGAACCAACAATTAAATGAAACACTTTGTACCTTCTATCCAAAGTTTCCGGGAATGTCAATATCTGTATCTGAAGGATTAGAGAGCTCAACCAGAGGTTCCTATAGATCAAATGAGCTTCATGTAAGAAGTAATAAACAATTTTGTTACCTGCACAACTCGTGCATTTACAAATGTACATTGGAAAAGTTCAGGTGGGGCTGCTTGAACTTAGATGGAAATGCCTTTTCGGTCATTCAGAGTTGTGAATACAAGAGTGTTATGGGTGAAACTACTGTATAAAACACAATACTCAAATAGAATTTCACCTGCTCGTCATCATTTGAAGAATGACCAATTCCCATTGGCAGAGAGTTTGTAAAGTGTTCAGCAGATTCAGGCAATTCCTGAGCATGAAAAATTACCCCAATATCCATTATGCAAGTACCACAACAACTCATTTGAAGCTCTCAACTTGTCATCATGGGAGAAAAGTTGTCTAAACACTTCAAATTGGATGTTAAAGAATATAGAGAGAGACAGAAAAAAAAACTCAAAAGTCAAAACTACCTCATCACCAGGGTTTATATCATGATTATTAGAACCCTCAGCTGCATCAGCTTTGGAAGGATCTTCAGAAATTCCCTGTGTACACCAAAAATGTTTTTTTGATAGAGAAACAAAATTTGCACTGCCAAGAATGAATTTGCATTATGTAAATGTGTTTTACTTGCTCATCACGGATGCTAGCCAATTCCCCTTCTAGAACAGTAGGCTTGACATCAATAGTAGGAGTCTCCTGCAAATTCCATTCAAGTAGATAGGTAAACTGCTTGGTGGTTTTAGGGCTATGATGTAATTAAAAGGACTTACTAATGTGTGCCACAAAGACCCCCAAGTAAAGTAAGCCAATAGTTTTCAAAACCCTAACGGCCTAACCAACCCGAGAAACCTGAGCAAACCCAAATCAAACTATGCATTGGTTTGTTTTTCTCCCTTCTTGTTTTGGAATTCGTTTAAGAACAAATTGGCTTAGGTTCAGATTCAGGTTTGGGTCCAGCTTAGAAATAATTTTAACCCGAACCCATCTTATATCAAACTCCAATATTGTGTAATAAATCCTTTGCCATGAAAAGCTTAGTTTCATGTCAATGTACTCTATCTCCATTAATTTGTGACCATCTAAAGTCAAACAGTGAATTTGTATATTTTGTATTGTTCCTTTTTGTTTTGTGAAAAAAAAGCATTGTTTATTTGAGTGAGAGTAAAAGATTTTGAATTGCAAGTTTTGATTAAAAAAACTTAGCTATAGATACATTATCTAGAACATAATTTGTCATACAAATGTGTGTTCAGGATTATATTACTAATAACTTTAGCAATGATACCTTATCCATATAGGATTTGGACCTATAATCCTGAACTTTTTGTTAATAAAGGGAAGTCACAGAATCATAATTAGAACATCAATAACATATAATAAAGATATTTCCTTATCTTCTTCCTACTTGTAATTCCCTAACGTCTAATAAAATTTATTTTCCCATACTAAAAGGACAGATTAGTCTCTTTTCCTTATATAAAATGTATTTGACTAATTTTTTGCATGCCCAAGAATTTGTTACAGATCCACCACTGAAATAATTTAATTAGAAGCTGATCATTAAAAATACACACAGAAAATGACCCCCCTTATCAGGGAACAAATCAGGAAAGGCATTAAGCACCCCCATCTTACATACCGGATCACTTTGTTCAACAGAAAGGTTTCTACCTCCCTTGCTGAGATCTCTTAGCGTACCCTGTTAGAGTCAAGGCAAGAAGCAGACTCAGGGGAAATCAAGATACTTAATAGGTGCAGACAATTAACGAAATTGAGAATGCAGCAGGCAAGGATGGTCAACAGGAATGCGAGGTGAAAAGGAAACTTGAATATTTTAACAGGCATGTCATATGTTCAGAATAGTAACATGAACCTCTAACATGCCAATGCTTAGGCATAATGGCAGTACTATAAAGCCCCAGCCAACTCCTATACCATAGGGACCACAGTCCCAACAGCGAACAATGAAATGGCAAACATCAAAGATGAAAAATGACAATGGTTAGAACTAGAAACAATAGTGCCATAAGCTAAGAAATTCGAAAAGTTGTCGCTTATCTTCAGGAGATAATTATATAAAAGAATACAAGGATTGTACGTTAGATTGTGATCATTTGAACATTACTTTATAACACCTAGCATTTCATCAAAAACATACATATTCGCATAATGACTAACCTTGTTAGCCCACATAAGGCCGCACGCATTACACAAAGTCCTTGGTCCAGCTGGCCCACGACGCATCGCAGGTGTATTATGTTCACTCACACCACAGTGCTGACATCTACGTCTGGAAGACATGAAAAGAAAATATAATGCTTAAGAAATGCATTTACAAATAACACACAAAAGAACCACTACATTTGAATAAAATGATATAGGCAAGAAAACCAAGCTTGAAACTCACACAGTTTCAGAATGAGGAGTGCCATCTTGATTAGAATTCAGAATCCAAGTTAGATGAACCTGGGCTTTCCTTCAAGGATGCAAATTGCCCATTCTTCCGATGCATCCTAGTAAGGAAATAAGAGAATGAACACAAAGAACCCAAAAAGAACATATATA
Organism: Dalbergia oliveri; assembly: GCA_030441495.1. Lineage (NCBI taxonomy): Eukaryota > Viridiplantae > Streptophyta > Magnoliopsida > Fabales > Fabaceae > Dalbergia > Dalbergia oliveri. The sequence goes on along the minus strand of JAMLFY010000003.1, from coordinate 13,274,098 downwards.
AATATAAAAGAGCACATCAAACATAAAAAAGAATTTGAAAACAAACAAGACCCTACAAGGAGCCAATAGTAGTATTGACCTTGATATGGCACTCACATACACCAACTATCGATTTTTTTTTTCCTTCAGAAAAAGAAGTTTTATTAGAGGGAAGAAATAAGTACAAAAGAGGTTAAGGCATCCTCCCAAAGAAACTATCAACAGAAATGCATTAAGCCCCTCACTCTTTTCTTTATTTCTTAAGAAATAAGCTCAATGGTTGGAAGCTACCTGATAATAATCTAAAATTTTATTATATGAAAATTCAATTTGAAAACAAATTTAACCAGACAGGAAATGAAGCTTGTTTACGTTACAAATTCTCCATATGATCATCAAGTTTCATTATAATTTTCTTCCAAGTTGTAAAGCTATTTAAAATATTTGATATTTATACGATCTCAACTATAATTTTCCATGAGACCGACTTTCTTTAATTTTGATGCAATTAAAATGATACTTATTAGAATCATGACTAGCCTTGGTAAGATATTTAATGTTGATTTATAATAACTAGCCTTAATATGATATTTAATGTTGATTTAACTTTGTGTTGCATTTCAAGACATGTTTAGATGATAAGTTGAGGTATTTCTTTTCACTCTCTCCATACGGAGGAGGATAGAGACCAATATTCTACTTTCTCTGAAATAAAATAACTATAATCAATGATCTTCTCTAGAATATTATTTAATCAACATTCAAGAGTCAGATGCCATTGCTAGCTGCACAAAATGGAGCAGAGATGACATATTGCCCAAGAAACCAAGGTACTAAATGTACAAATGACATGCAGAGATCTACCACGATCATGGCAGAGTTTAAACAGTAAGACAACAGAGTGACCACAATGTCGTCACATCCAGGACAATTTTGAGTTGAAAAAATTTTACAGCTAGAAATAAGTCATCGCCTTTTGGGGTGAAAAGGTACAAAATGAAATTTCATTTTACCTCTGTGCCACCTCTTTTCTCACGGTGTACCTAATTTTCTTGTCAAAACACCTTTCCTTGCGTTTCTCACGGAACCTGACCAAGGAGGCTATTCTCCGAGAAAGGTTTGACCGCTTGGAGTATCATCCATACCCTAGGGATCACAGTAGCAAGTGCAAATACTCAAGCATAAAAATCCAATACAAGTTTAAGTTATACATCTGTTTCTTATTAAGCCAATATCTGAATTACCCTGTTACTTTGATCATGTGGTACTTCAACTGTTGGCACAGTTGTCTGCACATCACGTCCTCCCAAAAGCAGCAAAACAGCTTGCACCTGAATAGTAAAATTTTATCAACAAGCATTCCTTCTTAATGTAAAATTGCAGAAACAACAAGAAATGGAAAAAAAAAAAAATTACCTACACATGTATGACTTTCCAGTTTAGTTCTTGATACTACTTTCCAGAAACAGTTATTACATAGAGCATTTAATAACTGTTGGTTTTTTATGGCGCATTCTTCTTTAAGCCACATACTGTCTTGGAAATTATAGTTCACTGACTTTTTTTCCTATTATATGTATATACTGTCTAGAAAACTCAATTTAGGTTGTGTTTTATTGCATTTCTATTCTTAAACCAAATTTAAGAAAAGGGTTGTGCTAGGCAGTTAGCAGGTGCAAAACTTTGTCTAATCTTCATGGACATAAATCAACTATGTGATTGGATTAAGGCGAAGTAGTAGCAACATGACCTATAGCTCAAATACAGTGTCAGCAAGAGCTGCTATCTAAATTTTAATGGCGTGTAAATGTATCCGACCCGTCTAGTGAGAAAAAGCTCACTTCTTGTTATATATACTGTCAATGAATTCGAAAAATACAGCAGATTTCTTCAAAACACATAGATTAATAATAATTAACAAACCGTAAACAATCAACTAATTAAACTGATAAATCCAACTAAAAGTAACAAATGGATATGCTCCATATCCATTAACAAAGTTACACTTCAACTGAAAATGGAAGTTAAAGATGAGTTGTAGCTGAAATATCACTTTGCAATTAGCAAAATTAAAACTCCTAAAAAAAAAAAAGAACTCTGCTCACAATTTATGAAAAGTTTTCATCAAAAAGTGCAACATTAAAAGTTCAAATGAAAATTTACCTTCTGAGGTGTGACAGCAGGAAAGACGTAAACCTCGCCCTCGAAAGAGAGAGTGAGCTCACTTGTTCGCGAAGGCATAACAACCGCCGCGTGGTCGGCACGCGCGCCCACGCTAACCGGATTCACATTTCCTTCCTCCAACTCTTCCTCCATACCATCACCATCACCATCACCGCCACCGCCACCGCCACCGCCACCGCCACCGACACCGACACCGCCATCCTCGTACTCAACTACGACGTCATCTTCGTCGACCGGTATGGCGTGCTCCTCGAACGGACGCGCCTGAAGAGGCTGTGGGTTCACCGCCGCCATCGATTCCTCACGTGCCGCCTCTGTGTTCCGAACACCAGAAACCCTAATTCCGTCGCCTGAACCATCGCGCAAACATCGCCTCCAATTCCATCGCGAAAAGAAAAAAGAGTTAAAAACAACTAAATTCGAACGTTAAATTCGGTTTCGGAGGTGTGAGAAGGTTCGAAAATTTTGAGCTAAGAGAGAAAATAAAAATTTTCGAGTAAGGTAAAGGATCTGGTGTGCATAGAAGCAGAGAGACCGGTGTTTCCTTGAATGCACTCAAAATGAGAGTGATTTTTCTTCTTCTTCTTTTTTTTTTTTTTGGTTTTTCAGATTATGTCTGACGGCGTCAACGTGTCGTGAGTTTTTTTTTTTTTTCTTTCCTCGTTCCGATGTTGTAATTAGGAAAGTGATCGGTTGTGACGAGGTGTACCGTAATGGGTTGTGGGACCCACCAAGGTTTTAACGGTTTGATGAGTGGGGATTGTTGTTGTTGTTGCGAGATCCGACGGCTGGAGATTGGAGTTGAAGGGGAATGACCTAATATGCCCAGACCACAGCACCTCACGTCACATCACTACCTTGGCATATTTGGGAAGTGGAAAGTGGAGACTAACCATTTAAAGATAGTTTCCATGCGATGAATGTATGTTTTGATGCTGGAATCTGGTTGGGTTGTGCAATGTGCATGGCCAAATTAATTATAAAAAGAAAGAAGGAGAAAAGAGGGAATCTGGTTTGTGGTTCGATGGTCACTTGAATTATGTCATTTTCTTCATTAAGAATAAAAAAACGGGACGAAATTATTGTAGTTGCTGTTTCTGACCTTGTTTAGTAACGATTTGTTTGTGCTAGCAGCATCTTTTGTGTGGACAATGTTAGAAAGTAAACCCCCTCTCGCAGAATCTTTATGTTTAGTTTGGAAAGGTCATTTTATTTTACTCCCTGGCTGCTGTGAATTTATACTTGCATGAAAAATGTTTATTTTTTTCCCTAAAGAATAACTTCAAAAAAATATACAATTTTTTCTCGATAAAACCACCGATTTCTGGTTCGTATTACCAGAGATTTTGCTAATCCCGGTGTGACCTAACCCAAGTCGCTGAAAATTCCATTTCTAAACTCAAACCCAATACCTATAGTTAAGGGGCCTATTTATTCAAACTCTTCTAGAGATAATTTTACAAATGATTATAATGTATTATTTATTTTTTAATAAATTGAATTATATTAATTTTTATAAATCAATAGTGTAAAAATGATTTATATTATCGATTAATAAAAATTTTAAAAATTTGTCACATCAAGCTAGGTTACTTGATTATAATTATCAATCAATATTTAATACTATAATATCCTAAATTTTAACCCCTTAATACTCAAGTTGTATTAAAATTAAACTTTAGTTATTACATTATGATCTCATAAATTTTTCTGATAAAATAAGATATAAGGAAAATACGGTAATAATTTTTTATAAAATCAAAGTAGAAGCCTTCATTTGATAAATCATGTAGAATATTTATTTCACAGAAGCTAACTATCACATTCATAAACGCATATGAATCATCCAAAGTCAATAATATATACTACCTCTAAGTGTTAATCTACAATATTTTATTTTTTCATTATTATTCTGTCCTTCAAGAATTATAGACAACATTAGATGTTTTTTTCCTTGATATCTTTATGATAGAGAGTTAGTGGATATATTAAGTATAAGAGAGAGAATGTTGAAGTAGGTGATAAGGGTATTAATATGTATACATGAGTGAAGATGGACACTTATTAAAGAATGAAGGTAATATACCATAGATACATAAATAAATTCAAACAGTATGTTGTAGATACTAAATAAGTAGTAAGAACAATAAATATTTCCCTATTAGCAGTGATCCCATAACCAAAAAAGTTAACATGAGGTAGACGTATCTTTTAACATGGTCTTTCTTAATATATATGCAATTCTATATTTCATGTATGGATGACAATATGAATGAATATACACATACATGTAAAATTACATTAAGTCACCTAAAGTATGTAGTTTAGTCTTTTTGTTTACTTTCCCCCTTTTTATTCATGTCTTTCTTTATACATCGCTTTCTATATACACCTAATTTAGCCAATCAGTGGGATAATGAACTCATAAAAAATCGATCGTCATTGACAAATACAATGAGATAAACAGAGTGTTAGAATAGTGAGAATCACCTCTCTTTATTGAGGATTATTTCCAAATGAGTAGAATTGATAGTCTAATATCTTTAACATTTTATGTCACATTAATATTTTATCAGTGGAGACTAAGTTTAATAATATCTTTAATATTTTATATCACATTAATACTTTATCAGTAGGGGCTATGTCCAATATCTTTTCATATTACATTAATATTTTCTTTTAACATGGGTACACATAATAAAATCATACATAACATACAAGATTTGAATTGCAACATATGCTCATTTGTATTACTATCACATAACAACATCATACATCAACCCATAAACAAACACATTTTTTGTGTTAAATTTTGAGTTGTCAATATAGTAAAAATTTAATTTTTATGCATTAGCAGTATAAAATATGTTTATACTTTCAACTAATAAAATTTCATCAAGATAGTAAATAATGATCAGAGGTTGTAATAGTAAATAATTATTTTTTATGATTTTTTTTGATAAAATTATATTGATTAAAAATATAAAGATATTTTACATTGTTAATATATACAAATTAAACTCATAGTATAATACTCACTAAAATATATGGACCATTGTAAAGAACCTTGATTCAGATTAAAAATCAGACTGAAGACTTATGTGAAGTTTTGATGCAATGTAGTGCATGAGGAGTTCTTTGTGTTCTTGTTATGTTTACCCGAATCTTCAATATCAAGTGCGATGTTTGATTTGTGCCAAAATGTTTGATTACTTTATCAGGAAATGTCTCCACACATGTATTATAGATTATAGATAACTATACAAACTGAAAACTCTGATTTTCAAATAATTATTCCCTAACAACAATTTCACGTTCTTATTATGCAATTTCAATTTGTATTTTGGATATATAAAGAAAAGCGTTAACCTAAAACCGTATACGTAAATGCAAACTAGATCGAGGGGCGAATTCACGCAGGGGGCTATTAAAACCCTAGAGATCTGGGCTTCCCTATGTTATTGTACAAAATTTGTTGCTCATGCAACAGCCAAAAAACTAATGCTACTTTCTGGTGTATAATATCAAGAGTTCTGGCATATTTTGATTCAATTATGCAGGAGAAAAAACTTACCAGTCATCCAAAATATAAGTCTGAAGGTTTCCTCCTTTTCCGGTAAATGGTTATCCAGCTTAATTTTTAAAAATGGGAAAAACCATATGCTGTGCACGTTTTCACAGGAGGTCAAACTAACACTCCCCGTATGAGATCAAGTCATCATTCGAGTTCCAAGTTACACGTTCAGAGATACAGTTAATGCAACTCATCCAAGAGTATATAAATACACCTCTTGTAGTGAGGAGAGCTTTACTATAACTGTACATTCTATAGGTCAAACTGAATGGAATTACTGTAAACCTACAAATGCCAGTCAATGACTGGCATTTTCGGCCACTGGATAACTCATCGATCGGATGCCAAAGATGTGTTATCATTTTCAGAGAAAATAGCAACATTGTTATTTTCAGGGATGGCAGTTCAACCGTCTGAGTTGTTACCTTCATCAACCTGGTTATCAGGTGCAAAAGTAGGATGCATTCAGTACCATATGGAGAAAAACATAAACAAAAGTGATTCATGAAAGCATACCTGCTCGGGTGGTGCAAGAGCATGTTCCTGGTTCCTCTTGGAAAGGTCTCTCATAGTACCCTGCATAGTCCCATTGTGAATAAGTTTAACTATTGACAACTCCACAATCGGAATTAATGAAACCAGCATATAGCAGAATTAAACTTGAGCAAATCTGAACTTGAGCTAATCTGAACTTCATGTTTGTAAAGAATATAGTTTCGCCTCCCTTGAGACAAACGAGGATAAGCCTTGAATGAGAGAAAGAGGAAGTTAGAAAATAGTTCGTTATATCTCACTGAAATGCACCTAAGTTGCCCATAGACTTTGGTAATCCCAAATCGTGCTATCCCAAATAGTTCACAGTACTGATTATATACAAAAGAATGAAACTGTAGATTTCAATGTCTTCCCAAAATCAAACCAACTGTCATGCAAAAATATTTTATTTTGACCCTGAAACAAACCATTTGGAGAAATACCTACCCTATTTGACCAAAAAAGCCCACAAGCATTGCAAAGTGACCTTGGACCAGATGGTCCTCTCCGCATCATTGGGGTGGATTTTGAGCTTATGCCACAGTGTGTGCATCTACACAGACATGAAGGGAAAATAGATGATAAAAATTCAACAGCATATCTCAAATCATATGGTAGCACCACAAACCCACAACAGTCACAACATAACAGAGGACCAAAAGAGAGTTTGGCTATAAGATTGTAAAGGCGAGATGAAACTCACAAGGTTTCTGATTGAACAGCATCTTGAACCGACTCTTGGTCTGAACCACAACTATTAGCTCCATCTTGTTTCTTAGCTGAAGTAAATTGACCCTTATTACGCTGCATCCTACATTTAAAAATCAGATATGTAAGAACTAGCTATTGATACAAATAAAGTCAAACAGCTACAATGATGAGCAACAAGAAAATATGTGGAATAGAAGATGTGCAAAAGTCCATCAGAAGACGAGAGGATTCTCATTTGATGACATTAAAAATGATATATCAAGTCCCAGAAGTCATTGCCAAGAAAGACAGGTCATTATCAGGAGTCACCAAGTCATTGGGTATCACAATGCATACAACAGCAACCAAATCTTAAGGTATGATATTTAGCCTTTCGTTCAAGCATGTTTACTGCATGTATCATGCATCGTACATATTTATGGAGGATGCTGTTGAAGTATGCATTTAGTTCAAATTTTCTTCGTACTCAATTAAAACACAGTGGATCATGGAATGGGAACTACAGCAAAGATAGCAGCTGCAATTACAAAAATAAATAAAATAAAGTTTGTAAAACACACATAATAATCCTGAAGTTTTAAACCTTTATACCAAAAACAATAAACAAAGTTACAAAACTCAATTTAAGATGCATTTATCAATTATCTTATCCAAAGAGTTGCAAAAAATTTACATACCAATTATAAAAGTATAACAAGCATAACTAAATTAAAGGAAAGCCCCTTATTAACCCCAAAAAGGACAGTGCAACAATTACTAAAAACAAAAGGATAGTATTACCTCTTCACTTTTGAGAAAATATGATCCATAATATTACATAGCAGTGAAGAGCCCTTAATATTTTATGGTTTACTGAAAAACATGTGGGATATTAATAGAGTGATGTAATTCCCATTAAACGATGCAATTAGACATTGAAAATTGAAAACGAGTATTTTGATAAAAATAGTTTTGTAAATTAGCCTTGATTTTCGATGTCTTAATTTGCGTACATTCTGGCAAAGTGACAGATAAAATGGATCAAATGGAGTAAAATAGAAGACCCAGAAACAGGGGCAGTGAACACTTTGTGATGGGCTGTCTACTTGGAAGATAGATAGGAAACCACAAAAACAAGAGAGGAAGTTCTTAGGGATGTGTGTGGCACAATCAGACAGATTCGAGCAAAACAGAGGAAGAAGTGCTGCACATTTCAGTTCTGGACAGGCTCGGGGAGGAAGGGTAGCAAGTGCAGTCAAGGCACGAAAAGGACTTCTAGATTTGACCAGATGGAAGATGTCTCTCTCCAATCTAGGGACTAGAGCACATCAAGTGCAGGTCGCCAACAGAACTTTGGGATCTGACAAGATGGACGATGGGTTCTAGGCAGACTTCCATGGCGGCTGCAATGGCTGGCCATGTCCAGGAACTATGGCCTACAGTGACAGTGAAATGCTCCACCACGCGCATTTGGGAACAGGCAGAATCTGCTCCATGACAGTGCAATAGCCCACTCTAGCACCTGTCAACTACTCTAGAAATAATATTTTCTATCATCAAAGTTTGAAATATCTGCATTGAAATCACCCATTTATTAAACTTTTAAAGGCATATGATAGAATTGGTTTTTGAGTCTAGCTAGTTAAGCACGCTTGCCTGTTTGGTTTGAGTTTCCAGTTTTCAGTATTTCAGTTTTCAGAAATTTGTAAAGGAAAAATTGAAAATTGGAAATGAAAACTGAAAACTGGAATTTGTAGTTTTTAGAATTTTCAGTATTTCCTTCACAAAATCTGGAAAACTGAAAAACTGAAAATGAAAACTGGAAACTCAAACCAAAAGGCCCTTAAATTTCTACACAAATGAAATGAAAGTAAAAAAATGGATTTGGCTACTTTAAAGTGAGGAGGTTTGTAAGGTGAGAAAGTGAGAGGTTGATCATTCTTGGATTTATAACTTCCAACGTTTGTGGGCCCCACTAAATAATCGAAGGGTGATTAACCCTTACATTCTCATTTACAAACCTCACTTCAGAGAAGTCAAATCGATAACAAATGCACAAAGTTATACATGTCAGTGCACCTATTGAAGATTTAATGATGTTCTTGTGCAATTAAAGGATTATTAAATATCCGTTGCCAACTTGCCATTAGTATGTAAACCTAGCATCACAAAATTAGACATGAAATTAGGATCCATTATTTCCCCAATTTAAAAGGGCTGGCTGTTATAATACTGAAGGTTTGAGGCTACTCCATATCAACCAAATCAAACTTGTCCCTCAAAATAAGTTGAGGAATCATCTCAATAGTTCACACAGTAAGAGATTTTTTTTCAACACAGGACTTAAACTAAACTCTTGCACACTGCAAAATCTACATCTACCACAACTTCAAGTCTTGCCATTTATGGACATCAAATTTTAATTAATCCAACAGCTGAAATGAAAGTTCCTACTAGGTACACTAAATCTATAACATTTCATATAATTTAAGCAAGATTTGATATTTCATTGTCAAAATTTATTTTGACATGTGATAGATTTTTGCAAATATAAGTAAATGTCAATTATTTGATTGTCTAATTTTTCTAAAATTCGGTATAAATAATCATCAAGATAATATCACAAAATTCAATGGCTGAATTGATGGAATTCAATATTTACAAAAAGTTATCACAGGGATAAGTATGCAAAGACTTATTTGAGTAAGGGGATCCATTCCCATTTATATAACTAACATAAACAAAGAATAAAATCCCTTCCCAATCATCAACTTTTAAGCTCATACAATGAATAACCTTGTAACTAAGGTCAAAGAGATCAATCCAAACACTCGACAAGTTTTAATCAGAAACCAAGTGTGTGTTTACTATCAGACCTGAGTGCAACTTCTTGACGCACACTATATCTAACTTTCTTATCAAAGCATCGCTCTTTCCTCTTCTGCCGGAACCTACTCAGTGACGCTGCTCGATGCGGCTGGCTGCACATTACGGGAAATTCTATTGCACCCTAAACAATCAACCACCACACACACACACACACACAATCAGAAAAACACCTTCAGCTTAAGCTCTAAGTTGAGTTCTACAACAAGGGGCACACATACATACATACATACCCTCTGATTCTGAGGTGATATCTCCGCACATTGCGAACCCGAAGATGGCATTTCACACCCTCCCAACAGCAACAACACCGCTTGAACCTGTTAAGAGAAAAAATGAAAGCAAATGCAGAACCTAAAAGTTCCTTCAGTGGCATGCTTCAGGTCACAAAAGTTCGGAAATTTCATAGCCACAGTTGAACAAAGGGGAAAAAAGAAAGTTAAATAATAATAATAATTGAAAATAAAAAGCGTGCCTTATCAGGAGTAACAGAATCGAAGACATAGACTTGGCCACGAAACGAGAGCGTGAGCTGGCTGGAATCTTCGCAGGGATGGATGGACATGTCGGGGGCTCCGCCGCCGGAGCCATACACCGTGTCGGCGGAGACGTCTTCGACGACTCCGCCGGCACCGTCATCGAGGCCGTGAGAATTGTAATGATGAATGTGGTGGTGGTGGTTGTCGACGGAGTCGGAGGCAGCGCCGCCGCTGTCTTCGGCGGCGGGGATCTGGTTAGGCACGTTCATGGAGCCGTACATTGTTGGATGGGAATTAGGGGTTGTCGACGCATTAGAAAGGGAATTTTGGGAGAATGGTGGTGAAACCCTAACCCTAGTGTGAGAGAGAGAGAGAGAGAGTGAGTTTAGGGGAGAAAATGGTAGAGAGGAGTAGTAAGAAAGAGACAAATAGCAATGGCTATAAATATGTCTGAAACTGTGTGTGTTTGTCGAGTGAGGGACTGAGTGAGGAGGAAGAGGGGATGGGGACAAGAAAGTGACCTTAATGATAGCGATATTTACGATGGTTGACCCTTTTATGTTCCATGTAGTACGAGTACTAGTAATGTATTGTCGGCCAATTACATTTAATTTGGATTTAATTTTCAAATGAGTTTTAAATTTAAAATTGAGTTTAATTTTGATGTAAGAATATTATAAAAATATTTTACATTATCGCTAATTAAAATATTTTGTTTGATGATTTTTAAGTAATAAATATAAAAATTAATTATAATGACTTATGTAATAATACATTATTGAATAATTATATAAAAAAATTTTACACTGTCAATATATAATAATTAAATCCTTTAAAACTAGGGTACTAATCAGACATAATAATGTGGTTATAAATGTAATGTCTATATCTCAACAAAATCCAAACAAACTACTCCACTACATGTTTTGGATGATGTTGATGGTGGTGTAATCCGAGGTGGAAGAAGGGAAATTTAATGACATGAGATGAATAGTGCTTCAATTACAACTGTATTGACGTATATGCATTTGGAAGTAATCAAGGTTGAATGAACAAAAGTAATGTACGATTACGAACTTATGTGTTAATCCATTGGTGCGTACACATGTATAGCTACCATCCGATTTTTCGTATTGAGAATGACGCCTACCATGAGAGTTAATAAAACTATAATTACTTGTCGCCCATAACATATTTTCTACACAGCAACAAATATGACTTCATTCAGAACATGTTAGGTATGTTACCAAGAAGACTAATCATTACGTCAAAAGGCAATAAAATAAAATAATGTTAGTCCAGAATACAAAAAAATAACGTAAACAAAAGTATGTAAACTGTTACTATGTATTATTATGCGAAAAAGGATATAATTTTACCCGTGCTTCCCTTAATTCTCCAGGATTCAATCCTAGATAATGTGGTCTCCACAACGCAGATATAAACTAGGACTCTAGGAGTTTTGAAGGAGCTTACTGTATCATAAATTCTTTCTCCTAAAAGTGTAGGTTATTATACCATTACATAGAAGTACATATTATATTTAACACGTTCCTTACACGGATGCATATTGAACTTGAAGCATTGATAATATGTAAATAATCATTATCTTGTGCTGAAACTTAATATATATTATTTGGAAAAACTGATATAATAAAGACTGAATTCTAAACAGCATTTTAGACATGACATGAACACTTGTTTTTTCAGAACTTGTTGTTGTTGTACTTGTTTTGGTGGAGCAAGTGAGACAAGTGGCCCAACCTAGTAGAGTAAAATAAAAGAATTATGCTACTCAACAACCTCTACTAGTAGAAGGTTGTTGGGGCTTTTATGAGTCGCGATGAACCTCTTTCTATGACATATGGTTATCTTCAAAGGCTTTAGTGATGTTGACAAAATCAAAAAGGCTCTAGTGATGTGATATGTACTATGAAGTGAGCTGCTAATATATAAACATGGCTATCGCTCTGTTAACTAGATGTTGTTAAGCTCCTCAACTCTAAGAAGTGCAACTGATATATTTTGTTCCTATACCATCAGAATATGAAGTTTTATGACACTTCAAATAGATTAGAGATCTAACAAGCTCATCTTTGCATTCACGAATATCTATAATGTGTTACAGTTGTGTCTGTGTTTTAAGCATTCTACTCAAGTTATATAGTTGTCAATGATTAATTTTCTAAGCATAGCTGCTTAGGCTTTGGGTGTTCGGTTGTCAGCAAAATCCGATGTATTATACCAATATTTTATCTATTATTTTGTATTCGGCTGACACCTTTTTTGAAAAATCAATAGAACTTGTTTGACAATAGAAAAAAAAATGAATTCTGCTCCCGCATTGGCCTAAACTACATATCAATTTGACTACAAGTGAATTCCAAAGATGCCCTTTAGAACTAGTTGTACATTCTCTTTTTGGTCGAAGAATTTATACTATCCTTACATATAGTTTTCCTTTTCTTTTTCGGTCAACTTACATTCAGTTTCTATGTTGCGAGAAAACAACTCTAGTCTGGCTTTCTCTCGGACCTCTTTGCATTTTCAAAGACGTTGTAATATCTCAGTGCTATTGTTACCAAGTCGAATCATGCATACTCATTCATTGCTAATCGGAAGCATGTATTTGGTGAATGGAGATATTACCTATCTGTGCTTCCGACGAAAGCCGACATAACAACGTCAAACAAGCAACATGTCAATAAGCAGAGCTTTTTTAGGCAACTCATTGATGTCACTCATTTGATCTCAAAGGAAACAAAAGCTCCACACTTCATTGATGCAAATACAGAGGGCATCAAGTCCAGTGCAGTGATCTTGCTGAATAAAAAGAATAAGGATTTGTAAAAGCAGTGCAAATCTATCGACTTTTAGTACCAAAAGTTAAAGCGTAATGTATCAAATCTACGATTAATACAGTGTAGATTTGTATTCTAACGAATCACTGATCTTTTTTCCTCAATGATAACCGCTTGATTATATGGAATTGGTTAAGCCATGCGAACTGCAATAGACCCTGAACACACCCTCAATTTCTAACACATGCCTACAAGTACCCATCCATTGCCGAACAGTTATCCTTTTGCTTTTACCTATAAGATAAGGCATTCAAGCCTGTCTGTACAATATATTTGTGTTATGTAAACACAGAAACACAAAAACAATTTCTCATAGATACAATTTTAGTGCACAAGAATCCTATTGATCCTATCGAAGAATTGACGGATATAATGTACATGTATGAACAGAACCCCAAGTCCTCACCTCCCTACAATCTCCAAGACACGAGAAACCTGATTCCAGGAATCTACTTGGTGTCTTATGGTGTTCCAAAAGTAGATAATCCCTCAGTTCCATTCCAGTGTGAAAGAAGTCAAAATATGCTTTCTATATTCAGGTAAAGCTGGTGGTCTCGCATCTTATGTTACATTATCCGAAGGCCAAGCACCTCATGGGGATGACACCCAAAACTCCGAAGGGAAGAAAATTACAAGACCGGCATGTAAGAAATATAGCATAATCCCAAATATGTAGTCAGTGGGTGTACCTGCAAAAGAACGGTGGAATATCCATGAATTCTTGAAAAAAATGGTCTCAAAAGGAAAAATAACGAAGTACTTGTATGTCACTAACTATATTTGCCCAATACTGTGGATTATTCAAAATATATAAAGATTAAATAATACATAGGCCAATACAGATATGGGGAACAAAAATTATTACTACATTGAGCAATGCTGTATGAGCACATAAAAAGAATGGTTCCTCATTGAACTGCATCTGATTTCAAGACAGAAGTTTAAATTATCACGACCTTAAAAAAACGCAAGTTTAGGTAAAATACACATCGAGGGAGGAATTTTAAACTACAGTAAAATGAATTTACAACTAGTTCCGTGCCACTTGGATATCTTGAACAATAACTCCCAGGCAAATTCTAAGACAACTTGTATTGTGAGTGTTAATGGGTGTCACTTCGGACCTTATAAGTTTGACTAGACAAATTTGAGTATATATTAACCACTTATGATGAGTGATTAACCACTTATGACGAGTGGTTAACACAAAAAGATGGTTAAGTAAATTGATGAATACTTAACTGAGACCTAATAAAAAAATATAATACCATCGCCAGATAAATTAGACAGAATACTGACAGGAATCCCGAGAAATATCTTCACTCTTATTTTTAAATCTTGAACAAAATAGTACGTTCTGCATATAGTCTTTTCAAAGGTGCTTCTTAAAATATGCAGAGAAATTGGCATGTTATCTTTTTTCTTTCTGCCTTATCCTCCATCTGTGTATTTTTCTCTTTTTCATTAATAAGTTTTTTTATATAAACAAAACCAAACACTAAGTTACATAAGGAAGCCTAACTATGCATCTTTGCAAAAATAGTCAGCAAGAAGTCAACAGTAGTACTTTGAATGGCAGTTTTACCAGCAAAAACTTTCTGCAACCATTACAACACGGATAACTTGTGCAAATGACCCGCATGCATCATTTGGAAGGTCTTAAAAATTTCTATTTCCTTTTATACATCCTGGTTACAGACAAAATGAACAGCAACAAAACTTTGCAATAATGGGACGATGTTGACTATGAACTGGAAGTAGTTTATAGGGATTCTTATATGTATGCATATATAAGCGATTAAGAACAAATCCTAGTATTGGAGAAGGACAAGGAACCATGTAGTCATAAATGAATGCCAGTGTTGTACCTGGAACAGTCATCACAGGTCAGCTCTAACTGTTAAGATTCCACACGCATCTTCTGCATGCTATTGTTCTCTTTCCTGTTAAGTAAGCCTTGATTTCATATTTCTGTTGTGGCTGGTTTTTCTAAGCTGAGGATTTTCTATTGAATACACAAGGAGGCTTCCATCTTTTGTGCCAGCTAAGAAGCATTCTTCAGGGGTTACTGCCACAGATGTTATAACCTTTCCAACTCCCTGATATTTCTTAACAACTTCAAGGGTGTTCATAGAGCGAACAATAATCTGCCCTTGGTCACCTGCACCTACCAAAAACTCACCACATCGGCTCAACTGAATAGCATTAAGGCGTCCGTTAGATTCGGAGGCAGCAAGATGTTTTCCATTAATTGAATACAGATGCAAACTAAGATCATCATCAGCATAAATCACAATCTGACCACGCTGAGAGACAACTAGCTTTGATATTGGACTGCCTGATGGATGCCGTAAGGATCTTACATATCTACCTTCTCGCAGGGTATGGAATATACAAGTTCCATCTTTTGACCCACTAATTATGATATCAAGCTCATGACTAACATATAAGCAAGTTATAATATCATCATGTCCACAAAGAATGTGACATGGAGTTTCAACTATGACATAGTTTTTACGGGGTATTTCAGGCTGATTGTTGCGAATTCTCTTTTCTGTGTTTTTACCACGAAAAACTTCCCATACCATTACTGTTGTATCATAACTTCCGGTTGCAAGGATACTTCCATCAGATGTAACTGCAGCAGATACATTGTCTAGTCAGATAAAAGCCTGAGGGAAGAAAGTTGAACACCACCAATGACAAAAAAGAAAATATTAAACAGAAGGCTCACTAAAAGCTGCAAAAGAGACGGTTATAGCTGCCTAGAAATTAGCAAAGTGTGCCATTTGATTGTTTTCATTCAACCAACAGCATAACAATTAACATATTAAAATAACATTAATGGCTACAAACTTATAGCTCGAGAGGCCAATCAAAACTTCATATCCCTTCATTGATCAGGCAATCACAAAGGAAACCAGATTTAAGTGATGCATGCCCCCTCCTCAACAAACAAAAAAGTACACTCCAGCACATCAATGACAAATGGCATATGACAGTCACCAGATTAGGAATCTTCAGGACTATCAACATACCTGCAACACAGCTCACCACATCCTTATGCTGCCGGATGCTCTGAACCATTCTGCCATCACTTAATGATATGACCTGAAAACTATTTTCCCAATTGCCGCATGATATTAAGAAATTCTCAGAGGGCATCTGCATTGTTGCAAAGCATTGTGCTCCAAGTTCAACATTTTCAGGTACCGGAATCCCAATTTTTCGTGGAGAAAGTATGTCGGAAGAACCAACTCCAAAGAATGGGTCCTGCAGAGGTTAGAGGTTGTTCAACTAGTCATGAAACTAAACATAACTTTAATAAAAGTAAAACACAAACTGAATAACAAAACCTAGTGTATTTCAGTCTCTAGTGAAACCAAAGCCTAACCTGGGAACCAGAAAATGTAAAATTTCCACCAGATTGAAGTTGGGTTGTCAACCACGTCTTAACACACAAGTTAAGACCCTCATTTACAAGGACAATATTTGATTCCATCAGACCAACATACAGCATAGCTGATGGAGGGTGACTTGTATTACCAACAATGGAAGTCAAACTGATAGAATCAGGTGCAAAGTACAGAGGATGTGCAATTGGAATAGGCGGCCCTCTTCTTGGGTGTTTCTTACGAAATATCTGGATTGGAGTCTGACCAAAGTTGGCTATCTGGTCTTCTATAGCTGCTCTTTGCAAATCATCCTCCATTGTTTCCAAATCAACAGCACCTTCATAAGTTAAGTAGTAGAAGATGTTTGCTGCCTATAACCAAACATTGAAATTTTAAAAAGTTAGCTAACCTGATTCCCAAAGACTGCTATAGTTTTAGCCGACTCTAATTTGCAAAAATTATGACTGAAAAATTACCTCCACAGCAGGTTTTCCACGTTGCATGTAGCCAAATACCAAATCTATCCAGTGATGAAGATTTGAACTAACATACTCACTTTCAAGGGCCTCCCGGTTTCTCCTAATGAATTCTTCAGGTGAACCCTGTGCAAATAATTTAAAACTAAGTCCTTTTGTTCAGTAAATCAGAATTGGTTGCCGAAAGAAACTTCTGGTTGGCACGCTAATTCCATGCAAATATTGTCAAAAGATCCAATCACAATAGAAACGTGCACTAAACTGAGTTAAAGATGATTGCTTCATCTTATAGTGGAAGAAAAGAATAAAATAAAAAGATTTAAACCTCAATAATATTTTTATTTTTAGTCATCACGTGTTAAAAGTTAAACTTGTGTTACTGGCCTGCTTTAAAATGAAACAATGAAATATTTGAAACATACATTTCAGACACAGATAAAGCACACTTTGCAAGGAATTGTGCTTAGAAAGAACAATGCTAGACTTTTACTTCGTCATATTAAAGTACTTTATTCCTGATTGATGTGTAAAAATTTTAGTTGACATGTAGATCAACCACTCAAGAATGTTTATCTTACAACATACCACTATCCTCTATATCCTTTGTTTGGCCTGTCATTCATAATAAGATAAATACTAGCAATATGTCATCCTGGGCCTCAAAGCTTATCCTCCATACTATCATGTTACATGGTATCATGGTTTCAAGACCCACAGATATTTGTTCCTACACAGTCCATGGCATGGATAATGTAACAAACATTGCTTTACATAGCCAATTTGGAAGGTTTGAAATTTAGGATGGTAAAGTTTAAAAATAAAAAGAATGTGCCTTTTTTCACATGAAAAGATATGATTTTATTCTTTGACTTCTTTAGGTAACAAGGGTTTGAATAATCTTTAATTGTCCATATTCAAAATCTTTTTCTGGGTAACCCCAAATGTTATTATTACTGGACAGGATAGGAGTATAGAACATGATTATTTCATCTTTTTCATCTATTTGGAGCAAAGCTCACAGTTTATGTATTGATTAATGTTGTAGATCTTCAAAATCACAGGAAGGTTTTGATTTTGCTGATGCAAATAGAGTAAATAAACTTTTAGATCACTGTTCAATTTTTTGAATTCCAGAGAAACAATCTGATTAATGCTTGCTGCTGCGAAAGATGGAGTCAGAAAATGGAATTTCATCATAAGCAGATCTGTATGATTCTCATCATACATAAACACGTCTAAATCTAAATAAAACTATGGTAAAAAAATCATATAAGAAAGGAGAGATTACAATGACCTCCCCTAAGGTCAATTGATATCACACTTGCCCCCTTCTTGTTTATACAATTACACATACCTCCCTTAATTTCTTAAATAACATTACACTTACCTCCTTTCTAATTAACATATTCATAACTATTAATTTTTAAAAATTAGAAAATATATAAAATTGGCATCTATACCCTTCACAATTTCCTCTATTGCTATCCGACAGCATTCTCCTAACTTCAATTCCTGACCAGCTCATCCCTCCTCTCCAAGCCTCCCATGATGGTTACATTGTGCCCTCCCAAATTGCAGTTTGCAACAACAAAATGAGCATCACCCCAAGCCTGTAAACATTCCAAAAATGACCTCTAGGCCATGAATTCAGAGGCTAACCTAGCCTCTTCAAGCACCTTCTACTCCAAAAGTACTCATCAATGTCATCACAGTTCCTCCAAGTAGAGTGAGGAGCCTTTCCATTCTCACTACTATCAACCTGAGTCTTAATTCTATAGTAAATACGTATAACCAGAGACTTAAAAAACGCACTATAACCAGAAATTGAGGGCAAAAATGGATGATCAATGTCAGGATTTTCATGCTCATCAAGAACGTAGTCAAGCTCTTTTGCTGCCGGGGAGCATTCTCTGGAACTGACAGGGAACATTGACGTCAAGCGCATCGACGATGGCAGGCTGTGGCTCAAGGTGCATCTGTGAGTTGGTGAGGTGGAGGACCAGGTAATACCGCTGGTTCCGCGCATTGTCGTGTTGGAACCCCAAGGATAGTCACAGGTCAACATGGAGATGTGACCTTGGCTAGTGGTGGCCTCAAGTTGCAGAGTCGGTGGAGGGACTGCACAAAGGGGAAAATGGGATGCCTAGGGTTTTCATAATTAAGGGTAATTCGGGAATACTCTAAATTATGTTAGTAGAAATTAATAATTTCTCCCGAGGGAGGTAAGTGTAATTTTAAAAACAAGGAGGGAACAAGGGTAATATCAATTGATCTCAGAGGAAGTCAATGTAATTTCCCCTATAAGAAACTAACAATTAAAAGCATTATTTGAGTATGCTTCTCTGTTTTGCATAGAGGGTGTGCTTGGAAAAGTTGTGAAATTAAAATTATAATCATAATTCTAAAATAATCAATTTCTGCTTATAATCAAAAGCTTAAAAAAGTTGCTTATGATTATAAGCCATTTTTCAGCTTAAAATTATTAACTTTCAATTATGATCCATGATTGATTTTTATTCAAACATAATTGATTTTTTAAAAACATTTTTTATTCTTAAAAAAAAAACTGTTTTTGTGTGTCCCCAAACACACAGAATCGATTCTAGGAAATTCCTTGTACCTTTGCCCAGGGAGGGAGGCAAACATCCCCAAGAGGTTCACCATCCTGTTTAACTCCAAGATGATAAGAGTTTGAATTGACAAGAAACTCAGGCATGTAAAAGAACTCTGGTATTAACTCCTTCACATCACTGGTATTTGTGAGGCAGTTTCTGTACGTGCCCTCAATACTTTGAAAAAGACGGTCTGCATGATCAAATTTACCACCCTAACCAACAGAACATAAGCAATATGAATAATGATACAATGTGAAGAAACCTAGCAAAAAGCAGAAAAAGAAAATACAAAGCAATGTACAATACAAAAAAACCAAAAGCCGATCTATTTGGCTAGTCATAATCATGCACCTTGAAAAGGACAAAAAAATAAATATGAAAAGTATATACACATGGTCAATGAATAAACTATAACTCCATATATCAGGCCTATGTCCAGCCTTGATAGGGATTTCATAGTCACTAAAAATTCAGTACTCAAATACCAAACCCTTTTTAAAAACTTTAAAAGACCAATCCTCTTAAAGACTTAAGCTATGGAATGGAGAACTGTGATGATTTTATCTCTTACATACCCCCCCCTTCACATTATTTGGGCTTGAAGCATCAATAAGACAACACCCTCCCTCCCTCTCTCTCGCTCTCTGGGTATCCTTCAACATTTCAATTTCTCTCTCATTTAAAAAAAGAATAATAAATAGAAATCAAGAGAGACTGCATCAGGAGGACAAGAAAACAGAACAGAATCGCAAACAAAGAAGCTAAAAACTAACAATGCAGTCCAATCTTTTTTGAACAGCACTAACAAGAAACCAAAAGCAAAATCCTATCCCATGACAAGTCTAAGGAAAAAGGAAGAAAGGACATTCCTCTCCAACCAAAAAGTTAAAAACACTGGATGATTGATAAAAGCAGAGTCTCCTTGTTTGAAATTAATCCAAGCTAACAAGACCTAGTGTTCACCAAAACCACCTTAAGAAGTTAGTGGGCTTCAACTTCTTTCAAATTAGATTATCGTTTATTTTTTCTAAAATATATGCTGGTTAACTTTGATAAAAACTACTTCAAAATAAAGGGGATAGTTCCCACAAAATAAAATGGTAGTGCTAAATTTGTTGTAAAAGATTTCATGGTAGACGAACAATAGACAGAAAACCATATCTACCATAACAGTCCATTTTTGTCTAGTAAATTGAAGACACGCATATGACAACCACTTAGGTAATGCTTTAAAATATTATGAAGGAAGATACCTGCAGAGTACGGTGAAGAGAGGTAAAGGGCTCTAATCTAAGAAGGTAATAGAGCACTATGCCCATACTTGAGTAATGAGACCCATAGTAGAAACTGCATCAATAACAAGCACCAATACATGAGATGAAATTTTTTAAAATAATATATATATATACTATTTTTGAGTTTCATATTACAAAAAACCACTATAACTACCACAACCATGCCTGATAATTACCTGGGTATATCAGGATCACAGAAGTTACGGTATCTATCTTCAAACACCTGAATGCAAGAAGCATCATGCACTAAGGAAGCCAGTTAAAAAATTAAGAGCATTCCACCAATTCTTTGAAAAACAATAACACTAACCAACCTCAAATCGTTTAGTATCAAGTGCTCCAACAGGCTTTGAGAGATCCCGAAATGTAGATGACCTGTTATAATCAAGAACCTCAGACGAGTAATCAGCCAAAACCCAAGGAAAAACAGGATACTGGGTCAAATCATTATAAGATCTTCCAGCAAGTGTGTTGAGAATCATCAAGTATTCAAAGTTTGTTATATCCCTTCTCCTCCAGCTTTCTCTGGCAGTTTCTGCCATCTCTTGTGCCACTCGTCGATCAACAAAATTAATAGATCCACTCTTATCCTTTCCACTTCCTTTGGGAAATAAATATTCATTTCTTGCATTCACTATCAGGTTTCCTATATCTTTTGCGTCCTTCTGTGACGCGAAGTTAAGAAATACTGGAGCAACTGAATTGCTGAAGAAAATCTCTATTGCAGTATATCTGAGCAAATACCGAGTCCAATGAACAGCTTTTATCTAAAATTATTTTCAGACAGAAATCACCGAAAAAAGGACACAAGAATAATCAGATATCAATCTATAAAACACAAAAAATAAAGAAAAAGAAAATGTGAAGAAAATGAAACCACTTAACCAACCTTGGCCATGCTCCATCTTCGATGTCGTTTAACACATCTCATGAGTTTAGCAGAACCATTTCCGTTCATGACCTCTACATTACCAGCTGCAATTCCCTTCTGAAGATCCATATCAGAAGCAGGCCACTTCAATGGCCTTTGCTTTGGATCAGACTTGGTCATATCAGAATTAATTGATGCATCAAAATTTCTAAAAACAGATGATCCGCCAGTACCTTCCACCAAGAACTGAGCAAAAAAATGCAAAACATTTTTCTTGATTGCCAAATGACCTGCTAATTTTCTCTTTGGGGTCACAAGAACACATGGAACTGAGATCAGCACCTGAAAATGGAAAATAGACACGGCATCACAGATACAGTTTCAGACTCGCTTAAAATACCATTAGACCATATACCTTGTATCACATACCTCACTAGCTTCTGTCTCAGACGAAGAGGAAATGTCTTTTCGTTCTTGTACAGTATCCTTTCTGTCACTGCTATCCTTAATTAAGTCAGAGGATTGGCAATCTGAATTATCATTGAGAATCAGTACCTTCTGTCCACTTATATCAGTATTGGATTCATTACCGTCCAAGGTCCCCTCGTCAGTTATTTTTCTTATCCCTTTCAACAAGAGCTGCTTCATTTGTTCAGGTATCTCACCCACGAAACCAGGGTTACTTTCATTGACAGGAGAAGCAATCCCACTAGCAGTTACAGAAAGAGGATTACAGAGACTTTCATCAAAATGGTAATTTTGCCTTAGTTTTGGCCTACAGCGCCATGTGTCTTCTGTCTTGTCATGTTTCCAGTACGTGACAGCACAATTTGGAAAAGGATTAGTAGACCACGGACCTCTCTCGTCAATTAATGAACGAAACATGTGTATCCATTTTTCCTGTAAAAGCAAACCTAGTTATCACATACTATTGCATTTAGCACCTTTTAGGAGGAGAAAAGCAGAGGCAGAGCAACAAAAATAAATAAATAATAGAGCATTGAAGGGTGTTATGCATACAGCAACATTTTGCTGGTCCTCCTCATAAGTAAGCTGGAATTCAGCTCTTCTGCTATCATCTGAAGCAAGAACAGTGTTCAAGCTATTTTTTATCTCATCTTCAAAAGCTTTCTTGCTGCTAGATTCTGCCAATGAGTTTTCCTCTATTCTAGATTGGAGTTCTTGCATCTGCTGGTCACGGTCCATTTTTGATGTCTTCATATATTTAGCCTCATCACTGACCTGAAAAGTGAAGAAATCAATCAAAAATGAAAAACAACACCGGTAGACATCGAAAAACACAAGGGATGTAGAGGATGTATGGCAAAAACAGTGTGTCATACAACAAAAGAAATACATTAACCATAACCAGTTAGGTAACTAATAACAATGTCATATGTAGGCTGACAGGCAGGAACAAAAGCATCAAAATAAAACAAATTGAAGTATTTGCATCTTTGCTCCATGATCATTCATATAGATGTAACATGAGCACGAACTGAAATAACCAATTTAACCAATCCACTAGAGTGACAAGTATGAACACACACTTTATGCATTGTTTCGAAGGAAAAAAAGGCTTTGCAGTGAAAACAATTTCAAATGCTCATCTTTGGTAACTGAAATCATCTAAATCAGTTTTATCCTTCTTAAATTTTTTAAATTGCACCTTGACCCCCTCAACACCCCCCCCCAAAGAAGAAAAAGAAAAACACACACTCAACAATATGTATTGCTATGTAAAGCATTTTGAGCCATACTGCTGCGAGAACCCGATCCTTTTGTATTAAATTTTGTATGGACCCTGTATCTTTTGGACTGTAGCTTGACTCCAACGAGTCATCTCGGCTCACAATACTAGTAGCAAGCATAGACTTTCCAATATTGACAGTCTCCCGTATCAAATGTGATAGAAGATGAAAACGAGCACCATCATCCAACATTCCATACTGTGACCTAATAGCAAGCAGTGCCCTAGCAACATCCAAACCAAAGGTTACTTTCTGAAAATAACCAAAAGTATAATTTAGGAAAAGTGAAGAGTTTAAAACTTTGCTCATGTAGTTAGAAGTTATATTACCAGATAACAAGTTGAAGCCTACTCTTGCTTTGCTCATCATCAGCAGTTAAAAGGAAAGGTAAAAGTGAGGTGAACTGTTGAACACACCGTGATGCCCTTTCTAGGGAAGATTTACACAGGTACAGAATAACAAGGTGATATATAATTCTAGGGCACCTCTCTCCTCGTAAAACCATAGCTTTATCAACATTTTTGTTAGGTTTTGAACTCAAAGCAGTGCTGATTCCTCCAGACACAACAACTGCAGCCACTTCAGCAGCAG
This sequence comes from Dalbergia oliveri, assembly GCA_030441495.1. NCBI lineage: Eukaryota > Viridiplantae > Streptophyta > Magnoliopsida > Fabales > Fabaceae > Dalbergia > Dalbergia oliveri. The sequence goes on along the minus strand of JAMLFY010000003.1, from coordinate 13,249,917 downwards.
GAATGTTTAATGACTCTACTAAACCACGTGCCCTTTGACCAAGAGACGGTCCTGCAAATGATGAAGCTTTGGGTAACATGTTGCTGGGTCCTTTACTGTTCATCTTGCTAATAACAACCCACAATTTGTCATATAGATTCCACCATTTCTCTTCAATTGTATCATCATCTGTCATTGGCTGCTTAAAATTCCTTGATTTCCTGAAAGATTACAAGACCAAATCGTAAATAATGTCATCTCAAGCATCAACCAACTATTTCTTTCTTTTTAATTGGTTTTGGGAGTGCAGAGAAGAGGGGGTAGCAGGGTTCATTTCAATACCTAGATGTTTGCTCATCAGGTTCTCCTACCAATACTTCTTTTAAGGCAGAGCTGTACTCCTTGTGACATTCCATTTCCAAGTTAAGGTGAAAATCAGAGTCACTTCCAAAGAACTGTAAGGAAAGCACATCTTCAACAAAAGAATATAAATTTTGAATATTGTATCAAGTGATAAAAACATTAGTTATTTATAGAATCAAAGCATGAAGCAACACCTAAATATCTCCTGAATACTAAAAAAGACAAGACACGAACTATTGCAGGCTCAAAAGCCTCATAAAGTAGTATCTTCTGATCCATTTGGGATAAGTAAATGATGTTTGAAGACAGCTAGCTTCTAGAATTTTTCTCAGCTTGGAACATTTTGGGGCAGGACCCTGTGCTATTTCTGGTCATCACTGGCCTTGCTCAAGGATAGAAATAGTTTTAAATTGTTGCATCGTAAAGGGAAGGAACAAAAGAGAATAGAATGATGTGGCAGTGGTTTGCTGCACTTTTGGCTGTGGCACATAGGGTTGAGTAGAATGCCATGAAGTCAAGCAGAAGTCCTTGCCTACCGAGCTTCTATGAGATCCAGTTGTTTTGGACTTTCGATATATGTAACATCTTCAGATAACAACTGTTTCAATGAAACTGGAGTTGCACCAATGCCCACCTTTAATTTTTGTTTTTCATGTTTCAGTTTCACACGGATATCTTAGAGACATGGTTTTTGATAGGGAGACGTTGATGTTGTTTGATTCAAATAGCTGACCTCACATAGCAGAAAAGGCTTGGCTGTTGTTATTGTTCCCAACATATCTTACCATCCACCCTTTTAGTTTACTTTCCTTGCAATATTAAATTTTTTATCAAGGAAAAAAAATGACAAACTCATACATAAAATTTACAGGTAAATTTAATACCGGGAGTTCTTTATCAATTTCAGATATCAGCATCTCATCAATCAGTCTCAGAAGGTACAATGTATTATCTCGGCAGGGCTGTGAAATGAAAATATTATCCACTGCTGACAGCTCCACCATATTCTGAATTAAATCCTCATATATGTCACGAAGAAAGAATCGATATGAATTGCCATCCTACAAGGAAAAGTTTTGAAACAAAGCCATCACTTTAATAAAAAGTATTAAGCTGACCGCAATAACCAAACTAGATCAACTCTTATTCATAACTGAAATGTACAATGTCAAGGTGTAGTCAGACTTCCAGCTTACCTCAGACTGCACAAGAAGGAAATTGACCGTCTCTTCCAACTGTTGCCAGCCACCTTTTACAGAATGCAAACAGTGACAGAGAACAAGAGAAAACAAATTCCTCACCAGCAGCAGCTCATCCATCCCACTGTCAGCTTGATTGAGTAACTTGGCATTGTAGTCTTTTAACACATCAAGTCTTAGAGAAGATGATAACCATGCATTCCACCCATATTCCTATTAACAACATTATCGATTGAACAATAAGCCATCAAATGTAAGCCAAAAAAGAAAACCAATAACTAACAAATGTCATACCATGAATGCTTCGATATTTGAAGGATTTGAATCAAGAAGATCAAGTAGATCTCTGATTATTTTTATTTTTGCAGGTGCATCCTCACAGCCAGACAGATATCTGAAAATCAGAGGCAACATTTGAGGAAGCAAAAAATGGGAACTACTGCCCTTGCTTCTCACCCTCTCAAGGTGGTTGTGTCTTTGTAAAACCTGAAAACAACAATTTCATTAAGTGATTTGCAGCGGACTGGCACCAAATAAGTAATGTAATGGCTAAATTACTGTCTAGAAAATTAATTTACTTGCACCCATTGTTAAGTTCACAACTTAAGCCTTGTAAAAGGGAGCAAGGACATTCCATAGACGATTATAGTCAGAATGAATACCGAATTGAAAGGGAAAAACATGAGAAGAGAACGGTACATGTTACCTGTTTGGGGCTAGCACCACCAAGAAGAACATCAAACAAAGTGGCACAAAGATTATCAGTCTGTGGAAAGTTGAACAGTCTATCAGATATAGCTAAGAAAATTGGCTGCATTCTGATTTTCCTATGGCTTTCCGAAAGAGATCTTGATCGACCCACTGGGAGATTGAAGAATCTTGATCCCTTCTTCTCAGATGGTAGGCCAACCAAAAGCCTCCCTATGAACTGTAAGCTCAGTAATCTGATAGACTCAGATTCCCTAAGACAATAAAAAAAAAAAAGAAGAAAAACACAGGAAGATATAAGAACCAGAGATATATAGTAATAAATAACTACTACTACTTTCATAGAATTATATCTGTAACGTCCAATCCACTATCACTTGAACCTGTATGTTATCCTTTTTCTGATAGAAAAAGAAAATACATCAAGGAAAACAATAGAACTACCAAAATACAAAAAGTCAGCACCCTAAATATCATTGCAGCTAGTTAGCGTATAAATAAGTGGTCAACAATCTGAGAATCAGAGACTGGGCGGCTACATTTTTTCCCTTTGCTGTTGTTTTCTGTATCTTGTTTGGTTGAGGAGGGCTTTCCTTATCAGCTCCCTCCCTCTAATTTTGGATGGAAGTCTTAAAACATTATTCTTTGATTTAAAGGAAAATAATAATAACTTGAAGGGCTGAAAACCAAAGTGATCCCTGAATCACCACTGACTCTGCCCTCCAGCATAAACCAACACTGATGTCAAGGTTTGGAGCAATCCTTGTATCCACATGACCATCATACTCCGAAAAGCTGCAGCTGAGGAAAACTCCGAATCCTTGAAACCAGAATCCCAAAATGGATTCCGTTGACTCACTGAGACACACTAATAAAGTACTCTAAATTAACATCCTAAATATTCACTTCAATCTTTTTTCTGCGTAAAGATTGAATGAATAATATACCTTTGCACATCCGTAAACAATGGAAGAAAAAGCCACCATATATGCTTGACGAATAGCTAACAAAGATTTCCACCCAATTACAATTTGTTCATACAGTATCTCTATGTAGGACTGGCTAGTGTCCATCTTTAAGATGGCAGTGTATTAGCAGTGTCAGAAAATAATGACAATAACAAAATACTGAATGCACAAAGATTTATAAAATTAACATACACAGCCACAATTTCATGAACATGCATGCTTTATTGGAAGAACCAGGAAGGAAGTGGACCCAAGCAACATAAATTGTTGAACAGGCTCAAAAGAAGAGTTAAAGAAAACTCCAAGGACAGTGATGACCATAAAGATGTACAGTGTAAAGTTGATTCATTCATTTTTCCTATCTATTAGCAGAATTCAAGGAAAGAATGCTAAGTGTCACATACCGCTGGAGAAGATTGACAAAAACCTGACAACCGCCGACGATATCAACTTGCTCAAGGAAAGAAGCAAGTAATGATTTCTGGGAAACAGCACGAATAACCATGTGCAAGACATCTTCAATACAGGTCATATCCTGACTTGTCTCAAAAAAGGCTATAAGAGCTTTTATGTCTCCTGCAGCAATGTTCTGCCTGCATATCCCCAACAATTTGGAATGAAAAATAAAACACAGACTACATAGAAATGATAGACTCTGGTGAATATTTGATATAGAGGGGAAAGATGATAGTAAATATAAGATTTTGAACAAGAAAACTAATCAAGCATAAGAAACTGTACCTGAGACTCATTTCACCAAGACTTAACAAAAGAAGACGAATTTTACGTATTTCTTCTGTACTGGGCCTCTCCCGAATAACTTGTTTGCTGACAGGATATTGAAGAGAGTTACTTCCAAGAAGGGATCGATACTTGACATTATCACAATAAAATTGGTGAATTATATCAAGAACACGTGGAAGCCGGCATAAACTCTTCAGCAATCTAGGATCATCATCAAATTGCTGAATCAGAAACATATATAGTTCACGTTGCACCTTGTAAACTGTGTAGACCCAGATAAGGGGATTGAGAAATATGCAAGATATAGCCTCTTTCACAAGAATCTCTGCCAATCCTGATAAGAATTGAAAAGGAATTAAAAACAAAGTTGTGGCAAAAGAAAATATCATCAAATAAAATTGGACAAAAAAGAAATGGGAATATATTACATACCAGAATTGGAAATAACATTAAAAAGATGCTTCAAAGCAGAAAGAGTCTCCAAATTAAGTTGTTGTGGAGGAACTGACTGTAACAAAAATCCCAGTACAGAAAATCCAGACACAATATGCATATGTTGTTGATTTGCTAAATTCTCATCTAAAACAGAGGCAATAAGCTCAATAACTTCAGTTGTCACACACTCTCTCATTGTCTGTGCTATTAACCCCTTCTCGGATTCTCCAACTTCTTCCATTTCAAATTTAGAACACTGGGTGATAAGAGGGAAAAGCACAGATACACCACCAACACAATATATTATTTGCTGCAGCAAGCGCCTTGAACATAACTGAGTCCCACCAATTACAGCTGCTTCAAAAGAATTCTTATCCAATGCATGACTCATTATCGGCGATACATTAAACAGCATTCTGCCAACACTTGCCTAAAACAAAAAAATCAACCCTTTAGAATCTAGACTTTAGATGAAATATGCTTGAAGCATACCTCTTTTCCATGAAAATAAACAAATAAATGGATAAATATGCAAGTACAGGCATATATAGAAGAAAAGAAAGAAGGACCTGAGCATTGAGTCCAAAGATAATCCTTGATGCAAGACCATCTTTTGCATCAAGAATCCCACTGGGTAGTTTATCACCACAAAGAGGTAAAGCTTCATTATCAAGGAACGAATACATATAACTTGGTCCTAATGAGTAGATACTCTGCACTTGTTCCGCAGACATGGCCTCATTAAATAAATAAATAGGACCAATTTGGCCAAAAAATGGGCATGAATCTCGGATGGATTCAAAGGTTAGTGCATTGTCTTCATACTGAGGCATCTTAATTTTCGCACCAATCATGCAACTTGTTAATGATTCACTGACTTTCGCATACCTGAATAAACAAATCACATCAGTCAGTGTCACAAGGGCCAATTGATAACTTTTTACTTGTATAGAGAAAGAATTAAACATGGCTTGACCTGCATCTTTCAGATGAGACAAGATCACCATCTATGTAACATCTCAACAAGCTACCCCAGAAAACGCTCTTCCAATGCTATGAGTTATGCAAAGAAAATGCCATCTCCTCCTGACCAAATTAACATGCAGGTCCACACGCTGTTTCTTTAGGTGAATTGACTGAAACATAGAGGCAAACCAGAAGGATCAATGCAAAATCAAGTTAACATGGCAACAAAAACAGAATGCATTGAAGGTCAGACCACTAATGCAACCTAAAAAAAAGGTCTTAACAAATGAACAATGCACAATCAGAATCAATCTGAGAAAAAGAAGTGACAGAAGATTCATTTCTTACCTCATAAGTGAGCTTCTCCCTCGAAAGCACAGCCAAGGATCCTCTTCCATTTTCTGTAAGAAAACTGAAAAGACCCATTGTTCCATTTCTAGGGAAGTTCTCAATCCTGAGCCAACAGGAAAAAGAAAAGCCCTTATACAGAGGCCACTGCAGAGGTGTTTTAAGAATGATACCCTACAAGGATTTGAGTGCAGTAAGATAATAGATCACATAGCAGAACAATGATGCACCAGCATTACATTTTGACAATCAAAGAATTATTCTAAAAGAACTACAAGCAGTGAATTAATCTTTAAAAAAAAAAAAAAAAGTACTTTCACAAATCTCATACACCATCCATTAATAATAAACAAAAAGAGTATATCATACTTCCAAGAGCATGAGCAATTCAACTTTGAAGCTCAATAAGAAGAACCTTTCAAGAATTCTTGAGAGCATATTCTCCATTCAGATTCATGGCCCACAATTAAGTCAAAGTAATACCAAGCCACAAAAATGTCAAGCAAGATTGACATAGTTAGGAGGGATTCCTTTCTGCAGTTCATTATGATTTGACATAGCCAGTTCTGATTGCATTTATGATAACTTCTATAAAAGAGAATGGTATTTGCCATAACCCTCCTCGACCCCAAAAGAAAAAGTAACTACATCGTTCACACTCCTTAATATATTCAATTCACTAAAGAGGCTTCAAAGAGGTCACCATTTCCGGATTTGAAAGATTACTAGTCTATCCGAGATGAGGTATTTCGGTCGCTTTATTCACAATCCTTCTAGACAGAATCTAGTCCTTGCTAATTCTTTCATATAGAGCCTAAACTCCCACAAAGCTAAAATCTCAGTTTAGAGTGCAAAAGTACGACACGAGATACACAACACCAGCTGTATACTTGTATCCCCTTGCAGTTGTTTGATGAATCCCAGTGCAAAGACTAGCAGCCACCTTTTGAAAATGGCCTGGCAGCTTGGGGATAAGCATTTAATAATTTAAGGGGAGCAGTGCACAAACCTGCTACCTTGGCAAAATTTTCAGACCTCCCTTTTCAATGGTTTCAGATTTTCGAGAAGAGCTAGGGTTAAAAAATCCAGTTGAACCATGAAGATATTTTGCCAGCGCTTGGACTGATTGAGTCGAAAGGTAGAAGATGCTAGCAGAACTTTTAAACAGAAACACGATCTTTTACAGTCTCTTTGGACAGACTAGTCTATTGGGCTTCATCATGAATCAAAACTCTTCTCTAAATTGGGGGAAAGAGAGGTTCTCTTATCAAGTTTGCAAAGGGATAGGATAGCTCTCTAATCTAATGATTCCCTTCTATATTCCCCCACATCTGTTGCCTTTTCTGTAAGCTGTTGTTGGAGGGTTTTATAGTCACCATTTTTCTTCCCTCTATTCTAATAAATTTATTGGTAAAAAAAATGTTCATTTATTCTAATTATCAAATAGGACTCGTACCTTCTTTTCTTCTAGTGATGTCAAATAGTGCCACCATAGAAATATAAGATACTCTGAATAGGCATGCATCCAGGTTTGGGAACAAAAGGAAAAAAAAAAAGAACAACAGGTGCCAAATACTTCAAATATAACTACAGAAGAACTGGGAATTCTCCAGACATATTTCAATCATGGGTTGAAGACTTACAGAATCAGAACCATCAAGATCAAAAAAGGCAGTTGGCCCCTTCTCATGAAGCATTGACAAGAGACTCGTTAACAAAACAGAGCAGTATTGTCTCCTCTTCCTGACTTTCTCACTTCGCAGCAGAGCGAAGATTTTGCGGATGTCCTTCCCTGATATACTATGCCCACCAATGGCTTGAATTAACTGGGCAATTTGAAAGATCACAGTATCATTATCTTCTTGAGAAAACCAATTAAGAAGAAAATCAAGCATTCCTGCTCTGACACAAGAAGCTCTATTAGAGATGGAATCTCTTAGCAGTTGCTGAAACATGTCTAGCCCATGATGCTGCAACGACTCACTGCTCTGCCCAATCACAAGATAGCAAGCAATAAAACACAGCATTATTTTCTCAAAATTAAGTTTAGCAAGTACTAAAATATTTATAAAAGATAATAAAAATAAATTAGGAGAAAGCAAGGGGAAATGAATTCCAAACCTTTTGCAGTACAGATAGATATAATATTATGACATCTTCATTCTGAAATCAAAAACAGAAAAGCAGAACAATAAGGAACAAGTAAAATAAGTTTTGGTTGAATGAAGAATTAATAGTACTAAATAAGATAATGCATCCAGGTGCACGTGCACCAAATGCCACTTTTGGATGTCATGCTCTATAAATAGAAAACAAAACAATGCTAGTTCATCAAACAATTTTTGGAAGCCATGCATTAGCATATCACCTTTATCATAGGACTCATTTTGATGTCAAATTTTCCATCAACAAGCATATCAAGCAAAGCATCTAGAAGGCTTTCACTTAAATGCCACTGGCAAAAATCCAACAGCAGACTCTGCAGTGTTTGGTAACCCTTTCCAGCAAGAGCTCTAAATGCAGCCTACAAGAGATAATGAAACAAGAAGTAAAACTTTTAAGTGAGATGCACTAATACAATTCAAGTAAATGCGGGGTGAAAAGCAACATAAATATATCAAATCCAACCTAGGTACAAAGCAATATCGAATCCAACCTAGGAACAAAGCAAAACGGACAAGACTTAACTTCAAGCACATATGCTTATCAAATCATCAATAGACCGTCAGCACACACAATTTGTACAACAGTAAAACAAAATCAAGCGGAAAATTGTGCAGCATAAGGACCTAGAGTGTAATGGTTTCCACCTGCAATTGAGCAGCCACCTATTTCTGCCAGGGTAACAATAATTTTGTCACAACCATGAGACAAGGATCAACAAGCCATTTAAGTATGCCCAATATTGGCAATCTGCCTAGTACTCTATAAAAGAAGAGGCAACTACGTTGTTAGAATCTATAAATATCTATAATTAGGAGTATTATATCTGTAATTAGGAAAAATATATATTTGTAATTGTGGTGTATTTATTGCATAGCATCTATATACACTCTCTTCGTTGTGTAGTTGAAACAAACGGATTCCTCCATGCCTTTCTCTCTTCTCTGTCTCTTAACATGGTATCCAGAGCCTAAAAAAGAAAGAAAACCCTCTCCGTGCCGTCAAGTTGAAATTTTTTTTCAGCCAAACCGTGTTTCCCTTCCGGTTTGCCTGTTTTTCCCCTCCGCTATGCCTCCTTTCCAGCGACATCACCCCAGTCCGCCGCCTCTCACCGCCGGTGACTTTTCCAAGCACCGTTTCACGGCGACCTCACCCCCAACCTCGCCTCGCCTCTCCTTCGCGGCCTACCCCCGCCAACCACGCCTCCATCATCGCGTCACGCGCTCCCACACGCCGCCCTTCCTTCCTATGTGTTTTCAACCGCTCAGCTTCCGACCGCTCGTGGCGTGCCTGGCCTCCTTTTTGGCCGCTGCTTCTTGCGTTGGACTCGTGCCGCTCTCCTCATCCCAGATCTATCCTTGGTTTCGTGGTCCGTGCTCTGACAACGTTCCTTTTCAGTAATTCCAATTCTTTCCCTGCCTCCTTGTGCCCATGGCTGCCACGATTCTTCCTCTGACAATAAGAGTGTTCAGAAGACCAAGCCTCCAGCATTTACTACTTATGTCAATGTGCCTCTTTCCACTGACAAGCTTGATGGCAACAATTATGATACCTAGGCGTTGACATCCGACTTTGGTTCCTGGGGCAGACTATGTGACCATCTCACCAAGACGGCTCCGACATCCAAGTGGTTCCGGCCCTCAGGGTTAAGATTGATGCCCAACTGTGTAGCATTCTCAAGTCCACCATTGCTCCTTCTATCAACGGATCTTTCGGGCTCATGTCACTTGCGAATCTATTTGGACAGGCAAAAACCCTCTTCACCAATGACACTCAACTTCTCTATCATGTTTGTCAGGATCTTATGAGTATCATTGCTCCTCGGTAGCTTGATGGTTCTATGTCATCTTATTTGGGTAAGATTCACGATGCTCTCCATGATTTAAATGAACTCTTGCCCCTGCTGATACCCAACGAAGAAATTGGAGCAACGTAGCTCTTTCTTTATGCTCATGGCCCTTTATGGTTTACCTCCAGGAGTACTCTGCTACCCGTGATCAACTTCTAAGCTCAGGACGGTACCTACTCTCTCCTTGGTGTCTACCTCTCTACTTCGGGTTCCTGCAAAACCACCCACTAGTTGCCCCTTCCTCCCTTCGATTGATGCCTCTCTCCTCGTCACGCAAAGTACCAACCGTGGCCGTTCTCGGAAGTCCCGCTCCAAGTGTGATCACTATCAAAAGTTAGGCCACACCATTGATCGCTGTTACACTTTGCATCCTCACGTGCGCCCTTCTGTTAATGTTGCCCCAGCTAGTGTTCCCGCTACCTCGGACTCTCCGCATAAGCCGTCTCCAAGCTAACTATGCCGATTTTCTGAAGTGGTTTGAGCAACATCAGAACTCTGGTTCCACTGTCTCTGCTGCACACACTGGTAATTCTTTTGCTTGTCTCTCTCAGTCGGCCTCATTGGTTCCTTAGGTTCTTGATTCGCTCACTGATCATGTCTTCGGTAATAAAGCTTTATTTTCCACACTTTCTACTTCTGGATATTTACCTATTGTCACTTTAGCCAACGGTTCTCACACACGAGTCTCAGGAGGTGGGCACTGGCCATCCCTCCCTTCCATGTCAGTTGATTATGTCCTTTTTGTTCCCGGTTCTCCATTCAACCTACTCTCTATTTATCGGTTAACCAAAGCCCTTAAGTGTGTTATTTCATTCACTGAAGATTCTGTTTATTGCAGGATGGACAGGACGGATGATTGGCGGATGTAAGTCTCGTGGCCTCTCCTGGCTCGCCCCCATCAAGTGTTTGCTCGCTCACCGGATCCTCTCACCCTCTACACCCAGTTAGGTCATCCCTGCCTTGCCAACTTGCAATGCATGGTGCCTAGCCTGTACAAATTATCCAGTTTGCCTTGTGAATCGTGTCAACTTGGAAAACACACGGAGTCATTTTCCTGATAATGTTGGTAGTCAAGCTACGTCTCACTTTACTTTAGTTCATTCAAATATCTTGGCAAATTCAGATACTTCCTAGACATTGAAGTAGCACAGTCCAAAGATGGCATAGTTCTCTCTCATAGAAAATATGCTGTTGACATTCTGGAAGATATAGGTTTACTGCTGCCAAAACCTCTTGATACTCCTATGGATCCTAATGTCAAGCTCCAAGCCAAATAAGGGGAGCCACTATCTGACCCTAGGAGATATAGAAGATTGGTTGGGAAATTGAACTATCTCAGGTTACTCGTCCAGACATTTCTTTCGCGGTAAATGTGGTTAGTCAATTCCTAAACTCACCATGTGAAGCTCATGGGATCCTGTCATACGTATTCTGAAGTATGTCAAAGGAGTCCAAGAGAAGGGCCTTATTTACGAAGACAAGGGGCATCCTGAGATAGTTGGGTATTCCTGATAGATTGGCAGGATCCCTTCTGATAGGCGTTCTACCTCGGATCCTATACTTCTCGGAGGCAATATCATCTCCTGAAAGAGTAAGAAGCAAACTATAGTTGCACGGTCTAGTGGTCAGGCAGTCCGTGCCATGGCCTCAATCACATGTGAGCTTATCTGGCTTAAGCAACTCCTCAAAGAACTTCAATTTGGGAAAATCAAGCACATGACACTTGTTTGTGACAATCAAGCTTTACACATTGCCTCAAATCCAGTTTTCATGAAAGGACCAAACACATTGAAGTTGATTGTCACTTCATCAAAGAGAAGATTCTCTGGAGACATCACCACGAGCTCCATCAATTCAAATAACCAATTGACAGATATTCTCACCAAGTCATTGAGAGGTCCTAGAATAAGTTACTTATGTAACAAGCTAGGTGCATATGATCTATATGCTCCAAGCTTGAGGGAAGTGTTAAAGTCTATAAATATCTATAATTAGGAGTATTATATCTGTAATTAGGGAAAATATATATTTGTAATTATGGTGTATTTATTGCACAGCATCTATATATACTCTCGTTGTGTAGTTGAAACAAACAGATTCCTCCATGCCTTTCTCTCTTTCTCTCTCTCAACATATGTTTTTATGAAGATATATGGTTCTCAATCACCACTTGAAGAAACTTGTTCCAGGGCATCTGCAATTGTGACTTGTAATGCTTAAGTGGCATCTTTAAGTGCGTGCACTTTGAAATACAAACATCACAAGGCTGCTGCAAGACTAAGTCTGGACAAAATCTGAAAACAAAGAACACTTTCGAGGCTATGACTTGACAATCCTAATACTCTCTTACAAGAAAGTTCAACAACAACAAAAAGCCCTGCTCTTTTCAACTAGGTGGTGTTGGCTACACAAATAAAAGAGGTGCCATTATGCATTGAAAAAACCATTTTGCTTGGTGTTTTCTTGCTCTTCCGGCTCTACCACTATATATATTAGGCTATCTCCCACGTATCAACTTTACTTTATGGTGCTCATTGCTCTACACCTCACAAGGCCAAATCATCTCCAACATTCTGCCATCTTTTATTGTACACCCACTCATCCACTGCAACATTCTCATGTCTATAACACCTAACTTAGGTTATTGTTGGCACTTACCACCCAACATTTAGCCAGTGTAACTACACTACTAGTGAAATGAATTATTTCTACTTTCTGTTTACCCAAAAATCCATGTTCTGTTATCAATAAATTTGTAAAGAGAAAGAAAATGGATATTCTAAGAACAATTGGCATCCTGAATAATAGAGAAATTTTAGATAGACAACTTAAACAAGAAAAGTCAGGCAAAGAAAGGCATCTAGAAAAGGAATACCCACATTAACAGATTCACCAATTTTTTGCACAATAATTATTGCCAAGCAAGACCTAAAAGAGTTCCCAGAGACATGAACTTCCACGGACTAGAATGTTTGGCAGACATCAAGCTGCTGGCATTCTATTCTACCCAATGTCCTGTAGACCACATTAATTTGCCCTCAACGAATGTGTTTTATAAAGAATGACGAAATCGTTTCCCACGAACCAACTCTCTCAATAGCTTAAGCTATTAGGTTAAGCTACATGAATGGTTTTTATAGATAACATGCTTCCACACGCAAGAGCCCTTTAGATTTGATGTGTGGACACTAAATAGGCTCACCTACTTTGTAGTACAACTCCAGTTTCAAATTAGTAGAATGGGGTAACAAGGATTAAATTCTAGACTTGTTCAAGGAGGCATTGATACCATAACATGAACCAACTCTCTCAAAAGCTCAAAATATTTGGTGAAGGTACAAGAATGATTTTAATATCTACCAGGAAACATGGCCATTTTCCAGCCAAAGCAAAGTTCTTAGAGATCAAGTTTCCATTTTCTTTCAATTTGAATAAAGAATATTCTCTTTAATTTCATATAAGATGAATCGACTAAAGCAGCAAAGAAGATTATCAGCACAGAAAAGATGAACGAGCATTCATTCTAAGACAGCCAAAGGAGAATAAAAGAATGAAGTTCTGGATCATATAGAACAGCAATATGATGTCATTCATAATTGTTCCAAATCAAACAAAAAATGGAAAAAGAAAATACAGTAATGCCAAGTCAACACGTATTACAGAGCCAAGGAAGGAAAAGAGAAATAGAAATAAAGATGAAACAAATGAAGAAAGACAAGTACCTTTGAAACATCATTACTCGCAAGCAGACAAGTAAGTGTTTGGAGGACATTCAAAACCAAGTTCGCCCCATTTGGCTCATCAAGGTTGCTGTTAAGCAATGATACAACATGCAAAAAGCATTCTCCGTCACGAAATAGAGCTTGATAGTACTGAAGCAATACATCAGAAAGATCCAAAAAAATCTCAGTTAAAAAAACCATGTGAAGACTTTTAAGCACAGTTAAGAAATAAATCGAAGATGGACACATACTGCTTGGTTAGCTTGGAGCATATCTCTCATTCCAATCAACAAATCAATAGAAAGATCAACAAAACTTCTCTCCCGTTCTTTTACTTGAGTAAACATTTCTAAATACTTTGAGCATAATTGTAACATTGCTCTTTTATCTTCCTCAGAATATGGTACAATCTGGAAAAACAGTAGTGTTAAATATTGTAACATAATAAACAATATTTACATAATAATTACGACATAGAATAAGATTTCCAGAGTTATATTATAACAGCAAAAATCACAACTCATAAGTAAATAAAACAAATAAGATAATAAGAATACCTTCGTTAGATCAAGTATCTGTCTAAGCACATCATCTCTCAAACCTTCTACCCAAAATAAATCAAACAAGCAATCAATGCATGTAAAATTATGCAATATGGAACTCCTTGGATCTTCAGCTGCAGCTAAAAACTTGGTAAAGAACTCCATGCACAATTTCATACAATTAGACCAACTCTGTACAGTCTCAGGTGAATTGCCTTTGTGTTGATCTTGCACCAATGCTGATACTTCCATGCCACTATTCACACTGGAGGGTTCCATGATTCCATATCTTCTAGACTCTTGTGCTTGAACACAAGCAACTTTTAGAACCCGAGAAACTGCATTCAAACTCTTGAAGGAAGTAATTGTTTTCTCTGGGGAGAGCTGCAAAATGCGAACCAAACTCCTCAAAAGAACACTAGCAGTTTCAGGATTACAAGCAGAATGTTCAAGTGCATCCAGCAAAGCAGACAATTCAGGCTGTAATTGAATAGAAGATAGAAATGCATTAGAAAATTCCCAAATAATTTTTTTCTTTTCATAGAAAAAGAATTTTATTGAGATGAAGAGAAGGAATTACAGCAAGAGAGAGAGAGAGAGAGAGTGAGAGGGAGAGAGAATTTTACTGAAATTAATAATGAATAGATACAAATAATAAATACAGGTATACAAAAGTTACAAACGATCACACACACCCTAGTAATCCTAGTTCAGCAAAATAATAATCGACAAAGCCTATTAACAAGACAAGTAACGCATCATTGAAAGCAAATATACACCATAGGTGACAAGAACTAAGAACTACTTTTCGTATATTTGGATAATTTTTTAAAATTAATCAGAATATCAAAAAAATCGGTTTTCAGCTTTTTCAATTATATATAAAATTTAAGTTCTACAATCACTTTTATCAAAATCTGAAACAAACGCACCCAAAGAAAGAACCAACCATGTTGTGTGCATTTCCACTTGAAGTTGCAGCAAATTCCACAAACGAAATTATTTCCACCTGTAGATGATTGGCCCCACTAACTTCTCCTATATTGCTAGCTCTACTGGAAGCTGACAGTATTTCAGAATTCTCATTGTATGCAAGGATCTGTCCATCAGATTCATCAGAAGCTGATTCAAAGTAAAAGAAATTCTCTAGAAGATAAGATCCCATATTCCCTCTTCACGAAAAGTTTCAAGTGACACAGAAGACGAAGAAGATTTCTAAATGCATTAAGAACTGTGTTCTGTAGAATAGTGAGAAAGACCCTGCAGAAAATAGGGAGAAAAACAACATATAAAATTAGTTCAGTACATGAAAGCTTCTATTTCACAACCATAGCAACAGATATTATTCGCAATAAAATGTAACAAAGAGAGCTGCATGCCATCAGTAAATCCACCTTGAATAGCTTGGCAACTCATTCTGACTTGAGCAAGCTTTTATACAGGGAAATATTGTAAATAGAACTCTCATGACCCATTTGATTGACAATTCACAATATGCCTGGGAAATAGGCAATGAAAGCCGACCAAAAGATACTTGGACATGAAGAGATTTTGAACCTTCTGGAACTAGAAGAAATGAACAGAGACCTCTGCTCAACAAAACAACATAATCATTCCAAAAATGAGAAAAAGATGCATTGAGTGAATGGCTAGCAGAAGCCACCACAGGATCAGGATTCACACAATTCTCATTTTTTTAATGTCATGACCAGGTATACCAACAGCCTGATGTACAGCAAAAACCTCCTCCTGTCCCAAATCTTGAAGCACAAAAGCCGGTGAACAAAAGCTATTTGCAAATTTATGTACCCTGCCATTTTCACAAAGAAATTGCAAGTTGTTCGTATTCCCAAAACTGTTTAAATGTCAAGGTCTCAAAGGTCAATAACTGTTACATCAAATTTGAATAAGAGATTCAAGTAGCAAACAGTCTCCTGAACACAAAAAAAAAAAATGCACCAATTACCTGTAAATTTGAACAAATGCACAATAGATGATAACAAATGAACAAATGCCACAGAATAAAATTTATGATAACAACAACTAATAATGGAATAAAGAAATACATCTCACATTGATAAACAAATATAATGCATCAGAAGTCAGACCTTTAGTATCCAATGGTGTTTATGCAATTTTCTCTCTTAGTTTTTTGGCTTTTAATAAGTAGCACATGACTATTTACGTAAAAGAATTCTTCAAAATAACCATGCTTTCTAAATGAAAAATGGAAAGCTTTAACAATTCACATGAGCAAATTATGAAGGATACACAGCCTCCCTCAAAACTTCCAGAGCAAGAATATGAAGCTGAAAAGTTTTTTGCAATGGGTTATCATCCCTGCAGAAGACACAAAACCAATTTCTCAAAGATTGCTAGACAAACTGTACAACAGGTAGATATACCCCAAAAACAGTATGCTCTGAAAGATGCAAAATTAGAAGAAAAATCAGATATACAAACTGACGCATAAACTGTCAACACTACACCAACATGAGGCTCGTCATCAATTAATTACTCACAAACTCAACCTTCAAGACTTGCATTAATCCCTCACATAAGAACAACCCAGATACAATATGTTCTATCATCTTTGGCTAAAAAGGAATGCTAGAATCTTCAAGGGGACTTCTTCATCTTTTAACAACAATTGATAGAGTTACATTCCTAGGTTCTTTGTGGAAAAAGTTCTGCAAATGGCCTTTAGAGGTGTTTATTTTGTAGATATCAGAGAGAGACGTGCCTTGTTACATGGCCCAATATCGTAGGACCGAAATGTTTTCTTTTCTTTACTCTTGTGAGGATACCCTATATTTATATGTAGTCCTCCCTCTCTCTCTCTCACTCACACACACACAAAAACAAGATTTCCTTCTCTATCCGCTCCCCTCAAAGAATAAAAAAAAAAAATGCTCAAGGGAACCACCATATCCTGCAACTAAACCAAACGAAGAACAACTGGCTTGGGATATACCCACTGCAATTACATTACCTCGATCCATCAGCCAAAACAAATTTACTGTAAATTCTTGCATAATTTGATGGAAATCCAAGACCATCCAAAAGCACTTCCAGCCCTCCAATACTTTTAAAATGATTTTGACCCCGGGGATTTGCAGCCAAGGCCAAGGAAAGGATTTTCAAGCTCAAGTATTGAAGTGAATCTTCCATCAACAGCTCTTTCAAGCTGAATCTTCTAATGACACGTAATAGCTCTGTGACAAAGGAAGTCTGGTGAATACATAATGGACAACTATGAAAAACAAGATATAAAATAACTCCACATGGCTAGGCAGCAAGGCCTGTGAACATCCCATCAAATTCAATGAATATTGGGGGCAATTATCTAACAATTGACTTTTCTTTACACTCAAGCTGGAAAGTCAATAAGTCCCTCTCACTAATTTTTTTTTCCCCAATTTAATATATATCTAGAGATTTTTTACACTCACACTATAATGGAACAAGGGGGCACTAGGGGCATTGCATGCCCTATCCTTATCTCCATCACTGATTTTAGATATTATAGCAGAATTAGTGGATGAATCGGTAAACATTTAAGTCAAATTACCCTACAGGTCCAACAGTTTCACTGAATTTTTAAATAGTTTGCCATGCTTTCAAAGTTTTAAACAAAGTTCCTATACCTCTAAAGTTTTAGATAGGTCCTTACATTTAAATTAAACTAAGTTTTCTATTAGATCCCTACTAATTACAAAATTTTATAATTGTCCCTAAAACCTGTAATAACACATACTGGACTGCAGATGACTGTAACCATCAATTAACATAGTCTCTAACAGTTGTCGGACAGGTAAGGATCTATTTAAAAAAACTGAAACATAGGCTGCATTAAAACCTTCAAACCTGTTAGAAAATCCAGTGACCTACAAAATCTATTTAACAAACTTCCATCAATTCATTTACTGAATCAATTGTACCATTGGGGCATCTACATTTATCTGGTGCACGTATTTTTGCCAAGTTACAAAACAACAGATTCCTACCTTACCTACTAACCAATTTAGACCACCAGCTTCCATCACAGAAACAACTGCTTTCTGACGCCAATGTAACCTTGCTTCGGCAGACAAAACCCTTGAACTGTTTGAAGATCTGATGGGAGCATCAGCATGAGAAATAAACCCAACAAGACTGCAGAACAACTCATCCTTTTTGTCTATATTATAACCTAAATCAATGAAAATATATATTATTGATACAACATAGGTAAGAATTTGTTGAAGAAGCCTGATTTTCTCCAAAGCAAAGTTGGACAAACTTTCATCAGCAGAAAGGGCACCACTTATGGTTTTAAGTTGGACTACAGCCCCTGTAACAAAAATGAACACAGAGTAAACATATACTTCAATTGTTTTTTAATTATAAGTGACACGTATTAGAGAACAATAAAAAGTACTGCTCAGACCACAGAAGTTAAATTTTCAAAATGCTTAAAATACATACGAAGAGTGGAAAATAAGATGGAAGGTAAATCCTATCAAATTTCAGAAAATAATTTCATATGTTTTCATAAAAGTAAATTGGTTTTCAGAAAAGTAAGCCAACTTCAACAAGATGCACGGCAATACATCATTCAAAGAGCAAAATAAAGTACAAACAATAAGCATCTGTTCAGCCATAACAGTAAAAAGCATAGGTCTACGCCATAGCTTCAGAAAACTGAAAAAAAAAATACTGAAGCAATATAAAGAAACAATATGCATAACTGAATAATCACGAGAAAAAAACTAATAACTATTTTCAGCAAATATCATATGCAAAAGTAATCAACCAGAAAAAAGAAAAAGAAAAGCTTTGGTCTTGTAACATTCATTATACCTTTCATTAATGCTGTAAGTTTTTGAATCCCACCATAGTATCCAAAACACGGCAATTATATAACGAACGGGTGATAATTTTCAGTGCATCCAAAATAAAAAACCCTTCAGAAGTAATAAACAACTTGTTTGAAATGCCAGATAAATCTTCCGGCGATGGCACCATGCTGGTGTTCACTGAAAAGAACAAGAGGAAACAAGAATTACTGCAAATTACATGTCAGCAGTAGCAGTTTCAGTAATCACAATTACTATTTAATAAGTGTTTAACAACATATTGTAGTCACAAAAAGGATCTGGGACTCAATTTTGACTTAGCAAATGAAGATTTAAAAGTAAATTAAACAGCTGTTCCCAGTAGAAGAAATGTGAATAAGAGTAAACCTTCCTTTCTCAGATCTGTTTTATTTATTTTGCATATAGACCGAAGAGGCCTAACCTCTATTTTTTAATGCAAACATTAAACCCATTCAGACTTCTTTTAGTGAATGTTACCAAAACAGTATTAGAATTTAGTGGCTTTAACTCGACTCTAAAAGCGAGCTCAAGGGAGGAGGATCATTCGGGTTATTAGAAAGGGTACTTTGACAATATATCTAGGTGATGTGGGACTTAACAAGAGAGAAGAAGTTGAGGATGATGATGATTGCAATGATTTGCAACTTACGCTCAGTGACCAATGAACTTAAATGAGTGACCTCTTCAATTAATACTCGAATGACTTCGACAGGATGTCCAGCAGAGCAGCCAACAACCACATCATCAGCAGATTGTAGATTCTCAATGGAAGCAGACTCTAACAATATGCCCGAATTCACAGGTTCCCAATCCTTGTAGGCAACTACAAATTGCTTGATGAAAACATGAAGCAGCCTCTTTTTCTCCACCTAAAACATTAAGGTAATATTATATGGTAAAAATAGCAAGAAAGAAAGCATGCATCTAGCATCATAATAAAGAACTACTGAGAAAACACATGCTGCATCTCTTTTTTTAATTTTTCCTGGATAGAAAAAGAAATTTTATTAGCAGAGAACAAAGATTACAAATGAGGATAAGGAATCCTCACAAAGAGAGCAAAAATTAACAACTAAATCCTATGTGGAAAAACCATGTATCACTCCCTTTGTAGCTTGGGATAAAGAAGTACCACTAAACAGACCATTAGCACAAGACCGAAAAAAGTAATCTTGCCCCAAATAAAATCATCAGTGACAAGGGAATAATTAAAATAGATAAATCAAATCAACAGCCTGCATACCATACATGACTTAATACATATATAATATTCTAGATAGATAGCTCATAAGAAGCTCGTCAAGCATTAGAAATCTAATATAGAATAATTATAAATCTAACAGGCATAAATCCAAGCATACCTTATCATCAACTTTCTCATATCGCTCCCAAAGAGTATTTACAATTGCCTCATCACCAACATCACTGGAAAAAGTTAATAATCAAACAGAACTCAAGCAAAAGCAAAAGTGAGTGTAAAAGAATTGTAAGGATATAGAGCCATTCATTTGCCTCTACGAAAAGCTTAAGCTTTTGGGAGATGATTCTTGATATAGTATTGAACCTTCGATGAGCAAGTTGTCGAGAGTTCAATACTTGCTGTCTCCATTCTTCTAAATAAAAAATTTGAATTACAACAAAAGGGAGGTGGGCCTATGTACGGCCCACAGTTCAGGCCAAAAGAGCTCGATTAAAGGGCATGTCAAGATATTAAATCATTAATTTGCCTCTATCAACATATCAAGCTTTTGGGAGAAATGGTTCTTGATAAGAATTAAACACAGCTCCCAAATTTATCATTGTGGCTTGTTCTCTTGTAAATTCATCTTTCAGTTTCTCGCTCAATACCCTAGCAATCTAAAACTCATCATTGACAAAACTATTTGATATCCAAAGCTCTCTCAAGGTTTGAATGCTTTGTCTGCATAGCAATTCTTAGCAAGATTAAAACAAATGATTTCCTGCAGATTTGCAAGCCTCCCACTGTCCTATGGAGCAATGCACACCACTTATTTCCACATTGCAAGGCAGCTACCCATCTTTGAAGCAACCTTTTTAGGATTGTTGATGAGCACTGGCTGTGTCCTTTTTCTCTACAACAGTTTTTGATAGTTCAGAAATGATTTGGAATAAGAGGATAGGCTAAAATTGTGTAGCAACATGATACTTTGTTATTATTTGGTTCATCAAGTTAAAGCAGAATGCCCACATCTTTCACGGTGTTGTCTTGCCCATAAACGTGCTTTGGGACAGGTTTATGTTGTAAGCCACCCCGTTTTCTGTTCAGGGTTGTTTTAAGGAGCAGCTATTGCTGACATGACATGCAAATAAATTTGGGCAGCCTTACTGCTTTTCCTAGTTTCCTTGGTAACTTCTGTTTCATTTTCATTCATTTTTTGGTAACTTCAGAATACCTCGTTGGCATATCTGCACCCCAGTTGTTTTAATTATTAAAAAATAAATATGAAACCTGGGGCAAGGTTTACCAGATCTATGCAGTCATTTACCCAGGAAAAAAAAATAGGGTCCACTATATCTTTACATACTCAATTGCAGCATCTAACAACATTATCTTTTCTAACCTCCAGCAACATGGAAGTTACACTGAGATCAATGTCAAATCCAAAATATTCAAAACATAGAAGAGAGTTTAAAATATAAGATTTGTTGCAAAGCTCTAACATGGAAGACACTTATAATAGCATGAAAAGTGGGACATGTTTCATCAGTGTCTTTCCCAAACAGATCAAACATCATACGGATAAAGGATTCAAGAAAGTCCAGGCAGCCATGATACTAGAGGGTAGTATTAATCCAACAGCGGCATACAAAAAGTTGGCAATATCAACAAAGGAATCAAGGGATAAGATTTTCAGAGACATTGTACCAAGCCCACCCCGGAAGTAGAGTCTTGTATTCCCTCACATACATGAATTTCATCTCTATCTCAACCTATTTGAGTGTATGTATGATAACCATCTCAGTCCATATTATCCATCAAGCCCATGCCCTGTTCTCATTAGTTACTCAAAAACTATCACCTATCATACAAGCCATAGAACTAAGTGAAAATGTGATTAACAACAATGATGACAATATTCATTACAGGGGTTCCTTCTTTGGTGCAAACTTAATAACATTTGAACTTATATTATTCTCATGAAGCAGTAATAGAGAATAAACTAAATTAAAACAGTCGATGTCCTTGCCATTGACTAAAGGGCAATGGTTCCAATAAAACAAGTCCATTTAGATCATAACCGTTCACACCCAACTATAAGAAGGGTGACATTTCAGTAAAATCTGAGTCATATCCTCACCACTTGCAAGGCAAGCCCACTGCTATATTCACCACTGTTGCAATTAAGAGCCACCAAGAGTTTCTAACACAATTCAGACTCTATGCACCAGAACACTCAATTAAACAATACATATAACTCCCTTTCCCAAAACTCTGGCCAATTATGAAAGAAGGCAGACTAGACAATTATTTAAACACTCCAAGGACACAAACGGACATAGTAATTTACAAAAAGCTAGCTAATTTAAGCTTGTTGCTTATACATATGAAATAGCACACATTGGACATCAACCTAACTGCAAAGAATAGTTCATTATTCAAATCACCATAATTATATAATAATGCTGTTACCTGAAGCGAATCTTGGGGCCAGGAGGAGAAAACTTTTGAGCCTGAAAACCAGAAGATTCGCCAGTTTGGCCCGTGGAAGATCTTCGGATAAGGTCAGCAACACCTTTAACGATATTCATCCTTCCTCGCGAAGATCCGCTCAAGGTCAATGCTTCATGATCCAATTGAAAGCACCAGCCGCCCTTCTCGGGAGACTAAGTTTCTAGCTCAAGGAACAACGAGTAGGATAAAAGCAATCTAGTTGAGTTGCATAATGCCGAAAATACAAAGATGCATCACGTATAGCAGTACAGTGTCATTACTAACAATGCTAAATCAAGTTCAAGTGCTCAAAACACAAATGCGAAGGAAAAAATATAATAACAATAATAATAACAAATCTACTTAATCTTCGTCACCATGCGATGATCCTTCCTTCAGCTTGCGTTCCAGGGAAGAACGAAGTAAAAACACACATTAACATTTAACACAGCAAAAAAATAAATTGGAGAAAATGACCAGCAAATATCACACTCTCACTTCAACACGTCCCTTTCTCAGCTCAACCAAGCTCAATCCACTCATTAAACATCACTAACATCAAAATTCCTCGAGTTTCTCAAAAAAAGAATGTAGCGCTAGTGAATCGATGCATCTGAATTCCACGAATCTAGCGATTATACGATTCTCGAAAAACAGGAAGAACTCAATTGAAAGCGAAATCAAATGCGAGAATCAAGATGAAGTGTACCTGAATAGACGAGAAGGTGGAGATTTAGGGTTTGTGGATGGAGATCGGAGATAGCGATTTTTCTACTTTGCTTCTTTGTTATTTGTTTCTTTTTTTTAAGAAAATAATCGTGGGACCTTCTTTAATACTGCGTGGTCAATGGAATTAGGATTATTATTGTTATTATTATTATTATTGCAAGAATCAGAAGAAAGCGTGAAAGAGAGGAAAGTGTTGACAAGCGAACCCCGTAAAATTCGATGTTGGCCTGGGCGGGGCTGGGTTGGATTGGATTCCCTCAAAACGATCTTTCCAGCTTTGGGACAGGAAAATGGAAAGAAAATAATACATCTCAACTTATATTTTATTTATTATTAGATTATATGTGAATTTTATTTGAAAAATATTTATATCTAATAAATAAAATGTGAATTAACATTATATCTATGAGTATAAATAATATGACTCAAATAAAAATTATATAAATGAGGTAAGTGCCGTGTGAACCAATAAGGAGAGCAATGTTGATCCCTAGAAAATTCAAGTAGGTAAGAAGCTTATTTTAAGTAATTATATAGCAGTAATTTTAAAAAAATAATTTATAAATAATTTATTTAATATTTAAATATATAATAATAAAAGTATTTTTTTTAGTATTTTAGAAAGTATTTTTTAAGAAATTAAATATTTTAATTTTTTTAAAAATATTAAAAATAACTTTTAGAGAAATAATAAGTTATATACTTAAACAAAATAAAAAGTAGAAATATGACTTTTAATTTTTAAAAAGTTGAAAAAAATGTCAAAAATTATACTATCCAAACAACCCTGAGTGTGTTTGGATTAAGCACTTTAAAAAAATACTTTTATATATTTTGAAGTGTTTCAGGTTGCTTTTAAGAAAAAATAACACTTTTAAGATTACCTTCTAATGAGCGAGACTTAGCCCTAGAAAAACATAAGCATAAGTGGGTTTTAATAAAATCATTTTCAAAAACTATAATTTATTATTATTTATAATTATAATTATATCTTTTTTATTAAATTGTTACAAAAAATTCATTCCTGCTCTCACTCTCACCCATAATAGAACCCACTTCATATACAACTATGTTTCTCTATATATGATCCATTTAGATACTACAAATTATAACTTTCTAATTTTATAGAAGTCAAAAATCATATTTTTATTTTATTTGGTTAAATAACTTATTAAAATTTATTCTTAATGCCTTTTGAAAAACTAAAATATCTAACCTTTTAAGAAATATTTTTAAAACATTAAAATGATCACTTTTACTATTATGTATTTAAATAAAAAATAACTATTATTTCTCAATAGTTATTTTTATATAACAATTTAAATAAGTTATTTACCCAAATGATATCATAGTTTATTGCTCAGGCTTCATTACTTTTTCAAAAGATACAGTCACTTTTCACCTGTGTTTATCAACAAATTATTAGTATTAGTTATGAAGATATTTGCAAGAAAAATAATTGATAAGTTTTGTTGGGGTAGGAAAGTGCCCTAAGTTCATCAACATACATTTGCTCTTTCATATGATTTGGCTATAAAAAGTACTTCTATTCCTTTTTATCCAAACAAACTTATGAATACTTTTAATAAGTAAAACACTTTTCAAATTGTCTATTTAAATATAAAATAATTTTTTCTTAAAAAATAATCTCTACCAAAAAAATTTAAATAAAAAATATTTTTTAAAAGCCAAAAAGTAAATCCACATAGGTTCTTTGTACTTTGGTCCTTGAATTTATAAAGCGCAAATTATATAGATGCCTTCTAAAATTTGGATAAAATTCATCTAGACTTTCTTTTATTTCTTTGTGTGACATTGACCTTTCATATAATATGAAATAAAAAGGAGAATGATATGATAATTTCATAAACTTAGAGAATGACAACATAATAATTTTATGAACTCAAGTCATTAATGATATTATAATAATTTTATAAACTTAGAGACCTTCTAAGTAGATTTTATAAATAAAATAAAGTGATTTAACAAATATTAGGAGATGTTAATGTAATTTGACATTTATGAAATATTTATGATTGGGTCTTTAATATGATGAAGCAGAACATTTTTAAATGTTTGCCTCCATGTAATATATTTTATGAGTTAAGGTGCTGTCAAAGAGAAATTATTGAGTATTATCAGAGAAGAATTCATTTATTCTGTTTCATTTAATAAATAACATATCAACTATTACATTAAATTTGGAGGAAAAATGAAAGATAAAAATAGTCTATAAAACTAATATTTCATTTATTAAATGAAACATGATAAATATATTCTTTTGAGCTAAAAGCACTTAAATATTTCTTGTTGTCTATATTACTGCTGGATCTCCAAATACCAAAAAAGGATATTGTGACTTAAATTAAAACTATCCTTGTTATTTAATCCTTTCACTTCCCTTCTCTTATATATATATATAGGACAAAATTTTCTCTCTTGTATGTACTATTTAATTTAATTTAATAAGAATATAAAAAGTAAAATATAATTACTATTATCTAAATTTTTTAAAAGGGCTAATAATCATTAAAAATAAAATTTAAAAAATGAGCACTTATTAAAAATTAAATGTAATAATATAATACAATATTTAATATATAATATATTTTGAAATTCACAAGTTGATTATCGTCGTGTTTTTTATTTTTGTACCAAAGAGCGTATTTCTATTTAGGATTTTCCTAATGGGTGAGGCATCCCTTAAGGAAATAAAAATATTGAGTTTTAAAAGTTTTCAATGTATTAAAAAATCCATATGGGTAGTTGGTTGGATTCCTTAAATATTTAGTCAAAAATTTGATTCTTAATGATATGTATAAAAAGGGTCTAGTAGCTAGATATTTACCCTTTTATGAGAGTTCTAACCTAAAAATGATTAATCACTACAGCAAGCTAGAATTAGTCATTTATTCTTGGCAGTATTCTTGACCCGCCACCCATCCCTCATTGGCCATAAAACGAGACAGAATTGAGTTAATTTATTTTGGTTATTTGGGTTGAAAGTGTTAACCCGTTCTGATTCATTGTGGGTTTGCCACAAAATGGAGATTAACCCATTTTATTATTTGTATTGGAAATACTAACCCAAATAATAATGGGCTGATAGGCTAATCCAATGCGTTTAACCCGTTTTACTACTCTATTGCCTACTGCAGATTCCCTGAAAATTTTATATATATATATATTACTACTCTTGAATTTCGATTCATAGGGAAACTCATTAGAAACAATATTTTTATTCTCCTAGCATATGGGCCAAGGTTTGCAAGCCCACACAACTCACAAACGTTTGCATATCCATTGGAGCTCTGAGGACCCAAAAAAATCCACTGGAGCTCTAATGCTTGTGGATTCTACGGTAAAATCACTTGCCTTGCAATGAGGGTGATTACGAGTCTGGACTCTGGATTAATTTGATTACCCTAGAACGTGATCCAACCTAATCACAAATATTTAATTGGATCGGATAATTGGGTTAATTTAGATCCAATTAACCAACCTACTATTAGTTAGGTGATGGATGGATACGAAGGTTATGGACAACCAACCTCCAACCAAATAACAATTTTTTTTTCATCATAAAAATAAAATCTTGACAAAAAGGCATTGTTTTGTTTTCCATTAGAAAGATCATCACTCAATAAAACTGAATAATAATTATTTGTTTGGACAGATTTTAAAAAAAATTTATTACGTTTCTTGTATTTTAGTGTACTTCTTTTTTAAGAAAATAAATTTGACTCGCCTTGACATTGCTGCTTTTTCTAACTAAATTCATTTTTATGAAAAATATATATTTTGTTAAAACTCTCCAATTACTAAAAAAAAAATCAAATTGTTCATTTAGAGATAAAGTCTCAGTTTTTATAAAGTTTTTAAAAATTTCTTTTTGTTGATGTAAAAATATTATCATAATTAGAATTTGGTTAGCTCACTTAGGAATCAGTTAAATTAGTTTGCAATGTGAATATGTTGATTGCCTTTCTCTTGTTTTATGTACAAGCGAAATCATGTTTTGGCGTACATATTATGTATTATACACATATCAGCAAATCTCGTATTTCTCTCAATTTTTATTTCTCATTGTTTCTGCAATAAAAAAGACTACTTTTACAATATCATAACCGATTTAAAGAAAACTTTTTAATTCCTATTGACAAAAAACTATTGAATATTTTCAAATGTAATTTTATTAGTTGTTGAGTGATATATATCATATTGTATAACTTTGTATACATGAAAACATTTATTTAATTCAGATTAGTTATGCCTGAGCAATAAAATATTTCCCATCATCAATCATCACTTCATCCTCATCCCTCTCACATCACATACACAACTAGTATTCTCATATATATTGTTGCAGTAAGTTTTTATATTTTTACTCCATGACACTGAATTAAATATGGAAAATAATTAATTAACCAATGAGAATTGACTTGATCATCTGATTAATTTTTTCATGCATTGTCATAACTTGGATTTAATTCTCATATTATTCCCATGATAGGTCAATTGTAAGATTTGTAAACTTTTATTGGCTCTAGAGGCATATCTTGACCTTAAATTGAGACATATTTTTCTCTAACTTATTTTTTTTGTTATAAAAGAATAGAGAGTAATTATTGTAGGAGAGTGGTTGACTTTGCACTTTCTCATATACATATAAAATCTATCTTAGTTACTTTATAATATATTCTATATATTATTTGAAAATGGTCATATTTTTCATTTATTATATCATTAGGGGTTTTTACATATAATTTTATGGCTTCTGAAGTATATTTATTATTTATATTCATTGCAAAATTATGAGAACAATTAAAGAAAACTAGTCCATCATGACAATTACTTTCTAAGGTAGCTATTAATAATCTTCAATTTTTTTAAACCTTATGTCCCTTAATATCATTAATATGGGAGTATTTACTCCTATCTTAAAATTTGATTTTCCTTAACTTGTATTAATCTTAAATGTACAAAATTAAATCCTTGTTCTTTATGCTCTCTTATCTTTTCAACTTCTAATATAACTATATTCTAACATATGTCATATTCTAACATATGAATTTCTTCATCTCTTTGTTGCCAAAAGATCTAACTTTTATATACTTCATTTTTCTAACTATTGGTATAGACCAATTATGTAACATTTCTTCTATTTTTGTTATTTGTAATTCTGACGAAGAGCTATTATTGTTATTGGATGTTGAAGCTTCTTCTTTATTTGTTCTTACTACTATCTCATTATTTCTTCCTAAGTTCAAATTACTTAAAGTTCTAGGAAGACTGCCATTAATCTTATCAGAGTTTTATGCTACGGGACCACCCTAGCTAACCAACCTTTACCGCCTCACTTAGAACTTACTCGGGACCACTATCTGGGTTGACCAACGTATAAATGACTCTCACCGCTACAGGAGACTTTGAGTTCAACTAATAAACAGAACTTACTTAGAAAGATAAGAAATAGAACTTAAACAAAAAAATAACTCAACAATATAAAACACAAATTCAAAAAAAGGTTGTATCCAGATCAAAACCTAAGTCTCTCCCTTCAACTTAGGCTCTAATATAAGAGCCAGAATAGGAAGAAGAAATTACTAGTGAAGAAGAAAAAACAATAGATAATAAAATCTATCAATTAGATAAAAACTCATCATAAAAATCAGAAATAGAGGAAGATGAAAGTTATTGCTTAGGACCAGGTTTATGTAATTGTGAAAGTTGTATAGAAAAACTTTAAATATTTTAACAAGAGACCAAACAGCAACATTAATATCAATAATAGACAAATTAGAAGACTCACCATTAAGAAATGAATTCTTATAACAATTAAATGAATTAATTACAAAAGAAGAAAACCATCGAGAAGAAATAAGACTAGTAGAAATAAAAGAAGTTTATAAAAGGTGTAAAGCCCCTAAAGAATCAATTACAATAAAAGATTTATAAAATGAACTTAAAACATTAAAACAAGAAATTTTAGAGTTAAAACAACAAAATATTGCATTAGAATTTAGATTATTAAAACTAGAAGGAGAACAAATTATAAAAGTATAAAATTCAAAATCAGGAACTATAAAAGAAATTGAAGAAGCTGAAAGTTCTATACCTCTTATTAATATATTAAGCTTAATGACCACTCATAAATAGTGGACAAAGATTACTCTTATTGTAAAAGAGGAAAGATTTGAGTTAATAGCCTTATTAGATTCAGGCAAGACATTAATGCTATACAAGAAGGAGTAATACCAACTAAATATTATGAAAAGATAATGAAGAGTTTCAAAGCAAGCATAGGGGATTAAAAATAAATTATAAGCTTTCAAATGCAAAGATTTGCAAAAAGAATATTTGTTTTACAACATCTTTTGTATTGGTAAAAAATATTATGAATACTATAATATTAGGAACCCCTTTTATAATTCTTTTACATCCATTTTGGACAATAGAAAAATGAGTAGAAACACATGTAGTACGAAAAACCCCAATCATCTTTGAATTTGTAAAGCCACCCAAAAAGAAAGAATTAAATCTGCTACAAGAAGCTTCAATATCAAGAGAAAAATTAATATGAACATTAATAGACCAAAAACAAAAATAGATTAACTTGTTAAATAGGGAAATTCATTATAAAAGAATAGAAAAATAAATAAAAACTCCTAAAATACAAAAGATAATAAAAGAATTTGAAGATAAAATAGAAAAAGAAATCTGATAACAATCCAATGGCATTTCATCATAGAAAAATACATGAAATATCTTTACCATATGAAGAAGGGTTTAAAGAAAAGATATACCAACCAAGCCAAAACCAATACAAATGAATGAAGAATATTTGAAATATTGTAGACAAGAAATACAGAAATATTTAAAAAAATGATTAATAAGACCTTCAAAGTCTTCTTAAGTTGTTCAGGATTTTATATTATGAAAGCATCAAATTAGAAAGAGGAGCCCAAGATTAGTAATTAATTACAAGCCATTAAATAAAGTTTTAAAGTGGATTAGATATCCTTTACCTAATAAAAGTAATTTAATTAAAAGATTAAATAATATCAATATATTTTCAAAGTTTGATATGAAATCAATATACTATCAAATATCTGTAAAAGAAAATGATAGATATAAAACTGCATTCCTAGTCCCTTTTGGACATTATGAATAGAACATAATATTTCAAGGACTTAAAAATGCTCCAAACGAATTTCAAGAAATTATGAATGACATCTTCTATCCATACATGAAATTTTCTATTGTGTATTTAGATGATGTTTTGATATTCTCTAAAGGAATTGATTAGCACATACAACACTTAGAGAAGTTTATTGAAATCATAAAAGAAAATGGATTAGTTATATCCGCTAGAAAGATGAAGATATTCCAAATAAAAGTAAGATTGTTAGGATATGAGATTTATCAAGGAACAATTACCCCCATTAAAAGATCAATAGAATTTACAACGAAATTTTCAAATGAAATAAAAGATAAAAAATAATTATAAAGATTTTTAGGATGACCCAATTATGTTGCAGACTTCATTTCTAATATGAGAACCATTTATGCCCCTTTGTACAAGCGTCTTAAGAAAAATCCTCCACCGTGGGATGAAGAGATGAGTCAAACATTTAAAAAAGTTAAAAGTATATTAAGAGCCTCCCATGTTTAGGAATACCAGACCCTCTGCATTATTAATAGTTGAAACTGACGCATCTAACCTTGGTTATGGTGGTGTTCTCAAACAAGTTCTTCCAGGATCAATAAAAGAACAAGTTGTCAAATATCATTCAGGTATTTAGCATCCAGCTCAACCAAAGTATTCAACAATAAAGAAGGAAATTTTATCTATAGTGCTACGTATCACAAAGTTTCAAGATGATTTATTTAATAAATTTTTTTTAGTACGAACGGTGGAAACTCCCAATGTCTTATAAAAAGATGTAAAAAATCTTATTTCAAAACATATTTTTAGAAGATGGCAAGCACTTTTATTATGTTTTGATTTTAAAATCATACATATAAAAAGAGATAAGAATGCTTTTCCCGACTTCCTTACAAGAGAATTTTTGTAGGGCTCTACCCAAAATGAATAAGAAACCAAATACAAGAGATAATTATGGTCTCCCGTTGGATCATAACAAGCAATTTGTACAAGCTTCACCATCAAAGCCTATGACTATGTCACATGGTAGTTAAAAGCTCTAAAGATATCAGTAAAATCTCTATTGAAATATCATCACAAAGTACATTTGTAGCACCTTAGCCTTTAAAGCTATCGAATTTATTTACTACCAAACTAACATATGAAGATTATCCTTATATTGAAAAACCCTAATCTTTATTAGTTTTACCCGTAAAAAAGAATGATTCACTTTAGATAGAAAAATCATGTACAAGCATATCTTCCCAAAACCCTTTCACTATGTACCAGTCCATCCACAAAAAACCTGAGTTTTTTATGAGTTTATTTTAGTTGATACTGAGTCCATACAAGTAACTCATATACCTGATAAAAAAGACCCAAGCAAAATATCCCATTCCAAGATGAATATTTTGAAAATCTTAACCCTGAGAGATTGGAATCTTCTTTCCAAGTAAGAGAATTAACAGAAAATTGAGCCCTCACATTATAATTGTTTTGATTATATAGAAGCCTAATATTATTATATTATACTTCTCTCTAACCCCATTCATGGTTCTTGTGGTTTAGAAAAGGAATTTCTTTGTACTTTCCAAAGTGGTTCCTCAAATGGTTTATAAACTTCGACCAATACAAGCTATTTTTTCAAAAAAAGCAGCCATGAGATATGAATATTTTAAAGCCAAAACCTCATTTATTTCATAAATGAAATTAATATCATTCATAGCCTCTTAAGGAGTAACTTGGATTATGTAATGGGAATATGATTCAAGCAAAGATGGCTGAAGATATGAGCATTCAATACCTGATCAAAGTCATTAAAGTAAGATGGTGGGGACTTTTTGAGTTAAAATTAATCAACAAAAGTACCATTGAAGTGTGGTTATCATACTCACACAATAAGAAGAATAGTCATCTACAAAGCCAAGCATCTTCAAGAAAATTTAATAAAGCAAAATTTGAAAAATAAACACAATTTTTAGCTCAGAAAAACAGCTATTAGCAGGCCTTAGGCGGCCATGTCAGAAGAAGAAATGCACAAAAAATTAAAAGCTATATCGTCCAAATCAGAAGCGGACAAAGATATCAATTCAAGCCCGGGTCATTATTTTGAAGATAATGAAGACCAAGTACAACTTTTGAAAAGAAGAAGTGTCGGGAGCATCTCGCACAATAAAAGAAAGTCAAGACAAAAATTATCACCTCTCAATAGTAAAAGAAGATGATAATGGAGAACCGTAAAAGCAAGGGTTATCCAAGCCAAAGCCTACTCTTAGTATAGATGAATTATCAATGTCCTTCAATACCTACTCTCTGCAAGCATGCATAATTAGCGTTCTTCAAATAGGAAAGGAAAAAGAGTGACAAGATGAGTTGTTTGTCTCTTAGTCATGTTTAGTTACGGGTCATTATTGTAATAGTAGGATAATGTAATAGGTTTTAAATAAAAAGGTTAGAAATTTTTTCGAACTAAAAGGGTGTTGGTTACCTTTCTGTCATTCAGGTCCTAAATTTCGCTAAGTCTGACCCTACACACCCTTGGAAGGCTATATGATAGAGCTATATTCTTAGGACCAAAAGTCCGGTAATTGTTCCCTAGAGAAAAATGAGTTGAAGAGGGATTTTTAACGAATTTTATGAAACCCTCAAGTACTTCATTTTTAGCTTGCAAGTTTATAAAATCGTAAGATTTTTCGAATTTGAACTAAATTGTTGGGATTTTGATTTTTCTAATATTTTATTTGAATCCAAATAGGGGTATTTCCCTATTTACATTTATGTTTTAAAGTTAATTAACTTAAAATTAAGAAATGTAAATAAGTGAGTAGTGAGATAGTAAATCCAATACATACTAGTATTGGAGCATCTGAGCTTCTGGAGACCGCCCATGCGGTCTTATGATAGCCCAGGTGGTTAACAGAGAGTGAATTGTCTGGAGCTTCTAGAGACGCCCAGGCGGTAACGGAGAGTAAGTCGGTGCGCCAAAGTGGCAGGGACGCCCAGGTGGTGAACGCAAACATAAAAACCCCATTTTGGTCAGACCATTCAGACATACCCACCTCCCCCAAACTTCTCTCAACTTTGAACAAGCACCTCTTCCAACCCATCTTTCACTCATAAAACTCCATTTTCTTCCAACTCTTTCAAGTTTAACTTATAATCTTTAATCCTCTAAGCTTAAAGGTATGTTATTTTGCTAGTTTTGCTTCATTTCCTTCAAGTTTTTTTAGCTCAAGGGTGGTTCTCCATGCTTTCTAAGAAAGAGAGGTTCTCTATCTTGTTAGAGATGGAATTTGAGTATTTAGAGGTTTTAAAGGTTGATTTAGAGTTCTATTGCTTTCATGACAGATATTGCTGTCATTTATGTTCCCAAGAGTTCTGTTGGTGTAATTCCTTCTCTGTTCAACCCTCCAGGTGAGTGGGTTCGCATCTTGTAGCCTCTATGTTGTTCATTATACTTATTTTCATGAAAACTATAATCCACTACTTGGCTTTAGAGATTCCTATAAGGATTTGATATTTATATTGGATTATGTAGTTTGAATGGCCAAGTTTTAGAGCATGAAAGATATATTTAATAAAACTCAGGGACCATAGTTGTTATACTGATATTATGCTGATTTGATGATACATGCGATTGATAGAGGTTTTTATGCTTATTTCAATGGATTCTGAACTGGTCTATGTATATGTATTATATTTATAACCTGATATGAAGTTTAGAGAAAAATAGAACTTTGATGCAAACTTGCTATTTGAAGCATGATATAGAGTTTTTGAGTTTATGACAAGTTGGATGGATTGAAAGGTGTTTTAGATATTGAACCAAATGGTTTTAGAGCCTGATTCTTCATGAGGTTCAAAACGTTGATGACTACATATTTTGTGGAGATATGAAATCATAATGTCTACAGAGGGTGATCCCTTGGATATGATTGCTCAACCAGTTATGCTAAGGTCAACTGTTAAAACCAGATAGATTTAGAGCTCAGTGAACTAAAAAGTTTTTAAGGATTTTTAGATTGATTTATAATAGCTGGAAAAATAGGCTGCATGTTAACGACAATAATATCCGTTAACCTTAGTACCAAGTATGCCTAGGCCAAAGATAACAGAAAACACATGTTCTTCCCTTAGCCCATGTTGGGGGAAGGAATGAAGTCTAGAGGGTGGAGCCCGTCTACACCCTAAACAAGTCTAGGAGGGTGGAGCCCATGTGACACCCTTAGACTAGACGTCTCAGACTAAATATCACTGTTTTCTCTAGGAGCTACTACACTATGATTTTTGTGACTGGGATAGGAAAGTAAATTAAAGAAATTCCTTTTATTGAGTTATGAAATGATAATTTGAATATATATATATATATATGTGTGTGTGTGTGTAGGTACATGTAATTATGTAAGACCTTGCATATGATTAATGTTATTATGACTCCTTTCATGCATTGTTCCTTTGGTGGCCCATGAAAGGGGGTTTAGGTGAGGGCTCACTCACTGAGTTTTGGTATCAAAACTCACCCTCTCATTTCTCTTATCTTTACAAATAGAACCATTGCTGCCAGTCCTGAGCAGTAAAGAATCAGACGGTAAGCTTCACCGGGTGAGGCATGTATTCTATGTTGTTTAAAGTGCTCTAGTATATTGGGGCGGGTGGACCGTACTGCATGATTTAAGTTTTGCATGTATATGTTGTGTTAAATTGTATTATAAGATTTTGTTACTTATAGAGATTTGTATATGAATTTAGACATCTAAAACGGGATATGAGACTGAAATTTGGAAAATGATGACTATATGTTTTAAAGACAGATGATTTGTATGTAGAAAAGATTTTATAACTTAACCAGTTTTAAAAT
This sequence comes from Dalbergia oliveri, assembly GCA_030441495.1. Lineage (NCBI taxonomy): Eukaryota > Viridiplantae > Streptophyta > Magnoliopsida > Fabales > Fabaceae > Dalbergia > Dalbergia oliveri. The sequence continues at coordinate 13,214,665 of JAMLFY010000003.1, read as the reverse complement.
ATTACGGTGCATATAGAGGAATCCAGGTCACGAGGTTTATGTGGAAGGATTTCTCACATGCGGTCACGTGCCCAGGTTAGTCGTCGTGATAGCACCTCTGTAAATAGAGTCTTGTAACCAAAAGAAAGTCATTTGGAGAAAAAATTCGGAAAAAATCAAAAAGCTAGCCATAACTCACTATCAAAAAAACCTTGTATCAACCTTTACTTGTATAATTTCTAGCATTCAATAAAATCTTCGAAGTTTGCAAGTTTACAAGAAAATATTTGTAAGTTTTCATACTTATAAAAGTTTTTATGATTCCTTTTTATATACTCAGAATTACAAAAAGAAGATTGTTAAAAAAAAAAAAGTGTTAGAAACTATTGAAGAATTTGAAGCCTATTCTTTCCTAGGAGATGAAATTTTATTAAATCAGTTATATGATATGATTTTATCTCTTGAGAATAATTTAAAGCGTATATAAAAAGAATGGACGTTTAAGTCATGCCTAAATATTTCAATATATTACGAAAGTTTACAAGTGCTAGCTGTATAATAACTTTGTATTTTATTATGACTACTCTATCTATATAATCTTTCCATAACAATCCTACCCACTCTGGCTCTAATACTAGAACCAGAATTCAAGGAAGAAGAAATTACTAGTGAAGAAGAATAAGCAATAGATAATGAAATCTATTAATTAGATAAAAACTCATCAAAAGAATAAAAAATAGAGGAAGATGAAAGTTACTCTTAGGACCAAATTTATGTAACTGTAAAAGTTGTATATGAAAAACCTTAAATATTTTAAGAAGACCAAACAGCAACATTAATATCAATAATAGATAAATTAGAAGACTCACCATTAAGAAATGAATTCTTACAACAATTAAATGAATTAATTACAAAAGAAGAAAACCATCGAAAGTAATAAGCAGTAAAAATAATAGAAGTTTATAATAGGTTTAAAACCCTAAAGAATCAATTACAGTAAAAGATTTATAAAATGAAATTAAAACATTAAAACAAGAAATTTTAGAGTTAAAAAAGCATATATGTATATATATGTATCTAAGATACAAGCTTTTTCTAAAATCTGTTTTTATCCTGTTGAGTTATTTCTTTATTTAAGTTCTGTCTCTTATCTTTCTAAGTAAGTTCTGTTTGTTAGTTGAACTAGAGTCTACTATAGCGGTGAAGCGTTTATACGTTGGTAAACCCAATAGTGGTCCAAAGCAAGGCTTAAGTGAGGCGGTAAAAGGATTAGTCAGCTCAGGTGGTCTTGTAGCATAAAACTCTGATAAGATTAATGACAACTTTCTTAGAACTTCAAGTAATTTGAACTTAGGAAGAAATAATGAGATAGTGGTGAGAACAAATAATGAAGAAGCTTCAACATCCAATAGCTATAATAGCTCCTTGTCAAAATTGCAAATAGCAAAAATAGAAGAAAGATTACATAATTGGTCTATACCAATAGTTAAAAAAAATGAAGTATATAAAAGTCAACACTTTTGGTAGTAAAGAGATGAAGAAATTCATATGTTAGAATATAGTTACCCAGGAACAAGTAATAATAATATAATAAATATATTAGAAGCTGAAAAGATAGGAGAGCATAAAGAACAAGGGTTTAATTTTATAAATTTAGGATTAATACAAGTATCAGCAAAACCAACTTTAGATACGAGTAAATATTTCCATATTAATGATATTAAGAGACATAAGGTCAAAAAAATTTGAAAATTCATTAATTGCTACCTTAGAAAGTAATTGTCACGATAGAACAGTTTTCTTTAATTGCTACCCTAATTTTGCAATGAATATAAACAATGAATATACATCACAGGCCATAAAATTATATGTAAAAATCCCAAATGATATAATAGATGAGAAATATAAATCTTTTCAGATAATATATAGAATATATTATAAAGTAACTAAGATAGATTATAATTTTAGACATTTAAGATAATCTCCAAGAGATGAAACCATATTGGTACAAGTAAACTTAAGAAAAACTACCGTACAAGTTCCTAAGAAACTAAAGCATTCATAAGTTGTAAAACATGTCCCAGAGGAATGGTTATTAGAAGATGTAGTAGAACAAGCAAGAATTGAAAATACCCAGATAAGAGAAATAATTTAAGAAGAAAACAATATAAGGTTAATAATGAATAGATCAGCATCTGTAAAAGTATGAGAACCCCATATATATAAACCTGAATCACATAGATATTCAGTAGATGGCTCAACCATCAACATAGATATAAGAGGAATTGATAACAGGTAAAGTAAGAGTAGCACCCTAGTTTATGAAGATAATACCCAGGACTCTCCAACAACATAACAACTATTAAATGTATTAACTAAACAAGAACCTTTTAAAATTGATAAAGAAAAAAGGATAAGAGTAGATTTTGAAGCTAAGTATAATAAAGAATTAAGAGAATGGTTTTTTTGGAACTTTTAGTAAAAAAAAATCAAAGAAATTAGGAAAATATTTTATCAATATATCAAAAATAACGAGATTAATTTATATTTCTTTGATTGGTTAAAAAATAATTATGATAATAAAAAGGTAAAAGAAATTTGTCCTTTAGCAAAAATTACATCTACCTGGAAAATAGCCTAAGGAAAAGTAATAGAACTAGAATACCCTCCAAAAGAAAATGCAATAATAAAAGTTTCAGAATAATCCTGAAGTGGAAATAGCTCGCCTAAATATACTAGCTTAGAAAGAAATATGGAAAAGAAAGATATTAAGAAGATTCATTAACAACTAAATTATTCAAACGTAATGTTAGACATCATGAGTAGGCAACTAGGAAGAATTGAGAGTAACATAGAAAGCAGTAGTAATAGCACTAGTATAAGTAAAAGCTATGTAACTCAAAAACTAATAGAAACTCCAATATACAAAATAAGTAGTAATTTTGAAATCTTTAAGCCTAAAATGACAATTGAAGTAGATATAGAAGATATCAAAAAGAAAATTAAGAATTTAACTATAGGGAAAAAAGCCAAAAATACTTTAGAATTAGAAATAAATTAAGTAATAGAAGAAATAATTATCCAAAATTATGAAATTATTATACAAGACCTATACTAGCTGATTAAGTTTTGAAGAAAGAAGTCAAATGATACAAAACTCCTTTAGTGGAACAGATTTAGAATAATGGAATCTAGATGGAATGAGTGAACAAGCTATATTAGATCTTACGTGCCAAATAGCAATGACCAAGCCTATAAGTCAAGAAATATGCAAGAAGCTAATCAGCAAAAACTATAGCTCACGGTTTTACATGACAATTAAAAGAATTGTGAGATAATTTCCTAATCCAAGATGATAGAAATACCATACTTACTAGTGTAAAACAAGAAGGTGTAACTATAGTATCAGATGCAATAACAACTTTAATCTTTTCAATAATTAAAAGCTTTATAGGAAATCCAAGCATATTTAGAGAGAATGGGAATTCATTTAATTAATTTAAGATGTTCAACTATGTCTGATTATAGATGGTACAAAGATGTGTTTATGTGTAATACCTAGTGTACACGTGTCAGGAGACAAGTTCTCTACGGCCTAGGGTTTGGGACCTACCTATGTTGTCAGGTTAGGAATCTCACTAAGTTTGGATCCTACATCTCCTTAGAGAGCTATATGTTAGAGCTACATTCTTGGGATCAAAAGTCTCGGTAATTGTTTCAAAGAGGAAAACAAATTAAAGAACCATTTTTAACAAATTTTATGAAATCTTTAAACGTTTCGTTTTTTGCCTACAAGTTTAGAAAATTTGAAAGATTTATGGATTTGAATTAAAATCCAAAATTTGAATTTTGATTAGTTATGTCATGACCTCTCAAATGTGGGCACGTGAGAATCTCATCCCACGTAAGCCTTCTGGGTGACGTGACTCTTTAAATGCATAATTTATCATAATATAACACTTAAAAGATGATTTTTTTCTTCTAAATCAATAATTGTTTCTCTATTTAAAACATAATATTTAATATTCAAGCTTTGAAAACTATTTTCTAATTCGTTCTGTAAATTTTCAAAATCATAAACTAATCCATTCTTAAACTCTGGAAATACATAGGGAAAATACATAAACTTTCAAAATAGCTACAATGTCTCAAAATATATGCGTGGTTAAGTCCTCCTGCAAACTTGAAGGCTACAACTAACAAAAGCCTAAACTAAGCCTTACAACAATGTAAAGCTTACCAAAAGGTAACTGCAACTCCTGGACCTGGTCGAAACTCTTTGTACTTGCCGCTATGAGAGAAAGGGAGAGGGGTGAGTCAACGGACTCAGTGAGTGAACTCTCACTTATCACCACATGGGACAACCAAAGAACAAATATATATATATATATATATATATATATATATATATATATATATATATATATATATATATATATATATATATATATAATGCAATATACATGTAACAACATAAATCATTTGATATTTACATACATAGCTAGCTAAGAATTTTTCATTCCATAAATTCATGAACAAGCATTTATAAACTCATAATCAAACATGAAATCATTTAACTTATAATGAAAAACAGGATTGCTGAATAAATATATATATATAATAACTAAAGCTAAAGTCCTGAAGTCCCTGATGGACAAGCTTACCTAACCAGGTCCCATTTTTGTAATTGTTGGGGGCAATATTGTCCTAGAGATAACTTGGTACCAAGGTTAACGATCTCAACGTTAACTAACTGTCTTTTCCTGTTCTCTTCGTCTAAACTAGTTTGACAAAAAGAAAACTATAGCTAAAAAATGGGTACTCCCTGGCAAAGTAGAACCCTAAATTATTGGTGATTATTAGAGTTATATGACTCAGAGCTTCCAGAGTTTCGAAAGATTTTAGATTTGAATGATTTAATGTATATTAGAGATATTATGATTTCAAGAATAAAGTAATTATATGATAGAGCTTTAAACCCAGAAAAGAGCCTAGAGAGAGTTTTAAAGAAATGACTAATTTATAATCTAGAGACTAGATGGTAGCTAAAGAGAAACAACAAGTGAGTTAAGCTAGGAAAACGATCGTTAACCTTTGTATCAAGTTGTCCTGAGAGGACAATCTCATAAAGCAGAAAATGGAACCTGGTTAGGTGTCCAATTTGGATCCAGAGACCAGAGATTAGAGAAATTTTTATGTCATGGTTGACATGCATAACCAGAAAATATATATTTTGTTATGCAATGCATAACTAGAGATCCCTATTTATCTATTAGAGTGCTGTTATTTATGTTTTAAAAGTATTGATGTTTTAGAGAGTAATCGATTTAAGAGCTATGATGTATATGTACAAAAAATGATTTATCGACAAAGTAAGAATTTAGAGATGTTTTCTATGAATTTATAAATATAGAGATATCTTTCTATATAGATATGCACATAACTATAAAATGATTTATGTTGTTGCATGTATATTGCATTATGTATATATGTTCCTTGGTTGTCCCATGTGGGTGATGGGTAGAGTTTCACTTAGTTGACTCACCCCTCTCCATTCCTCTTCATAGTTGCAGGTAAAGATATTGTTAAGCCTTCATTTGGCAACAAATTGTTCTTTGTGGTGAGTCTTACTTTGGAGTAAGGCTTAGTTTAGAGTCTTGTTGAGTAGAGTGCTCCAGGAGATGTGGATTTGAGTCATGCATAGATTTTAGATTATGTATTTAATTTCAATATTTGAACAATCATGTATATGATTTCAGTTTACAAGTATGAAATTGAAATTATAGATTTTGATTAAAGACATGTGTAAGCTAAAGATGAAATTATGATTCAGTTCATAAGTTAAATTAATTTTTAGAGTATAATTAATATGTTATTAGAGCTTCATATCTCAAGTATTTTAGTTATATAATTTTGATATAAAGTTTAAATAGATATTTAAATGAAACCATGATTTCAGAATAAAAGTATATTATTTTATGCATATAGAAAGACTCAGAGGTCACGAGCTTACATGGGGATGAGATTTCTCACGTGTCCACGTTCCCTTGTAGATCGTGACACTTTTCTAGGAGATGAAATTATATTAAATCAACTATATGATATGTTTCTATCTATAGATAATAATTTAAAATGTGTAGAAAAAAGAATGAATTGTTTAAGTCATTGTTAAATATACCCTTTATATTTCAACTAAAGAAAGTTTACAAGTGCTAGCTGCATTACTACTCTATATTTTTCTATGACTACCCTCTAATGACCCATATATATATATATATATATATATATATATATATATATATATATATATATATATATATATATAGGTTGTGCATGATTGCATGTATGTAGAAAACTAAAGAAAGCATCGAATAAAATTTTAGATCTGATAAATACCAACACCAGGTTTGTGGCTTTTTCCCTTCTTACCCTTGTCCTTTGGTATCTTGGTCCCAAGTGACTTTTTCTTTTTCTTAACTAGATATTTATCCCCTGTGTTACATGAATTTATTAATTTCTTTAAAATATTTTGAATTAGAATATCTTTAAAAGAAATTTGTATTAGTGTTTAAAAATTAAATGTTATGACAATATGTTCAATCTTTTAATTATTTTACACACTACTAATAATAATTTTAACGTATATCTACCTTAATGTCACATGTTATTGTCTAATTAAATGCAACATAATATTTACTTGATAACTAGTTTAAGAGTAAAAATATTTTATCTTCCTATTATGAAAATAATTTTAAGTTTACATTTTTGGAAACTTTTTTATCAAATTAATTATTAGAAACTTGAATAAAAAAAATTATGTTATTATAAGCTAATAGAATAATGTATTTATTTGAATTTCAACTGTAAAAAATTCATAGATAAATTATTAATATTGTTATATGCAATTAAATAATTAGTATGGGAAACTTTTTTTTTTTTGAGAATGTTAATGTTATGTCTTTCTTTAAACTTGATTATTATTTTTTAAGAAATTAAAAAAGTTTTATTTATATTTTTTAAAAAGGTTAAGTAGATCAACTCTTAAAATTAAAAGAAATTATGTTACCGTAAACTAATAAATTAAGTATTTGAGTATTAATCTAATTATATTTAAGGATAAAAAATTAATATTGTTACTACTTGAATGATGTTCAATAGTTACAGATTAGATTACTTTTCTTTTTCTTTTTGTGTGAGAAATAGAGTTAATTTTAACTTTTTACAAACTTTGGTTTCCTAATTTTTTTTATTTTTATTTTCATTTTTAAAAGTAATTTTTAGGGTTTAGGGTAAAAACATATTTATTTTGATTGTATGTTTTCTATGTCCAAACAATGAAAACATTAACAACACATTTTGTTTGTTTATTTTAAAGAAATTTAGGGTTTGTTTGATTTGAGTTTTGTTTCAATTTTCTAGTTTTTAATAATTCAAAGGAAAACTAAATGAAAATTGAAATTTATAGTTTTCAAATTTTCATTTTAAAAAAAAAAAGTGAAAATTAAAACCCTGCAAAGCCTTAAACATTAAAAAAATACTTTTCTATGAAGTTTTTCAATAACATCGATGGGTGATCTTTGACTCTTTGGCTAATGAAAATAACATGTTTGACATTGCCAATTATATATATATAAAAAAAAAAGCAAAAACTCCAAACTTTGGTTTCCAAAATTTTTTTGTACACTTATTTCATAATTTTGTTTTCAAAAAGACTCTGTATTTCCAATTTTTTTACAAAATTAATTTATTTATAGTAAATAAATATATATTTATTATTAGTAAATATTAGTAAATATTTTTTGAAATAAAAATAAATATACATACTAATATATTGACAATGAGATAACATATTAAGATATTCCATCATTATATTAGAATTCAGATACAAATTCTTAATAGCACAAATCCAAATTTGTGATACGTGAGATGAACAACATCATAGATAAATTACAATACAAATTCATTAGAATAATACTATTGATTATATCAACTAATACATATTTTTCATTGTTGAAGGTTCAACAAAGAGATATTATTGGTACCTTGTATTTCAGCAAAACTGCAAAGGTAGATTCTAATTAAAATTAAGAAATGTCTAATTAGCACATAAAGTCAAACAAAGATTCAATTGAAATGATAGAAACTCAAAAATAGAAAAAAGAGAATATCTTAAAAACAATCTTGAACTCAAAACTTGATAGATGGCTACGCAATCTTCTCATAATGCCCTTGGCTATGGCTTCTTGCAGTGACTGGCGCTAGAGTAGCGGTCTTATGGTGTCAGACTCAATGGCACAACATTGGAATCGAAATCAAAATAGGACACTTGAGCCGGTTAAATATCAGTTTTAATTTTTTCCTTGAAAATGAACAAAACAAATTATCATTTTTCATTTAATAAAAACAGATTGCTCATTAACCAAAAAATAAATAAAAAAAGATGGCTCAAAAACAACTCTCAAAATGAGAGGAACCAACAAAGATACACATAACCATGTCTATGAAGATATCTATAATCTAAAATCTATCTAGAACCAATACAAATATATCAAATAATATGAAAAAGAATCCAAGAAAACACCACTAGAAACTATACTGTCAAAATAAAATACCAAAAGAAAAAATGATAGAGAACCAAAGCAAAGAGTCCACTGGCATCCATGCTATCCAAGTATCCAGGCAGCGTAAAAACCAAGGAAATCATCATCTTGACAATATCTGCTGCAATAAAAACTTATTATGAAACATCGAAATACCAAAATGTACAGATCATACCATGTATTTTGAATAGCTAGCTCTAAAAGAAGGATAGGGAAAACCCCAGCTGAACAACCAAATAAAAGGTTCAGTGCAAACATATAAATTATAGACCTCCAAATAATGAAACGTAAACATACATGAGGACAAAAATGAAAAGTAAATAATGAATAATACAAAATATGAAACGTTTCAATTCCTCGTTGCACTGCTTCAGCGCTATCATTCAAATACCTAGTTGCTACATTCAATTGGTAGTTTATGAAAAGTTTCAATTGCTAGTTTTTTTTTTTTGCTTTTTTGGTCGTGATCATCGCTAGCTACGTTTCAATTGAGAGTGTAGTCAGTTAGTGTGTGATGAGAGGCTATCATAAACTAGTTAGTTTGTATTAATTAAGAGTGCAGTCAGTGCAAACATTCAATTCCTAGCTGCTACGTTCAATTGCTATAGTTTATAAAAGGTTTCAACTGCCATTCATTGCTAGCTAATTTGTGTATTATAAACAATAGATATATAATATATACTGATGATATATAATATGGTCCAAAGATTAATGCTTTGTTAACTTATATCAACGGATAAGGCTAACCAGATAGTAGAAGTGTATCGCGTATTATGCATTTTGTTACATTCAATAAGTGTAGTTAAATGCCAAAAAAAAAAGGGACTAAATGTCTGTAGTTTTGGTCACATTTACAGAAAAATATGGTTAAATTTATTCACCATATTTATGATGTTTTCAGCCATATTTAATAATGTGACTAAATGTCATATATGTAGTACACCTTATTTTAGTTGGTGTACTGTAACCAAAACCTATATCAATATATAATATGTAGTCATTTAAAAGAGTGAGAATGGAACAAAGTTTTCTCAATAACGCTATATATTAAACCTGTTTATAATATATTCAACTAAAAGTCTACGCATAATGTATTAGGAATTTTAAAAATTTAGCTACTTGCTTTAGTAGAGTCAAAAGTAGTTTCCTCAATTATGAATCCTCTGGGTGAAACCAACAACGTAAGTAATTAGAGCAATAGGGTCCCCATGGTGGCAATCCAAGTTCTATGGTAAATTATATAGGTCCTGATGAATATGTTGCCTTTATTTTACATAACATACATTTGTAATCGGTTTCACGTTTCAGGTTCACATATAGCATTTGTTAGTAAGTGGCAAAAAGAGACTTTTATCACACAAAAAAAAGAAAAGAGAGAGAGAGAGGAGTTAGAGAAAGTTGCACCAAATATATCAGAAAATAATTTCTCCCAGGTGCTTGAAGAGTCATTGGTTATAGTCCACGTTGCGGTTACTACTTTCGGTCATGGTTATATGTGTAGTTGTATACTTTCCAGTATTGTTAACGTATATTGGATTTGTTCCATATAAAATAAATATAAAATACTATTCACGTATATGATACTATTCATGTATATGATACTATTCATGTACACGGTCCTGTTCACATATATGGTACTATTCAAGTGGAAAAAAATTGATGTCTAGTAGAGAATAGGTCCAGGTAATCACCATGGCAGCAAACTTTGAGTTTGAGAAGTTCAATGAGAATAATTTTTCCCTGGAAATTGAAGATCAAAGCAATCTTGAGGAAGGATAATTGCTTACTAGCAATTGAAGGCGAGACGCCGAAGTTCCTGATGAAAAGTGGAAGGAGATGGATGATAATGCTCTTGCCATCTGCATCTTGCAATAGTAGATTCAGTATTGTCAAGTGTCCAAAAGAAGACAGCAAAGGAGATCTAAGATGCTCTTGTCAAACTATATGAGGTCAAATCACTTCACAATAGAATATTTTTAAAGAGGAGGTGTATACTCTTCAAATGAGTGAGTTATATAAGTGATGAACCACATCAACAATCTGAATACCTTGTTCTCCAAGCTTCCAGCATCAAATTATAAAATAGTGAAGAGTAACGTGTGAAGCTTCTACAAAGTTTACCTGACTTATATGATCAACTCATCATCAACATCACAAATAATAATACTACCAATTGTCTATCCTTTGATGATGTCGCGGTGCTATTCTTGAAGAAGAATCCAGGCGTAAGAATAAGGAAGATAGATTAGAGAGCTCAAAATAATAGAGGCATTGTTGGTGATGAGAGGGAGATCAATGGAGCGTAATTCTAGTGGGAGTCATGGTCGAATAAATCAAAGTCAAGAATAAGGAAGAACTTCAAATGCTCCGTTGTGGCATGAGAGACACTTGAAGAAAGATTGTTTGGAACAATAAAAAGAATGTAAATAAAGCCCTAGAAGCATCAACCTCTCAAGGATGTGTTATGAGTACCTCTCTGGATGGAGAAATCTTGTGAGGTGAGGAAGCAATTGGTTCTAAAGGCGGTAAACGCTCATTGATATTTGGATAATGGATTCAGGAGCATCATGGCATATGACTTAACCAGTGACTGGTTTAAAGTTACGAACTTATCTAGAAGGATCTGTGTTCATGAGAGATAATCATGCCTTAGAAATTGCTAGTGTTGGTCCTGTAAAATAAAATTGTTTGATGGTTCCATTCGAACAATTCAAGGAGTGCGATATGTGAAGGGCTTGAGGAAGAATATATTGTCTTTTGGGCTATTGGATGACCTCGGGTGCAAGACCCATGTTGAAGGTGGGACCTTGAAAGTTATTAAAGGTGCTCTTATGGTGATGAAAGGGAGAAAACCAGGCAAATATATAAGGCTTCAAGGAGATACGTCAGGAGGTAGATGCATTGAGTAGTCTGAGCAAGTCAAGAAGAAACGACGATGATGTGGTATCGCAAATTAGACCACATGTCGAAACGTGGCTTGAAGGTTCTTGCGGAACGTAATCTCATTCCGGGCTCAAATCAATGAATTTACCATTTTGTGAGCATTGTGTTACAAGCAGCATAGATTGAAGTTTGGTAGATTACTGATCGGAGTAAGCATATTCTAGACTTGATTCATTCTGATGTGTGGAAGTCGCAGAAATGTCCTTGGGAGGTGTAAAATATTTTGTATCATTCATTGATAATTACTCAGGAGACTTTGGGTGTACCCAATAAGAAGAAGTCAGATGTGTTCCCAATATTCAGGGACTTCAAAGCAAGAGTAGAACTTGAATAGGAAAGAGGTCAAGTGTTTGAGGATAGATAATGGAGGAGAATATACTGATAGAGATTTTCTAGCATTTTGCAAGCATGAAGGTATTCAAAGGCAATTCAGTTGCATATAAACCTCAGTAAAATGGTGTAGCAGAGCGATAAATAGAACTCTTCTAGAAAGAACAAGAGCAATGCGAGCGGCGGGTTTAGCCAAGTCTTTCTGGGCGGAGGGTCAAAACCACCTGTTACGTGATTAATCGATCATAATCAACCGCGATTGGTTTAAAGACACCAATGGAAATGTGGAATGACAAGCCGGTGGATTATTCTTCTCTACAAGTGTTCGGATGTCGGCATATGTTATGTATAACTCCCAAGAAAGAACAAAGTTGGACCCAAAGTCCAAGAAATGTATATTCTTAGGTTATGCCTGACGGTGTAAAGGGGTATCACTTGTGGAATCCCACTGCCGCAAGATTATTGTCAGAGGGATGTTATATTTGTAGAAAATGAATTGCAAAGCGAAGAAAAAAATGACAACACTCAAGGAGAAAATTGTGGTTCAGATAGATGAAAAAAGAAAAAATATTCTGAAATAGAGCCAGAGCATGATGAACAAGTTCCGGCGGTGGCCAATGATACAGAAGTTAGGCGATCAACATGCAGAACACAGCCACCATCATGGCATTCAGACTATGTTATGGCAAGCCACGATGCATTCTGTCTTCTGCAGAAGAAGGAGAACCATCAACTTTCAAAGAGGCTTTGAGTAGTTCAAATGCTTCTCTTGATGGCAATGCAGGAAGAAATAGAGGCCTTGCATAGGAATAAGACATGGGAACTTGTTGCACTTCCAAAAGGTCGGAAAGCCATTGGTAACAAATGGGTCTATAAGATCAAATGAGATGACAATGATCGAGTGGAATGATATCGTGCAAGACTGGTGGTAAAAGGATTTCTCAGAAGGAAGGTATTTATTTCAATAGATATTTTCTCCAATTGTCAGACTTACCATTATTAGAGTAGTGCTAGTTATGTGTGCTGCATTTGATTTACATCTTGAGGTAGATGTGAAAACTGCTTTCTTCATGAAGAACTTGAAGAGGAGATTTATATGCTCCAACCAGAAGGTTTTGAGGAACAAGGAAAAAAACTTGGTTTGTAGGTTGACCAAATCTCTCTACGATCTAAAGCGCGCCAAGGTGTTGGTACAAGAGATTTGATTCCTTTATAATTCACCTCGGATACAACGACTAAGTTTAGACCATTGTACATACTACAAGAGGTTTGGTAACAATGTTTTCATCATTCTGTTGTTGTATGTGGATGACATGTTGTTGGTAGGCCCCAACAAAGATCGAATCCAGGAATTGCAGGCACAGTTAGCTAGGGAGTTTAATATGAAGGACTTGGAACCCGCAAACAAGATTTTAGGGATGCAAATTTACCAAGATAGAAAGGACAGGAAGATCTGGCTTTCAGGAATAATTATTTGATGAAAATCTTGCGGTGCTTCAACATGCAAAATTGTAAGTCAGTTTCAACCCCACTTCCTGTGAATTACAAATTATCCTCAGGTATGTGTCCTAGAGGTGAAGTGGAGAGGATGGAAATGTCTTGAGTCCGTATGCATCAGTAGTGGAAAGCCTTATGTACGCCATGATTTTAAGCGGTTGGGATGGTCGTCGGTTTATGGGGATTCAGTAACGAGCATTGGAATGCTGTGAAAAGGATCCTGAGATACATTAGAGGAATCTCAGGTGCTCCACTATGTTTTGGAGGATCAGAGTTCATTGTCAGAGGATATGTTGATTTAGATTTTCAGGTGATCTTGATAAAAAGAAATCTATTACAGCTATGTGTTCACTCTTAGGGCGCTGTGAGCTGGTGTCCAAGTTACCTGTTTAGCTCTGTCTACTATAGAAATTGAATATATGACAGCTACACAAGCTTGCAAGGAAGCTATTTGGATTCAAAGGTTAATGGAGGAACTCGGGCACAAACGGTCAAAGATTCCTGTGTATTGTGAAGGTCAGAGCGCCTTGTATATTGCAAGGAATCCAGCTTTTCATTCAGGACGAAGCACATAGGAGTCCAATATCACTTTGTTCAGAAGTAGTAGAAGAAGAAATGTGGATATGCAGATAATTCACACGAAAGACAACCTGCAGTTGTCATGACAAAGCGATAATCCTGACAAGTTTAAATGGTGTAGATCTTCCTATGGCCTATTAGAAACATAGGCGCAAAGAATTGACAAGATGAGAAAAGGTTTTGAAAGCTCACAAAAAATGGCTTTAAGTGGGAGATTATAAGTGGCATAAAGCCACTTTTATTAAAAAAATAATAAAAAAAAGATGGAGTAGTAAAAGAAAGTCACTGAATGCACATGGAGTTACCATGTATTGCATAGTAACTTCACGTGAAAGCCAAAAATCACAGAGTTCCTGTGTATTGCATAGTAATGCACAATAACTTCACATGTGAGCATTGAAATCACAAAAGTTCCTATGCATTGGTTACACGGTAACTCTAAGACTATAAATAGAGGTGAACATTCAGTTGAAAGTCACAACAACAACGAGAGAGCATTCACTAATATATAAAGTGTCTTCTAAGAATTTCTTCTATTGTTATAGAGAAATGTGTATTCTCCTAGTATAAGAGATGGTGTTATTGTTCTCTCCTTAGTATTAGAAAGAGTGTAATTTTTTATCTTCCACATAGTGAAAATCTTTCTTGGTCTTGCCGTGATTTTCCCTCATCATTAGGGGTTTTCCACGTAAATATTTTTTGTCAATTCAATTCTCTCAACTCTATTTTAGTTGCGTTGATATGTTTCCATAACTCTAGTACCCAACATTTGTAGCAAGAATAGTTATTGAAAAAAAATCAATAAAATGGAATTATTTTTTATTATTAATTACAGTTTTATTTAACGATAAGTGTATAAATAAAATATATATTCAATTTCAAGAGAAAGTAGACCAAATGGTTGAATTACTTAAAAATCCATCAATTTAAAAATCACCAAACATTAAACGTTGTAGAATTTAGGGAAAATGTAGAAAATTTTAAATATTTTATATCTTAACTGATTATTTTTTGAGAAATATTTAGGTACATAGAGTAAAAGAAAGTACTTGCTCGGATCTATTTATTAATTGGCATATAAGTTTTTGTGGACCATTATTGTCTCCTATTTTTTTTATTTTTAATGTAATAGCTGATATATCAATCAATAAATAGAGTAGAATAAATATTTTGTCTTGCTAGGAGTACCTAAGATTTTCTCTTACTTTCACTATGATGTTACTACTTTGTATTTCTTTGGCAAAAGAATATGTACATTTATATAATGTCTCCAAATTTAAAGTTATGGTTTATACATTAAAGGTGTGTTTGGTATATTATATTAGGCATAATAGTACAAGCTTACCTTATACGTTATCCTCTTATATGTTGTTTGATATAGACGACGTATTGTATAAATTTATATATCATAACCTCCTTATACGTTAAAATTCTGTATAACTTAGTCCAGCATGAAATATATCAATTAGCTTTTAATGTATTATATTAGTTTTATTTTTTAATATTTATTAGCTTTTAATGTATTATATTAGTTTTATTTTTTAATATTTTATTAAAATAAAATAATTCTTCAATAAATAATAATAAGTAAAAATTTATAAATAAAATTATTTCATAATAAATAAATATTGTTAAAAAATAATATTTGATATCAACCTAGCCATATAAAATAAAAATAAAAAATTAATTATAATTAATAAATATAAAATAAAATAAAATAATAAATATTAAATAGAAATAAATATTTAAAATAAATAATATGTAATATATAAAAGTAAGGATCAATAATAAAAATATTTTGAGTTAATATTTATTTTAAAATTATAATTTAAATAATAATAATTAAAAATAAAAAAATAAAAGAGTTATTTAATATTTATATAATTTATTAAAATAATAAATAATTATAAAATATTGAAATAAATAATAATATTTAAAATAAATTAAATTTTAATTAATAAATATTTACATAAATATGATATTTAAAAATTATATTTAAATCATTAATAAAAAATTATTTTATTTAATATTTAATTAAAATATTAGAATTATTTATAAATAAATGATAATATTATAAAATATAAAATATAATATTTTATACAGTATTACACCAACAATGTCTAATATTAAAACTTTATCAGTCTTATATTATCAAATCTTATCTAAGATTTTTATACTATTAACTTATCCTATCCAACGTGACAAAAACCCAACGTTACTAAACATATTCGTGAAGTATATAGCTTCAATTAATAATTAGGAATTTTCTACTTTCTCTCACATGCTGCCACAATAATTATGCTGTTATTATCACCGCAATGATATACTTTTTTAAGCAATTGATTCCCATGAAAGATAACTATTTGGAATTTTGGATTGGCTTACATTTTCAAGAAAGCAGGTGCTATTGGAGCAAATTCATGTAAAAGTTTACTTATCGATCTACATCTACTGGTATCATTTTTCAGAAAGAAAGTGACAGTGATCAATGTGATCCTTTTAAATATAGATATCTACAGTTTCCTTTATATAGAAAATGCTTCTGAGCATGCTCATCTTGTCTCCAAAAGAAGCTATCTTCACGTGCAAGCGGGTGTATTTTATATGAACTAATGAAC
This sequence comes from Dalbergia oliveri, assembly GCA_030441495.1. NCBI lineage: Eukaryota > Viridiplantae > Streptophyta > Magnoliopsida > Fabales > Fabaceae > Dalbergia > Dalbergia oliveri. The sequence continues at coordinate 13,198,119 of JAMLFY010000003.1, read as the reverse complement.
TGTTTCGTCCCCACATGTGAATTTATTAAGGCTGAATAAGCCAATTCAATAAGATAGCAAAACACATATGCATATAGTGTCATCACTAGGATCATGGTTGGCACAGCACCAGTGCAGGAACGTCCCTATTGCCAGTAAAGTCAAAGCCTGAGATGCATTGTGAGCGAAGCAAATTGATTTTCTTTATGGTAATCAATACTAATAAATTAACTAATATATATATAGCTAACATAGATTATTTTTTTGGGATAAAATATATAGCTAATATAGATTGTGTTCATATAGTGCTTATTTAGCATTGCGAGAGACCGCATTGTCGTCTAAGTTTTATGCCAAAATTAATAAGTGGTACTTGAATTAGTAGTACGTACATTGAATCAGGCAAATAAGCCGTCCAATTAATTTTGGCTTCCTTTAGCGGGAAGAGCACTGCCTTAGACACTTCCTCTAAAGCAAAATTACATATAAAGTAAGACGAGAGTTGATAGAGTTTATTTTTGGCATCCTTCTTTTTTTTCTTCCAATTATACTAATGTCGGTTTGGATAAATTTTTAACCAGGATAATTTTGAAATTATATTTAAAATTTCATTTTGTGATTGATTTTGTCAGAAATAATTCTGATATATATTTCTTCAAAATAGATTTGTTTTTAATATTTTTATCTAGTAACCGTTTAAAACTGGTTAATTGTGTGTGAGTTATTATTTGTAGTTTCAAATTACAATAAAATTCATACACTTGCAAAGAAAATGAAGGATTATCATAGTTGACATAAATTAAAACTTAAAAGCTAACTCAATTAAAGAAAAAAGTTTAAGTTATTATAAAGAAAATTCAATCATACACTCATCTAATGTGAGAACTAAACTAACACATCACCTTCGGGTAGCCCAACATTATAGCAATGATAAGTTCAAATATCACATTAAATTTTATATTAAAACTGAAAAGAATCAAAAGATTAAATTATAATTATCATAAAAATACTTTAACCTTAAGTATTATTTTTTCAACGCGAAAAGACTTCACGGAATCATTATGAATTTTTGTACAAATAAAATACAAAGGACTCCTTCTATATGGGAAAGCAAGCAGACAAACTTTAATTATCTGTCTTTGTTCGGACCAGCGATTTAGTTGAAAGTTTGTTGCAAAATAAATGGGAAATTTTTACTTTGTACGTAAACCTATGTCATGATTACGGAACCAAAAAACGTATGTCATGATTGCCTAGCATGTATACCAAGCATCAGGATCAGTTTTCTGCCACATATTATTAGATTTGTTTTATAACACAGGTCGCTGGATTACTGGATTTGTTTTATAAAATTAATAATTTTTTTTATTAACATTATAAAATCAAGGGCTTTACTGTCCAGTGACACTGATTAAGAGTTTTAAAATAGTAAATATTTATAAAAAAAAGTGTGATATGTAAGTTTTAAGGTATGTGATTCATCACTAAGAATATGTTTGATTAGGGAAAAAAATATGACATAAATTTTTATGGATGAGTTCTATATATAAAATTATATATGAACCTCATTCATAAAAAATTTATCTCTATTTACTCCCAAGCAAATATACCCTAAGTTTATAAATTTATTTTTATTGAAAACTTTAATCTAGATAAACCCTAAAATTAACAGTTGTTTTTAGAGTTTTTCATTAAATATATAGTATAGTCACGGGCTCATAAATCTACAATACGTTTTTGTATTTCATTTAGCCATTAATTATATTTATATACGCAAAATTACTTTTAAGCGAATTATGGGGCTTATTTGTATTTTTTTTCAAGTTTTCTAAAACAATCTTACTCTCTCGTAAAAAAAAAAAATTACTCACTCTTGCGTAGGACTTGTTGGATCCGTGTTTCTAATTTTGATAGTCAAACTTAAAATAAGAAAGGACAATAATGCAGACTATACAAAAATGGTAAACAAAACAAAGAATAAACAAGTTTAGTGAAGAAATGATTAGCACGGCTTTAATTAATTAAACTAAGATTTGGATAGGATCACGCATACCAAGTGAAGGAAGGAACCAGAAGGAAGACCTTTTAATTAGTAGTACTATTTTAACCTGAAAATACTCTTAAAAAAGTAACAAATGGCCTTTACAGAACGCACATTCAAGGCATCAGTATCAAGGTCGAAACTCCCATCACTCGCTACGAGACTTATTTTATTTTATTTATTTATTTAAAAAATCTTAATTTTTAATAAACTTTTCAAATAATTTTAATATAATGGATATTTTAAATTATTTTTGAACATTAATTTATATTAAAATATAAAAAAAATGCTTAAATACACAACTATTTTATTTTTGGTGAAAGATGTGACTGATTTAATATGTGTGTATTAGTAGTTAGAGTTAGAATCCCACGTTGTAATTGCGGTCATTCTGATTGTTTTGTTTAGGTAAGAGTCACTTTTATTGTTTTATATAAACCCTTGATTGTTAGTTATATATGCCCTTGTTACGGTGTTACAGGATTACTTATTATAATAGTATATTGTTTACTTTAATAAGTGTCTATTTTTAAATTTTCATTTTTCTATAATTATATGCTCTTTTAAGAAAACAATACATTTTGTCTTTTATACTCTTATTCAATAATATGTATAGAAAAGAGACTAAGCAAAAAGATTAATATAGTAAAGAATATTAAAGATAGTTTTATAAAATGCATATAAAATTTTTAAACTTCAAAACTCATTTAAACATTTTCTTAGTCTATGTATTAATGTATATAAGAATGGGAGAATGGAGTTTGTAATTGGGTGACAAAGTGTGGCCAATAATTTTTCACGTGCCAGGTTGGCTTTGAAAAGTAAATTAATCTTGAAAGATTTAAAGCATAATTTAGTCTGCGAATACTGTAATTCCCAAATTCTTTCCTCCGAAGCAAAGACAGTTTTGTGGTTAAGTGAGATGACGGGTGCTTTTGTTTGTGATTATTTTGATAAATAATAATTTTTTATTTAAGAAAATTATTTTTAATGTATTTAAATAATTTTTAAAAAATAATTAAAATGTTAAAAAATTAGTTTTAAATTTTTTTTTATAAAATTTAAAATTATTAACTTAAAAAAAAAGTCAATTTTTAACTTTTTCAGTTATATATAAAGAATGTGTTTATTTTAGATTTTAAAAAATGTAATTATGAAAACTAAATTTTATATTAACTGAAAAAGTTAAAAATTAATTTTTTTCAGAACCTATAAATTTTAGCTTCTATTAAAAAAAACTTAAAACTATTTTTCTTAAAATTTTGATTATTTTTTAAAATGATCTAAATATATGAAAAATAATTTTTTTAACAAAAAATAATTATTAATCAAAATAATCATAGATAAACATGCCCAAAGTTTAATTTTTATAATATATTTTTTTCAAAATATAAAACAAATCCGCCTTAATTAGTCTTTACCCAGAATTTGGAAAATGGTGTAAGATCTCTTTTCGTTAATTAGTCCGTAGTAGAGAATCTACATATCACGAGTCAGGAGAGTGGAGAGTGCATGGGTGCTCTTTCTATTTTTAAAGAAGCTGCTGCTCCCACAGAGAAACCCGCGTCTCCAGACTGCGCTATACTACACCCTCCTGCTCTCCTCCTCGCGTGTCTTAAAACGCTTGGTTGGTTGGTCACCAGTTTTACGTGTCGCCTCAATGCCGTAGTGTGTGCACTCATGCCTTCATGCGTCCCTCAGCAGTCAGCACACCCACAATTCTCTCTTTTATTTTTTTAATATTCATTTGGGTCTGGATTTCCCACCACCAACACTAACCAATACGCCAATCCTTCCAAGTTACAACTCACTCGAGCTCAGCCTCCGCATAAAAATCACAACAACGTCACAACCAACCAACCAGCCAACAAACAATCACCTCACACTCTCTTTTGGGAACCATTCTATTTCTCTCCCCATCCCTTCCCAAATCCTCAAATCAAAACTCTCCATTCCTCCACTTCTCAAATCCGTGGGTTAATTTCCGTTGTATTTTAACACTACCACGCGCACTGATCTCTCACACACACACACACACACACACTTCCTTTTCAGTTCCGCAACAGAAATAAACTGCCGCCCTAGCTAGCTAGCTTGCTAGCTGGACTTGAACCAGCGAACAAATCAAATCTCGCATTGAATCAAGGTGGTTTCTGGTGCGTGTTTGTTCCCAGAGTTGTTTTTCAGATTCAGAAAAACTAGAGTAGAATACAACTCAACTTCGTAGCTATATCACCATATTATACGGTTTAGCTCAACTCGTTCAGCGTATAGGGGGAACATTCATAATCATTTGCGTGTTGAGGGGAAAAACAGGAGGAGGAGGAGAGCGACGACGGAAAGTGGTTTTTTGCACTTGCACGTGAGTGCGTGGAGTTTTGGTTTGATTTGGTTTGGTTGATCTATCTGTGTGTGAGGCGAGAGGCTCGTGACTCGTGAGAGAACAGTGAAAGAAAAAGAATGCCTCACAGAAGGACTTACTTTTTCCCGCGTCAGTTTCCGGAGCGAGGGTTGGATGAATCTTCGAAACAGCTATTGGATCACGAGAAAATAAACAAGACCAACGTCAACAACTCAACCAAATCGGAGCCCTCAGGATCGAAAGCGACCTTCCGAAAAAGTCTAAAAACGGCGAAGACGACGACGTCGTTTTCTCCAAGCGCTCCGCGGTATCGGACCTCTTCGCCGCCGGCAATGAAAAGTTACGGAATAAGCAGAAGCACGTCGCCGCCGGCGCGTTCTGCGGCTGGCTGATCGAGAAGAAAGGAGATCGCTCTGGTCACCGCAGGTTCTCCTCCAAGGAAGAGGAGGACGATGACCGGAGCCTCCTGCTTCCGCCGGCGACGGCGAAGGACGACGCCGTCGATCGGAATTTCGAGCGGCAGGTCTCGCTCCCGAGGTTGTCGAGCGGGAGCAGCTATGCAGGGAGCTTGTTCTCCGGGACGGCGACGACGTTGGACGGGAATTTCTCGAGCGATGTCGTCAAGGAGGAAACGTCGTCTTCTCGTGCCTGCACCACAACGAGGAGGAGGCTGAGGCATCAGGAAGAAGAAAAAGAAGATGATGACGAAATGAGGAAAGAGAAGGTGGCGCAGAAGTCGAAAGAGAGCTACATGTTGCACGTGACGCTGGCGAAGAGGCTCACTTGCTTGGCGAGCCTTGTGGCTGAGCCCGTTCTCGCACCTGGCACCGAGACCGGGGATTCTGAATCTGTTTCCTATCGTCTATGGGTAAGAAAAAACTCAGTACCATAGTTCATTCTTGAGATGCAAGGAAGATAAGCAATTCTCGTATTCCAAGAAAAAAAAAGAAATGAGGCTAGATTTTTTTTTTTTGAGTTACGTATTTGCATTACGGTGTATGACACCATATAAACCTCTTATCTATCATTATATGGGATATAAATACTATTTGAATGAGATTTATATCATATTCAATAATAGATGAAATGTGAATTGACATATGCCACCATAAGGACAAATAACATTTTTCATTTTTTCTTATTATCCTCGTGAAGTGTTTAAAAACTCGAGCCACATTCCACCAGTTTCTCATCTGATGAGGTTTCAGAGTAGATGTATACAACATTATTTCTAAGAACAAAGAGGTTGTTTCCAAGATTAGCCTCCCGAAGGCAGCAACCTTCACGTTGCATCTGAGATATAAAATTGCAGTGTGATCTAGGATTAAAATAGAATATAACTTTTTTTATTCTGCGAGCTCATATGAATTTTTCTCATCACACTGTTAAGTGTTGAATGCGTGTGTTTTTGCTTTCTATTTTTTGTTGTTGGGATTTTTAGGTGAGTGGGTGCTTGTCTTACACGGATAAGATATCGGACGGGTTTTACAACATACTTGGGATGAATCCGTACCTGTGGGTGATGTGCAACGATGTGGAGGAAGGGAAGAGGATTCCTAGTTTGATGGCACTGAAGGCGGTTGAGCCCAGCGAGACGAGTATGGAGGTGGTGCTTGTTGATAGACACGCGGACTCTCGCTTGAAGGTGCTTCAGGATAAAGCGCACGAGTTGTATTGTGCTTCAGAGAACACCTTGGTGTTGGTAGAAAAGCTAGGAAAACTCGTTGCCATATGTATGGGGTGAGATATTATATATCATATTCAGTTCATACATGTAACGATATCTTGTCCTTGATGCTGCAATTAATATTCATTACGCGTTGGTTTCCTTGATATTTACATTTTCTTTCTTTTTTGTTTTTAATTATGATATTTTGTTTTAATGTATGAAGGGGTACATATCCGGTGGAGCATGGAGACCTGCACAAGCGGTGGAAGGTGGTGAGTAAGAGGTTGAGAAATTTTCACAAGTGTGTTGTGCTTCCCATTGGCAGCTTATCTACTGGGTTGTGCAGGCATCGAGCCATTCTATTCAAGGTCAAGAATTTTTGTTTCCTCAATTTTTTTGGCTTTCTAGTTTGTATGGAATCAAGCAACATTGATCAGTTGCATTGGAATATTAGTGAGTATGCAAGGATGCATATCAAGTGGGTGCATTAATTAGTGTTGCTTGTGGTCATTTTGTACGGAGTTGGATGCATTTATGTTTCTTGAGAAGGTTGTGAGATTAGTTATTCACTGGTGGCTTGGTTTTGGGTGTGCAGAGATTAGCAGATTACATAGGCTTGCCATGTCGTATAGCTCGAGGCTGCAAGTATTGTGCTGCAGATCATCGATCCTCTTGCCTAGTCAAGATTGAAGATGAAAAACAGTTCTCAAGGTTAGGGAAATAGCTAACTTTTCAGCTTTCATTTCTGCCTTGTCTTTTTACGTATTGATTTGTAATTTGAAATGCCATTGCAAAAATCTATGTCCTTAAGTGGTTATACTCTATGTCAATCAAATCTCGCGCATACCTTCAGTAATTTTGATCATTCTCCTTCATTTTTCCCCTGAAATTTTGTAGTTAATACTGCTTTGTTCATCTTGGTTACAAGCATCGTCAACAACTTTTATTGATCAATAACTTATTGCAGACTAAGTTTGTCAAGTGTCTGACATTTGCTTCATATTTTCCATCGTATCTTGTTTTACAGGGAATATGTGGTCGACCTAGTTGGGGAACCAGGAAATGTCCATGGGCCAGATTCTTCAATTAATGGAGCATATGTTTCTTCAATGCCATCCCCATTTCAAATTTCTCATTTAAAAGAATCACAATCAACTTATATGGATGGGGCAGCCTGTTCTCGATCTATAACTTCCAATCACATTTCTGTTATTCCCGAAAGTCATCCGTCTTTAGGTATGTTCTGCTTTACACACCTGGAAAGTTGATCTCCCAACTGTGAACTGTTGTAAGGATTTCAATTTCAAGGAAAATCTGTGCAGTCATTGATATATTTTGGACCTTTAGGATGCATGTTACTCAAACTATTATTTGCCTAATAACGCGTTTTCTATCATTATCATTGTACTTACTGAAAAAATGTCAATTAATTGTGTAAATGATGTATAGGCATTAGGCACACATGCATCGTGTGCTATTATATTCCTTAAGTTTGCGCCGGGTGTTTCATTTTTCTTTCGCCGCAAGAGTTCAGATTTATATCTATTTGCTATTGCAACGAGATTTAGTCTTTCTCTTTGTACTTACCTCTAGGGGAAATCCAACATGTCCATAGTAAATGCATTTTAAAGTTTGACTCTGAAATTTTAGGTTTTAAGTTTAGGACAGGGCAGCCCTATGCGACTCTCGTAGTTCTGTTTTAGGAAATCTTAACTAGCGGAGAGGATTTCTCTACTTTAAGTTGGTCTTAGTCGTTTATTCAATGTTCTGCAGGCCTTGGACAGAAAGATCAACAAGTTACAGAAAATGAATTGCTGAAGGGCTCCATCTATGCTTCAGTTGATCAAACCCGTGAAGGAACAGAACTTCCTCCAATTGCTTTGGGTTTAAACGGGAATGATGAGGAACATGCAGGTCTAGACTCAATTTTTCCTTCAATCCGTGAAGATGTTTCTAAAGCTCTTCATCCAGCCACCGAAGTAGCATTACATGAATATCCTGTGCTTGGTGAAGATGAAATTATTTTACAAGAAACTTTCAAGAACGAGATCAGCGTAACTGGAAGTTCTGTGGCACAAAGTACTTTTATGGAATCTTTATTGAGCTCATCCAGCCAATCAGAACTGGTGCAGGTAGACAATAGAATTGAAAACCAGGGCTGTTTGCCAGCTGGGAATATTCCACGCTACCTGAATCTTGAACCATCACTTGCAATGGATTGGCTTGAGATATCGTGGGATGATTTACGAATTAAAGAACGTGTTGGTGCAGGTACTTTTTCTGCTTCCTCTGCTACTTCGTTTTCAATCCAAGGGATGCTATATGTACGCACACGGTAGACGCATCACCTCGACTCATTGTGCAATCCACCATTCAAAATCATTTATTTTTCTTAAAATATTCTTAAAATATTTTTTTCATCAAATCTAACCACTCAAAGGTAGTGAGTCGCGACTCATCGCTGTCAAACTATCTTAAAATGTTCACACGCGTGTTAATGGGATAGGGTAATGATATGATTGATGTTTTAGAACAAAATTCTTAACATATCTAATGGTTCTTCACCTCAGAGATATGGGATATGATTGATTTAGAACAAAAGCAACTACTATTGGTTCTTCCTCAGAATTATGATTTTCAATTCGAGACTCGAACTTCCCAACTTGATCACTTGATCAATTTTCTTTTAATTATTTTTAAGTTTTAGAAGTGTTATGCTTACACTTCAATGATTAAATCACTCTTTAATCCTCATCTTATTTTTTTAACATTCTTTTAATATATTTACGTTCTAAAACTATTATTAAGTATTTTATCACCTAATTATATGCTACAAGAGTTTATTATAAAGTAATAAAGATAAGATTTGGTGTAAAAAAGGGTAATAAAGATAAAATTTAGAAAAAAAGATTACATCCCTTTTTTATATTAATCCAATGATTTGGACCATAAGAAATCTGGTTCTAATTAAGAATTCTGGTGGCAGCGGAGGATCTAACTACCGAGAGCTTAGAATTGGAAACGGGGAGCTTTCCCAAATCCAAATTTAATAAAATTGGTTTTGTTTGATTTTGCTGAAAAAAATGTTAAAAAATCAAGTAAAGGATATTTTTCCGGACCTTATAAAATTTATGGGTATCAACATCTTTTGGTAACTTGGAGTAAAAATTTGTCTTGTGTTCCACTAACTAAATTTATTAATATTTTAAACACTCATAATTAAATTACAACCCTTAAATTTAAAAGGGTAACCATACTGCTTGATATTGAAACAAAAACCTCAGATAAAACCTACTGAATGAATTTGATTCGGCTGAATTTTTTCCCCTTCAAAGCTGATTCAAATCCGTAACAAATCAACTACGTACACACCTACTTGTTTTCCAATTAGGTAACTCTAACTGCTATGATCATTTACCTTTTGCAGGCTCATTTGGAACAGTGCACCGTGCTGAATGGCATGGATCAGTGAGTGTTAATATGCACTTCTTTTCATAGTGCTGAATTTACTGTATTGTTGGCACATTTTAGTTGGTAAATGTTGCTTTCTAAAATGTTTGTCTAATTTCCTAGTCTATTCAATTCAATCAGGTTAATTACATTTAGTGATCAACATGAGTTGTTTATATTTAACTACTGACGCATCTTATGTTTGATTTCTGAATATATTTCTTTGAATACGACCTATGCAATTTCCAGTTTTATTTTTCTCCCTCCCCTTCTAGAAAACTTATTTAGTTTTTAAATTGCAGGATGTTGCCGTCAAGGTTTTAACAGTTCAGGATTTCCATGATGATCAATTGAAGGAGTTTCTGAGAGAGGTAGCATTCACAAGACAAATGTATTAACTATCAAGTTACCCTTTGTAGCCATTTATGATTTGGATTAACTATGCGGTGTTTGATCAGCACACTACTAAAGGATGTATTCCTTCAGTAGGAGGATGCATTTTGTCAATATGAAAACACACTCATGGTTAAAACTCGTATCCTTCTTTGGTGAAATACTAGTTGGTGAATAAGAATTGGAGCTTACGCTGTGAAACTCTTCTATTTACACGTTAGCTATATTCACGTTGTTATTTGCATTGCTTTAGGTTGCAATAATGAAACGTGTTCGCCATCCGAATGTGGTGCTCTTCATGGGCGCTGTTACAAAACGGCCCCACCTGTCGATAGTGACAGAGTATTTGCCCAGGTAAAATCAGCTTCGTATGTTGTTAACCATAAAATTTAACGCTCTTGCATGAAGAATTAGATGTCTTACTGTCACTGTTTCCTGGTACCTTTTTGATTTGTGTGACAGGGGTAGCTTATACCGACTTATACATAGGCCAGCATCTGGTGAAAGTTTGGATAGCAGGAGAAGATTAAGAATGGCTCTAGATGTGGTTTGTATCGTGTATTATTTATTTATTTTTTTTAACACTGATAAGTTATCTTTTAGATAATATATCATTTGTTTGATTGCAGGCTAAAGGGATCAATTATCTACATTGTCTGAAACCTCCCATCGTGCACTGGGATCTGAAATCCCCAAACTTGTTGGTGGACAAAAATTGGACTGTGAAGGTGGAATGAAAATGATTTAGTAGTTTTTATGAGATGTTTAAAACATTTTCTGCAAGTAGATGATTTCCTTTCTCATTTCATGCTCAGGTTTGTGATTTTGGATTGTCCAGATTTAAGGCGAACACTTTTATACCATCAAAATCTGTTGCTGGAACAGTTGAGTCTCTCACTCTGTGTGCATAAGCTTACTGATATTGACTTGTTATTTTTCCAGTTCTCCTGCATTTATTATGTGAATTATCCACTGCTTCTTTGGGGATTTTTCTTTTTCTGTTTTGGAGTAGTACTTTTGAAGAACTTATTTGTGAGTCCTTCTTGACTCCTCTGGACAAAAGAACTGGTATTTCTCATTATCCTTTCCCTCACGATGTGGTGCTAAGATCACTGATACAATCATGCTCTAGATAGAGATGATTGATTATCACTTATCAGATTGGAAGTGTGTATGTCAATTTTTTGATGTTGGTTCAGTCATTTGGATGGGTGGACTCAGTATTTGGAATTAGTAGATTTTGCATGTTGCCCTGGATATGGAGGCAAATTCCTTGCAATATTGAAAGTGATAATTCAATCAGTATTTCACGGGTTGAACTTTTACTTCATGGTGCCTCATTCTCAATAAGTGCATAACTTTCTTAATTTAATTTTTAGCCTGAGTGGATGGCTCCAGAATTTCTTCGTGGAGAACCTTCAAATGAGAAATCCGATGTATATAGTTTTGGAGTTATCCTATGGGAACTTGTGACCTTGCAACAACCATGGAGTGGACTTAGCCCTGCCCAGGTAAGCTTAATTAGTATTTATTTATGGTTATTTATGATCTCAACTGTAAATATTTGAAGCCAGCTATTTTTACTTAATGTGTTTGTTTATACAGTAGTAGGGATCATTTGCACGAAATTGTTAATTTAAAAAAGGACATATAATGGAGAGGTATACATGTGAACCTGCATATTTGAAACAGCTGCTTGGTAAAATGAAACCAAATTTTATGGGTTTGCAATCTAATCACCATGTGAACTCTCAGGTGGTTGGAGCTGTTGCTTTCCAGAATAGAAGGCTTGCTATTCCTCCCAACATCTCCCCAGTATTGGTCTCCCTCATGGAATCTTGTTGGGCTGAGTAAGTGCTACTTATGTCACATTTTCTGGCGACTTGTCAACATGTTTGTACCATTCGGTCTAAATATATTTAAAAATTGCATCGAAATATATATTTGGTTGTTCCATGAGCATTTATACTCATTAATAATTGTGACTTTTGACTAGGCGTGATGCCGCATGGTATGGTTGCATGATTAAAATTATTTGAAAATTTCAATTAAAACCATCTTTTGGCAGAGTTTTATGAAAAGGAAATTCACTCCTGGCAATATTGTAGAGAATTTTTATAGTCGACATGAATAATTGATTTTTCCAGTGGCGTTACAGGATGGGAATCTTTCTGGTCAGTAGGAATTTCTGAATAATGCATCTTCATTCTGGTCAATGTTGGGTAAAGATAATCCAATAATTAAATGCTCAGGATGTGTTTGGTCAAGAGAGAAAATGAGGAAAAAAAATTTGATAAATAAATTCTATGCCTAATTTTATGTGCTAAGCTCATTTATAAATATTGTTCCTCCTATTTTCACTCCCAACTAAACACAACCCTAACACACCCTGACAGTGTTATATGGAGTCGTATAAGTTATACTGAGTTGCAAGTTGTGACTCGTTAAGTATTGATGCTAGCAGCTCCCAGCCTCTCGCTTCAGCTCTTAAGCGACCAGAGATCCCTTGTAGATCTTACCAATTTCAGAACTACCAGCATAATTCAAACGACCAGCTCTCATTCCTATATTTTAAGCACTGCTCTGCTTCTGATGCTTGCTTCATTTACTTGGCAGTGACCCCATTAAACGCCCATCTTTTGCTGGCATAGTTGAGTCACTAAAGAAGCTGTTGAAGTCTCCCGCAGAGATGATAAAAATGGGTAACACGTAGCGGGTACGCAGCCCCTAATTGTTTACTTGTCGCTGAAATTTGTTTCCCATGTATGAAAAGGTTAATCAGCAAGTAACTCGACCCTCGTTTATTCTCTAACCAGCTTGCTACTGTATATTACTAGCTTTTCGATAAGCCGTTTCGGAAGGCAATACAAATCTTCAGAATGAAGTCTAGTAAGTATTAGCATCAAAGCTGAAAATAGGTGTAACCTTTATCTTACAGGTTTTACCGAACTGCTGAATAGTTTATTTAGAAATAAATTGATGATCTCAAGCTCTTTTATGGATAGCTTGAAGTTAAAAATATTTGAGGACGTGTTTTGTCACACTACAGCCTCATAGATTTATGTAATTATTTAAATTTTAACTTTCTTTCAAGTCACGAATGTTGTAATAATTATTTTGACAAAGCATGAACAGTGAACCATGTTCTATTATGGCCCTCGTTTGTGCCGAGATTAGCCGTTTCTATAGTAAGGCAGTTGGTTGAAGTTGTGTAGATGTGTATGCTGCTTGGGATCTAGGTGATGGGGAGCAGAAGTTCTAAAAGCCCTTGACAATTGACAGAGTCAAATGAGTATCAATTATCATAATCAAATAAGTTATGTTATTATTTCACATTTTCTATTCGTACATTTCTTCATAGAATAGCTGGCATTAAAAGTGCACCCGCACTTCAGCTACTATCATTGATAAGAAAATAAAGAGAAACGATTAATAACTAAGTGCATGTATCTTGGTTTGAGTTGAGTTGATCTATTACGGACTAAGCTCTTCTAATGCTTTCCTATTTCACTAGAAGATTTAAATTCGAGATATTATTTAAAGAATGCTAAACTAATTCCATTTGATTACATATTTTTTTACACTCAGTGTCCTTTAACTGAAATGTAAATTATATTTAAAATAAGATAGATACTGTTAATTTTAATTTTAATTTATAAAACATGTCTCTGTACAAGGTTGAGTTATTTTTCCCATGAAGTGTATAGATTTATATAATAGTGCAATTGTGGAAGTTTTGTATTAAGAAAAAGTGATATTGACAGACGTGTGACTAAATTTTATAATTACAAGGTAGTAGAGAAAAAGAAAAGAAAATATAGAAGAAAAGACGCAACAAGTCCAGCTCATCTAATGAAGAGTGATTGTTAATATAGATTCTGGTTTAGCGTGAATTGTGCGTATGACAATGTACTCACTCACTTAAACCATAATTTTAAATTATAATATAAAGATACTGAAAAAATGACTACATATAAGAATACATATGAATCTGAACCTATATTATTACTATTCTCCAATGAAGGGGTAGAGTTGCTTTAGTTATAAGTTATTTCAAATCCATCCAAATACAACTGGAAGTCGGAGGAAGACGACGAGGTTAAGCTGATGACGGTCAATAATGACACCGACAGTGTGTTTGAACTTTGAAGTTTGATATAAAGATAAAAATGAGGAATATCTATTAAGTTTCTTTCCTTACTTTTACCAAGAACTATATACCCTTTTTTTACGCCGCGTACGACTATCGATCAGAGAGGCAAAGAAATAGCAATGAAAAAGAAAATTAGAAAGAGAAAATAAAAAGATGAGACCTTTTTATTTATTTGTTAGTATAGTTCTGGTTGGTGGAGCTGGGTGGTCGACTGGTCTTTCAAAAATTTGTCCAAAAGATTTGTCAAACAAACGGTTGAAATTGCAATAACAAGCATCCGAACCTTTGTACACGGCCTAATGGTCAGCCTATGGACCAGAGTCCATTTTAGACGCCCCTATATTTGATAATTAAATTTTATACGTGCTTCATTTTACTGGAAAATTAGGAAATTATTACTTTAATTCCTCAATTTACAAAATATTATTTTAAAAATTAATTTAATTATTTCAAGAATTAAATTAATAATTTTTTGGCTTAACTAAAGTGCATCATCACGAATATAATTTCATTGTTCAAAATAAACCTTTACTCCAAGCAATTATGAGTTAGATTACATTTTAGGTAGTTAATTTAACATTTTATCAGGTAGCCATCTGATCATGGAGAATATTTGATGGTTAAAAACTTAAAAAATTCATTAAAAAAAAAAGCATTTACATTACCTCATCATTATGTACATTTCAATTTTGTTTTTAATATAGCTCATTAAAAAAAAAAATTGCCAGCTACTAATGTCTTAAGTCAGTCACTGCTTAAAGGAATTAAAAAAAAATTCTTCAAAAAATTTCTTTAATTGATTAGATTTTAAAGTAAAACCCCAACTTAATCTTCAAATTTATAATGGAGATAAATTAGTAACTTCAAATTTGAAAATTCTAATACGTAGACCAAATTTCATAAATGGAGACAATTAGTAACTTATAAAATTGTCATATGAACTGTCATGTTATCTTACTTATATGTATTATTAACTTATTTATGTGTCCTGTTAATTTTTATTGTGGTAACTTTATTACCTCTCTAAATGAAGTCGCTAAACCTTCTGTTTATCTTCTCTCTTACCATAACTTTCTAGAAGAAAGATTTTGACTTTAAATTATCATTTATTATGCACAAAATAAATAAGTGAGGTAAGTTATAACCAATATGAAAATAATAGTACACATAAGTAAGTGACAAAATACGTATGAGATATAACTTGTTTAGACGACAATTGCAGAGGCGTAAACTCTACAATTTGTGAAATTTGAAAAGTATATGAGATTTAAAATTGAAATCCTAATTTATCGTTTACTATATAATCTAGGAGACTAAATTAGATATTTACTCTAGATTTTATTTTTATTAATTTTAATGGCACTACTTAACAAAATTCAGAGAGAAAAAAGAAACGAAAAGAGTTACCCAATCAACACGGCGGCTGCAGATTAAAGTCAAAGTTCTACTCGCAGTCTACGAACTCTGAAATTTCTCACAAAAATAAATACCCATACCTTTTCTCCCAAAGCCCTCTGCCACCGGAGAAAGAAAGAGAAAACTTCCTCGCCGGAGAAGAGAACTCACGCCGCCGTGAAAATCAATGGACGCCACCGAGAAGCAAGCAATGGTGCGCGACGTCGCGCTCCAAGTCGCCATGGTCCTCATCATGATCCTCGTTTTCCTCTTCATGCACGGCATCCCTCAGAGGATCCTCGCCTGGCTCCGCCTCCCTAGCCGAGCCACCGTCGGAGCCAAGCGCCACTTCGTCCGAGGCGCTCAGCTCCTCGCCCAGGCCCGAGCCTCCTCCTCCAAGAACCGAACCAAATCCGATTCGCTGGCGAACGAAGCCCTAGCCGAAGCTGAGAAAGCGATCGCGCTCGATCCGAAGGACGCAGCATCGTACCTCCTGAAAGCGATGGTTCTCGATCTGCAAGGGTTCCGCACCTCGGCGCTCGACGCGATCGACGCGGCGCTGTCGCCGCTGGCGGCGAAGTCGCTCGTCGAGGAGGAGAGGGGAGATGCGCTGCTGAAGAGGGCGGAGCTGAAGATTGCGGTGAAAGACGGACGAGTTGACTCGGCGATTGCGGATTTGAAGGAATCGGTGAAGCTGAGTCCGAAGAACGTGAGAGGATGGTGTGTGTTGGGTGAATGCTATGAGGAGAAGGAGATGGAAGAGGAAGCGAGGAAGGCTTATAAGGAGGCTCTTGAGTTGGAGCCGCAGTTGAGTGTGGCTCTGGAAGCGCTCAAGAGGTTGGGATCGGAATAATAATAGCTGGTAAGATAAGTGTGACTTTTGATATGGTGGTTTTTTGAGAACTTTGTAGTTGATTATGTAGGGTTTGATTCTGCGAATAGTGCTTAATTATATGATTACCTATGCACTAACTCAGTGGATGTTATGTGCGAAAATAAAACGCTGGTTGATCCATTAAAATGCGAAATCTTAGCGATAGAAAGAGGGTATACTTGCCAATACCTGAAATTGTATAGCATTGAGTTGAATTTGACGTGTGTTTTCCATTAGTACGTTGGGTTTGTGGGGGCAAAACCCTAACCCTTGTTGTTTAGGTTTGCTTGTACACGATGCTCTGCGATAGGTGAAATGAAGATTGATTATCAGTGAGATACAAAAGAGATGTTTACGCTAAGATGAAAACTCTGAAGAGTTGGAAAATTTTTGGGACACAAGATTCAGTTGATTGTGCAGATCAGAAAACTAATGAAGTTGTCCATAAATAACTAATGCGTTGTCCAGTTCTCCGAAAACTAATTGATACGAGGAAGACACAAAAGTGGTTTTGTGCTGTAATTACTAAGCCGTAACTGAGTATGAGACGTGTCAAACACTAGCAAAAGAAAACGCAAATATTTATATTTCATGTTGGTACCAAAAACACAAATTTTCATTTCACTATTTGATATTCACATTGAAAAAAAAAATCACTATTTTATATTTTTATTCACTCGGCAAGAGTATTCCAAAACAACAGAAACCCCAAAAAAATGGGTATAGCAGCTTGGTAAGGTAGAGTTTCGGATCTAATTTTCATGGACAGGAGACAACCAAGAAATTGACTACACGAAAACGATGCTTCAGTCTTTAACAATGGTATGGACTAAACTCTCAAGTGTTTTCCATCAGTATTTACATAAGGTGAGAGTAGTTTGAGGGAGAAAAAAAAGGCTTATCTAAGAGCTTGTATGAGTTTAAGGATCGTACAAAGTGAACCTTTCTCCATCATGGGTGAGGCAAAGCAGTGAGACTGGAACAAAGGACTTGTACCACTCATGGAAGATGCAGTTTGTATCAGTTACGAAATACAAGCAGCCTAGCAGCACCTGATTCCAGCAAGGATTAAAAAAAAAAACTAAACAGGGTATCATTGCTGGATGAAAGTGCGATTGTCACATTATACCAGAAACTGCATCAAAGCCGATTTGTGGCCAAAATAATTCTTTACCATCCAGCCACTTGAGTGTAGGCAGAACTTTGACTAGAAATGACCTTAAGTTATCATCGTCAACTTCATTCCCTGCTATGTTTAACTCTGTCATGTTTAAGCTTTCAAATATCAAGAAAGCTTCCCAAAAATTTGTGGCATTCATGCTGCCAGTAAGGCTTTCAAAACGATCCCAGGAAAACTCTTCATTATGGGACAAAGGAGAAGAGCATAGGTATCTTGTTGTGTCGATAGAGTGAAAGCCTAACTGATTGTATGAGATATCCAACACTTTTAGTGACTTAAGCAATCTGAGAGGCCCCAGGGCAGTGAAGCTAGCAAATTTGTTATGACTCAAATTTAAACGAGATAGAAGTTGCATGGCCTCCAACCCTGTCCAAAGATAGTAGGAATAAGGCTTGATTGTTGTATTGGGAGGATGGAGAAGAAGTTAAAGTGAAATTTTAAGATATGAAAGTTGTACCTTCTATTGATCGAAGTTCGTTGTGGCTTAGGTTGAGCCTTTGCACCCACAGCAAATTCTCAGTGGATCCCATCCTTGACAATGAGAGATTTTGAAATCGAAGACAAATATGATTTGCTTCTGTTGCATCTTTATAGTAGTGACAGTATGGAGTAAATACTCCCTTGTTGAAGTTATCTGCAGAATCATCAAACATGAAGAAGACATGATGTTTTGTGGAAGAACAGAAGATTTGCAATAACATAAAGCTAGTTGTAAATAAAAGAACATAGCAGGTTGGCATCATCAAAGGTTCAAAAGTCAAGTACAATTTTATAGAAATTTAGAAAAGCTAGTTGATTAAACATATAATAAAAAGGCATCTAGAACAGCAGAAAATTACAGGAAGATATCGCAATCTAAGTACTTAGGTGTGAATTTGGTTCTAAAAATCTTCAGTTTCCACATATTCACTCATCCCAAATGAGAATCTTAGATAATCTTTCAGTTAAACCTGAATAACCACATTTTAGTCATGCTTTGTATTTCCTATTTTCAATGAAAGCAGAAAACAGCCAAGGTAAACAAACTCATTTGGGAGAAGATATTAAATGAAAGGTCCAGTTATTCTAACTGGCTGTCATGGGTAATGTACATCTATTGAAATTCACATCAGTGTCTGACATCATTGTCAACAACAGAGACCATTATATGGAATCATGCTTTTAGTAGGCATTTAATACTGAAGAGCAAAACACCTGCTTAATTAATATCAGGCTATGCTCATCCTTGTAGTACAGAGAATGTGTTGGATCCAACTTCATCAGATCAGCATAAAGTTGACAAACTTCTTCAGTATGAACTATTGTTTGATCATGTGGAGATGATAATGAATCAAGAGCAGTCAATAGTCTTGCAAGTGTAAGCTTGCCAATTTTACTACAAAATGTAACAAGGCATGATATTTAGAAATAAAACAGGAAAATATGGTAAAATAACTTCCAGGATGGTCACTCTTACCAGTAATATTTAGAAATAAAACGGGAACACATGATGTAAAAACTTACAAGGTGGAATTTCAAATAATAATAAAAAAAATCACCCATTTAATAAATCAATCTTACCAGTCAATCTCTGACAATAAATCCCGAAATTGAGTTATTTCTTCAGCAATTTCCTCTGCGCACTGAAAGGAAGTTGTTGGAATATGGTGATTCGTAGCACTTAATTGATCAGTGGAAAGAATGGAATCTAATTCCTGAAAATTCTCAACTTTTTGGAAATCTTTATCCTCCCATGAAGTCATATTTGCACCCTGTCCTTCAGCAGATTCTGTATGAGCAGTCTGTACACACACTTTAAAGGTAATTTGGGAAGGATTGCCATAGTGATATCCACTTGAAGCTACAATACCCCTAGAATGTCCAAGGTTGATCTCTACAGGGTAAGTTTGTGAAGGTTGGAGCCCTGCATTTCCAAGGTTTAGATACACAACCCAAACTTGAGCAGTGTTTGAGTTGTTTATTGAAAGCGGATTCCAAACAACATCCTCCTTTAAAAGTTCAGATTTAACAGTCACTGTGGATGAGTTTACACCCTCAACAACTTGATTGAAATAAAGAATGATGGGAAGTATTCCAGGTAGCGATAGTGTATTATTTAACAGGGACAAATCAGAACCTTGAAGGCCCTTGTTTTCTCTTAGAACTATATCAGATCCATGGGAAGGCCAAGACGAAACAAGTAGAGGATCATCAATTTTCACTGTTTGATCAATAAGCCAAAGATGATAAAACCAACCACTCTGATCATCTGGATCAGTAAAAATAGCATTGTGGACAAGCTCAAACTCCTCTTCTAAAACTTTTTCTTTAGGGAAATATCCTTCAGCCTTTCTTTTCAGCAAATCTGACAAAAGCATGCTGAAAATTTCCCAATGGAATATGTTTTAATAAAGCTAGTTAATCAAGAATCACATTTTATCCAATGAAGTGAAACCTTGAAGAATGGTGTTAATTTAAAAAATGAATGAAAATCCAAAGAATAATACACTGTTGAAACATTTGTCGGTCATATTCAATTGATAAAGGCCATTAAATCATGTATGATGATCATTCAATGATTTTGGAAATGGACAGGTTCATGTTTTGATGAAACATGGCATGTCACCATGGTTATTTTAAAAATGCTCCTAATGATATATTTTGGGTTTGTTTGTCTCTGTAAAAATTTTGCAGAGTACTTCCAAAGTAGCAGCCAATTACAGTATATTCATAAGTGCTGACTGCTGAAAACTAAATTTCGGGCCTAAATAGCTTCAGTTATAAAATGAGTGCATTCTGCATACACGTAGAAAAAAAGGAAAGCCAGCATAGCAAAGCAAGCACTGGAATAATGGAATGTCCCTTTCTTGCTATCACTTTTTTTATGGTAATACCTGCGATTGTGCCATGCGGAGTAATTGCTAAAATTAGCCCCAGTCACTTCCGTGTATTTCAACTCATCCTCATCTGATCTTTTCATCAGTGCAGCAACAAACCTGGAAGTGACATCCACCCAAAACGAAACACCAAATTACCAAAGGACATTTCAAATCATTATTACTATTAATTTTTAAATAAAAAAAGCTATGAAAAGAGATCAGGATTAAACCTTCGGTAATTCCATGCATGAAAATTTCGAGGATCAGCCTTCTGAAAACCATTCAGGAGGCGCAACTCGTTATCCATAGACGAATGCCCCTTGCTTAGTACCCATTTCCTATGATGCCACGCACCGTATGACTTGAAATTCTTCCTCAACGCACTCTCCACCTAAACCAACACACACACACACACACACACACAATCAATCGAACATAGCCAACAACGATTCCGCATCACGCACTCGCTAAATGATTCAATTCTCCGATTTTTTTTCAAAAGAAGAAACACAAAATCTTCGTCTACATTATTCAATTCAATTATAGTTGAAACTGAAAAACTAAACAGAAAAAGCACCACTCTGAGCTCCTCATCGAAAATTGAAGCAACGGATTGTGGATCGGAGTCGGAGCGAGATGCGAGGAAGTGTTGAACGGCGAGCTTTCTGTAATTCCAAGCAGTGTAGCACTCTGGATTGGCCTCGAGGAGCTTCGCGCTCAGCTCCAACGCTTCCTTGCTGTATCTGTAACCATATATTTGTGCAAATCGAATTGAGAAAAAAAATGGTTAAGTAATCGAAAGTGAAGAGAAATGAAATAGAGAGCAAGAGAGTTGAAGGAGCAAACATGCGATTGTGGTGATTGGCGAGGAAGTGAGATTGAAGCGAGCGAAGCTTTCGGCTTTGGCTGATAAGGCTGCAGCATCTTCTTGCTTCGACGGTTTGCGAGGCCGGCCGTGCATTTTTTCAAACGCAGCTGCAAGTCCACTCACTCTTCGGGCTCATGTTAAGTAACGCTTTAATTTGAGACAGGCCAAATAATTTTTGTGCACTAAACATTATAAAGAACTAGCGAAATTCACCTTTTTTTCCTCCCTCATTGTGTTTAATATGTGAAAAGCTCAACTCATGACAATATAAGCATTACAAAGGTATAAAAGATCATCACAAGGGAGCTATGATACATGTGCCCCATTACATAATGCTAAAGTCAAATGTGATAAAAGTACAAATGTAATGACAAAAAGCATAACATATTATAATTAAAAAAGAGTTCTGTAAATATAATAAGAATTCGAAAGACATTATCCTTTTTTTATTAAATATAGTATAAAATCATATTAAACTTTCAGGGTTTAAAAATTATTCGAAATTTTGTTCCCAATTTAGTTTAGATGAAATGTCTTTGTAAGTTTTTAAAGTGTTTATTGAATAAGTTTAATTTTGATGCCCTTATAATGTAAAATATTTTTATACTATCATCTAATTAAAATTTTTTATCTACATGAGTTTTCAAGTAATGAGTGTGAAATTCAACTATTATCATTTATGTGATAGTGTATAAAAAAAATTTATACCATTAATACATATAAATTAAATCCTTGAATTTTATGTATTGTTATATTGTCATTTTAAAGTCAAATGGGAAAATGGGTATTCATTTGTAATTTTCAACAAGATATATATTTTTCAGAGAAAAGAGTATAAAATCATCCTAAATTTTTATCCTTTTACAAATCACCACAAACTTTAAAACATTCTCAGTTAGTCACTAGGCTTTGATAAATACGTCAATAGACATTTTTGTTTTAAATTTATTCATACAATAATGGTATAATAACACTTTAAAACATATTAACCATTTATTTTAATTAAATTTAGACAATTGATAAATTTAAACCCTATATTTCACTATAACTACTGGTAATTTTAGCAAATTCTTTCATAGAAGGATCTATTAAATTATAAGTTAAAGTTTAAAAACAGATTAGGAAGATTTTAAAATTCAGTGACATTTTGCAAAAGGGTATAAGTTTAAGGGGATTGGATACCCTTTTACCTTTTTTTCATTAAAAATATTTCTTAAATCTATGTAATTTATTTAAAACTTATCAAAAGAAGTAAAATGAAAAATAAGAAGTAATAATAACTGAAAAATAATGCTTAGTTTTTAATTTATTAAAATGTTTCATTTAAATATCCCCTCACTACTTAGTAGTTAACTCATCTACTTTATATTTTCAAATACTAACACATGCATTCACTCAAAATTATATTTAAAGACAAAATGAAACTGCATTTTTTGGGGGCAATATATAGAATTTTCTTCTCCAACATGTTCACTCATATGCACCTCCAAATCTCATGTCCCATGATGCGGACAAAGGGAGCAGACAGCCCAAATATGATAATACAAAACAGCAAATAACTGGTCTGAAATGCCATGATATAGTTAACAGATAAAATTTCTCATCTTACTTTGAATAATCTCACAGCCTATATTTCTACTTTTCTAGCTGAGTGACAGCCAACGAAGAAAAACTGTTGGAATCCTCAAGGTTTCCTAACTCTAGTTACTGTCTGCTCCAGCTTATATCTTTCCTCCCATTGTAACATTTGATACTTGGACCTTCAAAAATCATAACCCCCCACAATCCAATTATTGGTCAGAGTTCATTTCTCCATTACCTTGCTGTTTGTTCATCTCCACACTGATTTCTGGCTTGTCTCCATTAGAAACGACTTCTGTAGCAATGGTCGCAATATTGTCCTCTTTGGAATGCAATTCTGATGACTTCCCATTTTCAAAAGAACCATGGCCATTCAGAACAACCTCCCCAGTTAATGTTTCTTTCTCGCAAGGAATAACCGATATTCCATTCTCAGAACTCTTCATGGCTTCTGATGTGAACGCTACGGATTTCATTTCCTGAGAGCCAGACTCATCAGTGACAATTGCTTGGGATTCTCCCACAGGAATGATATTTGCTCCAGTGCCCACATTTTCAGCATTGTGGCCCATCTTATCTTTAGAGGGTTTCCTTTTTGAAGATTTCTTCTTAAACCGAGCTTTCTTAGGCTTTGGGGGCTTTGGGGCATTTGAAGTCTCATCAGCTGCGGGAACAGATTCTGCTGCCCTTTTTCTGCATGGAATGACTGTCAACTGTGAATGGCTCAACTGGTTTTGGGATGAAGGAGTTGCACTCGACTGGATAGCTAACAAAGCAGTTCTGGCTGCTTTTATCTCTGCTTCTTTCTTTGTCTTTGCAGCTCCCCCAATATATAGAATCCCCCAATGTCAACTGTACATGTAAATACAGGTGCTCGACTTGGTGTTTCATCCTTCTTGCACTGATACATAGGCATTGCATAATTCATCTTCTGTGCATACTCCTGAAGTAAATTCTTGCATAATCCAGTTTCATTCTGGAAGAAACACCATTAACATGGTCATAGGCAGCAAATACACCATAACTTAAACAGTTGTAACAGCCTAGAATGCAGAACATAAAAAAGTCTTTTATGGCAGGAGACAATACTATCCGGAACACCTTAGATAAGTATTGCGTCAGTTAACAAGGTACATTTAAAAAATTGTAGAATAAGTATTAACTAGGTGAAATATACAAAGTGCAGTGCTGCACAGCTTGAAAAATTTAAGCAGACTTTTGACAAAATACAAATAGGTTCATGGGTGTTTGTTAGATAAGTTGCAGTGACCAACCATCAACCCAAGAGTCAACAAGAATCTAATTCATTCTGTTAAAATTTGTGGCTATCAATAATTTTCCATGCAAAAAACTACAAATATGCAACAAGTATATTTCAGCTTATAGTCAAAACGGACAACAACAAAGTCTCAGATAGTAGCAAGAAGTACAGACAGACAACTTGGGTTAAGCAAAAACAAGAAGAAAACATTAATGTTTTGGGTCTCAAGTCTCAACCAATCACCCCTCTCTTTCATATCAATTGTATGTAACTTTTATGGGGGCTAGAGGGTTCCTCATGCCTGTGGGAGAAAGAATATTATTGCCGAACTGTGCAGGGGCAGAAATAACTTTGAAGTAATTTTTCTAATAGCAAC
Source organism: Dalbergia oliveri (assembly GCA_030441495.1). Classification (NCBI taxonomy): domain Eukaryota; kingdom Viridiplantae; phylum Streptophyta; class Magnoliopsida; order Fabales; family Fabaceae; genus Dalbergia; species Dalbergia oliveri. The sequence goes on along the minus strand of JAMLFY010000003.1, from coordinate 13,173,679 downwards.
TAGAGCTAACAAGAAGGTAGAGAATTATATACAAAAAACCTGAATGCAAACAAAAATACTTATCACACGGACATTTAAGATAAATTTATTTTTTATAATAGACGAAATCCTATTAATCAAGAGCAGAAGGGTACAAATGCATAAAGGATGCTAAGTTATTCTCCTACTGAAAAGCAAAAACAGAAGGAATCAAAGACAATCACATCAACAAGGCAATGCACACCAACCCTGCTGCAGACAATGAAATAGAACCACTAGCTTATCACCACAAAGATGGGGAAGACAACCATGCAATAACAGCCAACAACAAAAGTTCAAAATTCGTATTCAACAAAGACTACTTACAACAGGTTGAGTGATGGATCGATTAACTTCCTCAGATTTGGCCAGCTCCACCAGAGCTACTTCGGCAGCGGATTGCTCCGCCGCCTTACGGTTGAAGAACCCAGGCAAAGAGTCATACCTGAAATCATTCACTATCACAGTGGACCTGAAAGAGGGTTCATGGGAAGGCCCTTCCTTGATAGTTTCATAGACAGGTGTGGGAAGCCCCACCTTCTGAGCATACTCCTGCAATCTGCTCTTGAACACATAACAATTTGAAACACCTAACATTCCAAAAATAAAATAAAATAAAAAAAATTGTTAGCAACTTGCATAAATCAAGATCTCAAGTTCCCAACCTAAATATGCCTGGTCTAGTCGACTTGGTCACTTTTTCCTACTCAAATCCCCTTTCTTATTGTTCACCAAAAAAAAAAATCTGGGTTAAAGTCACATTTTTTTATAATCTACTCAGTTATCCAAAAAAAAAAACAAAAATCCTCCTCCGTGTTCAGTTTTTCTTATTCCGATGAAAACACAAAAGTAAATATGTTGCAGATACTATGTAGAATAAAAGAATTAGCTCCGAGAAACAAATAAATAAATAAATATATATAACAAAAACACGGAGAGGTAGTGTACCTTGGAAATCTTCATTAGTGGCCATAGCCCCGAAGGCGCAGAACGGTGGGAAGTGGAGAAGAGAAGTGAGAAAGAGATGAGGGTGGGGTTTGATGCTCTGATTGGTTGGTTCAATCTGATCAGTACCACACGATTTTGGTGCAAGGTAACAGAGAGAGAGAGTTGAGTGTGTGTGGGTGTGTGAACTGAAAGTGAAAGTGCTGCGAGAAGAGTTGGTGCTCTGTTCAGAGAGTGCGCGGGGCAATGCCGGAATCTGCGCCGCTTTGTGGCTGGGACGCGTTTCTTTCTTTGTTTCGTATCCTATAAATAAAGCCCTCGATCACCGCCATCCGATGGATACGCCCTCCTTCTCTCATTTTGTGTTCAGCTTCATCCGACCGTCCATCCGCCAACCCACAAATACCACTAGAAAAGAAAACTACTACGTTGTTTCCCGGTGACCGTCATTTTTTAACTTTTTTTTTTCTAATGTTTTAGAATATTTATTTATTTATAATATTTAAATGATATTAATTTTTTTTATTTATACTCTTAATATGAATGTATTGATTAAATAATTAATATATTTATCAAGATAAATAATAATAATTTTATAAAAATAATTTTATCAACTCATGTAATTTATATAATTTTTTAAAGATTTTTTTTATCTTAACATATGTGTTATTTGGTTTTTAATAGTTATTAAGAAATGGAGAGAGTAAAAAAATATTTTATTGATTTGACTCCTCACCATAGGTTGGTAAAGTAAAAGAATGATAAATTAATCGTTCTTACAACCCTACAAAAAAATCCAGCATGGAATCAAAATTGGGAGGTCCAATTCCAATTTTCTTGATTGGAGCAACGTATAGATTGGAATTATAATTCTACAATCTACTTTTATGGAATTAAAAAATAATTAAAATTGATTCTTCTTAATTTCTAACTTATACCCTATATATTGTATGTTCCAAAACTTATTAAATAACCATCTCTTATTATTAATGTCTATATAGTTTTTTCTTTTCTCATTTATTTTCTGTCAATTATGTTCCAATTATTTAATAGACCCAAACATAAAATTTAATATTATAAATCAATTCCAATTCAAATTCTTATTGAAATGAAAATTCTATATCACATTTTCAATTCCAACGTTTAACAGATCCTTATACTATTTGGTACCATCCACATGTAATAAATGTTAGTAACCTAATGGTGATTAATTATTCACTTTTTGTATATAGCTCATTTTTTCAACATTTTTTTTAGCAAGACACTTCCTCATTTCACCCATCTCGTTATTTGAGAGAAGTGAAAATATTAGAATATTTGTTATCGGTTATTTTGGAACATTTAATTAATTCATTAATAATTATAAGATTTTTTTGCCACAATTAATTATTTTAAAACTCAAATAAATTATATAAAAATATTTAATAAACAATGCAATGGAACAAGTCCATATAATTTATCTGGCTTTTAAATAAATTTTTTATAACTTAGCAAATATCAATCATTGTTTATCAGCAAGGACTCTTTTTTATTTTTTATTTTTTGAGTTACAAGAAATTAATTACAAACATTTTAATCCATATGGACTAAGATTATATACACCAAAAAAATATATGGACTAAGATTATAGGTACCAGCAAATAATATAACCTGAATTTTAATAAAAATCATCATATTGATTTTTATTTTATTTTCTTTTCCTATTCCCATTCTTTGATTTGCTTTTGCGTAGTTTCTGTTTTATTTCTTTATGGTAAACAGACATTATAATGGGGAAAAATTATTGATTGACAAAGACGGTTAGAGGTGGTCAACTATTATGAACTGTGAAGGTCAAAGGATCATTGATTTGTTCTAACAGTTGACTTCGTGTAAACCACTTATGCTACTCAAGAATATATTCCCGAGTCCTGCAAGAGATAATTACAAGTAAAGTAGCAACTCATCGTACTTATTTAAAATAAAAAATAAAAAATAAAAATTCCACTCCACTTCTGGCACAGGACTTTCCACTATGAATGGAATAGAACCAGAAGAACTTGGTTATATGGAAAAGAAGAAGAAATTTGAGCTAGAGCGCTTTGGCAAATGGATGCACAATATGTAACCAATAGCCAGTACATTGACCATTCAGTCATAAAAAATAAATAAAATAAAATAAATTAATTGGTGAAGACCTACAATTCCTGCAAACTGTAAATAACTCGCCATCCAAATATGTTACAATCAGTATATAAATTAAATTTATTATTTATTTTATAATTATTTGTATTATTTATTATATATTTTATAAAAAATTAAATCATAATAAAAGAAAATGTATCAAACGCCCCATTTGTGAAATAGAATGAAGTGTGGGTTTTTAAAAAAATGGAATGAATGTCACGTGTTGATACCTTAAGAGAATACTAAGTGTATTTTACCCTTATTATTATTATTATTTGCATCTCTATTTTCTCAGTTACAAAGGGCATAAGCCAGAGAGAAGAAGCCCAACCCATTCAAAACTACATTGTGCTGCCCAAAATAAAAATGCACTGCTCTTCAATAAGATAACATCCTTGACCCAAATAATAATAACATCCCAGTTGAGAGGTCCATGTTTTTGGAGTGGGTGAGGAATGCTAATCAATTCAATTTATGTTTAAACTTCATGAGAGTTGAGACCTAGCTTCATGCTATATGCCACCATACAGGCCCAGCTTTTCATAGGCTAATAATATTGCCTCAAACCAAATTTTTGCCCCTATGCATTAATTTTCTTCAGCCCGAAAAATAAACTTTGTTGTTTTAGCCCCTAATTACTTCCTTTCCGCTGCCTTAAGAATTTCTGTCAAATATTTCACAAGATCTTTTTACTCTAGCGTTACACTTTTATTCGTCGTATAATAACCATAAATTTTTTTCAACAATACAAAATGTTGCTGGATTAAACTCTGGAATCAAAGTTCTAAAGTGATGGATCTTCTGTAAACAAAAGAATGACAGATGATGTTATCCAATCCAACCTTATTACCTACCTGCTAATAGTATGTTTAGTTTCGATCGGCTTTTAAAACTACAAAATCATAATTTAAGCAAAAATTGTCATAAACAAATTTTGGCCCAAATTATACTTTGATCTCTAAGGCTATATTTGGTAGGAGGACAAAAATGGAGATAAATTTTCTATGATTGAGTTTTATGTGTAATTTTATATGTAAAACTAAATCATGAGAAATTTATCTATTTTCACCAAACATACCCTAAAAGTTAAACATTTGAATTGGCCTCATTCTTTAACTCTTGATTAGTGCACTCTTAGGTAGCGTTTGGTTAGTAATATAGGGACAGAAATATAGAGACATTAAATACAAACCTGTTTATGGTGGAGACAAACAAGGAACAAAAGAATTTTTTTCCTCGAGACAAAAAAACATAAACTTTTTATACCTCTAAAATGTGGACACAGTGGAGACAGGATAAAGAATAGAAATTTAATATTTTTTCTTCTAATAATACCCTAATACATATTTATTATTTATGTCTCTATCTCCATTGTTTCTATTGTCCTATATTTCTGTTTTGTCCTCCTACCAAACGCTACCTTAAGGTTTTTTGGCCTTTGTAAATTTCTTTTCACGATTCAATTGAGGAGTTTGAGGGTGGTGACTTGTATTATATATTATTCCCTCCATTTCAAAATAACTATCCATATTCAGACAATTTAATATTTTAAAATATATGTCGATTTTATATTTTAATAAAGTATTAATTTTGTTCTTCTGATACTAACCCTAATTAATTTCACATTTTTGAAACACTTCATCTAATATTACTCTTGAACATTATGTTGTATTAATTAATGTGTAGAGATATATTAGCCTATTCATTATATTTTATTTCATTACCAATATCATTTGTTATCTTTTTTAATATGTGTTTTGGTCAAAATTGATTATATTTTAAAAGGGAGGAAGTAGTACAAATTGAGATTTTATTCCTTCTAATCTTGAGAGTACATCGAGTTAAATTTTTACCTTGAAAATTAAATTAAAGCCTTTATCTCAAAATTTTTATGAGTATTTGCACTATAGGAAATTCGCAGGCACAAACGGGATTATAAACAGATTTTATAAGCTTTAGGATAATTTTTCAAGTACATACAAATTTATATACGAAAACATGTCATCTATTATTTTAGTGTCTATAAATGTTACAGGTGGATTTTTTTATCTATTTGTAAATTATAGATGGATTTGTCTGTCAGTAAATTTACATATGAAAAGATTTATAGACGGATTTTACCAATTGTAATTGACTGAAAAAAAATGCAAAATTATCTCATTACTGATGGATTTTTCCATTTTCCATCGGCATTATTAGAGACCGAAAAATCCACCTGTAATGGACAAACAAAAATGGAACTCCAACTCCGTCGCCTCTCGCCTCCATCCATCAATCTTTCCAAACCTTAAACGGAAAAAGGAAAATCGAAGCAAAAAAACCACCAATGTCTCCACCTTCTTTGTGTTTTCCTCTATCAACACCGATTGCCACCACCACTGCACCACACCAACTACAATGGAATTGTCACCCCCAAACCAAATGAATGTCATGACCCAATTAGGAGCTAAGGCACGTGAGAATCTCATCCTCACATAAACCTCATGACCTCTAAGTCTCTCTATATGTATAAAATAACATACTTTTTATTCTAAAATTATAACTTCATCTAAATCTTTATTTAAAACTTGATGTCTAGAATCATAAAACTAAAATACTTGATATATGAAGCTTGAAAACATCTTAATTATACTTTAAAAATCAATTTAACATGTGAGTTGAATCATAAATTCATCTCTAGCTTGTACGAAATTTTAATCAAACTCTACAACTTCAAGGGAGGAGGAACTACGTCTACACTTAAAAATAATGTGTTCTACCAAACAACTGAAAACAACTGTGTCTACCAAATAGGAGGCTGAAACTGAACACTCTCCTCCAACTATGAAGGGAAGGGAGAGGGGTGGTCAACGAACTCAGTGAGTAAGCTCTCACCCATTACCCACATGGGACAACCAAGAAATATACAATATGTGATATACATGCAACATTCATAAACCATTTGATATTTATATACGTAACTATATAGAAAAGATATCTCTAAATTTTTACTCTAACGGGAAATCATTTTCCATACATAAACACAATAGCTCTTAAATCAAATATCCTCTTGAAAGCATCAATAATCCGGAAAACATAATTAATAGTACCCTAATAAAAAAACATGAATCTCTAGTTATGCATGTCAACTATCACATAACAAATTCTTTGCTCTATGATCCCATAAGGATCTAAACTGAACACCTAACTAGGTTCCATTTCTCTCTGAGATTCTCTAAGGACAACTTAGTACCAAGGTTAATAATCATTTTTCCCAATCGTTAACTCACTGTTTGTTTCTTTATAGCTACTGTCTAGTTTCTAGATCATAAATTAATATTTCTCTAAAATTCTATTATAGGCTCTTCTCTAGGTTTAAAACTCTATCATATAATTACTCTATTCTTAAAATCATAAAATCTCTAATATATATAAAATCATTTAAATATGAAACTTTTGAAACTCTGAAAGCTCTAGACTCATATAACTCTAACAACTTGACTTTAGCATAACTGACTGTGAAATCATATCCAAGGGATCACGCTGCAGGCATTTTGATTTTAAGCCCACAAAATATGTATATGGCAGTTGTTATGAATCACATGAAATTCACACTTCTGAGTGTCATAAAAACTGGATTTCTAAAATCTCATTTCTTAAGCTAACAACTTTTCATAACTTAATAATTATAATATCATACTTTGAATTGAAACAAGTTCATAATCATAAAAATTTTGGCATTATAATAATATCTCTATTCATAAAACTAAGTCATTTTCTGTTTACATTCTTGCCAAAATATCTTAACTGGTACTTTAAAATCATATTTGAAATTTTAAGTCTTGAAACATAAAGATATCAAAAACTCTTAAAGCACATTTGATAAAATAACAACTTATTAAATCACATATTCTTATAGTAAATCTTTTAGGCTTACACATAAAATGTTTCCATAACATACAATATATCAATTATGGTCTTATGGCTTTCTAAAACACATATTTCATGCTATTGTCAAAATCATGCTCTTTGTCTAGCTTGCCATACTTACAAAATCATATATATAATCATACTTTCATCTCTAATTTCATATTTAACAATCATCATGCATAAACATACTCATAATGCTTAAAAGTAAGGCTATGAGTTTGAACCCATTCACCGTTTAGAGTCGGGAGTATGTGGGGACCACCAACTTAACCTTAGAAGCTGGAATGACACCAACAACTGCCATAGAGCAACAAAGACTCATAAATAATCTATGGGTATCTCTAGATAACTCTAACAAACCCTAACCACATTGGGGAACACCTCTACTTGACAACAGAGAAACAACAAAGCCCATACATAGAGGAAGAATGAGGAGAAGAATCTAGCATAAAACATTGACAAATCCTTACCTTGGAGCTTGGAAGAAGAAAGAATGATGATGGATTGAGAGAAGGAGGGTTAGAGAAGAGTTAGAGAGGGAGGGTTTAGTTAGGATAAAGGAAGCTCGAGTTAAGGTGTTTTTAAAGGGGTTGGGGGCTTTTTAAATGAAACTATATCGTTTTACATTGTGATATTGTAGGTGAGCCTTCTGGAACTCACACTGCTCAGCGAGCCTTAACCCGCCCGCTCACTGACGGGTTGTACTCGCCATCGAGCCTATTTTGCAAAATGTTGCAGCTATAGCACCCCAAATTCCATCCCTTGGCCCTTCACACATCTGGGGCTTTCTCAATAACACGGGTGGGTCCTGAAGGACTTTAGGGCCATAGAACTTGTCTCCTGACACGTGTACCTAAGGCATCACAATAAAGCACCAATATTTCAAATGTGTTCTCTTCAATCCTACACATTAAAAACTAATAACTCTATTGTATCCACAAAAAAGTGATAAGGAATGAAAAAAACTAAATCAATTAAAAGCAAGAAAACATTACCACGAACACAATGGCACAAACTATTTGCAAAATGGAGGCTTGGTTCCAGTAGTCCAAGAATGGTGGCAGCAACGGTGGTTTTGTAAAGGGGAGAAGAGAGATAAGTGAAAATGGGAAATGGGGAAGAAGAAAAGGGCATTGCATTTTTATCCCTAATTTAATGTTACAGACAAATTTGTAACGCCTTCAATGAAATGCATTGTTCCATTAAAGGTATTAGATGGAAAAATTTGTCTAATCCCTTTAATGAAATAATGCGTTTCAATTTCTTTCATGATGGATTTTTCGTCTATAATGCATGCATTAAATATGCGCCTACAAACAAATTTTTCATCTGTAATTGTTTAATCGAAATGATGCTTTTTAATTTCTTTTCATTACAAACGGAATCCGTTTATAATGCGTGCGTTAAATATGAGCCTTGAACTTCAAATTACAAACGACAAAGTCCATATATAATTCTTTAATGAAATGATGGGTTTCATTTCTTTTTATTAGATAGGTCGTCTGTAATGTATGTGTTAAATACGAGCCTTGAGTTCTGAATTACAGATGGATTTTTTCATCTGTAATATATTGGCTTTATTTTAAATCAATAAATTAAATAAAAATCTGACTATATTTTTGGAATTTTGTTTTACTTTCAAAATCCATTTGTAATTCATATGTGACAGTTACACGTTGTGGCATGAAGTTGCATCAATATTTATAGAAGGATTTACAGACAAATTATGTAACTTTAACAAAAAAAAATTCCTAATTTCATTTTTCCATCTATAATAGAGATGAAACAAAATCCATCTATATTTTTCATTTGTGTTTTGCAAGTTTCTGGTAGTGTTGAGTTTCAATACTTAATGTCTTTTCGATTTTAGTTCTATTTATACCTGGGGTTAATTATATTAAGCAAAGAGGAGTAAGAGACAAAAAAAAGACCAAAAGAATACTGTAAAACATTGTCAAAAGATGGGTTATCTTAGAATTGAGTATGTCTAACTTAACCCAAAAGCTAGCTCAACGGGTAAGGGTTGCCCAAAACTTATAAAGGCTATTTAAACTTTAATACACCCCTTCACGCTCAGGATTGGACTTGGAGTATGCAATTTGATTGACTGGACATATTGGGGATGACCCAATAACAATCATATAAGCTCTGGTATTATCTTAGAATTTACTAGGTTTAACTCAACTCCAAAAACTAACTTAAAGGGTAGGGGTTGTCCAAAATTTATAAAGATTATTTAGTCTTATCTTTTAGTGATGTGAGACTTTAATAGGCTAGTGGTTATTCTGTATTGCGCTTGCCAAAACATTGCCAAAGATGTAGTAGTGGACTACCGGCCATGCATGCAAAGAAATTAATGAAGATATATAATTTTTCCCATTAATCATAAGAGTATCAAATAAATTGTATTCTACCTAATAATAAAATAATATTTTAGCTAATAGTGTAGGTCTTATATATTGCTATCACTCAATTATTAAATAAAGCATAGTTTATATTTTGATGTTCCAGAACCGTACAAGAATTTCATATTAATGAAAGAATAAGTGGGGGGCAGCTTGAAAACTGCCAGCTCCAACCGACTATCATTAATTTCACAACTTCTGGCATTGCAGGTTTGGGGTAGCTGGGGAGGGATGGGGGTCGGTCATTGTATTTCTCACGATACATGTGGCTGGATGCAGTAAATAATATTTTAGATAATAGTATAGGTCTTATATATTCTATCACTCTATCACTAAGACATGCTTAAATTATTATGTGTAACTTTGATTCGTTCCGTAAAAATACAGTTTATTTACTGCATCCAGCCCTTGTTATATAAGGGTACTACGACTTTTATGATATGATACGTACAAGTTTTTTTCAACTTCAAAATTTGTATTTAGATAAAGATTACTACTGAATTTTAGAATAAGTTAACGTACCGCTATTCTGAGTGCATGAGTATAATTAAAGTGATATTTAATTAAAGTTATAATATATTGATCATGTCGTGCAAAGAAACACATAATATTAAGAGTAATGATGCATATTTTGAAAAAATATGTACAAAATTTTTTATAGAAATTATTGTGATTGTTGGATGAAATAAAATGATGTAACTCACTAATTCATCTAATGACTAATAATAATGTCATACCATTCTAGATACAGAATTAAGACATTTTTCTTATATTAATTATCATTGAAGACCAATTTAATATGATTCATAAAAAACATCAAATTGATATTAAATGGATACTATTACCAAAACTTTGCTCTTTTTTTTTTCAGGGTATTCATTATTAGTAGTAGTGACTAATTCCTTCAAGGTGAGAAGCGTCCCCTTACAGGTAAGTCTTTGGTCGCGAGAAAAACTTTGCTTTTATATATCTTGTCATTTCACTAGTTGATTTTTCTTTTTATCTCTCCTAGCTAATATATACCAAAATATTCAAAGTAGAGTTGTCTTCATGTAAAATTACATGCATTTAATGTAACGTGTTAGATATAAAACCATTTATGTGTCTCAATCCAACAACTTAAGCTTTTAGATTGAGGCACATTAATAGTTTTATATAAAATTAGATATAACGCGCATTAAAAGTGTAGAATTATTTTACATTTTCATCTAGCTAATTAATCAAATCCTCTAGTGCATATGATTTTTTGAAATAGTGACCTAAGAATAAAACATATTTTGCATATATTGTTGTTGCCTAATCTAAAGGTAGAGACGAGGTATATTATTTGGGTTTATTTATAAGGGTGAAAGAGATATCTGCCATAAAATGAGAGGCATCGTTAAGGAGGGCACAGTGGACAAGAAATTGATGGTCGAAGTAAGGAGAAGGGCAATTTTTCCCCGTGTGTGTGGTGAGATGAGTTTGAGTCAATAGATGGAGAACCCAAACAAATTACAAGCCCAACCTCAAGCTCTAAAGAGTGAAGAGGCTTTATTTGACATGCAAGGCATTCGATCAACCCAATCCAGCCAAAGTAGGGGTTTGGTGAGCATTTATGCCAAATGAATGGGAAGCCAAGATAGATCATATGTGATAATATACAATTAAATCATTGTGTAAAATTTTTTTGCAATATCAATAATTAAAAAATAAACAATTAACATAAGCACATCATAACATAATTTTATAGTATATTCACAGTTTTCTTCTCTCCGTACTAGTAAAATGAATAATTTAACAATTCAATCCGAGGAATATAATGCTTATTGTATTTAGAGATGTCAATGGGGCAAGGGTAGGGTGGGCGGGGGACAGTTCCTCACCCCTGCCCTCGTGGATGAAGAATATTTGCCTCTATCTCCACCCCATATATATATATATATATATATATATATATATATATATATATATATATTCTTATAATGTTTTCTCTTAGGATAAATGGATACTTGCGGATATTTATGATGCCTACTATGTCACTAAAAATTATAAAAAAAATTGAAAAATAAAATAAATGAAGAATAATTCTAACATCATAATGTTTAATTTGTCCAATAAATTAAAAGTATCCAACATAATTCAAATGTATTTTAAATCCAACAATTTAAACACTTGAAATAATAGCATTCAACCAATCTAACATTGTCTTTTTTTTCTTTATTTCTAGATAAGTGACAGAAACGCAGATAACTTGTGTGAAATTAAAATTTTTCTCATTACAACATAAAAAGTTGGTGTAATAATTTGATAAACTTAGGGACTTCATAAACAAATTTTAATTTGCCCTTAAATTTTTATTTATCTATATGAAAAGAGGCAGTGCCATCAAAATTCCTCAGTAAATTTTACAACTATGCTATTTGGCGTGATATCATTTAAAAACAGTATGAAACACCGGTGGACCAATCAATAAAAAGGTTAAAATAGAAAGAAAAAAGAAAAATAGAGTTTTGACGAAATTCAAGGAAGAATAACCAATCATGATATTCACAAAGAGGGAACCAACTATATTTGTTTTGTACTTTGCAGTATTTTCGTAAACTTTATAAGTGTAAGCAAATAATAAATAATAATTCGAAAAATAAAGACGGGTTGTGGTACTCAATTCTAAATGTCATGGTTTTAGTAACCTTCTTTTTATGAAATTTTAAGTTAATTTTTATTAAAATGTCATGATCAATATAATTAACTACTTATTCATTGAGCAGCGAAAAAAAAAATGCTATTTATTCATTGACACGATTGAATGATATACTTTTTTTTTATCTATTTTTATGAAATCATAATTTAATTTCACAAGCTGAATAGCATGTAATAGTTCACGGTATTATCCATTCATATGAATAGATAGTTAGATGCAAAGATTATTTCCTCACTCTTATATGCAAAATACGCGTACATATCCTCTTAGTTAACTTAAAAATTGCCCACCAAAAGGAAAAGAAAAAACTTAAAAATTTGAATCGCATACCAAAAATATTGAAAAAACAAACTTAGAATGACTTGTGTGTCTCATTTATTACGCATTTATATTATACTATGACACCTCAACATTCAACAACTACTTAATTAAATAGTTATCTGCAATCTGCAACTGTATTCTAAGTTTGGAAAAATACCTGATCAAAGACCCATCTATTAGATCATTTTAACCTTTGGCAAGAAGTAATTTTGCAACTATCCCATTTTAACCTTCATCAATTTGAAGGTGAAAGAAAGGTTATATAGTGAGTGCAGGTCCAATACAGGCAAAGCTTGTTCCTTTCAGTAATTTCACGAGCAAAATGATTCTAATCTATACCATCCAAACAACATTAAATTTTTGATACATAAGTCTCCAACCATAAATCTCATTGATATTAACTCACTCTAATGAAAATCAATTTTACAATACCCATCACATCCAAAATCAATTTCGTAAATTCTAAACCAAACACACACATATTAGTTGAAGTCTAATGCTTATTGTCGAAAACGAAGTTGAGAAAGACCAAACAAGACCTAACACAAAAAGCGTGTCAGAATGTAGGCACGTCCCTCTTGCCTTATTCCCACAGGCCACAGCTACCACTATACTGACCACCCCAATGTTCCCTTATAAATGTAAGTGGAAACAGCCTCTTCCCAACCAATACCAGCAACATTTAAATAACATAGCCCTTTCCATCGTTACACAACACAACACTCTCTCACATCATTGCCCCCACTCCCACTCTCGACCAAACGTACCATTCCCACATTGCCAAAAAATAAAATGGGTTCCCTAGGCACTTTCGAACCTCCCACACTCCCTTCCAGGATTTCAACGGTGGTTCCCGCCACCCCACGCGGCGAGCAAAACGGTGCGTACCAGCTTAGCTACATGGACCTCCTCATGAAGCTCCACTACATCCGACCCGTTTGCTTCTTCAGTTCCGAGGCCGTACAGGGCCTCTCCATCTCCGACCTCAAGACGCCCATGTTCCCTCTGCTCGACCCGTATTCCCACGTGTCGGGTCGGATCAGGAGATCCGAATCCGGAAGGCCCTTCATAAAGTGCAACGACGCTGGGGTGCGAATCGCGGAGTCGCACTGTGACTTGACGCTGAGAGAATGGTTCGATGAAATGGGGTACTCGCTCGATGGGCTTGTACATGACCACGTGCTTGGCCCTGACCTCAGCTTCTCTCCTCTCGTTTTTGTCAAGGTATGTGTATAATATAGAGGATTGATATTTTAACATTTATTTAAATAAGTGTTTAATTAAGATTTCATTCTATTATTATTATTGGATGTGATAAATAAATAGAAAAAATTGAAGCCACAATCACATCTAATGATGATGAATAAGTGTCCCAATTAGACATTTATTTGGGATATTAAATAGTATTTTTGTTATGTTTAACATGCTTAGTTTAACCTTCCCATTTCTTAACTATGATTTTTGGAATTATTCATGTACATGTCTCTTTATCTGAAATTATTAAAATCTATTGAACTTACGAGTACGGCCGATGATGGTATCGATATCCTACATATACCGGATGAAGTCCCATAATTTTTAATCCCAAAATCATGATTTGTACAAAACAATGGTTTAGAGGTTTTGATTTGAAAGTTTAAAGCATACATGCTAATTACCTACCAATTAATTAACCTGTATATCTTGTTAATTAACTTGTTAGATTATTGAATGACGTAGATGATGTCCGTAATTTATGATATGATTAGTGATATTGTAGAATTTGTTGATCTCGTTCAATGTTCTACATGATTTTGTCTGTTTTTTACTTGCTACTATTAGCAGTGCTAGTTCTTAACTTTTCTATCAGGTTTATTCCAGTAATTTAAATCACTCACCGTAGAAGGAAAAACGAATCAACTCCTTATTGAATGTGTATAATGATGTGCTGTGTATATCGAGAAATTGAAGCCGTGTTAAATATTTTGAATTGCAGAACTTTGTTTATGAAAGCTAAAAGATTATTCAAAAATGGCAGAAATTTTAAACTATTGGACATCTTTATGCTATTATAATTGGTTCTAAATATAGACATTTAAGATTCGCAAGGTACTTCATACTGCTGTATCAAACCTCAAGAGCCGTTGGCTGAGAGTATGGTAAAAGGTACCCACGTGGACATGCTATGATGCTAAAATCCTGGCAGAAATCAGTATGATCATTGCACTCTTGTCGCAGAACAGAATTGAATGCATACTGAACTCTTATCAAAAGAGTCTTAATGGGACAAACGCACCGATAAGTTTTTTTTTTTTTTTGATTTATCTAACCAATATTCTTAGGTGAACCCTATACTTTGATATTTATTATTTTAAAACTCTTTATCAGATCACAAAATCTTTTTATTTTTAATATGATATTTTAATTTAACAATTCTTCGTATATAATGTTATGGAGAAATTTATAAGAATATGATGTTTTACTAATTTTGTCATTAGAGAAATTTGATTTGAAAAGGAACATTTTATTATGCAAATCTTGCCACTAGTGATATTTGATTTAAAAAATAAAATTTTATTATCTAAATCATGCTATTGATGATATTTAATTTAAAAAATAATATTTTATTATTAAAATATTATTATTGACAATATTTAGTTTAAAATATATATATATATATATATATTTTATTATAATTCAAATCTTGTTATTAAATATTTACTTATTGAAATATCATATTCTTGTAAATAATCATAAAAATTTATGTTGCGACAAATTTTGAGTAAAAATATCATATCCAAAAAAAATGAGCCCACACACAACTTTGTGTCCATATAATCTTCAGGGCTTTGGTAAATTGCTAGAAATGAAAAATATTGCATAGAATTATTTTTTAATAAGCAAGTTATTAAGTTTATAATTATGACACTCATAAAACACCCAAATATTGAGAAATTCAAATATTTAAAACATTTTCTTCTCCATTTGATAGTAATTGATTTTACCCAAAAAAACAATAACACTTTGTTATTAAAAAGTTGTCAAAGAATAAATTTTTTTTACTTAAATTTATTGTTACAAAAAATTAGAGAACCTAAATTTATTAAAAAAATATATTAGAGAGTTGATATTGAAGTTACTTAATGATGAGTGGTGGTGGAAGGTGACAACAAAATTATGGTGGGGGGCATAGTATGATTCTTCTTCACTTTTAGAATATATCTCCACTTTCAAACAATTTCATATTTTAAAATATCTATCAATATCACATTTCAATAAAACATTAATTTTGTTCTTCCAATATAACCCCTAATTAGTTCTAGACTTTTACAGCATTTCATCTAATATTCGTCTTAAACATTGTGCTGTATTTATTAATACGTAGAATATATTAGTCCATTTATTATATTTTACTCTATTACTAATATTATTTATTATCTTTCTTAATATCTGTGCTTGATTAAAATTGATAATATTTTGAAAGAGATTGAATATATTTTCTTAACCATCAATTTTTTTATTTTAAACTACGCTCATAATTATGTGATATGTAATTTACACTACATTCAATGATTATTTATTACTCCATCTATTTTAAAAATAAATGTTTGTTTCACTTTTTTGATACATTCATAAATCAATATATCTAACACAAATGTGTCCAGATATTTGTGTGCATATATATTGATTTATTAATATCCATAAAAGTGAAACGACATTTATTTTTAAACAATATAATATATATAAGAGATATTTTAAATTAAAATGATTTTTATATACACTAATATGTAAATGAAATGTTTTGATGACAATATAGAGAAAATATAAAAAGTTTTAATGAGTTTTTTCCCTCACAAATTTGAGAATATAAAAATCTTGAACATATTTTTTTTTAAATAATCCTAATAATAATATAGGTATACGTTTTTATGTATTACAATTATATATGTATATATGGATATTAAATTTAGTCATCTTAAACAAAACACGTTGGTTATTGCTATTTGAGCAAATTATTATCAATCTAAATCTATATGTATGTTGGCAGTGACCCATAAGATTCATTTTAGTCTTTGAAATTATAAATATGTATTTTAGTCCTTAAAATTTGAAAATCCTTTTAAAATTTGAAAATTAACTCTTTAGTTTATCAAATTGTAAAATATGAGTTAAATTAGTCCCTAATTTTATTTAATGATATATTAATTAGGGGTGTTTAAACCAATCCAAACCAAATTAAAATCGAAAACCGATCAAAATCGAAATTAACCAGTTTGAATTGGTTCTTAATTTGTGAAAATCAAACCAAACTAATCGGTTTTCGATTCTTATTTTCAATATTGAACCAAACCAAACAAAACCGAACCGATAACATCTCACATTAATAATTTTATTTATTAATTAGATGTATTACTTATAAAATTTCCTATCCATATCTAAATTTGTCTCAAATTTTAAATCAACATTTGGGATTTTTAATTATACATTAATTCTTTTAATTTAATCAATGTGATTTTTATTCAAATCTTTTATCATTTTTTAATTTATCAGTTAATAGTATGACATTTTAGCATAAATTTTAAAAACTAGCTTAGATCTTATAATTATATAGTTTTATAATAACGATTACTCTAATTTAATATTTTTTATAATTACTTTTTACATATTTTATAAATTTTATAGTAAAAATCAAAAACTGAATCAATCCAAATTGATTTAAATTGGTTTGATTTGGTTAAATCTATAAATAATCAAATCGAACAGAAAAGAAAATTTATTAATTAGATCGGTTGGTTTTTACCTTAAAATTGAACCAAATGAAATACAAACACTCTTAAAACTAATGATAAATCGACATCCTATTTAACCTCAGGTGTGCATAATTGAATAATCAGGTTGGATTGCTAACACAGGCCAAATATATTAATAATATTACTTATATGTAAAATTCATCTCATTGTCTTCAATCATTCTTATTTTCATGCAATTTAATAGGTAATGGTCAAGTATAATGTAAACATGTCATGGGTATGTCAACTAGCATAAAATATTAATAAAAATGTGAGAATATAATAAAAGAAAGAGTGTCAGGAATTAAAGTGGCTTACATTTTATAATTTTAGGAACTAAAAAATAATTTTTAAATTTTATAAATTAAAATGATTTATAGTTTTATACTTACAATTTGAGAAACTAAGATGAATATTTGTCCCTTTCCTTTCAGGACGCTGGATAGAAAAATAACGGGGTAATAGTAGAAGTGTTAAATTCCGTATCATGTGTCCTTGCTTATATATGATTGTACCTAGGACTTGCATACAACATCATATGGCATGACCTATACAACAATAAATGTCGTATATCTACGTATTCAGATAGTTGAATTTAAAATTATAAAATGAAATCCATAATAAAAAAGAATTCATCTGCAATGACATATTAAAAAAACACCTATTTGATCCAAACTTTTTTAATTTGACAGTAGTTTGGTTCTAAATTTTTTTAACATTAATTTGGTCCAAACAATTTTAATTTGATGTTAATTTAGTTATTTTGTTAGATTTTCAATTTAATATAATGACTAAATTGATGTTGAAAAAAATATGATTGAATTGATATCAAAATTAAAAATACTTAGACTAAATTATCATCAAAATTTTTGTTAAATTAAATTGATATAAAAATTTATTAAGGGCAAATTAATCTCAAATTAAAATATTAGGAAAAAAGTATGTAAAATGGTGCTTACACCCTTTTTAACCAGATAGGAGTTGCTTTACTCTCTCTTTTTAACTCTGATTAAAAATTAGAATTTTATTATTAATTCATTTTTTGTCCACTCTTGATTAATGAAATACCTTTAGGATGCTAACTAGCAAGATTTTTTGTTTTGTACTATAATAGCAATAATGTTTGAATTCATACCTTCATGCAAATTATCCTATAGCTGCTATGCCGGGGTTCTAAAACATAGCATTCTTGAGCTGTCAATTGCTTCTCTCTGGTTAAAAACAACTGAATTTACGAGCTGCTGTCGTGTGTTTTTGTTTTTGCTTTCAGTTCACTTGGTTCAAATGTGGAGGACTATCAATGGGGCTGAGCTGGGCTCACGTGCTTGGGGATGCATTTTCAGCTTTCAACTTCATCACCAAATGGAGTCAGGTACTGGCTGGTCACGTGCCACCGAAATCTCTTCACATGCCAAACCTAACTGAACCCGAAGAATTTGGACCCAATTCCGTTGTTTCTGAGAACCCCATTTCTGTCAAAAGGGCTAGAATTGTTGGGGAATACTGGCTTGCTACCAATGACAGCGATGTGGCTACTCACTCTTTTCATGCCACTTCCAAACAACTTCACAACTTGGTCAAAGCCACATCCACTTATGGCCAAAACCAAATCAGTGACATTAACAATACCAAGGCCTCATATTTTGAAGTTGTTTCAGCTCTAATATGGAAATCTATAGCACACATTAGTGGAGAATTGGGACCACGGGCTGTGACATTATGTACAAATAATGTCCCAAAACGTGGAGAAAATGAATTCCCCACCAATAATGGCGTGGTGTTGAGCAAATTTGAAGCAAATTTGGCAGCTGGGAAATCAGATATTTCGGAATTGGCTAGGCTGATTGCTGAGAAAAAGATGGTTGAGAACCATATAATGGAAAAATTGGTGGAACAAGATGAAGGGAAAGAGGATTTTATAGTATATGGGGCAAATTTGACATTTGTGGATTTGGAAGAGGCCAACTTTTATGATGGGGTGAGGTTGAATGGCCATAAACCAATTATGGCAAATTGTAGCTTCCGTGGTGTGGGTGATCAAGGTGTCGTTTTGGTGCTTCCAGCACCACCAGAAGATAATGAAGATGGTGGTAATGGAAGGATTATAACAGTTTCTCTCCCTGAGAAAGAACTTGACCAGCTGAAAGATAAGCTAGGACGAGAATGGGGTATTGTTTGAGATATAACTAATCAATAAGACACTGGTCGCGTCAATTACTATATTTTGATTTTCCAAAAGCGTAAATGGGTCTAGTTGTGTGGATTGTTTGTAATCTTTTTGCAACAACTATTTAATGTCTCTGTCTGCAATGAAAGCATAATTGTGTTATTGTGTATGTAGAAACTATTTTCCCATGTTTTTTACGCCACCCCGGCCTTCTTTGAGGGGTGATTTGATAATTGTGGGTTTGGTACGTGATTCTTTCGATAGCCTACATATATTGGTGTTGTCACGTAGAGGGTATGATATTGGGTAATCGCATTAAATATGATACAGAGTTTGTTCTCGTGTCGGTTTTAAAATTTGAGAGCTGTCCTTGACAAGAAAAGTACCTACATGTGCTGAATATGCATTTGCATGACTCCCAATGCATATGTTGTTTGATGTATCTCATAATATATTTAATTTTAAATATTTATATGCCAATATGAGTGAAATAAAATAAGAATAGGATAAATAATAACAACATTGTTATTCAGATACTAGTCAATATTGATAGAGTGCTAGGCTTATTAATTAAATATAAATATAAAGTAATATTTATTAAATATAAATGAAATATTTAAAAGTGTGATATGTATTGTATTGTGGAAAGTGATCACATCATCATCACGAAAGGCGTGCGGTTGTTGAAGTATACATCGATCATTTTGAAAAATTATAACTCAAAAGTACTTACTAGGTATATTATTGTAGGAGATTCTTAATTCCCTACTATTTTTTGTTCCATCCATGCAACTCAAATAATGAAATGCTAACTAAAAATAATACTAATTAAAGACGCTCAATAATTATTGACGTTTGGTCAACCTAAGGCAGCCTTGAGAATTAGAGCCAAGCTTTTTTTTTTTTTGGTATATTAGAACCAAGTATTTTATAAGTGCGTTAAATGGCCATGACTAATTTTGATTTATTTGATTTGTATTTTAAATGGGATGTGACTTGGGGGAATCCTTAGGTTAACATATTTTTTCGTTAAATATTTTTTTGTTTTTTTTAAAATGCTTTGTATAACTAATTTTAAAAAATGTTACTTTCATACTTTTTAGCAATTTTGATAGTGAAAATTTCACTTTCTCACATCAACTTAGAGGTTATATACACTCTCACGAAAAGTGTATCATGATCTTCTAAACTTTCATTAATATACACTTCAATTAAGTTTATATCCATCGTTAATGGAAAATAAATGTTTTTATCTATCTAAAATAATGCGTACAATCAAAATAATTTGAGTAATTAGGTTGCTTTTTTCAGTCAAATAAGGTGCATATAGTCTATACAATGGAGAAAGGTAAAGTGAAAAATTATTATTTCAGAATGTGTTTACTTGAGGAATAAATTTAAGGGAAAATTTTTCACCAATAAATCCCTTCAATTTTATCCCTAATCAAACACAACCTAATTGTAAAAAAATAAAAATTTAGATGTTTTAATAACTCGATATTGAAATAAAATTTTAAATTCTAATGAATTGATTTCAAAACTTAGGCAAAAAAAATAAAATAAAATTGTTAGGCTTTTTTTGGTCCAACAGATTAGTTTTTAAATCATAAGTTAGCATTAAGATTTGATTTGATGTTGTTGTGGCTTTTTAAGAGGTGATGAACTCTTTTAGCTCTCAAAAACTACTTTAAAAAGTTATACAAGTATTGTGTAGTGAAATAATGTGAAGTTACCCTTCGAATTTGTCACGACCCGATTTAGAACATGATTGACACATGAAAAATCTCCTTTTCCACGTAATTCTCGTGACATGTATTACTCTACATGCACAGTAACTCAAAAAACTATTTAAAATATAGTTTTCATTTCAGAGATTAGTTGTATGCTCTGTTAAATCATAATAATTAAACTGATTTCTCAATCTCTTTGAAGGATGAATTCATAGCATCATCAAATATAAGTAGAGTTCATCATATACGAATAACCATGAAAAGTAAGGTTACAAAAATACAATCTAAATAACAGTCCGTACACAAAACCATGCAAAACATAAACATGCTCTACAATTCTGAATCTGCCCAATGCATTGGAGCACTTAAACCAAAACTTATCCATTGGGCTCACCAATTGAAATCTAGGGCTGCTAGGAGCCTGGAGGAAGGAGGTTGAGATGACTCTGGAGCTACTCTATTTGTAAAAATAAAAGAAAATAGAGGGTGAGTTTTGTAACCAAAACTTAGTGAATGAGTATTCACTTTTCATGGAACACCAAGGAAGATACACAACACCATAATAATAATAATAATAATAATAATAATAATGATAACTCCATGGAGTTATTTAGCTTCAATTGGGAAGCATGACACCAAGTGAAACACCATATTTGTTTTATAAAAATATGTCATAAATCAAGATTAATGAATTGCATAATTCAAATTTAAATTTTCATTGAATGATTTTTGACATATTAGAAGTTTGAAGCTTAAGAGAATTTTCATGAAGAAAAGCCATTAAATTGAAGTCAAACCTAGTTTTGTAGGTTGCAAAGGCGCCTAAACATCTGACCATTTAACGTTTGTAGGCCCATTTTATAATTACCAAAAACTAACAGATACCCACTATTCAGAGATTGAACCAAGAGCTTTGAAGCCCCATTTGTTCATCTCTTCCTCTCTCCTTACATCTTTAATATTCATTATGACGTATTGTTATGGATAGCTAAATTTGTACTCTTGAATATGGATCTTGGATGTTTGTAATCCTATTTTTATTCTAATGTCATATGTTTACCACCATCTATTGGGAATTCTCTGAACTCACCAATGCCTTTTACACTTAATTGGCTTAGGTGTGAAGATTAGTCAATGGGATGGAAACATACCCATTGACCTTGCATAGTAGATGTTTGATGTTAGTTCGATTTCTCTCACAAGGACACTTAGTGTTTTAGGTGATTAATCGACCTAGACATAGGCTTTTAACTATAATTGACATGCTAACAAAACCAATTCCTCAATGTTCAATTAAGTAATTTGCATATCCAAGTAACCGGCCTTTTAACCTTGGTTAACTTTAATTTGTGTTAGCTTGCTCGTAACTTCATCAACTCATTGCTCAGCCTACTAGTTTAATTACTCGATAGCAGAGAATCTAACTCATTATACTACTTGAACTCACTTGCTATTTTAATCAAATAATCATTTCATACTTATAATCATGTAATCAAAATCATAGCTTTGGACTACCATGCACAATATATGTGACAACACTATGTCACATATGGGCTTACATCAGTCCTAATGACAATGTTAAGGGCTACATTAATTAAATTTAACACAACCTTTCTCTATAGCTACTACTAGCTCAGTCTCCTATCTTAGAGAAGCTTTTATAAAACAATGCTCAATATACTAATTTTCGCTCAAATCTATTGTCAACAGCAATGGTCCCATGAGTTTTGTCAAAGTCGTGTTTCATGCCACTTTGAAAACCATAAGTTCTTAATTTAACAAAAATTTCAATAGTTCTCAAAATAATCTCTAAATCCATATACTAATTCATTAGTGAAAATAGATATAATGAATAACATAGAGATTGCAAATGTGAACCCACTCACCTTGAATGGTAGAAGATACAAGAACAATACCCATATGACTCCGGAAGCAAAAATAGCACCAGTATCTACCATAGAAGTAATGGAACTCTATATTAGCTTCTAAATCTCTAAATAACTTAAATCTTTCTCTAACTTAATAGAAGAACTTCACTCCCTTGAGGAGTATGAAAACCACTATGCCAAACCCCAAGATAAGGAAAAAATTCAAAGAAATAAAGGGAATCTAGCAAAACATCATACCTTAGAGCTTTAGGAGTGAAAGATTGAAGTTGGTTTTGAGAGAATTTGGAAGAAAAAGAGGCTTGGAGTGAGAACGGGTAAGAGGTGAAGTTTCTTGAGTTGCGGGAGGCGTGAAAATCGTGTTTTGTGGTCTAGCCCTCGAAATGGGGTTTTCATGAAAACTTTGAGCGCTGTAGCGCTCACTAGAGCGCTATATTCCCCAAGTTGCATCGCCTTATTGTTCACGACGGTTGCAATGCTCATTTTAGCGCTCCGCGGTCTCCAGAATTGTTTTTCTCACATCTTTGAGCAATAATTCAAGTGGGCCTACCCTCAAAATGAGTGGAACCCAATAAATTCTATGGCGGTCTCGGATTTATTTAAGGACATGTGTGCTGCTCTAAAATCTCTTAAGAAAAGGGCATACCATAAGGTATTACAGAATCCCTTAGACTTAAGGAGTTCAACTAGCTTATCAACTATGATAGGCTTTTTGGTTATGGAAGCCACAATAATAGTGTTTGGCAAATGTGCTCCAAAAATTCAAAATGACAATAATGAATATGAATATTAAAGAGGATAAATTCTATATTTATTGTTATTAATTAGAACATGATCATATTAATTTTTTGAATTTCAGATAGCATAGGCTAGTTAAAAGCATCCTATGAGGTGCTTTTGAAAGTACCCGTAGCTTTTAAAAGCAAAAAAGTAAAAGCACTCAAGCTTTTTATTTTATTAAATAGAAAAAATTATTTTATAATTTTTGTAAGCTAGAATACCTCTGAAAAATATTACTAAAGTTAGTCTAAATCGAAATAGATTTATAAATTGTGGTCTTGTACTATTACTATGATTAAGTTATAAGCTAGTTTGATCACCGAAATTTTGTAGGTCCTAAACCTTTTGAGAAAATTCAAATAGGTTTTTATATTTTTAAAATTTATAATTGAGTCCCTAAACTTTCAAGATATTTGTAATTAACTCCCTAACCACAAACTTCCATTAAAAAGCTGTTAAAAAAAATGAAATATTCTAAGATGCCATCTATGTGTGATTTCTCTCTTTGAAAAAATGTAAAAGGAAGTTGTAGTTGCAGATTTTGGGAATTGAACTTGTTAAATTGCACAAAAGGCTAAAGTAGAGTTTCTGTTATTGTAATCCGCTATCCTAGTTTTTGTTCTATTTTATTCCTGACGGTGTCTGCTATTGCTATGTTTGCTGAAACTGACATGAGATGGAGGATTTGATGCGTGTAAAAACTAGAGTTATGCAAATTGGATTCTATGGTGGAGAATAAAATGCGGGAGGAAAATATACATATGTACGACTGCTAATTAAGGCTAGGAGTGAAACAACATCCTCATGTTTAGCTTGTCCTTGTCTTGGGGGCTTGAAAAACTAAGCTTTTTCTCAAGTCTGTAGAGATCATATTTGACTAAAACATGTTCCTTAAAGAGGTGATAATGATTTCAACTAAAGTGCTTGGTTTAATTTGCTAAAAGATTATAACAAGTGCATATTCAGCAAGGAATAGTGCGAAATAAAAGTCAAGTGGCATAGGCTATGAAGGTTTATCTCATATTCTAATATACAATTACATCAATGAACCAATTTTTTCAATTTTTTTAAAGACAAAAATAACACATAGATAGCATCTTGGAATACTCTTTTTCAAACAGCTATTTAACTGAAGTTTGTGATTAAGGAGGTAATTACAAACGTTTTAAAATTTAGGAATCCAATTACAAATTTTAAAAGTATAAGGACCTATTTGAATTTTCTCAAAAGGCAAATTCCTTAGCACCAGGCCAATCTCCTATAATTGTTTCTTTTGTAATAAAAGGTAAGGACTAGGCCTTGTATATTTTGCAATTTTAGATTTTAATTCATGTAATTTGATTAATTTATACTTTTCATAAAGAAATAGTATATTTTTTCATAAATAGTTTATTCATATAATTTAATTTATTTTAGTTTTGATTTCTTAAGAATTATAACTCAAATGATTGAAAACTTATGACTTACGCAAAAAATGAATATTATAAAAATAAAAATAAAAATGTGATGCAGCTATGAGATTAAAATTAAAACCTAATACTGCTATAAAATTAAAATGATATTTAAACCTTGAATTTTATTTGATTAATAAATGAAGTCGTGAATAAATCACATTTATAATAAAAAATAACATTTATATTCTTTAGAAGGCAACTGTAAAAATTAGGATTTATTAATTACAATTACATTAAAAAATAAACATACATAAAATAAACAAATAAAGAGGTGTTGATTCAATAATAATCTTAAGTACGTTATTATGTTTTAAAAATAAACTTAAACAATATTGCATAACTGAAATTATTTAAAAATTATTGTTAAAACTTATTATTATAAAGAGATTATTAAATAAGTTAAAAATAAAATATTATTTATCCATCTAAATATTTATAATAGTACAATATAGTATAAGAAAAAAATTATCAATAAAATTTTGAATATTTAATATTTATTTTTATCATATTTTGATTATTTTTCGGTGAGATGATAATAAATAATTGATAGGACTGATGTGGTCTAAATGTTACTACATTTATTTATTTTTAGCAAGACTTTACATGGTTTTGTGAATAGAAAAGAATGATAGTATTTAAAAAATAAATGTTTTAATTTATGATTATAATAAATAGTTTGATTCGAATGAAATTGACTATTATTATTATAATAATAACAAACTAGCCTAGCTCAAGTAAAATTAATTATATTTTAATAAAGTTTAAATTTTAATATATTAATAACATAAAAAATATATATTAACATATCAATAAATACACTACTCCGTTCTATAATATTAGTTATTTTGGATAAATTAATTTATTAAAAAATCAATATATTTGATAACAATTTAAATGAAGAGAGTAATTTATTATTACTCTCCTTAATTTTTTATTTGGTGAACTCTCTTCCGTACTTGAAATGTGGGTAAATGAGGAATTTAAAAAAGGATTTATTTTTGACATATTATCTGTGTAAAAAATATTTACATAATTATTCAGTTATATAATATTAAAATAATAATTTTTTTTCCATTGCTTGTCATAACAATGAATATGATCAAGCACAAAAAAATTTAATAAGTATGATTAATTCCTATCTCTATAACTTAAAATGTCATTTAAATATAAAGATTTGATTGGATAATAATTTCAGACTGTTAATATATTAAAGTTGACCACAATGTAAAAACTTTGTTTATCAAGATTCAACTCAATTACCAAATTTTAATCCGAAAAAAAAAAAGGTGGAAGGATAAAACAAAAGCAAACATAAAGGAGAGCTTTTGGGGGAAGATCTCGGGGAAAAAAATTGTCAACGGCAAGAAGCGTCGTCTACCTCGCAAGCTGCAACTTGCGCAGTGATACTTTTTAATTTTTATACCCCGAAAAGGAGAAGGACAAGGACATTTATTTTCACTCACAAAATCACATCAGCTGGACCAAAACAAAACAAAAAAAACGAAAAAAAAACAAAAAAGAGGTGCACCTCTCGTGACTCATCTTTTTCACCACTCTCCACTTCTCACCTCTCTTTCTCTTCCTCCACCACCACCACCACCACTACCACCACCACCTAGGGTTCCCACTCGGTGTGCTGGTGCTGCACGCGGCTAGAGAGAGAGAGAAAGGAAGTGCAGAGAGAATCGCAGGTCGCTCCCTCCCCACCAGAATTTTCAACTGATTTTTGACTCTCTTGACTCGGTCCTCCTTGGATCCCACTCACTCCGCGACCGATGGCTTCGAATTACGAACTGGTCCGTACAATCGAGTCGGTGCTGGGCATTTCACTCGGCGATTCCGTTTCGGATTCGGTGGTTCTGATCGCCACCACCTCCGCCGCCATCATAATAGGGCTGCTGGTGTTCCTGTGGAAGAAATCGTCGGATCGGAGCAGGGAGGTGAGGCCCGTGGTCGTGCCGAAGCCGTTGTTGAAGGACGAGGACGACGATGTTGACGTTGCTTCCGGGAAGACTAAGGTCACTATCTTTTTTGGTACTCAGACTGGAACAGCAGAGGGCTTTGCTAAGGTAGCTTTTTCTTTTTCTTTTCTTTTATTATTATTATTATTTTTCTCGTGATTTGCTTTCACTTTTCACTTTTCAGCTCGTTTCTTTGATTGTTTTTGGTTGTGCTGAAAATATGTTATTGGATAGAATTATTCCTCCAAATGTTCCTGAAAGGTTTCTTTTACATCTTGGGCCCTTTATTAGTTGTAGGTTGTAGTTTATTTGTTTTTGTTGATTTTTTTATACCAACTTAAGTAATTCTGATACTGGTTCACTTCATTTGTGGTTTTGAGGGCAATGATGGTAAATTGGGATTGAGATGAGGAGTTTCACTTTTTCCTGTCTGAACTCCTTTTTTGAGAATATGCTTTCTGTACATGCAAAATGCTTGGCAAATAGTGTTGCGGTTTTTTCGGGGCTGTGAAATTGAAGTTGCTGAAGGAAGAAGACGTGTGTGCGCGTGCTCTGTTTACACTGTGACACTTGAATTTGATACTTTTGTCTTGTGCTCTGAGTTGGTTAGCTTTTACTTTTTTCTTCTTTTGTTATTTGGGTGAACAATGGGGAGGAATTCTGACATTCCTATCTAAGAAACAGGGAAATGGATAAATGACAATGCGCTGGAAAGAGACACCATCAATGTCTTCACGAACATCATTACACTTGCTTTTATCTTATGCCCAGAGTTGGTTAACCATGAGCTATGACGAAGATACGAATGGCAAAACGAATTACTTTATGACAGCTCTTTAAAGTTGAGCAATCTGTGATTTTGGCTGAGTCTTCATTTTGTTATATTATGTCCATTTGGAAATGCCAAAGATTGAGGAGGATGTTGGTGTCAATTAAAAATGCAGGAAGATGCCAAGAGGCGTGCCTTAGGTGCTGATGTGTGGTCCCAGAAGGGGTCAGCTCCTCTTGGTGGTCGAGACAGCACCTTTCAATAAGGTTCAATGTCTGGTGTCTTTGGCATGCAGTGCATGCCTGTCTTATTAATGTCTGTGAAAAAACCCAAACAATCCTGTCATCTGACTTGCTGATTGCGGTGGTAGATGGGGTAAAATGGTTGTAACTGTTAAAAACTGTTCGTCTTTGGGCTCTTAGCAATTAGTATTTTAGGGTGTTGTATGTTTAAAATTTTACTTTTACTGTAAATTCCATGATTGGTAAATTAATATTGGAAATTAATTCAAAATAATCAACTACTTTATGTTTTCTACTGTCTCAGGCATCAAAGTTGTACTTCCATGGCACGTGCACTTTTGGTACATCTTGCCTCAATGCACTAAAACCCCCTAATACCTTAGCAGCACCTTTTTCCTTTGACTACTTACCCTACTACAACATGTCATCACTGGCTTATTGCAAATTTCTAATTTTATCAACTGCCAGTTTCATATGACTAATGTGTTTTTAATTATTATTTTTATTGTAGGCTCTAGCAGAGGAGATCAAGGCAAGATATGAAAAAGCAGCTGTGAAAGTTGTTGACCTGGTTAGTTGGGTTGGCATGGAATTTGGCCTCCCCTCTGTTTTTTATTGTAGATTTGTGGGCTACTTATGAGTAACTTAAAAATGTTATGGATTTCTTATTATGGGAGTTGTAGGGTGCATTTGGTATTATTCTACAGGAACTTCAATCTATAAAATATTGTGTTGATTTAACTGTCTAATGTATTTAATTTGAACTAGGATGACTATGCAATGGATGATGATCAATATGAGGAGAAGCTTAAGAAAGAGACTCTTGCATTCTTCTTTTTGGCAACGTAAGATTTATGCACACAAAATTGGTTGAAGTGCATTTAGTATTGTTTGAAATTTGTTGTGAATTTTATATATTTGGCTTTTGGACTTGATATGGTAGTTATGGAGATGGAGAGCCAACTGACAATGCTGCAAGATTCTACAAATGGTTTACCGAGGTTTGTAGTTATATAACTTTTAAGTAAATCGTAGATTTAAGGTTTCTCTCTTCAATGAATTTTTGTAATCCACATAGATCACTTAAAATGATTCTAAGTTTTGGGGTGCCTATATTTTAGGGGAAAGATGAGAGGGGCACCTGGCTTCAACAACTTACATATGGAGTTTTTGGCCTAGGTAACAGGCAATATGAACATTTTAATAAGGTAAAACTCAGATGGTTTTACTTTGTTTATCAAACAAAAAATGCATCATCTAATACCGATCCTTGAAACAGATAGGTAAGGTTGTTGATGAGGAACTTAATGAACAAGGTATGTAATATCACGACCTGTATTACACAAGTATTAAATTGGTATATCTGCCTCATTGTATTTGCAGAGTGCCATTATTATCATTGTTAATGAAAAAGATTAGCTAAAAGGCTATTTTAATATTTTATATTTTGTTTAAGTTGGATAAAAAATTGCTTTTATATAGTCAGTTCTTGATAGAAGTAGGAAGTTCTGATTATATAATCAAAATGCTCCAAATTCTCATTTGTCAAGCAATCTTATTACAATATCCTCATTCCAGCCTGCACTCACATTTTGCCGAGGAATCCTTATTCTGTTTTATTTAAAATATGGAAGTAGACAATTTTGTTAAATGTTATATTTCTTCAGTTTTATATTTTAATGATTTGAAGTTACGTGGGTAGCACGCAAAAACTGCATCTAATTTTTGAAGCTCATATGTAAGACTTAAATAGTGGCATCAAACTAATTATTGACTTTGCATAGACATTTTCTCATATGTGGTGTTGTATATGCTATAGGTGCAAAGCGTCTTGTTCCACTTGGGCTAGGTGATGATGATCAATCCATTGAGGATGATTTTTCTGCCTGGTAAGCAAAAGCATCCTATCCCCTTGCTGTCCATGTATCGATTGTATTGTGGCTAAAATTGAGTGTGATATGCGCTTGGTTATGCATTAAAATTGTATAAACATAGCTAAATGCCCTTTGGCATTTTCAAATGACTTGAGTTGGCTTTTGCTCTGCAGGAAAGAATCTCTGTGGCCTGAGTTGGATCAATTGCTCAGAGATGAGGATGATGTTAACACTGTCTCTACTCCCTATACAGCTGCTATTCCTGAATATCGCATTGTGATTCATGAGCCCACTGTCACCTCATCCCATGATAATGACCTGAACTTGGCAAATGGGAATGCTGTGTTTGACATTCATCATCCTTGCAGGTGCTTGGAATTATGCATGCTGATTTTATGGCCACTGTTAATGTTTACTAAACCACGCTAAAACTAATTCGTTGGTTATTTTCTTGAAGGGTGAATGTTGCTGTTCAAAGGGAGCTTCACAAACCTGTGTCCGACCGCTCTTGCATACATTTGGAGTTTGATATATCAGGGACTGGCATAAAGTAAGTTGGACTAGGTGTTTTCTGTCTCAGTTATCTGGTTGGTTGTATTTAATTTATCTGTTGATGGCTTTTTTCTAATATCTCAGATATGAAACCGGAGACCATGTGGGTGTTTATGCTGAGAACTCTGATGAAACTGTTGAAGAGGCTGGGAAGTTGTTGGGTCAAAGTTTAGACTTGCTGTTTTCTCTTCACGCTGATCATGAGGATGGCACTGCCCTAGGAGGTTCTCTGCCACCTCCTTTCCCTGGTCCGTGCACATTACGTGCTGCATTAGCACGTTATGCAGATCTCTTGAACCCCCAAGAAAGGTTGATATGATCTTCGTGTGCTTACCACTTTTTTCTCATATAATTGGATGTATTGGTTATATTTGTGTTTCAATAGGATTTGCCAATTTTTTTGAAAAAAAGAAATAGTTACACGTTATTATCTTTCAGTCTGCTTTAGTTGCATTAGCTGCTCATGCTTCTGAACCTAGTGAAGCAGATAGATTGAAGTTCCTCTCATCTCCTCAAGGGAAGGTAAAGTAATTGCTAAGACTGATTTTTTCTCTTGTTCTCAAGTACAAAACTCTTCCCCCTCCCCTTGATGACATTGCAATTTTTGGTCTTCAGGATGAGTACTCCAAATGGGTTGCTGGAAGCCAGAGAAGTCTCCTTGAGGTGATGGCTGAGTTTCCATCAGCAAAACCTCCCCTTGGTGTGTTTTTTGCTGCAATAGCACCTCGCTTACAGCCTCGTTATTATTCTATTTCATCCTCTCCTAGGTGGTTATCTTATCCTATCCAAAATATCTCAATGAAACTCTATACAATAGCTGGCCAATAACTAATGCGTTACTTTGTCCAGGTTTGCCCCACAAAGGGTGCATGTAACTTGTGCCTTGGTGTATAGTCCAACTCCCACTGGCAGAATTCACAAAGGAGTATGTTCAACCTGGATGAAGGTAGCAATTTGCAATGGATGGAACTATCATGCAATCATGTGCTCTGTGTCTCAACATCTTGCATCCCCTATTTTATGTTTTGGAATTTTTGATTCCCCTCCCATCCCTGGTTGGGATGCAGTACCCATTCATGCTATGTTGTATCTAACTTACATCTCTTTCATGAATGATCAGAATGCTATTCCTTTGGAGAAAAGTCGTGACTGTAGCTGGGCTCTTACTTTTATTAGGACATCGAATTTTAAGCTTCCAGTTGATCATTCGATTCCCATTATTATGATTGGACCTGGCACTGGCTTGGCACCTTTCAGGGGATTTCCAGGTATGTAAATATGCACAGTAATTTTATGAAAATATGAAATAGTAGCAGTAAGTGAAGAGGCTAAATTTGGGGAAGGAAAAGACGGACGGTTTTTTTTTGGGCCCCAGGGGGGGGGGGTTGGTGGTGGTTCTAGAATATAAGTAGAAGGTGATGCATGGGTACTCTCCTAAATGGCTGTCGAATCATTCCAGTAAGGCTACTTTTTGGGTACACATGGGAACCTACCCAATATTTTTGTTTTTCAAATTTTCTAATCAAATGCTTTTGGTACATCTTGGTGTAGTACTGCAATGAGTTGATATAGCTTAGATACTAGCCAATCCTTACATATAATCAACTTTTGCAACTAAACCATTCAAACTACTTCATTCCGTCAAATCTTCTTCCTTGTTAGATATTTTTGCTTGCTTGATATATTTTATGCCACTTTGTCAGAAAATTAGAGTTATAACATTTTAAAAATTGTATTTATCTTATAATTGAATCACTTTATTGTTCTTGATTTTATAATTACTATATGATATATTCTTCCATACTCTTACCCTGATGTTTGGAAATCTTGTCATATTTTGTACCCATACCAGTATCGATACTGGTACTCGTTAGCTGTATCAACACACCATAGGGTAGGAGAGAAACATCAGAATCATATAGATACATATGTAAATGGTTGATCACAATTGTGAACAAAAATACAAAATAACTATTCTTGATTCTTTTATGATTAGAAGCCCTGATTGGCTGTGTCGTGTGATCAACAAAACAAAAGCCACTTGCAAGTTTTAAATAAAATCTCAAGATTCTTGGCTATAAGTGCTTTCAAGTGACAGCAGAAGCAGAAAATCTAGTGTTCATGGGAACCATGAAGTTTGTGCTCCTCCTTGGTAGCAAAAGTTGACGCAGAAATTTCTCTTTTTCCTTTATTGGATAAATTTTTTTTTTATGATGGTGCTTTTGTAGCTTTTTTTCGTGACACAATTCCACAGCATGGCAGAACAAACGCCTAGCTTATTTGGAAATCCTCGCTACCTAAATTAACAATTAATAAACCCAATTCCAAAATTGTTAGTCAAATCCCTTTTGCTCAACAACATAGGTCAGTGAAACCAAATTATTTAAGCATCTGCTTGTTCTTAGTTCTTGCTTTGTCTTTGTTTCATGCAGGAAAGATTTGCTCTCAAAGAGGATGGTGTTCAACTTGGTCCTGCATTACTCTTCTTTGGATGTAGGAATCGTCAAATGGTAAAAAAATTGGCCTTTGCAATTTCAGTCTCAGTGGATTTCCAAAGCTCTGTGTGATTTTTCCAATTATATTTTGTGTATAGGATTTTATTTATGAGGATGAGCTAAAGAACTTTGTGGAACATGGTTCCCTGTCTGAATTGATCGTTGCATTCTCTAGAGAGGGGCCTCAAAAGGAGTATGTTCAGCACAAGATGATGGATAGAGTGAGTGCAGATAGCTGTCTGGTAGATAACAAATGTCACTTGATAAATTATTTATCGCTGCATTTTTTGTTTTTAATGTGCAGGCAGAACAATTGTGGAGTCTGATTTCTCAGGGGGGTTATCTTTATGTCTGTGGTGATGCCAAGGGTATGGCCAGAGATGTTCATCGTACTCTTCATAGCATTGTCCAGCAGCAGGTACTGTTTGTTTTTCTTCATCCCTCATTTCCAAAATTTTTGAAAGTGTCAACTTTTCTTGTTATTTACCATGCATAAAGAGTATCTTATGAATTATGAGGATTGAACCAATTACTAGTATCAGGAAAATAAAAGAAGTTTATATATCTGCAGCGTAAGTCTCTTCATCTGGAACAAATGCTTAAAAATATTACTAAGCAGTGTGTTCCAAGAAAATTTCAGTACTAAATTATTTAGCTGTACTTGTTCTTCTGAAGAGGAGGAACCAATGTGCTTTTTGGCTTGTAGATGAAAAATCTTCGCCCTGTTTTGTTTTCTGTCGGGTGTACTGTCATTCTGTTGGAATGTTAGTATTTGAATTCTGAAATACTTGAAAACATTCTTTCATACTTTTTATCTGTGTGGGGGCATCCAAACATGTCTTGTGTGTTTGTGAATAAATTATTACAATAAATTGTTCTTACCATCCAGTGGTAGAGTTTAGAATTGGGAAGATTTTTTGTGCAAGGACGCTGAGTGTGTTTGTAGGTTTGATTTTGGAGAAAAAGAAAAAGAGTTTGCAGAGTAAAATTTTGAAATTTTACACTATAAATCTCTTTCGTTCCTTTTCCTTCAAAAGTCAAACTTACAAACATACCCTGAAGAAACTATTACACAAATTAATACTAGGTTTGCTATTTTAGTAGTTTGTTTTTTTAAGGTTACTATTTGAAAAAACAAAATTCTTCATTAGTTCCTTTTAAGTAAATTATGACACTGTGACCCGTGCAACTTAGTTCAATCCATGCCTGATTGAAGAAACGTGTGTTACGAACCAATGTTCGTTATTCAATTTCAGGAAAATGTGGACTCATCAAAGGCAGAGGCTACAGTGAAAAAACTCCAGATGGATGGACGTTATCTTAGAGATGTCTGGTGATTTTTTAGAATTTTCATCTGCCTTGCTATTTGATGTTAAATTCTTGGCTGAAGGATACTCTTGAGACTTATCACTGCTTTTACGGACTTTTGGGAAACTGACGGTGGAGGCTGAATCAGGTTTCCTTGAGAAGCAATGATTTTCTGGATTTCTGTCTTCTTCTCTCTGTTACTTTTATATTCTCTCTTTGTTATGATAGATTAGATTCCTCCGTGCTAGGATTATTTTTAGGGGACTGTGTAATAGGTAGTCTCAAAATTCGGTCAACTACACATACAGGTTATAGCGAATGCTCGTGTCTTTTTAAGCTTAGGAATTGGGAACAAATAATTATTTTATTGGTGAAACTTTTGTATTTTTGTAGAAACAAAAAACTACTGTGTATTTAAATAGTAACGTGATGATATCGTTACATCCGTATTAGTTCGATAATCTTGCTACTACAACACTGCGTCAACATCTGTTGAATGTATTTTTCTTTCTTTAAAAAGTTATCTTGATGCATTCAACTTGGTTTTGGCGAAGGCTACGGCTCAAACTTGATAAATAAAATATTGTTTTGTTATAATAGGCGATCATGATTTATAGTTTGTAAATTATGGCTTGATTCACAAGAAAAGTAACTTTTTCCAGTTGAGATAATAGCTTGAGACTAAAATATGTTGATATATATCAGCAAGTAGTTTTGTTAACCATGATAAAATGAATGTAATTTTAGTTTGCACTCCTCAAACCTGTGCAAATTGAAATCGAAAATGACATTCGTAGTTTGTAGGATTTGCTGTTTCAGTTTCAGCAAAGAATAAGAGAAGCAAGAGCAAGAAAGGAAGGGAAGCAAGAGAAAATTTTGAATGGAGTGAAATTTTCCTCGGATAGTATCGGCAGTTGATAAACTATGAAGCGCGACTTTCTTAGTGAAAAGACTGTTTCGAAGCTAGGCTGCTGAAACAAGAAAGAAAGTTGAATTAGCAAGTTAGAGGTTCTTGTTTATCCACCCCAATCCAAAATCACAAGTCATTGTACCTTCCATTCCATAGCTGCCATTTTTCACATTCATACCATGTTTGTTCTGTAATTTGCAAGTTATAGCACGGGCCTAATCCTCACGTTCATAAGAAGCCTGTAGATTGTAGATACCAATGAAGTTACGTTTACTAATTTTGGTAAACCAATGTGAAAGTAACAGTGTTTTAGATGACTATAAATGTTGAGAGTATTACCTGATAGATAACTGGTTAAAATAAGGTTGCACTTTGTAAAAAATAAGAATAGAGAGAATAATGAAGAAGAAGAGAATAATTTTATTGATAATCTCAAAGGTACTCTACATGGAGCATCCAAAGGCTATTTATAGTCAAATGAAAAAAGATAATATCACATCAAATCATAACAGATTCTCTCTAATCAAATCAAATCATAACTGAATCACTAAAGATATGGACATCCATAAATAAATAATATTTATAACACTCCCCTTGGATGTCCATCAAGTATATGCCTCATTAAAACCTTACTAAGAAAAAATCAAGTGGGAAAAAATCTTAGTGAAGGAAAAAGAGTACAATATCCTCATAATGAATATAAACTCGTTAAAAACTTATCAAGGAAAAACCCAGTGGGATAAAAATCTTGATTAAGGAAAAAGATACAGTATTTATCCCCTCTTTAAAGTATCACTTAAAATCTCATAATTAGTGTATTTTAATTTTGTGCACCACTTCTACAAAAAAGAAATATGAAGTAACTCTATCACTTGAACAAATTAGATATCAACTTCTCTTTAGTTGAACTATCTAAGCAATGTTGTCCTCATGTAAAGTTGTGCAACTTTCTTCTAGAGAATCTACATGATAGTTTGAATAACATGTTGATCCATTGTATTTAGCTAAAAAAATTCACGAGCTTTGTATATTGTACTAATTTCTCTGATTTGAAGAAATAGTGGCTACAGTCTATCTTGTGTATCTCAGGATATGATCATGTCTTCATAAGTGAAAGGAACCTGTTTAATATCTGCCTTCATGCAGATTCATAAATATCCTGCATATAATGCACCTGAAGAAAATATGTGATTTATCCATATAAAACTTCATAAGAGTTATCTCTGTGTAAATTGATTGACAAACAAACATTTTGTTTGTTAAAAGCTGAATATGGCCGAATAGAATTTTGTCTTTCCAAAATCTTTCATCTCAAACTCTTCTGCTAGATATTTTATGACTATGGAAACTTCTTCAGGAGTTCCAATGATATTCAAGTCATCTACATACACAGCTATTCAAATATAAACATAGGAG
Source organism: Dalbergia oliveri (assembly GCA_030441495.1). Lineage (NCBI taxonomy): Eukaryota > Viridiplantae > Streptophyta > Magnoliopsida > Fabales > Fabaceae > Dalbergia > Dalbergia oliveri. Next base: position 13,136,919 of record JAMLFY010000003.1, on the reverse strand, counting down.
CAAATGACATAATTTGTAAACCCCATTTGAATCAAATATCGTTAGCGTTATACCACATTCGTCCATATTGCTTTCGACCATATATAGATCTTTGCAATTTGATTGAGTACATATTGGGGACATTCATTAGATTATGTCTTTAATCCTTCAGGGACTTTTCATATAAATATCATTATCTAATGAACTATATAGATAGGCTTGACAATATCTATCAGATGCACATTTAGCTTATTATGTATAGATAAGCTAATCAAATATCGGAATATTGTTGTATCCACTACTGGGGAATACGTTTCATAATCTATACTAGATCTTTTGTGAGAAACCTTATGCTAAAGTAGAGCCTTATAACGTACAATTTCATTTTTCTTATTCCTTTTTCTTACAAATACCCATTTGTATCCTACAGGTTTCACACCTTCTATGTTTGGATTAGGCCAAAGACTTCACTTTTTGGAAGTGATCTAATTCAGCTAGATGGCTTCTTCCATTTTTTGCCAATCATTTTTACGTAGACATTTTTTATGATTCTTAGCTCAAGATCCTCATTTTCTTGCATAATATTTAGCGCTATATTATATGCAAATATATTGTCGACAATTATTACTCGTCGATTCCATCATTTTTCCTATAATAGTCTATAGTCTCTAATTTTCAATGATTATTTTAATCCTAAACGCTCTTTTCAAATATATAAGTTTTAACAACAATGTCCTTACTAAATTTCGCTTACCTGTCATTAGAACAAATTACCGTAGGTAAATATTATATAAAATTAGACCAAACAATTCTCAATAAAGGAATATAACGTTAGACAATTCCAAGCATTGCAAACCTTTACTGTATGTGTAAAATGACCAAAATGCCCTGAGGTTATTACTCTGAGGATCCACCCATCCTCAAGGGGATGTTTTGAGTATAATAAAGGATTGTTTGTGCTATGTGTGTTAATAGACTCTTAATTTGGTTTCCGCAAAATGACCAAAACGCACTTCCTTCAAAGGAACCTCACTAAAATATTTTAAAAGGTGTTTTTAAGTTATGAATGACCCTTGGTTAAGTTAGATGGTCTTTGGATTAAATTCGTTTTGCGTGTTTTGCAAATTTTAAGATTTTTATTATCTAACGAAACCTAAACAATATTAGGCTCAAATTAAAGCTTATTAAATTCTAATTACTAATCTAGAGTCAAAATTATTTATTTAGATTGATTAGAACCTAAAATTGCTTAAAACACCCAAATTGCTTAGTAATTCACTTAAGCCCTTAAGGTAAATTCTCTAAATTGCATGAATACCTTGCCTACACCTAAATAATACATGGAACACACAAAATCCTCTTCCACAAGGCTGTAATGGCTGAAATTATTGAGTAATAAGTCAGAAAATTATTACACAAAAATCCAAAGAATGAAAACAAAGAATCATGAAAACATGGAAACATGATTCCATGTTTTATCCACCAAACAAAATGATTTTTCTTCCTTATTTTTTTCTCTAATTTTTGGTCAGATTTCCTTCCTTCCTTTGTCCATTTATGAGCTGCAAAATCTCTATAAATAGGCATGCTTGAAGATAGTTTAGATGCTTAGTTCATAACTTACACAAATTCTAGTCTTAGGAGCACCAAAAGCTTTCTTTCTTTCTTTCTCTTGGCCAAATTCTCCCTTCAGCTTTTCAAGGATATTTTGCTTCATTTCACTCAAGGAAACCAAGTTCTCTTCCTTTCTTTCAAATCAAATTAGGTAGGGAGGTGTTTCTAAGTTCATTTTATGCTAAGACATTATGTTTCTCTCAAAATGATGTTTTCATGACTTTCTTTTAAGTTTTCATTTTCAGTTTCTTCTTCCTTTCTTTTTAAAGTATTTATATGGCCTAGCTTATGATGAGACCATGGTTTGATGATGAGATTCTAGAATTTCATTAGATCTCTAAAACAAGGTTTCACTAGTTTCAAAGCTTCTAAAATTTCAGTCTTTCCTTATTTTCCTTTCATGGTTTCGAAAAAGGAAGGAATGGATGGCTTGATGATGAGGACCTTGAATATGGGTTGTAAATCCATTTTCTAAAGCTTGAACATTCCATTTAATGCAAAACTTTAAAGAATAATGTTTTTATCTTGAGGTTTGAATATGAAATATGTATTGTCTTGCTAAGATACATATATTGGGTTGAAATCATAATTTTCTTAAAGTCCTTAGTAAAGAGAAAGTGAACTTGCATCCATGTTTAAGTTTATGTCTTGCACAACCATATTTATTTTATGTCATAACTAAATTCTCAAGAATAAATAAATGAACTTGCATATCTCATGTTTAAATTTCAAGCTTGCATTTCATGTTTAAATTTCAAGTTACTTAATCTCTAAAGGAAGTTGCATCTGTTTATTTTATGCTCTCACTTTATTTTATAATGGCTAAAAGAATCAATGCATGACATGTTTATTTTATGTCATGAGCTCAAAGAATGAATCATAAAAGAAATAGATAATTGGAGTTAAAGAATTTATTCAAACTTGATTGGAGCTATAATTCTCTTGGCCTATGGGACTACGCACTAAGAAGTTCTATGAGAAATCATGTTTATATTACAAGTTCCATCATGTTTAATTTTCAAGTCATCACCTTAAATCTTAAAGATTGGAATTGCATATCATGTTTATAATTCCAAGGATAAGATTGGTTGCATAGCATGGTAATAATTCTAAGATGTCACCTAAATCTCTAAAGTTCAAGACTTGCTAAAGTGAAAGATTTAACTATGAACATTCTTTCGAGTTATAAATCATGGTTAAGTTAGGCCTAAAGTCCTATGACCTTTCAAGTTTAACAAAGAATTAGTTCATTTTATTTGTAAGAATTTTATGGGAAAGTAATTTTATGTGTACTTAAAATGTGATTTGATGCTTATCAAGAATTTGGTGTCATTGATTGATTCCATGTTATAGTCAAACCTTATGCAAGGACATTCCTTGTATTCCTTAAGAGTGCAATTTGGAAAGATTCTGAAGGAAAATTTAAATCCAATCTCTTTCTGGGAAGATGCATGATTATAGTTGATATATATTATTACTTAAATAAGAAAATGTTAGAATTATTATGAATTGCAACATGCAAAGACTTATTGGTGACTTAAAATTTATAAGAAAAATCCTTCAAACTATAGGTGGTGAAAGGTGATTCTAGCCCCTAACCGTTCTCTCAAAAGGGTAGAGTTAGGACTTTAACTTATCAAAAGGATAAGTATATGCTAGTGACGATAGTAAGGTATGAGCTCATAACCTAGATTACTTGGAGTATAGGGTGGCCCAAGGAAAATAATGAGGATGATAAGATTTTAAAGTCACCTAAGGTACTAAAGAAATAAATTATGTGCACCATGTCCATGTGTAGCTATTATGATATTCTTCTGTGCATAACATACATGAGTTGATAATGAGAAATATGATGTTCTTCTATGCATGTTATATTAATGATGATGATGAGGAATATGATGTAATGATAAAAGAAAAATTCATTATAAATATGACATGTTAAGATTATGATGCATTATAAGACGCATAATTAAAATTGGTCAAATCGGTAAAAGTATTTTCTGAACTTAAAATTTAATCTTCGTATGTTCACTATTTTATAATAACCCAGAAATTTGAAGACTTGATGATGACACGAGGGAATACTTCCTTTAGTAAGATTCTCACTCCCTTTCCTTTATTTCCGTCATTGTCTTCGAATTGAGATGGCGACATACACCCCTTTGGGAATTCCACTATGATCCATCATTCGTATCTTTGAAGGAAGGTGCTCGGTTCAAGGTCGTCCATTTGCACATCCTATTATCATTTTTCTCCTACTTCTCCCTATGGCGATGAAATGGTTTTCGAACATGCACGTCCACTTGATGAAAGAATGTTACGTTCTTATCCGCCTCATTGTTATTCATGGTTTTCCAGAGTATAATCCACGAAGAGACATTTTGAAACTATCTTCAAGGACCCTACTCATGCTTATTCTTGAGAGCTCTGCTCCTACTCTCCCAAGTGTAAGAGAGGGTTGAGGAAACAGTTGTTCGCCGAGGTTAGCAAGAAGACCGTCCATGCGACCCATGTGCATCTCGTGTGCCCATTTCAGCTCTCTTTTCAAGACTGGCTAGAGAGTTTTAAGTAGTCTTAAGAGTGTTATGCATAGTTTAGAGTAGCCTTCCTCAGATTTTAATGTTATTAGTTTAAGGTTATCTAGTTTAGGGCATGATTTCCTTATAAATATTTCCTATGGTGTGAATATGTAAGATATGATGTATGAACTTAACTCACCTTTGAGTGAGGTTATTGTATATATATTGTGATGTGCATTATGGATGTTATGTGATGGAGCCAATATGATATATTTAGATTCTTAAATGTCTTATTTTACTTTAATCGTTTATGTTATTCGGGCTCACGATTTCAATTATGTTAAAGGCTGTAATTTCACTAAGTATTTTCAAAATATGATGAAAGAACCAAAGCAAAGAGTAAAGTCTAGTCATTAATCAAATTCAACCTAGGTGTATTTGGTTAATTACTAAAGTGTTAACTATGTCTCTATCTCTCCAGGAAGAGTAACATTTGCTTCCATAAAATCATTTGGCCTCTTTGCCCCACTTCCTTTTCAAGGATTTTTATTTTGGAATCGATTGGTCTACACGCTTACGTGCAATTTTTACATTGACCAATTGCGCAACAGGGACATCAATTCAAATTGGGGCATTTTCAGCTGGTATATAGGATTTAGTTATCCTTTTCTATTATAAAAAATCTTGGCAATTCATTGCTATTCTTTGCAAATGTATAATCATTTGAACTTCTAGTTCACATCGCCTTGTGTGAGGATCTAAATAGAATATTGATGCATTCTAATTTCTTTTCTTTTCCAGCTATCTATTTCTCCCTAATGTTGGAAACATTATTTCTCACAAAGTGAGACTTAAAACATCTCCCATTTGTATTTCAATGTATTTGACCATAAAGGGAGAATCATATCCAACATATATCTCCAATTTTCTTTGGAGTCCATTTGAAAAAAATGGCAGTTAGGACATATCCTGCACTTCTGAAGTTCTTAAATAGGAACCTTTGGCTAGGCCAAAGCAATTGTAGGGGAAATTATTGGCAATTTGTTAGCCTTATAGAAATAAATACTGTAATATGCGTCCAACTAGAAATTGGGAGATTTGTTCTCATGAGCAAGCGGTCTAGCAATTAACTGAAGGTCTTTTATAAGTTAATTATGCTAGCCAACTTTTTCTATATGTGAACATAAATAATTAGATGTTCAAACATTTATAACATTGGCCTACAAGCACTAAAAGCTTGAGAAATAAATTCACCAGAATCATCAAAATACTTTGATTGGATTATCAAGAAATTGTGCTCTTAATAATTTGCACAATTAATATCGCAAGCTTCAGGTTGCAAAATCATAATGAGCACACATATGACCATTTCATAGATGCATCTATTAAAATCATAAAATATTTGAAAGGTCCATATGGTGGATGAATTGATCCACGTATATCACCTTAAATTCCTTCTGGAATTTAAGAGATTAAATCCAATCTTTGCTGGTGAAGGCCATATAATTAATTTACTTTGAGAACACGCAACACAAGAAAACTCATTACAATGAAGAATCTTTGTTCTTCAACAAATACTCATATGAGTTTTCATAATTCCTTACATCATTATTGCTTCAGGATGTCCAAGGGTCATGCCAAAAGGTAAAATCATCCGGGCTAGTAAACATCTGGTTTACAATAGCATATGATAATTCAATTGTACTCATATTAGTACTATAGACCGAAAGAAAGTGCAGACAAAATTTTCTAAAGCAACTTTCTTATCTAAAGCATAAGTTGTGATATGGAGGTACTCACTATTTTCTCACTCAGTATCACAATATGATATCATTTCATGAATATCTTTGAGACTCATCAAGTCTCCTATTTTTATTTCTTCAGGAAACAAAATTCTACTTTCTGAGCCTTCATTCATCTTGCTACCAAGAATGATATTAATTTTGTTTCTTCAGGAAACATAATAGTAGCTCTTCTGGAGCCTTCAATCATCTTGCTAAAGAATGATATTAATATTTTTAATTAATTTTGTTTCTTCGGAAACATAATAGTAGCTCTTCTGAGTTTTCAATCATATTTACAAAACTAATCATCGGGTTAACATTTTATTATCTTATTACAAGATGAAAATATCACAATATGTCATCAAAACATTAACATATCATGTAAGTGAAAAGAAATTTTTCGTGACATGATGGTGATATAAATATATGTATTACAATTACAAAAATATCAGTATCATATATTATTATTTCATGATATAATAGTCATGATAATAAATAAGATTATTATGTGACATAAATCAATAAAGTATATGATATGTTAAATTTCAACAATATTGCATAAAAATATAATTAATAATTATGAAATATGCCATGAATAGCATAACTATTTTATTCAATATTGAGAATAATCAACCTTGAAAGTTTTGAAATAAAATATTCTTGAAAATAATATCAAGTAATATATCTAATAAAAACTTTCATTATTAAATCAAATAATCAATATTTATATAAAAGATAAAAAGATACATCCAAATGCTCATATTAATCATGAAGTGATTTCATAATATATCTTGAAAAAGAATCACCTTTGTATTTTTTCATTCTCCTCTACGATATTTAATAAAGATCAAATAAATATCTCATTGTACGAAGGTACATGCCAAATTTACTTTGATATCATGGCAATAACATTCATCACATTTATCACTTGAAACTAATAATTTTCCCCAAAGTGTGAGGTCCAACATAGTGTGTTCCCTTTAAAAAGCTTTCAAAAAAAACAAATACAAAATCTTGGCTAGTGCTTTAACCAAAGGTTGATACCAGTTAGCAAACACATGGCTAGCCAAACCATCTACTTTGATATCACTTCTGGGCTTTTTTTTTTCACTTTAGGGAATAAAGAGCCAACTGGACAAGTTTCATGATTTTTTTTTTTCATGAAAACTCATTATTTGATATCTATAAAGCCTTTCTTGACAGTGCTGGAGCACATTTAAGACATTAAAGTCAAGAATATTTTTAACATATATTTATTAATTGCAAGTGGTCCATATGGGCTCATAGCTCTTCTTTGTACTTTATCAAAAAATAGCAGATCTTTTAAAATATTTAGATCCTTTATAAAGGTAGCAAAGAGGGAAAATAAATAAACTCATTATATCATTCTCTTCAGGAGAATATAAGTACTTAATAAATACATTCGCTTCGGGGAATGTAAATATAAAAATCTTCCTTCTAGGAAATATAATGTCATACATTTTAGGTGATGTGAATAATAGATCCATTTACTTTATGGAATAATCTTTTGACATATTCACTTCTGGAAATATGCAAATCTCTTCAAATAGAGGAATAAATCAATTATATTTTTCAATAATTTTCAATAATAAGGATGCATTCACTTCAAGGAATGATTATCATTTTTCTATATAATTCTCATTCACTTCAAGGAATTATTATTTTCTGTATAATTTTCATTCACTTCTGGGAATGGTATAGAAATAGAATAAACTAGAAGGAATTATTGATTTGTGCAATCCTTCTAGAATAATATTTTCTCCTCCTTTTCTTTAATGGTGTCTCCAGACCCAAAAAATGGTATTGTTTTGTGCAATTCTTCTGAATGCGACATTTTCTTATTTATTAGTCTCAAAACTTATTGAGTAAAAATGAATCTCAATATATAATATTCAAGATAAATATGTAAAGATGTCTTACCTCAAGCATTCATATTATACCGATGCTATAATAATAATATAAAAAGAAAAACCAACCAAGATTAAATGCCTCTGTAAGTGTAAGTGGCATTGAGAAAGAATTGTGGCTTGTATCAAATTGAATACTCTCCCAATTTCCACCATAAATAAAGAATCCTTGAAGGAATCATACCTGTATTGTGTTAACAAGCTTCTTCACTTTGAGAGCAAAGTAATCCTGATAACGTGTTGTAAAAAATAAGAATAGAGAGAATAATGGAGAAGAAGAGAAAGAATAATCTTATTGATAATCTCAAATGTACTCTACATGGAGCATCCAAAGGGCTATTTATAGCCAAAGGAAAGAGATAATATCACATCAAATCATAACAGATTCTATCTAATAAAATCAAATCTTAACTGAATCACCTAAAGATATGGACATCCATAAATGAATAATATTTCATAACATGCACAACATATTTTTTTTAAAGTTCGTGCATGACATGGAAAACGATTCTCAATGTACCATAGAGTCAAACACATACAAGCTAGCGACAATGATCTCTTCACACTTCCGTGTAGCCTGGAAGTAATTGGGATCCATGTTTCTCGCATGTGCTTCTATAATTATAATTAAGGTTAATTACAATTACCTCCCTTGAGTTTTATGAGTATTACACTTAACTGCCCTAGTTTTTCAAGTTTTCACTTATCTCCCCTTATAATAACAAACTTTCAAAATACCAATTATATCCTAAGACCTTTATGACTCTCACCTTCCTCCTTCCTTTCTTCCTATTCCTTCTTAGCTAAACCCCGTTGCCCAACATTCCTCCACACTCATACCATAACTCGCCCAAAAGAAGATTATAAGAAAAATAATTTAAGAAAAAAGAAAACATAAAAGTGAGATGTGTTGAGAGTGAGAGCAAGTTTTGGAAGGGGTGTAAGGGTTTGGAACGCATGAGATAAATAGAGGGACAAAGAGATGGTGAGGGTGGCGAAGCGGTGGCGGAGGAAGTGCAGCAGTTATGGGTGGCTCGCGGCATAGCGATGGGTGCACGATTAGCGACGAATGATGGCAAGAGGGCCGAGCGACGGTCCAAGGTCTACAAATCTGGAATAGATCGCAATTTTCGGCGTGCGTGGTGGACAACCCGATGGTTCCTATGTGAAGTCAAAGCCCCTTTCTATTTCTTTTGTTCTTTGTTGTGGTTTTTGGTTGGATTTGAATTTTGTGATTTCTGTTTTATTTTTTGTTGGAGAGGGGTGAAGCCCAAATCTTTGTGATTTCTAATTGATAGGTTGTTGTATTCTTTTTTTTTTCCTAGTTGGTGTTGGTCTTTTTCTCATGTAGTTTATGTTTCTTGTCGGCTGCTTTTGTGTTGTTCCTGTTATGTGGTGCCTCTTGGAGGTGTTGCCATTGGTTGTCTCGTTCCCTTGGCTTGTGTTGGCTCCTACTTAGTTTTTGTTTTGTTATGATTTAGTGGAAGTGTTTGATTAATGATGGGCATAGCTGGTGGAAACGGTCCGTGGTGAGTCAGTGAAATAGAGGAGACAAATCCTCTCTTTATGGTCACATCTTGCTATCTCCTCTCATTTGTGGTTGGTGGAAGTGATTTTTTTTATAGGTGGAAGTGATTGTAGGTGAATGATTGAGGGTTGATGGAGAAATTAATGACATGAATAGAAATTCTATAATACTAATATTTAATATTCATTACATGAAATTTTTTTATGTATCATTCATAGAGAAAATTAGGTCACACTATTTTTATAATCTTAATAATTAAAGTAAGTTTTTAAATTTAATTTACCTTCTAATTATTATTTTATTTTTTCGATCATACTTTTATATCTTTATTCGATTAACACAATAAAAGTACTCTACAAAATATGTCATTTAAAATTATTTAATATGAAAATAATAAAAAATAATATAAACAAAATGATAATTGAGCATACTATTATATCATTAAAATTTTATATGTATAATTATTATAGTATTAATTAATAATAACAAAACTATTATAATTACGTTCCAAAAAAAAGACTATTATACTTAACGATAATTTATTGACCATGTGTAACTATTATATAATTATATAAAAAGCTATTATAATAAATTTTCTATGTTGATGATGAACTGAAACTACAACCCACATGTGATGTTAAAAAATTATATAAATTAGGATTATTTTTTACTAATTTATAATATATAATCTATCTATAATAATACTAATATTTTATACTCATTACATGAAAATTTTTTCATATGTCATCCATAGAGAAAATTATGCCTAACCATTTTCATGATCTTAATATTTAAAAAAATTGAATTTAATTATTTTTTCTAATTAGACTTTCATATCACTCTTCCATTAATACAATAAAAATACTCTACAAAATATCTCAGTCAAAATTATTTAACATGAAAATAATAATAAATAATATAAACAAAATGATAATTTAATGTATTATTATATTATTAAAATTTTATATGTATAGTTATTATAGTATTAATTAATGATAACAAAATTATTATAATTATGTTACCACAAAAAAACTATTATAATTAACAATTATCTTATTGATCATGTGTAACTATTATATAATTATATAAAAAGCTATTATAATACATTTTTTAAGTTGATAATGAACTAAAACTATAACCCATATGTAATGTAAAAAAAAATACATAAATTATGATTATTTATGACTTTTTTTTACTAATTATAACACATTAATTATAACATATATTTTAAAATTAATATTTTAATTTATTAAATTGATGTATAAGGAAATGAGGTGTAATTAAAATCACATAAATTAAATTTATTCATTATTTTTTATTAACTAGAAAATATAATTTCATATTTTTATAAATTAAATATTTTAATTTATTAAAAGACGTAAAATGACTAGGAATGATAAAAAAGAAAAAAAAATGCTAAATTGAGTACCCGGATTATCCACAACGGGATAGGAATAAGATAGGTTTAGTCTTCATAGGAAGGAGGTGAAGTCCCTGTTTGTTAAAACGGAAGGACGGGGATGAGGTTCTGCCCATGAATACTAGCCAATTTGCTATTTATCTACATTATTTAAATATCAACTTCACCATTTTTAATAATTATTTTATCGGATTTGTATTATGTATATATTTTCATTTTTAATTTGAATTATGTTACTTTAGTAATATTTGTTATTAACGACATTTATGTTTTAAATTTCAAAGTATTTAAAAAATTTTCTCTTGGAATTTTTTTAAACCGCAAATAGGGATTCAAATTTCCAAGGGAAAGAAGAAATGGGACTCGTGATAGAGATATGGATGGAAATGGAAGGCAAAATTCTAAATAAAAACGAGGATGTCTCATTTCTAATTGATACCCATTGCAATCTCTATACAAGGCTAATGATATAATAAAACTGTCTACTTATTCTCTTACATTATTTAACAATTTCAGCTTTTGAAATGCATAAAATTCTCATAAAATAGGCTATTTATTATTAGTTATAGATTATCTATTGAGATTTTTTCAACCTTATAAACATGATATTCAAAATAAGATATAAAATAAAATAAGACATTTATATTTTGTTTATTTATTTAATTATTTATTTATTAACTTATTTTCAAAAGAAATTTATATATATAATTTTCTATAAGATATATTTACATAAATTATTATTTATTTTCAATAATGGTTAATAAATTATTTTTTATTATTACTTGTATCCATGGGTTAAATGACTAGTTTAAGAAATAATAAAGGTTAATGTAATCATTTTATATGCTTTTAGATTTTTAAAAAATTTAAAGTTAAGGGAGATATATGTCCACTTGAAAAATTAGAGGGGATTAAGGATGTGAAAATTCACCTTTGCCAAATCCCACAACCATTGTCGCGTGTATGACACACAAGATCCCAATTCAACAACTTCAATTTGAAGTTAATGGAATGGTTCATGCATGGATTAACTCTGTAAATAATGATTTGAAAACCAACAAGAGTATAACATTAAATCAAAATCCATTTGATACATGAATCTATAACCAAGATAATAAAATTATATAATTATATGAGTTTAATTTTGATGTGAGTAAAAAATTTACACTGTAATTCAATTAAATATCTTTTATTTGTATAATTTTTTAAATAATCAAGTTAAAGTTAATCATATTTAATAATGAGATATTATATGTTTGAATATCTATATAAATTTTTTTTATACTATTTGTATTAAAATTAAATTCCAGTTATATTACCAAAACAAAATGTACCGCCTAAGAATGAAAAAAAAAAAACAAGAATCACAATTAAGATAATTAATTTCATACCAATATTCTCTCATTCCGTCCTTTTTAATCCTTGTTGTCTTGCTTTCATCCATTATCATTAATTCCAATCCACACAAGATTCTTCTAGTCATCTCCTGCATTATTATTTTTCTCTGAGTAATGATTTTTGGTACGAATATCATTTTGTACTTCAAGTGCGAAGCTTGTATTTTCTTCACTCTCCCGTGAATGCTGTCCCTCTCTCCCGTAATTTATGCTAAATAGCTTCATCCTATTTGATGAAAAAATTTTCGCACACCTTCTTGCCTTTAAACTATGATTGAAAGAATTAAAATGGAAGAAGTGCCTAGAAATAACAAAACTAAAGTTAAAGACTATTATTTAAAAATAATTTTAAATGTGGAAGTGACATGTAAATAAGAGACAATGTGTCCCTTCTTTATTATTTAAAACTAAGCCTTAATTTTTTTACTCTTCAAATTAGAAAATTAAAAAAAATCAAAGCAATTTCTAAATAAAAAAGTGACATAATCTTTCTCATTATACTCCTTACTTTTATTTTTTATTCTATTATTAGCAACTACCTTCTATCCTCCATAAAATTTGCAATCATAGGCTTAGGCTTCGAGCCAAACAGCAGTTCCTTTTTCTATTTCCCTATTTTCCTATAATAACAGGGCAGGCTAAGGGTGTTATGGTAAATAACACATTTCTTTCCTGGTGAAATCAGTAACCCGGTCCCCCAGCCTCGCATAATCAGTCCCAGCTGGCACACTCTGAATTCTCCTGTTTGTAGCTACATATTAAACCCGCACAAGAGGGTCGCGTGTGCTCCACCTTCTTCAACGGTCTCACTCACCCTCCCTCCTCTGCATACACGACTCACAACCTCTCTCTCCGGTTCCCTCCCCCACCACTCTCTGCTCTCTCTCATATTAGGGTTTAGTGTTCTTCTTTCCCACATATGACAATGCCAGAAAAGAAGCCCAGGAAAGCAACTTTCACTGAACAAGACGCTGCTACACTCACACAAAGGTATTCCTTACTTTATTTTATTTTATTTTTTTAAAAAAGATTTTGTGGTGTAGTGTGAGCTGTGGTGTTGAGCTGATTATTTGTTTATTTAATTTTTTGGTGTGTGTTGTGATACAGGTATGATGCAGCAACGGTGCTAGCGTTACTTCAGGAAGTGGCGGAGTATCCTGATGCGAAGATTGATTGGAATGAGTTAGTGAAGAAAACCTCAACTGGGATTTCTAATGCCAGGGAATATCAGATGCTGTGGCGCCACCTGGCGTACCGTGACTCCCTTTTTGAAAATCTGGAAGACGGTGCTGAGCCTCTGGTCTGTGTCACACTCCTTAGTTAGTTAGTTAGTTAGTTAGTTAACTCACTGATATTACATTATTTACATTTGCTTGCTTTATGAAGATCTGAGTGTGATGATTTTTACTTTTAATATGCTAAATTTTTCAATTTTACATGCTTTTGATGTCTTGAATGCAATCGAGTTTTAGTTAATATGTCAACAAATAAATTCACCAATAGTTATCTAGCAGAACTGCGCTAGCTGTTACAGTTGAGTTTGTTAGGAACACGGGTGTTTTCCTCTTGCAGAAAACAATAATTATAATAAAATAAAAAGAAAAACTTGTCAATGTTCGGCATATTGTTTTCATCGCGGCCATATATCTTGTTGCCTTACTGTCGTCTTTACACTTCAAATTGCTATTCTTTGGTTGGGTTTTGCACAACTTGTCTTGGCTGTACTGTCAGTTTGTAAATGGCGTTCTTGTGATTCTTGGATTAGTGCTGTACTTGGCTGTATTCTGACTTCTTCTTAGAGTCTTACTTTCAGGATGACGATAGTGACCTGGAATGTGAGCTGGAACTATCGGCCCCTGTAAGTGCCGAATCTGCATCGGAGGCTGCAGCATGTGTGAAGGTGAATATACTGGCTCTATACTGCCTCTAATTATTACGTTCTATCCCAGTATGCTAGATGTTGGATCTCATCTTAGCTAGTTACATCTTGGTTGTTCGATTGTCATATGTGGTTAGACTTCATTCAAATTAAATGGTATTCTTAGCATGTTTTCCAAATCTTGCTTTTTTATAACGAAAGTTCTTAACAGAATTACACATTTAATTTCTGCGAATTTCTTTCATGTCATTTTCTGATTGCCAGCTCCAGGTGGTTGTCCTCTGCTGGACAACAATAATGCTTGTAATTTTCATGTTAGTGAATGCTTGGCAGGGAAGTTCTGATAAAAGTAAAATGATAAGTGTCACGGAGAGTAGACTGCTGAGGTGGATTGGTGAATATACAGGAAAAAATGAGATTAGGAATGGATATATCTGAGAGAAAGTTAGAGTAGCACCTGTAAAGGGCAAGACAAAAACTCGCCTAAGGTGGTTTGGTGCTAGTAGAGGGTCTAGTGAGAAAGGTTGATCAAGTGAAAGATGATCCTATCAAAATGGATAGAGAATAACCTAAGAACGTATTAGGACAACAATAATACTTGTAATACTAGGTAGGGAAGTGCTAGGTTGATCAAGTGTCATAAATAGTTTTATGAAAAATTTGGTTTTAAAAAGGGCCTACTTATGTTGATTGATCATGTAAATGACCCCAGCTAGTGTGAATGAAAGTTCTTCTTGCAGTTTCAATGTTTAAACTTCTGATTGGGCTATTTCTTCAAGTTGGATCAGTGTGCTTAAGTGAATTGTTTATTCATCAGGTAATGATTGCATCTCGTGCACTAAGTGAATCAACCCCCAGTAGCTCAACAATTGATGCTCCATTGACTATAAATATTCCAGCTAGCCATTCATCTAGTACTCCTAACGGAAGTTCACAGCCCTCTAATTCGATGCAAGGGACAAACATTATTTTTCCAGTTACTGTTCAGAGACAAACACTTCCAAATGTATCATCAACAGACGCCATTGAAACCAAGGGATTAGGTGGTGGCAACATGGGTTCCAAAAGAAGAAGAAAAGCATGGTCAGAGGAAGAGGACATCCTGCTACGAATGCTGTTCGGAGATATGGCGAAGGGAATTGGGCTACCATGGCAAAGGGAGACGACTTTCCTATTAAGAGAAGTGCTACACAGTTGGCTCAGGTGGTTTTTCAACCCTAGAAACTAGTGAATTATGTGACCATTATCGGGTCCTATTATATTTCTTAGTGCGCAAGTGAATATTTAATTGGTGATCCATGGGTGTCAACATGTTCATAATTGGCCCCTTTGATCAATATCCCGAAGTCTTACCAAATGGTCATTTTGTCCATCAGGGTGGTAAACAAAAGCATAAGAAAGAAAAGGTAAGCGAACTCAGCAGGGGGTTAAGTTCTTCAAAACTATGTTCTTGTTTCTCTTTAAAACTGTTTCCCCCCTTTAATATCACTTTCTGTAATGTGTTTAAGTGTATGCTTGCTTGTTTCCCATAGCTCTCACTTAAGGAATTGTAAATGATGCAGTATCAAGATCCTGATATATTCAATCAAGTTTAGTTTGTCTTAGACCTTACGTATCACCAAGTTTCCTTATATGTGTGGCATCAATTATATTTGGATGGCATAGACAGCTTTATTCACGCTAAAATTCAACACAGAAGCTAATTTTATTGTATGATCCCTGAGGTTTAAGGTTGTGCCTGTTCCTTGTATTGAGTTAATTAATAGCTCATTCTCCTTGAGCGATGAATATTTATCAAAGTACTTTCTTGTCATATATCATAACATTGATTACTAAGCTAGAAAATTGTCAGGAATTGCTTATAGTTATATTTTGCAAGGCAGTCTTAATCCTTGGCATCTTATGGATAGATTGACCGCTTGACTTGGATGCAAAGAGATGCTCTGAATATGACTCCCTGATCTAGTGTGGCAGATCTATATCAGCAAGATCTATTATTGGAAAAGGGTACTTCAGCTTGTTTGTGCAGTTGCTGGAGCTGGGCTGTTGAAAACTGATGATTTTTTGTTTATAAACTGTACATTATGTGTTAAGTATGTAATCCCTTCCTCCCTTGATTTCGAAAGGATGAAAGGAGAATTGCTAGTGGAAAAGGGAATGTGGATTATTGCCCTCATAGTTCCTGTCTTTCTGTAGATGTTGTGTTCAACTGGAAATGAATATGTTGACTGATGGCACTGAAATATATATTTTAATCCATTGTCATCTAGTCAGGTCAGGATGTCTGGGTATCACCCAGTTTTCTTGAGTTCAAATCCTGGCAGCGGAGTTTTACACGTCCAACTCTTCATGTATTTCTCTTTTGGATCAGTGTTTTGTGACGGTTTGGTCATTGTAAAATGAATCTGTTTTTGGATTCTGGAGATTTTCCCGCGAATACATTTTCCTGTGCTAATAGTTTTGTGAATATTTAATTGATTTATTTGTTCCATTTTATCTTTATTGATGAGCTGTTATTTACTTTTTGTGCTGCATATTGTTACGGCCACATGCTTGCAGAGGTGGAGCATTTTACGCAAGAAAGATGGCAGTACACATTCAGGAACCACCTTGACCAGCACACCTTATACCACTGCTGAACAACTGGCAACTCGTCACTCATTATCTTTAGCCCTTGATATGCCATTCAAAAAGTTAACTGCTCCTGGAATGACTGATCCTGGTGATTGTCTTTTATATTTATTACTTTATAGTATAGGAAAATATTAATCACATTCTTTATTATTAGTTGATCCTATTCCTTTTGTTTTTTCTCCCTTGTGTTCTAGAAATCCCTAATCATTGAGTTTAAGGTTGAATGATGGTCAATCTTATTTTATGATGGCTCCATTTAATGATTGTGGATATATATAGTGCCTTGTATGTGGACTGCATGTTCATCATTGGCCTTCCTTCAAGACCTAGTTCTGCTAGGGGATAGGTGTAATGCATTGCATCTTGTTGTGTTTTGTGCTTATGCTTCTTTCAGATGGTAATGGCAAGAGGCCAATATGATTACGGCTTTGATTTGTTCCCAAAACTGTGTACTACATGAATATATTGTGTGTATCATTTTCTTTTCTCTAATTTGTGGCTATTTTTAGATTGTTTAAACTTATATTGCCAAATATATCCAAGGATTCTCTAATATGAACGCACAGATGTTGGACTATATAGAATAAGCACATTGCCCTTGCTATCCCACAGGTTGACTTCTTGCGCTTCATGGTAGGAGAGGAAAGGTCAAATAGCTTTAGGGTAAACAAGTGATTTGCTCTTGTAATTTTTGGTGCAAATTCACCATACCATGGAATAAGCAATACTTTTGGATAGATGTGGCCTTTATTTCTCAATTTGCTTCTACTTTTTTGCTTTTGGCTATTTGTAAACACTGTTTTGTGTTTGACTCTAACATACGATCCATACTAATTTTGTACTACTTAGTGGCTTTTCTAATCTTAGTGCTAACAAATAACTTAGTATTTCACTATAAAGTGTGTCCTATGCAGATTATTAGTATCTTATGCGATCTCTTTATTTATCAATTTATTTATTTTAATGAATTTTAAAATATGGTGATGACAATGATAGTGGAATTCCTCTTTTTTTGATTTTGTTATCTGCTAGTTATAGAATTGCATTCCTTCTTGTGTGACAATAATGTGTTAAGTTGTAACTCGTTGAATAATCTGTTTTTTAAATGATTGCAGCAAGGACATCCTTAAATTTGTCTAGTAAAAACAAAGTGCAGAATAATACTACTGAAGCTTCCAAAGTTCAAGGTAGTGTTGCATCGGGTCAACAACCAGTGTCAAAAGTTAATTCAACTCCACTTCCTGCAGTAAAAGCTACTGCAGTTGCTGTTGGTGCCAGAATTATTTCCCCATCAGATTCTGCATCACAATTCAAGGTTGCATTAGCAAGAAATGTGCCTACAACAAATAGTTCTTTGACAAAGTCATCCACTCTTACTAGTTTACCTTCTGATTCAAAGGCACCATTGTGCACTAGTTCAAGTGTTGCAGCTCTTCCATCCCAACCCGGAGGTGCTATTACATCTCCGATATCATGCACTAGCGTGGTTAAAGCTGCATCTTCCACAGCAGGGAATTCAACTTCAGGGTTTTCATTGTGTGAACAGGACAGACATGTTACATCTGGGGTTAATGAAGTTACAATGAAACAAGAATCTGATCCCATGGACGAATTTAGACCTTCTGATCCTAGCCCTGCACCAAAAGAAATAGTGCAAAAGGATGATAAATTAATTCAAAACAAGAGCATGAATATCCCTGTTAAAGAAGGTACAGCACCTGTAGCTACTCATAGCAAAATGGACAAAGGGAGCCAAGATTTAGATCAAGAGAAGGTTAAAACTTCAATTAATGGATCTTCTAAGGATCAAAACATGAAAGAGAGTTAGGAAAATTTGTACAACTACTAAAAATTAGTGGTGAGGTTGAATTGATAACTTGTGCAAATATATATATATATATTGAAATCTAACTTCTAACGCTCTGGATGGAATTGAGTGAGCTTAGCAATTTAACTCATGTGAATACTTTGGTGTTAATTGGTAAATATATTTTGATGTCCCGAAAATATTTTCAAGTTGGTTGGTTTCACCACTAAAAATACCTTCTATTTATTTATGGAAAATCTATAATAATTGTAATTTATTTAATATATATATTTGATATATAACATGAAGTCACTATTAATATAATATTATTATAAATAATTGAATTTTATATATAAATTGAAATATAACAAGTATGTAAATTGTACAAAATTAGCAAAAAAATAATAAAATTATTATTAAATAATGAAATATGTCAACATGACCATTGCAAAAAAAAAAAATCAAATAAAATTATAATAATTGCATGAGTAGAGCAAAATAACCTCATCTTAAAAAGGAAAAGTTATTTCTGGAGTAATTACAAAGTAAAGGAAAATACAATTTTTTTATATACAAAAGATATTCTTTTTTATATTCTCTTAATATTAAAAATAAAGCCAAAGAACATGAAACAATTGTGAGAATGATACAATATGTTATTGATTCTTAAACAAATATGTGGAACTTATAGCTTCATTTCATCTAATAACTCTTATAATTTATATAAGGATTCTCATAAATATTTTGTGTCATCACATATTTATACAATTGCCTAACAAGATATAGCAATTTTATTTGTAAATTTTTAATTGAATGATAATATAAAATTAGTTTATACTCTCCAATGCATTAAAAAAAACTATTTTGTTTAATCTTTTTTTATCTTTATCCATCATCTCCATTTTCTATTTTCTAATCCCACGACATGTCTTTTTTCTTCTTTTTTTGTGTCGAAATCTTATGATATGTCTAAAGCATGAAAATAGGTTGAGCTTGATGGGCTAGTTAATGAAAGTAAAAGTTAATTCCACTTACCCCAACCAAATTCAACCCATTCCGCATTATAGATTGGGCTAGCCCAGTTTGAAATAGTGAACACTAGTTCAAACCCCAAAAATGAAAGAGAAATTGCTGTAAATATGAGCATTACCACTTGAGTTTAGCATGTTCGAGTCATTTCTTCATTAAATAAAGTTTAAGTTAAAAATAAATGTTGACAAAATAATATCACCTCACTTTTTCATTAAGTAAATCTATGAACTTTAATTATTGAAAAAAATAATGATGCTAGGCTTCATTTCTCATTTTTCATGAAATGCAAAAATAAAATTATTATTTAAGTTATTCAAATAGACCAATTCACTTCTATTTCCCCTTAACTGAGTCAAGACTTAAAAAATCCACAATTACAAAAAGCCCATAGAGGCAAAAGTTTATGAGGACTTTATGGGTCAGGGCCAGTCTGTGGGCCAGGGCCAGCCTATGGGCCCACTTTTAAAAGTTTCAAATTTTGTCAATGTTTTAAAATCGTTCTATGATTGGCCCACTGATGCTTAGCTCACCTATATAGTTAACCTTATTCCATATGAGCTGGCCCATATGAAAAAATTTCAATTTACTTTTTATTTTTATCAACATTTCATACCAAATCACAAAAAATAATAAAATTCTAAAACGACCTGCAATTTGTTTTGGTCAGAATTGAAGATTAATGACCAGTCTAGATTCTTTTCCTAGTAATGGGCTTGTGAAGTGCACGTTCAGATTGCTAGTCCAACCCCAAAATACTGCTTTTTGTGGTTCAAACACACTGTATGTCTTTGGCAGCCCACAAGAAGAGTTGGCCAATTGCTCCCGATGGACCTATAAAATATTGCTGACCACAAATAGAAAAAGATTGCTGACAAAAAATATAAACTGAAAAAGACCTACAAAATCGGACCAAAAACAAAAAAGGACCTACAAAATAGGACATCATCTAATTGTTGCCACTTTGACAAAAAGATTGTTGCCACCATGGCAACAAGCCCTAATAGTTCACACGCGTAAAATAAAGTTAATTTGAGTACATCATAAAAATAAAGTGTCTGCAAAATGCTGGCTAAGTCAATTTCCGTCAGATGATTTATTTTTCAGCAACACCTGTTTGAAACTGACGGTGTATAAAAATAGTATTATTTTTTATCCAAAATTTTTATTTTGACATCAATATAGTTTTAATAAAAAATTTTACATTAATTTATAGTAACATTTTTAATTTCAATATCAATTTAGTTATTCTATTAAGCTTTCACTATAAGGGATGACTAAATTGATATCAAAATAAAAAATACTACAATTGAATTAATATCAAAATTAAAAATATTAGTACTAAATTGAGTTTTAAAAATTTGTTAAGATCAAATTGATATCAAAGTTTATAATATTTAGACTAACATCATATTGATATCAAAATTCATAAAATTTGTTAAGCTTTTTTTTTTACTCAATTATTTTTCATCAAAAAATTATTTTTTTATATATTTTGATAATTTTAAAATAACTATAATCTAAAAAAATAATTTTTTATTTTCTAGTTATATATAAAATTTATGTTTCATAATAATTTTTTTTAATATGAAACAAATGCATTCTAAATTAATGTCAAAAATCTTATTAGGATTAGATTGATGTCAAATAAAATATATAAAGACTAAAAAAGTTATTTACTGAAAAATTTAAAACGCACAAATTGCTACAAAGATGATAAAATAGTTATTGAATATGGAAAATCTAATCAACGACATTAAAAGTAACCATAGTATAACAAATTTAGATTGTATTATTTCTTTTTTAGCGTGCAGATATATCTTTTAAATTGTACGTTACATATTATTAAATACTATTGAAAAAATGGTTTGGATGGCTTGACTTTTCAAGCTATTCATAAACTTTGAGCAAAATTTCCAAGAAAGTAACTACAACTTCTTCATTTTGTTTACCAACCAAAGAAATTTGTAGATTTGGTTTGAAAATTAAATTGATTACATTTATCAAAGGATGGTAAGCAACTTTCACCAACCACAAGAATACTTGATAAATTTGGCTCCACAAGCTCTATATTTAACGCTTCATTCTTCAGCTTGAAGTATAGCAACTCATTTGCAGGAAGACTCCCAGATGTTTCTAGCTTATGGCATTTGGTAGTCGAGAAGATATTGGTTTCCTTTGTTTATCTTCTTTGTATATCACCACCACCATGAGTGATCATTCCAAGCTAAGACCACTCATATTGTAGTAGAGAAGTTTCATTTGGTTATGTAGTTACTTTTCTTTATGTGTTGAGTGCATATATAGATGAGGAGAATACTAATAGGTATTTTGGGTGAATTTGAGACTTAGTTTTGAGTGGATCTTACCACTTTTATATCCCTATTATTTGGAGTTTTTGTTGAGTGAAGTGTGTAAACACTTTTATATCTCCATTATATTTCCATAGTGAAATATTTGATTGTTGCATTTGCCCTTGATGTAAATTTTTAGTCGAACCACGTTATCCTTTTATTTCATTTTATTTTACGCTTCTACATATTTATTTTGTACTACTCCGTTTGTGTCTTTGGGCCTCATTTCACAATAAATACATTATACATTATTGTAGTGGAAAAGTATTGGTAGTTAGAAATTTTTTGTCATTGGGCCAAAAATTGAGATCTCAAATTGAATAATCTTAAAATGATGCGATTGTACCCTTTTTTTTAGTCAAATGAAATGCTTGTGCAGTTTTGATCAATCTCTCTCTAACAATTACATAGCCATTGTAGAGGGCTAGCCCACCGAAAATATCAACTCCAGCCCACTAGGATGGGGGCTTTGTGGGTTGGGGATCTGACCCCTCATTCAAGTGGGCTACATGAAGTATGGGGCTGGAATTAGGGGTTTGGGGCCAACTCATGGGTTGAATTGACAACTCTAATCATCATTTATAACTTATGCTTTTTCTTTTTGGTAGAAAAACTTAGGTTCTGTTTGGTTTGAGTTTCAGCTTTTAATTTTCATTTTTGGTTTTTAGATTTTATGAAGGAAATATTGAAAATTCTGAAACTCAGACCTATTTGGTTTCAATTTCCAATTTTCATTTTCAGTTTCCAGCTTTTAGAAATTTGTGAAGGAAAAACTGAAACTGAAATGAAATGAAAATTGAAAATTGAAATTTGTGAATTTTAGGATTTCCTTCACAAAATCTGAAAATTAAAAATGAAAACCAAAACTGGAAATTAAAACTAAAAGGCTTTACAAATTTCATTTTCAATATTTCTTTCACAAAATCCTAAAACTTAAAACTGAAAATTAAAACTAGAATCAAAACAACAAACCCTAATATCTTTCATCACTTAACAATCTATAATTGGCTAAGGCCTAATGGCCAGCCAAAATCATTACATGTTAAGTGACAAACGAACATGACAACCTAATAAGAAGCATTCTCGTGGTCAACTGTTGGTTTATCTGCAAGTTTCATCTAATGTTTTCAATTAATTAGTATGAAATATACACATATGTTGACTTGCTCTACAAGAACTGTTAGAGTTTTTATGCAATCAATCTTTCAGAATACTAAATTGTATCAACTATATTTCTTCTAACTTTGTAGGAAGCTTGAACACAACACAGTTCAATATGGTCAAATGGAACCTTTAGATCCAGCTATGCAGTGAGCAAAACAATACAAAACTTAAATTCCTAAATGAAGCAAGATAACCATAATCTAACCAAAACAAAGTGCTGCTAACAGCATATAAACAAACATATCACACACAAGAGATTGAGGCATATTGCCCACTATGCACCTCCAAGAAGAAGTACATATTCATTATTATTAATTAGAGTAAAATCATAATAATTTCAGAAAACATAAGTCTGCTCTAAAAGACACCAAATCTTAGTCTAAACTTAGTGTAACATTACCAAAAATGAAGAGAATTACCAGACAGATTCCAGGTCGGGCTTGAAAAATGAAGAGTAACCCAACCCACAGTGACTCGGGCTTGAAAAATGAAAAGGGTCCGTATACGATGGTGCTCATGCTTCTAATGTAGCATAACCAAACTGGTCCCCCAAACTGGCACACTGTGAATTCCCCTCATTCCGTTTGTAGCTATACGAATTCCCACAACCACAAGAGGGCGCGTGCACTCCCTCCTTCTTCTCTAACGGTCTCACTCTCTCCCTCCCTGCAGCATAACTCTCTCCGCTTCTCTCCCCTTCCCACCACTCTGCGCTTTTTCTCCCTTTTCTCTCTCCTTCACATTAGGGTTTAAGCTTCTTCTTCTTTCTGGAAACCCCAATGCCGGAAAAGAAGCCCAAGAAGGCATCCTTCACGGAGCAAGACGCTGCTACACTCACACAAAGGTAGGTATTCCTTTTCGTTATTTATTTAATTTGTTTTTCCTAATTTTGTGTAGTGTAGTGTAGTGTAGTGTGAGCTGTGGTGTTGAGAATGATAGCGGCTTTTTTCGGTGCTGCTGCTGCTGCATAGGTATGATGCAACAACGGTTCTGACGTTACTTCAGGAAGTGGCACAGCATGCTGATGCGAAGATTGATTGGAATGAATTAGTGAAGAAAACTTCAACTGGGATTTCTAATGCCAGGGAATATCAGATGCTCTGGCGCCACCTGGCGTACCGTGACTCCCTTGTTGATAATCTGGAAGACGGTGCTCAACCTCTGGTTTGTATCACACTCCTTGTTCAACTCAATTGATATTTGAAGTCACATTATTTAAATTTGCTAGCTTTGTGTTATTGTTTTCTTGTACTGTAACCTTTTAATTCGGTATAAGATACTGTAATGATTAACTCTCCAATAAGTTTGAGATGTGTTTGTGTGGTCATTTGGTTATGTGCTTATGTTTAATTTGCAATTCTTTTTTCATTTTGAAGAATTGAAAAGTTTATTCCTTTTTGGCTAGCACAAAATGACTGTTGCACTAACATTGGGAGACTTATGACACTTAAATGGTTAACCTAGCAACCTCAAAATTTGATTAGGCCCAGACAGTGAAAATTGGAGTGTGATAGAATTTTTATTATGCAAAAGTGTTCAGTTTTACATGGTTTTCAAGTACTGATTGCAATCAAGTTTTGGTTGATAGTTTAATGGATAAATTGAAGACATTGTACTGGCAGAAATCATAATGCATAAATATTACTTTTAGTTTTTGTTTTTTGGGTCAAAGTATACATTTGTTAAGTATATTCATCAGCAGTAACTATACTAGCGATTATAGTTGAGTTTGTCAGGGACATGTATATTTACCTCCTGCTGAAGACAAAAACCTTGCAATATCATTTTAGTTATGCTCATCTACTATCTTGCCTTACTGCCATCTTTACTCTTCAACTTGTTATTTGTCGATTACTTTTGCATAACTTGTCTTGCCTGCACTGTCATTTTTTCATTGATTTGTTTTTTATTCTTGGAATTAGTATGAACTTTACTGTATTCTGACTTTTTGGAGTCTTACTTGCAGGATGATGATAGTGACCTAGAATGTGAGCTTGAAGCATTAACCCCTGTAGGTGTTGAATCTGTAGCAGAGGCTGCAGCATGTGTGAAGGTGAATATACTGGCCCTGTACCGCTCCTAATTATTACATGCTATCTCACTGTGCTAGTTACATCTTTGCTTATTTGATTTTCATATGGTTAGACTTGTATTCAAATGAAATGGTATTCACAGCTCGTTTCCAAATTTTACTTATTTACAAAAGAAAGGGCCTTAACACAATTAAAAATTTAAATTTTTGTAAATCACTTTCATATTATTATCTAACTGTGAGGTGGCTCTCCTTTACTCGACAACTATATGACTAGTAATTTTTCTTGTTTGTGAATGCTAGGCTGTGTAGAGTGAGACTGATGCGGATGGCCAAATATACAGGAAAAAATGAGATTAGGAATGAATATATCTTTGAGAATGTTAGAGTAGCATCTACAAAGGAGAAATATGATAGAAACTCTTCTAAAGTTGTTAGATGCCAGTAAATGCTCTAGAGGGAAAGGTTGATCAAGTGAAAGATGGTCCTATTGAAATCGGTAGAGGAAAACCTAAAGAAGTATTAGGAGTAACAGACTTTAATTATTTTATTGACTATTTGGTTTTGAAAAGAGTCTAACAATGATTATTGATATTTTAGGTGACCCCATTTAGTGTGTATGATAGTTTCTTTTACAATGTCACTGTTTAAACTTCTCATTGTGCTTTTCCTTGAAATTTGACCTATGTGAACTGTTTATTCCTCAGGTAATGATTGCTTCTCGCTCATTGAGTGAATCAGCCCCAAGTAGCTCAACGATTGAGGCTCCACTGACTGTCAATGTTTGGTTTGTCATTCATCCAGAACACCTAATGAGAGTTCATGGTCCTCCTCTGATTTGATGCAAGGGACAAACATTATTTTTCCAGTTACTGTTCAGAGACAAACACTCCCAACTGTATCATCAACAGATGGTATGGAAACCAAGGGATCAGGTGGTGGCAACGTGGCTTCCAAAAGAAAAAGAACAGCATGGTCAGAGGAAGAGGACAAACAGCTACGAGCTGCTGTTCAAAGATGGGGTGAAGGGTATTGGGCTACCATGGTGAAAGAAGACAACTTTCCTATTAAGAGAAGTCCAACTCAGTTGGCTCAGGTGGCTTTTCAACCCTAGAAACTTGTGAATTATGTTACAATTATCAACTATTATTATTTATTTTCTTATTGTGCATGTGACTATTCCATTCGGTGTTAAGCAACATGTGCTGCATCATTTTCCCTTCTAATCTATAGCTTGAAGTGCTTGCAAAAGGTCATTTGTCCATCAGGGTGGTAACTGGTAAAGAAAAAGGAAGAGAAGTCAGCTGGGGGTGATGTTTTTCAAGACCATGTTCTCCTTTCTTTTAAAACCATCCCCCTTTAATATCACTCTTTGTAATGTGTAAAAATGTAAGCCGGCTTGGTTGTCAATGGAACAGCTCACTTAGGCAATTGTAAATGATGGAGTATTAAGATCCTGGCATCCTGCATCTTATACTCAATCAAGTTTTGTTTGTTTTGGACCTTACATATCACCAAGATTCATTATATGCATGCAATCATTTATATTTAAATGACATAGACAGCCTTGTTATCCCCAAAATTAAAAATAGAAGTTAAAATTATTTTATAAACCATGAGGTTTTAGTCTTGTGCATGTTCATTGTAGTGAGTTAATTAAAAGTTGATTATCTTTTAGCTAGATACTTTTAAACATTCAATATGTTAACAATGAGTATTCATTAAAATACATTCTTTTATATGTTATAACTTTGATTAGTAAGTTAGATAATTATGGCAGGCTTTATTTAAAGTTATATGTTGTGAGATCTGATTCCTTGGTATCCTATAGACAGATTGACCACATGTCTTGGATGCAAAGAAATGGTCTACATTTAACTGAAATATGATCCCCTGAACTAGTGTAGCAAATCTATACCTGCCAGCTCTATTGTTGGGAGGGAGTACTTCAGCTAGTTTGTGCAGCTATTGGAGTTGGACATGTTGAAAAATGACCATTTTTTATGTACAGCTCTGCATTATCTGTTAATTATGTCATCCATTTGCCCCTTGATTCTGAAAGGATGAAAAGAGAATTGCTAGTGGAGGAGAACATGGATTATTGCACACATAGAGCTCATCATTCTGTGGGTGTTATGTTTGATTGCAACATGATGACATATGGCTCCAAAATATATATTTTAATCCGTTGTCATCTAGTCAGGTCAAGATGTCTGGGTATCACCCAGTTTTCCCGGGTTCAAATCCCGGCAACGGAGTTTCACATGTCAACTCTTCATGTAAAATCTCATTTGGATGATTGTTTTGGATTCAGGAGATTATCCTAATAAATAAATTTTCTTGTGATGATTGTTTTGTGAATATTTAATGTGATTTAATAATTTTTCCATTTACCTTTGCTGACTAGCTCTTATCTACTTTTTGGGCTACATATTGTCATGGGTTACTTGAACACTTGCAGAGGTGGAGTGTTTTACGAAGAAAGATGGCAGTACTAATTCAGGAACCACCTTGACGAGCACACCTTATACCACTGCCGAACAACTGGCAACTCGTCACTCATTATCTTTAGCCCTTGATGATATGCCATTCAAAAAGTTAGCTGCTTCTGGAACGACCAATCAGCAGGGTACTTGTCCTCTCCATCATAAAAGTTAATCACATTCCAGAATTTGCTAGACTTCTTGTTGATTTTGTTACTTTTGCCTTTGCCCCACTTATTTTTTAAGTCCTTAGTCATCAACCGAGTCTTATGTTCTGTTATTTGCAACCTTATTTTATGATGGCTCCTGTTGATGATTGTGTGGATATATTTAGTGCCTTGTTTGAGGACCGCTTGCTAGTCATTTTCCTTTCTTTCTTCATAGTCTTAGTGATTATAAACAGTGATTTTTTACCCAAAACTGTGAGCTAAATTGATATATTGCTCTTTCTCTTTTTTCAAAAGCATGAGATTTGTTAGATTGTTTAAATTTAAATCAGCCGTTGTATCTAATGATTCTCTTATGTGGAAACACAATTGTCAGGCAACATTGAAGTAGCACATTGCCATAACCATCCTGCAGGTTGGCTTTTTGCACTTCGTTGCAGGAGTTGAATAGCCAAATAGCTTGAGTGTAAAACAGTGCTTTTGCTTATGATTTTGTATTGTACAAATAAATAGCTTGAGTGTTTTTTCCCTTGTGATTTTTGTGTTGAACAAATTTATCAAGGCTATGGAATTGGCAAGAAAGACTTTTGGACAGATGTGTCTTGCTTTTAAAATTTATTTTTTCCTACTGCTTTATGGTTTTCAAAACTTTTGTGTTGTATTTAGATTTATTAATGTCTTCATACTGTCCATGCTAATTTTGTTTTACTATAGTGGCTTTGCTAATAACGTGTGTGTCCTCTACAAAGTACTAATTTATTCTATATGAAAGCATTTATTTATTTATTTATATTAAGATTTAAATGGCTTTTAAAATATGATAGTGAAATTTCACATTTTTTTAAGATTTAGTTAACCGCAAGTTATAGTACTGCATTCCTCATTGGGTGACAAAAGTACAAGATTGTATCAGTGTTGAGACATGATTCTTCCGGAAAATATGTTATTATAACTCAATGATTAACTTATGGTTTAAATGATTGCAGGTAGGACATCTTTGAATATACCAAGTAAAAACCAAGTGCAGCGTATTACAAGTGAGGCTGTGACTGTTCCCCCTAATTCTATACCACCTCAAAATGCTTCTCAACAGCCTTTATCTAGTGTTTCCTCTGCAAAATCTAGATTAGTCCCTGAAAAACCAGTGTCAACAGGTAATTCAACACCAAATCCTGATGTCAAAGCCATTGCACTTGCTGCCGGTGCCCGAGTAATTTCCCCATCAAGTACTGCATCACAATTAAAGGTTGCACAAGTAAGAAATGTTGTGCCTTCAACAAGTAGTTCATTGGCAAAGTCATCCACTCTTGCTGGTTTACCTTCTGAATCAAAGGTACAATCGAGTACTAGTTCAAGTATTGCTCGTGTTCCCTCCCAAGCAGCTGTTGCAATCGCATCACCTGCATCAAGCACTGGTGGGGGTAAAGCTTCTACAACTTCGTCTGTATTGCCTAAACAAGACAAGCATGTAAATGAAGCTCCAGTAAAGCAAGAAGTTAATACTTGCCCTGCACCAAAAGAGAGGGTCCAGAATAATGAGAAGTTAGATCAAGATAGAAGCATGAGTATACCTGTTAAAGAAGGTAAGACTCTTGCAATCGAAAGTATAAGAAGTGAGGAAGTAGTGAAGACTACTGAGAATCAACAAGTAGTTGCTGGTAGCAATGTGGACAAAGGGAGCCATGATTCTGATCAAGAGAAGAGTAAAATTACAGTTAATGGAAGTTCTGAGATCAAACCATGAATGAGAAGCATACAAATTTGCTAGGTGCGGCAAAAGATTAATGCAACCAATGTCTGGAATTGTCGAACTAGCAAAAAATGGTAGTGAGGTTGACTGACTAGCTTGTACAAATTAATATGATTTTTCTGTTATTTTTCTTAATTCTAACTTCTGAAGTTGTGATTGGGAATTTGAGTTAGGTTCGGAATTTTTGGAACATCAACTCCACAAAAGCTTGTAATGTTTGAAAATATTGTTTGGTGGTAAATATATTTCGATATCCCATAAATGTTTTCCTAAATGTGTGGTACTGGTAACATGATTTTTACCAAATATGCATTTTGGGAAATGATTTTGGTGTTATTTGTGAAGGAAAGTACCGCTCAAGTCGTAGCTGATTTTTTACTTGCATTGTTATTAAATTTATGGTGTATGAAAGTGAATATTCAATAATAACAATTCAATAAGAGAATAAATTTGTAGAGTTGAAAATGTTGCAACCCATGAATGAATATATCAGGCAATATAAGTTTAAGAATGAATGCTTTAAAGAAAACCGGGTAGTATATATTGGAATAAAATGAGAAAATTTTTGTCTTGGTTGTCGGAGTATATGTGAAGGTAGCTTAATAGTATCATTAAAAAAATATTTTTATTTTAATGTTTTGTTTATAAATATGGAAAATGATCTATAATGGTGTCAGATTTATTTAGCTGACCTTATCACTATCAAGTGAGACAAGATTTAATTATCACAGTCCCGACGGTGAATTCTATAGTACACTGAGATAAATATGGTGTGTGGTTCACTATTTGCCCAAATTGTGGATGCACGATGATCCCTTACTAAAATCAAGCATTCAACTCTCCAACCACCACCACCGTGGGAAGCCTGTCTCCTCCCTCATCCCCTTGACCTCACTAGACTCAGCCTCAGTGGCATGTTCTCCGCCAGTGACGTCTTCCACCTCCCTCTCTCTCTTTGCGTTTGTTCTGCAGTCACGCAAAAAATGCTGTTTTTCCAATAGTAACGTCGTTATCATGGGTGCCGTTGATGAGTTGTACCGGCAGCAGCCTCTTGGGGTTGACACCGTGCCGGTTCTGTTGCTGAACTCGCTGCCATTGGGGTTTTGTTTCCGTCCAACAAACAAGGAGCTGATCTATTTCTACTTGCGACAGAAGATGAACGGGAATGGCGGTGACGTTTGGGTCATTCGCGAAATCGATGTTTGCAAATGGGAGATTTGGGATTTTGCCTTGTATCTTTTTTCCCTCTTGCTTCTCTTTTGCAATTTCACTTTGATTTCAAATCTTTTTTCACTTTTTCTTTCTATGCGGGTGTTTTGTTGGAATTTGTTTGATTGGGCATGATGAATTGGTTTCTGGTTCATGAATTATGTGATCAAGCTTGTATAATACTAAATTTGCTTAGATATGACTTGGTTTGACTTCAGTTTGTAACAAGGGGTTTGGAAACTTTCGAATTCAAGTATATCACATAATTGAATTGAATTTAATATTTTGAAAATAAATTAAGTGAAAGAATTGAAATTAGATCTAAATGGATGTGATTTGTGTAGAATTAAATTTTAATAAATAAAAATATCAAAATAATTTTATTTGAATATAATATTTTGTTCCTAATCTATTAATAAAGAATATAATAGGAAAAATAATTAAATTAATTTATTTTTAAATTCATCCTAAATCAAGAAATTGAATTTAATTCTTTAATTTACTGACTCATTTCAAGAGTTAATATTCACTTTAATCCCTTTACATTTGGAGTCATTTTTATAATTTTTAAAATGAGTTTAATTAATCTCTAAATTGTAAAACGTAAGTCATTAATCTTTCAACTCACTTTTATTTAATATTTTATCAATTAAATGATCATAGTCATCTTAAATAATATCTTAACATACCATATGTCATTTGAAGTATAATAGTTTAAATAATTCATTTTAGTATCTAAAATTACATAAAATGGTCATTTGAATTTTCATTCCAAATCATAAAATGACTAATTTTGCTCAATGTTAACACCAAAATAAATTATTTTAAACTTTATTCTATTTTAAAAGACAAATTATATACCAACGTATCACTTAAAGTTATCTATCATCATTTAATTGATAAAATGTTAATAAAATTGAATTGAAGAACCAATATGACTCATATTTTATAATGTTAGGATTAATTTAACTTATTTTAAAAGTCAATACTAAAATAATTTATGAATATAAAGTAAAAAACTAAAATAAATATTAACTACTCATTCCAAACATAAAAATAATTCAATTCAATTTCATCTCTTAAAAATTCAAGCGCCTAGTGTTGCTTCTTGATGTCAAGGAGTTGCAGACCCATCAAGCTCCTACTTTAATTTGGAGCTCAAGTGCTTGCTGTAAATTGGGTTGCTCCTCCAGTTTCCCACTCAGTTGTTGGTGCGTTGAATTGGTCATTGATGTTCCGGTTCCGGTTCCGGCAGGGGAGGATGTCCGGGAGGGGAACCGTTGGCGGAGGGAGTCGAACAGGGAAGGGTGTATGGAGGATCAATAATCGATTTGATGGTACTAGATGCTGCTGATGATGAAGATAGTGGTGGGTGATTGAACGATGCTGTTGTTGGTGGAGGAGAGGGCGAGGAGCAGGATGAGCAGTGTGGGTACAATGCTACGCCCCTAATGTGCAGTTAGCCACGATTTTTTGAATGCACTTACCCACAGTTCATGAATGTGGCTAATCCGAAGTGTACCATCGGTGTGCAGTAGAATTCGCCTCAACTATGTTATTAAGTCTTTGTTTTCGAAGAGAAAAGCTTATATTAGAAATTAGACATAAGTACAGAAGGAAACTATAACTGGTTGGTGATCCTCGGTAACAATGTGTTTGACTTTTGACAGTTTGATTTTGATGCATATCAGTGTAAACATTTTTATAAACACGTGCTGACATGCATTATATAGGAGATGATTGCCTCTCATAACAGTTCTAAAATCTACAAACAAAACTAACAATAGCATCAAAATCAAAGCCAGACAACATAATGCAGAGTTGCTCAGGCACATGAAAAAAAAGATGGAAATTGGTCTTATATTGGTGCATGAGTAGCCAGTGCTGGATTACTGCTTCGTTTCTGCATTGCTGGATTAACACGTGATGATGCCGATTGCCTCTGCTTCTTCAACTTGACTCCAAACAAGAATGACTTCAAGGGTATTCTAGTTCGAGTACTGTGGTGGTGCTTCATTTGGTCATGTGCAGCAGCAGCAGCATGCCCATGACCATGATTGTTGACCCCAAGTTCTAGGCTCAGTTCTTCTAGAATCTTCTCCACTTCACTTTTCAGCCCCTTCACAAAACTGAGACCTGCTTGCAACTCACTAGAAACCCTGTTGTTCTCTTGCTTCATGTGGAGAACCTCACCTTGGAACTTTGCAGCCTGATACTCACTCAGTTCTGCTTTCTCTGACGCAGATTCCGGGTTGGCTGCTCTTGCAATCTCATCTTGTAAGCTTACCAAGGTTGGATGTCTACCTTGTAACTCGTCCTGCAACACTGCACTGTGTTCCAGCCATAGTGTTAACTCAGTTCTTATCTCTCTTAGGTGCCTGAATATTGGCTTTATCTCAGATTGCATAGAATTGGAGTTCCCTTCAGACCTGTTGTTCTTATCCTTTATTTTCCTTAGCTCGGCTTTTAAGTCCTGTATTGAGTTTTGGAACTTTTGAATCTGATGAACTGAGGTGCTAAACCTCAACCAGAACTCGAGGTTCTCCTCGAGAAAGTCATCGATGATTGAACGGAATTTCTTTTCCACGGTTGAAAGGGAGTGGCGTTTGTCAACCTGCTTTGCTCTCATCTTCCCTAATATGGGGTTTGAATGAGACATGCCAATGACAATAACTCCTTTGTTTTCGGTGTGTAGGTGTTGATCGGAAAAAGAAGTTCTAACACTTGTGTCCATATTTGAAGATGGTATTTCGGGTTCCTGCATGCTAGTTCCTTGAGCTGCATTTCGAAGAAGCGCTTCTTGTGGCGTGTATTTATATTCCGTGAGAGTGGTATAAGGAGTTTCATCAGGATTTGTTTCTGAACTGGCCAACTTCTGTTGTAAAATGTTTATCTTTTTATCCTTTGTGGCAACAGCATTCTGCAATTCCTTAACCTGCAGGCACAGCTGTAAATCATCACGAATAGAGTTTAAGAATATTCTTTTCTCAATCGTCATATTTTACCCCTTATATATGTTATTTTTCTCTGCTTTAATGACCTTGAAATTACATGATTTTAAAGTAATTCTAATTTGTTTAATGACTAAGAATCTACTCTGAAAATAAGTGGAACCTTTTTTTTTATTATTTTGATGACATTATACAAGATTATTGTTGTTTAGTTTCATTATAAATAAAATCGAGTTGTATAAAAGAGACTGAAGTCTAAATGTAAAATAATGGTTCTATAATTTTAGTTCGCGTTGTATGAAGTTCATTATAAGACTTAACATTTAGGCAATTATTTGTTTATTCACAATCTCTAGATTGATCACTGTTTACCTGAAGCGCCAACTCAAGAATGTTGTCACCGTTTTTCTTCTCCACATCATTGAGCTTGTTCTTTACATCCTTATAGTCCTTTAGAACTGACGTATACTCCTCCAACAGAATCTTTTCTCTGTCATCCAATCCACTCACAAACATCTGCCTCCAGTTAGGCTGATCTTCTTCATCGCCGGCCCCCAGATAAAGTGACTCAGTGTCAAGATTACTCATCGTCTCAGGCAAATCATCCTTATCCTGTTGTATTAGCTTTGAAATTCTTCCGGTCCTAAAATAAATATTTTCCTTTGAGTTGGACTTGTTATCTTCATTTATAAGATCACTGAAATTTGCTCTACAATCTTCTTTCTGCTCCTTTGTTGTCTTGAAATCCTTCATGATTGCTAAGTTATCAGGAGGGTTTTCCGAATGCTCTCTTGGTTTTCCATCTGGAGCACTTCTCTTCTCGTGAAGTGCAGAGTTCTCCCCTTCCTCATGTAGCTTCACATTATTCAATTTTTCTGAAAGGTGCTCAAGATTGTAGCTAGCTTCAGTAAAGTGTGTTTGGAGGCTATTATCTTGCACTCTGACATTTCTGTTGAGAAGCTTAACCCTCCTCAATTCCTCCTCCAATTCTTTCATCTTCTTGTTGGTTTTCTCTGAATCTTCAATCAACATTTCCTTGTCCTCTTCCAATGTTTGTATATGTGTCTGGAGGTCTTCTGTTTCGGAACTCAGCCTTTGTACCAAACCACTCTGAGAAGACACTGCAGTTTCCAAGGTAACAACCTTACTAACAAGCTCATCGATCAACTCTGCCATGTCTGTCATAGAGAGGGACTTATCTGAATCTTGCTCAAGCTTTTCCTTAATCGTCTCTCGCAACAGCCCCACATGATGTGTCTCTTCTTCCAAGCCAGCCATCTCTTCCTCCATGCTACTTGATTTTGTTCCTATGCCCTGGTCTGGTTGAATTGAATGTTTGGAAAGAAATTGATCTCTAAGGCTTTCAAACCTCTCATGAGCTTCCTTAACCCTTATGTATGCTGCTTTAGCTTCATCAGATGATTGTGTTTGTACCTCTTGCAACTTAGCAAGGGTCTCTTTGCAGGAATTTAGAGCCGTGGCTGCCATTAAGGCTCGCGCATCATTATCATCTATAACAGTACAAACGCCAAATTCATCTTGCAAGTTGCAAACTCTTTTCTGCATCCCTGTGATCTGGTCTTCAATTTCCCAATACTTTTCATAAGAACGTTCATACAAGCTCCTCACAAACTCCTTCTCCGTCTGCAATGCCAAAGTTTCTTTCTGAAGCTTGTCAATTTCTGCGATCGCTTCAGCCTTACTCAGACCTGAAGTTGGTGTTGTTGGGACAGATTTTGCAGTGCTGGCAACCTTCCTTTGTGGTCCCTTCCTAGAGAGCAACATGGAAGGGCTTCTAAAGTCCTTCTTTGGGATATTTGGAACCTTAGGAATGGATGGTTTTTGTGTTTGATTGTAAGGGTCTGGAGATGATGCATTGGTTCCGGGGACACTTTCATCATAATCATCATCCTCCATTCTATATTGGACTTGTTCTGGGAACACAGTCGCAATAGTACGGTTCGCACTTTGGAGCTCCTTTGATAGATGATCATACCTCTCTGCCAATGCTCTATATGCTCTAAAGGATTCTTCCACAAAATTTACTAGCTCTGGCCTCTTCCTATAGTACATTTCTGCCCTTTGGGCAAATGAGTCCCCAGTATCATCAATGATTTGGAGGGCCTCTGCCACCTTCTCCTCCATATCTGTTCAATTTTTGTTTTCGTGCCAATGACAATGTTAGTACATAAAAATTAATCTCATATTAAATATCAACACATGATTAAACTCCCATGTATTGCACGGGTTCTGCACTAGTTATATACAAACAATGTACATTATGATGCATATTGAAGGAAATGCATCGTGTTTATGCAGGTGGGTTGCCTTGCCTGCTTTCTTTGGATGAACAAACAAAGCTTCCTTAATTTATAAGTAATTAAGAGTTTGGAAAATCAAGAGAAAATGAAAATGTGGTTGATTCTATTGGCCAAAAAGATTGTGTCTTTGGTGGAAGTAATGGTAATGGGGAAAAAAAAACAGATTATTAACTAATATGCTAAAAGATGTATGTACCTTGAAGGCTTTGTTCCAGCCATTTGGACTGCTTTGTCCTGATGTGGCTTGCCCACCACCATGAATATGCGTTGGTTGCTGCCCTCTGCAACATTTTTTTTTCTCTTGTGCAACAATCAAACACACTCAATCCATTGAGATATCGTAAGACCTTGATGATGGAGATGAATAAAAAAACCAACAAGGTGACACAAAGATAAACAAAGGCGCACAATGTGTGATCAGAGAAAAAAACTATTGATTTTAATGATCTAGATGGTTAAGGAAATTTTGGGCAAAAGAGAGACAAATGTTGGCGAAGAAGACTTTCTTATGGTCAGACATGGAGAGGAGGATATTTCGCCAAAATCATAGGTGTGTAATGTGTTGGATCCTTAATTTGAAGAGCTCAAATTTTGAAGGGATTTGCTAGAAGCATTTCCCTACATGGTGGATCTTAGTCTAGCCACATTAGATTGTACCTGCCATGCAACCTAAAGCTAATTTTGACACGTACAACCGTCCAAAATTTATTTTTAGATTGGTGTTGAGGATCTTGGTTTTGGACAAGGTATCTTCCTACACAAAAATGTATTTTTTTTCAAATATAAAATGGGAACATAGAACTGGAGACCTTATAAAATGTTTTTTAAATACAAATTACTATATCTATTCTATTCCACATTTTTTGTTGGATTGTAAGTGTATCAATGTTTAGGATGTGTTTGTTTTGCGCCTTGGAGCTCAAATATGGGTTGAAAGTACTCCTCCAACGAAGGGCTCATATTGTTTGGCCGTTTTTCATTCTTGCAACCTCAACATGTTTTCCTCTCAAACCTTTATTATCCCAAAAGTAAAAATTTGTTGCTTTTAAGTTACAACTTGGATGTTGGGGAATTTATGATCAAAATTTAATTATCTCCTTATCAATGTTAATGCTCTCATACGTGCAAGAGAGAGAGAAGCTTGAGAGTGTTTCTCTTTCTAAATATTCTATTTGTGTAGTTCCTCAAAACCAATTCATTCAAGTTAATTATATCAAGATACAAAATGCAAATTTTATCTCTTCACTCTAAGTTTTTATCTCTTCATTCAAAGTATTTAAAAAAAAAAAACCGGG
Organism: Dalbergia oliveri; assembly: GCA_030441495.1. Lineage (NCBI taxonomy): Eukaryota > Viridiplantae > Streptophyta > Magnoliopsida > Fabales > Fabaceae > Dalbergia > Dalbergia oliveri. The sequence goes on along the minus strand of JAMLFY010000003.1, from coordinate 13,099,675 downwards.
TCCAAACATGTTTCTTTCTTTTATATATGTTTGTGATTTTTTGTATTCCTACTTTAAATACTATATGGGATACTAATAAATATTTGATAACATTTTCTCAATATAAAAAATTTGTTCAGTCCTTTGAAAAGATTCGAGATAATTTAGAGAAACAGGTTCCTATGACAAATTTTGAACTGTAGTATACTTAGTTAAAGACTAAAGTCACTTTGGTTAACATGAAAATAACTTGATCATTTTTGTTCTATTGTTAAATATTGATAATGCTTCTAAGCTACTTCCTGTGCACGCAGGGTGTGAGGGGTTACTTGGAGGAGAGGATGTACAATGGATTAAAAGGTTTAGCCAGTGACATTGATTGAAATTGGGTGAACGAAATCTGTTTCCTATTCCAAGCTGAGCTATGGTGTGTGTTCATATACCTGTTGGCTTATTTCCTCGATAATATATGGACAAAGCAATTATTTTAAGGCGTAAACAAAATAATATTACTAACAGTGTTCTATTAGTACAACTATTCAAATTAATGTGACTACTACACATTATCAGTATCAAACATTCAACCATTGCAACTGAGAACAAAGATCAATTCACTTACAGAGTCATTGCTTGATACTGATTAGTAAATGGATAAGGATGGTTTCAATGATTCACCCCAATCCAACTGAAACCACTATGAAGTGTTTTAAGTTTTCAAAACTTATTTTCTTTATTCATTAATCATCAGATTTGCGTATTTTTAATAATTTTATTACATATCTTTTAACATAGGGGTCGCAGAAACATCCAACCACCCCACAGGAAACACAACACAGGTCTCATGAATCTATAAATAATAATATACATTTATACAAATAAAGTAGTTTCAACGAAAAACATTGCATTCTCATCTACAGAGAAGAGAATGCAATGCTTTCCCCAAGGCACACTGTACAATATGCACAATTTACATTAAATTATACACAGTTGAGTGCATGATTAAACATACATGAAGGATGACACAAATAATTTCCTTATGTACATAAATATGTTCAAGGGGCGGAAGCCAACACTCATTCAACAAGCATTTGTCCATATCTTTTTTCTCCTCTTTTCAATGTTTTGATTCTCGTGTACAAGAGCAGACCAGCAGTGGTACATCATTCTCAGACAGTGCTAATGCGCCATAACTGCTTTTATATCGGTGACATCTGCTCATAAGATTTGAATTAGGCTAGAACCAAAGTTTAGCAACCCTTTTCTGCCATCAAATTGCAGTACAGCAGTTTTTTTTTTTTTCAATATTACAGTGTCCATTGTTTTTTGGTTAATTACGACAAATGATGATTTTATTAACAAAGCAGCAGTGACAGAAGCTGCAACACACTGCAGAAACATGAGTACTTGCCCATCAGGTATTTCGAAGCGAGGAGAGCCAATTTTCTACATATTTCTTGCTCTCTGCAGTCACCAAGAGAAGCATAAACATCAACTCCTTAAATGTATACTGTAAAATAAGTAAATAACCATTGACATCAACATGCATATTGTTGTAAATTACACCACATAATTTGGATGAACACTAAGGTCACAGATCAATCATAATTTAGAAAAACCAATAACCATCACACAGCAGTTTCTATCATCCTCCAAGGCAAAATTTAGTGGCAACTAAATATTTTACAAGTGGCAATTCCTGTAAGTTACAAGGTGTCAGCCAGACATAACTTGGGAGACAATTGTTAGAAAAAGACCCTGCCAAACAGCTAAGTGTCTTCTGAAATTATAATTTAAGGCAGGAGAAAGGAATAAAAGGGTTCTCAATCAACAACCTTCCATTCCCTAGTGACATTTGCTTCCGATGCGCCATAAATATAGATCATCACATTATTTACAGATCAATAAGAAAATCTAAGCCGTAATACCTCAAAGGCTGAAGTACCTCGCATTTCTTTGTAATTTTTAGTTGAAAATGAATGTTTCAAAAATAAAAGAGGGAAAATAAAATTAGAAAAGAGATAGAATAGGCTCTCAAATCTCTCTTCATCTTTTCATTTCTAACAAAATGAAGTAACTTCCATCCTAAGAGAAACAAAGAGGAAATCATATATAATATAAAATGTAAAATGAATTGCTTAAGTTTAACCCACAAATATATGTGGTTAATTCTCTTTGAACTAAAATATTGATTTTGGAATTCAGCAGCTGATTAGACCAAAGATAAAAAGTTTTCTTTCAAGAGTGAAGAGATTGTATGTTCATGCTACGATTTGAGAAGATAAAACAAGTGCTCCATAATCAATATTACATGAAAACAAAATCCATCAACAAAAGGCAGCAAAAATTTTTAATAGCTTGTACATATTTAACCTAATGTATACATATTTGTCCTAATGTTAACTCTGAATCCATGCATACATTTCAAAGTTCAAGGACCCCATTAGATAGATCACAAAGAGTAAAGTAACACACATCAGATTCTCATAGACGTTAGAAAAACTACTCTTACCATCTGAATAACTATCAGGAAAGCTCCCAACGTTGCTCAGTAAGTTGCTTTTAGGATCCTCCTTTACCATTCCACCATAATTGCGTCCATAACATGGAACGAGCACAGCAAAACTATTATCTGTTTCATTACTTTGATCATCATCAGTTGAGAACCCTGCTCCATGAGGCTCCAACCAGCCAATAGACCAATCAGAATGATCAGATTCGGAATCAGAAACACATTCGCCATCAGATGGAACGAGAACAACATCATATTCCCTATCCATTTTTTTCTTCTCTACTGTGCCATTTAGTCTTCACCCTCCTTGAAGAGGAAGGCACATTTTCCTTCTTTACTGAAGGGGATTTCAAAACATCTGATTCCCTCATACCAGAATCAGCTGAAGAATTCATGGAATGCCCATTTGAGATTCTGGGCTTTTGGTTCTTTCTGCTCCACAACCACCACGTGAGATGTGTAAACGCCAAATCCATTCACTCACGTGGTGTCAATTTTCAGAGCAAAAATCTTTGCATAGGCTCTTCTCGAACCATCAGTGCTCTTTCGTTAGGTAAACCTATTAAAAAGAAATCGGTTAGCAGAGCACAAACCATCTAAATCAAAGGAAAAGTGATGCTGATTGCTAAAAACAATAGCTTTTTAAACAAATAGTTAAAAGCAAATGAAAGGAATAAATATTTTCACATGTTCTGGAGCAACTCTTGGCAGAAAAAATAACGACTTCTTGACTTTTAGCAATGAAAATCAGAAAATATTCGCAAAGTTTTCATACACAGAAAATGGAATGTACAGACCATACAGAAAAGGAAAACCAGCTGTTGGTGAAGTAGACACAAAGGGAGAACAAAATAAATAAATGGAAAATTGGAAATTAATTGTTTTGTGCAAAATCTGTAGAAGAAAATGTGTGTCAATTAATTAGTACCGAAAAATATTTAGTGTGACTCGTGTTTCAACTTTCAAGCGGCAAAACAAAAAGAGTTGAATTTTTTACAGCTTTTTTCTTAAAAGGGTCTTTTCTGCCACCAAAACGTTGATTGATTTTACAGCTCATAGACAACACACACAACTCTCAAAAATAAACACCTCTCCTAAAATTCGTAATCATGTGTATACAATACATTGAACATAGACACCCATTTTCACGGAAACCATAATCAAGATGAAGGAACAAAACACAAGTTGGTAAAGAATCAGCGCAATTATAGGTAGATCCAAACCACAAACAAATCTGAAGCCGCAAACTTTGAATACAGCTAGCTAATACTTATAAACTTATCAAACTACACATAACATAACATAATAATTAATAATAGCAATATTAATATGAATACAAATATTAATAATAATAAACGAATTCCCATTGTGGGAACATCAAGATAATCTAATCGAATCCAATAATATCCCTACAGTTTTATTCACTTTATCGATGCAATCAAAGCGCATAGTATTGTTTTTTAATTATTATTTTTTAAAGAAAGAACATTTTGATGTGTCGTGAACAGAAACAACGACTTGAAGTAAAAGGAACTGAAGGGTCAAACGACGAAGTGAGTATTCCTGCCTTGAATTGAAAAATGGAATTTTGGATGAAGATTCAAAGCTGTTATATAAGGAAGGAAGAAGGAAAGTAGTAGCAATAGATAATAATTGCTACCTTTTGAGATTCCTCCGGAAAAGTTTCTAATAATTCTATTTGGAAGGATTCTATAATCGAATCGGAACCCTAGCTAGCTTTGATCTCACGGGACGACTCGTCGTGTCGTGTCTGCGGGTGTTTCGGGGGAAGAAAAGGAAGAGCGCGGGTATCGAATATTCAATTTGTAATTTGCAATGGGGCACTCAGATACCATTGGATAATTCTGAATCACACGTGGCGTGTGAGGAACCCTTTGATTGCTCTATTCTCTTCCATTCAAGTCACAGTTTAAAAATTTTTTCCTCTTCTTTTTCCATACAACAGTTTGAAAAACTTTAAACAGAGCAGCTAAACAGATTTCGGTGCATACAATCTTTCACCAGTTGATTTTAGCTTTTATAATATTTTTTAAAAGTTTTATTCCTTGTACTTCTAAGAAAAATCTTAAATCAAGTTTTTTATATTCATTTTATCTCATACATTGATCTAAGATAGATGGAATGCGTGTGGAATGGTGTCAAGGAGGGGATGGCCAAGGGGCGTGGCGGCACATGTAGGAAGGGTCAAACTTCATGGTGGAGTGCGGATAGAAGAATTATAACAAGGAATTGAATAAATAATTCAAGATTGGTTAAATATTAAGAGGATTTATCCAACCAACGCTTAGGACACTAATTAAGGAGTTGAAAAGGAAATTTATGCATGAACAAGTGAAGTTTTTATATTGTTGGTTTCCGAGGATACTATATGAGTAAAAAAAATGGATGTTATATGATCATCCATATAACACACACAAAGAAACTCCAAATATTTAATATCTTTCTCTTTGAATGATATCTCAATTCCAGAGATAGTTTCATTAGATATCTTATAACTAGAATTGCTCTTTTTTGTTATTGAGGGAACTCAAATACTTTCTTTTGAAATCCAAAGAGAGGTCTCATATAATAGAATAGAACTAATTCATAATCCCTTTGAGTAGGGAGCTCCCTTAGGAGGTATATTTCTTTTGCACATATACTATTAAAATCAAACCCCTGTAAATACTTCAAAAACTTAGTTAACTATCAATAGTGATGAATCCAAAAAATTTAAGTCATGGGGGCAAACATAATAAATAAAATATAATTAAATATTTCACATAATTTTTATCTTAATATGAGGTCAAATATAATTTAATAATAGGGATATATATATATATATATCACAGGGGCATATGTCCCTTAAGATCCAACGTGGGTCCGTCCTCACCAATTTTTATCTACATTCTGCATTGAAATCCAAACCCCAATTTTCAATTTGATAGCTGATTCCCTTTCATGGATCAGCAAAGGGGTTATTGTTTTAAGTTGGTAGTTTAACATACAAAACAAAAAGTGGACTTTAACCCAAAAATAAAAACACAAAAACAAAAAGTGGACAAAGACTCTTTTTGTTGGTAATGATGCTTTAACATACAAAGCAAAAATAGGGCAAGAGAGGAGACCGATATGGTGGTAGCAAAGGTGGTGGTGACGGTGGTTAGAGGCAGCAATGGCAATGCTGGCTCCCACACAGGTGATGTGGTGGCTCACAGAAACATGGATAAAGGAAAGAGATGACGAATGTTTTGGTGAAGGAATTAAAAATTAAAATAGGGTTAATTTAGTAATTTTATTGTAATTAAGTAAGGAGCATATGAAGCTCAAAAATAGGTTATGGACCAAATTATTAGCCACCTATGGGTGTCAATATCTTAAAAGTTTTACTTAAACCTGTAATCAAGTAAATAATAATAGATGTGACTTATAGTAAACATGATAGCATATTTTTAAACTCCTGGTTATTAACTTTAACCACATCATTGGATCATTGTTTGAATTGGATTTAATTAAATAAATATAATTATTACAGTACTAGATCACAATAACCCAGTTGGCTTAGTAGTTAATGAGCTTATACTCTTCTTCCATTGCTTGAGTTCAGTCCACCTGTAGAATAGGACCTGTCTGGTGGGCAGTTCACTGATTTCTGGTCTGATCTGGTTGGACCCATTTGGGTTTTAAAACTATGCAAGATATTGTAAAATATTCTTGCACCAAAACGGTACTATCATAGTATGCGAGTCTCTCAAAGCTCAAAATGAGGCGTGTCACGGGCACATGCGTGGATGTGTCGTTCAAGGAATTTACACACTTCACTTTATCCGTTCAATTGGGATTGGAAGTTTATGGTTTTCGAACTCCGTTTTGATTTTATTATATAACGTTACGTAAATGCAAAGAATTAGCTTGTGTTTCATTGATGCAAATAACATATAATTTCATAATTTGATTAGTATGAAATGTTGATAGTAGCTGTAAAAATATTGTTATTTAACTTATATTAGAATGTTATTTGACTATCAAGTAAATAAAGTGTTAAGAGCAGCATCAAATATTTTTAAATGTTTTTTCAAAAAAAATGTTTTTCTTTATGATCAGTGTATGCCTCTGGACGAACTCAAGCCATCGCAATAAATAAGTGAAAGTCGATTAAGTCAATCAATCCATGTTATTGATTATTTTAAAAATCTATTATAATCAAACCAAATAACTTTGCAAATGGTTCTTAAAACTAGGTGTTCAAATTCCAACTCGCTAATCCATCCTGAACCAAAGCTTATTGGGTTGGATTGACCTTGATTGACCCATATTTTTCTGGCAAATTTCATGTTTCTGTTTGGCAGCCAGCTTAAATCAAAATTTCTTTAATAGTTATTTTTTTATAATAGTTAGTGGTAAATTATAAAAATTTATATTTAAATTAATATATTTTGAATAACTTGATATTATTTTTATAGTTAGATAATTTATTTTAAATATGTATCTCAAAATGTCTTTTGAATTTTGTTTCTTACTTATAAAATTTTATAATTTTACTATGTATAATGTCAAAATCTTCATACGTTATTTAAAAGCCTAGTTTACCTTTGATCCAATTATTTATCGGGTTATTATTTGTTAAAGTCAATTTTAAAAAATAAGCTAAAAATTGAATTGAGATTTTCTAACCCTACCGTCCCTGGACACACTTGCTTAAAAACTCATTTGAGGATTTTTGAACTAAGAGATTAAAAAGTAGCCTTGCAACACTTCGTTAATCATGTTTGTGAATTAAGAGAAAAAAAATCCTTCCTTTGTCTGATTTTTTTTTTCTCCTGTGCAAAACCATTAACTTGCTATGGTGTATAATGGAACCAATCAACCACCCACCAGCTCCAGATTCGGCCAAATCCAAACTACCCTGCCACAGGCATACAAAACCATCCACTAATAAAATGCATGCGGCTGATTTAAAAACTTTGTCTTCCTCATCCAAATGACACCAACCTGATATTTGGTATAGGAAGTATATGTCCAAACCAAAATAGAAGGTCCAAAAAATTTCACCTTATGGTGTGTGTAGTTGAAGGTAAAATTAGGGGGAATACATTTATGAATTAGTTTTAAATGAAGTTGGTGCATAAAAATTTTCTATTACTAAATACACCCTTAGAGATGAATGTAAATTATTGACTATTACATTAATTTATGATTTTAATTTATTATAAAATGGTACACACAAATTCTTAACCTATTATTCTTTTTATGTTTTCTTTTGGTCTAATTATATTTTTTATGTTTTGTTCCAAGCCCAAACAATTTGCATTTACGTGGCAAATGGTACTTTGTTATTTGGCAGCACAGGTTGATTATGTTAGGTAGAAACAGACAAACAGTGAAAGAAACATTGCTCGCCACAATCCATCTAGAATGTAGTACTCCCGTTTCTAAATAATTATCTAATTTTAAATATTTATTATAATTAAAAAAATCAATATTAAAAAAAAAGTTAAGGGTAACTAATTTTGTTACTTTTTTATTTTTTTGGATTTATATCCTCTATCTCATTTTAGAGAATAAAATAAAAAAATTTATTTTTAAATTAATAAAGTTAAAAATGGAGTCCTTCTTACTTTATTGATTTAAGAATAAAACTTTTACTTTATTTTCTAGGAAGTGACTATTGTCACTCCTTCCTCTAATGCCACTTCCACTGACATTCATTTTCATTGAGTTTTACCAAATTATCCATATTCTATTTCAACTAAAAAAACAGCTAGTTCATATTAATTATTATAGTAATATCAAAAGTTTTTACTAATTTAATTTAAAAATAATTTAATTAATTAAAAACATTCAATATTGATCTAGACACTAAATATTACAAGCGTTTAGTATTAACATCTTTAATATATTTTCCGGTACATATAATACGTATATTATAAAGCATAGAGTTATCTTTCGTGTTCATATAGTAACCGCGTATTTTGTGTATTATACTTCTATACCTTTATTTTAAAAAGGAAATGTAAGATTCTAATCACAAGAAGATGTATAACCTAATACTATTAAATAAACATAATATACTAGCATTCGTGGTATTAATATCTTATAATTTTTATTATAACTTTTAATTTAAAGCTATATTTTTAAATATTAAGGTAACATAATAATATTAATCATATATTAAATCACTATGTTAAAATACAAAAAATTATATTAATATTTCAATATGTATTGTCACGATAATTATTATACAAAATGCTATACTTAGAAAATAATGTGACTATACTGGCAGTAAATATTACTTAAAATTTGAATTTAGGTACAAAACTTATTTTATTTAATTAATAATTGATTATGTTAATAAAAAAATTATTAAATATTTTCTCATTTTTAATGGTTTTTATAGAACATTGAAATAGTAAAGTATACGCTATATATTATGCTTGAAAGTCATGTCAACTGGAAGAATAAATTTTGATTTTTTAAAAAAAAAATCCAAAAGTAAAAGTAATTAAATATTAAAAAAATTATTTTAAAAGGTTAATAATATTAAGTTTTAATAAAATTAAAAGTATCAATAAACTATTGAATTAATTATATAAGAGTATAAAAGGGTTTTTTATAAAAGTTAAACCAAAGATGAGTGGATGAGAGTGACAATAGGCAATATGGAGTGATAATAGCTTTTCCCTACTTTGTAAAATAAGATTCTCATTTTAGAGGATCCAAATTATTTATTTTTAATATTTTAATTTTCTCTCTTTTCTTCCACTATGTCTTTCTCTTTGTTCAATAGCACTACCTCCATTTTGAGTGTCAATCTACAAAATTTTATTACTATTATATATCCTTTTGAGAATTCTAGACAATATTAATTATTTTTCTCTTAATATCCTTGTAAGTGAGAGTTAATGGATAGATTAAGTATGAGAGAAAGAATGTTAGAGTAAGTAATAAGGGTAGTATTATAAAATATACTTAAGTTTATTTAACTTAAAGTTTATCCAATCATTTCTTTAATATCTATACATAAAATATGGACATTTATTATATAATAAAAATAACATTTAATAGAGATATTGTTCAAAGAAATAATTAATACCACTTAAATTTTATAAAATCAAAACAAATATGGGGGAATAGCTAACGTAAATACTAAATAGCGTGCGTATTAACAAATGAAGAGAGGAAATTAAGAAAAACGCCCGTAACACATATTGCACAATAAATGCATAATAATTCCTGCCAAAATCGCTTACATTGCCTTGCAGTAAAAAAAAGCCACTAATTATACTTCAGCACCAAGTCTAAAAGGAAAAGTAAAAAATGATATGCCGATATTATACAATATTATTTAATATTACGATGGGATTTTACGATGGTTGGGTTTCACGAAGCCCAATATGAAAGGCCCAACAAAAAAACCATATTGGGCTTTTCCACCATAAGCCCAACTAAAAGAGCCATACACCGTAACGCAAGAACGCACGCACGTAGCACGTGCCCTCTCACAAGCACGCACGCTGCGTCCACTCCACGCCACTCCACTCCACTGGCACGCCGCAAAGCCCCTTTACCAAACCCGAACGGTTACCAAAACCCTGAAAAGAAAAAACTTCCGATGAATTCAATAGCAGCAGCTGCTGCAGCTTTTTCTTCTTGTTCCTGTTCTTCTTCTTCACCCTCCTCCACATTCTTGTACTCATCCTCCGTCTCCAGATCGCAACCTTCACGCGCATTATTGTTCCCGAAACCAAAGCCGCCTAGAATGGAACCCGTTCGCGCGACTCAGCCGGCCACGAAAGAGGCGAAGCTGTGGGGTGGACGCTTCGAAGAGAGCGTCACCGACGCCGTCGAGAGCTTCACCGAATCGATCTCCTTCGACAAGCAGCTCTACAAGCAAGACATTATGGGAAGCAGAGCTCACGCCTCCATGCTCGCCAAGCAGGTCTTATTCGAATGCTTTTTTTTTCGATTTGAATTCTTTTTTTTTTTTTCTGATACTGTGGTTTTGTTTTGTGTGTTAGGGTTTGATTAGCGTGAGTGATAGGGATGCGATTCATAAAGGTCTCGATGAGATTGAGAGGCGCATTGAGAGTGGCGAGTTCAATTGGAGGACGGACAGGGAGGATGTGCACATGAACATCGAGGCGGCGCTGACCGACTTGATCGGCGAGCCTGCGAAGAAGCTGCACACTGCTCGGAGCAGGAACGATCAGGTTTTGACTGACTTCAGGCTGTGGTGTCGCGATGCCATTGATAAGATTGTTGGAAGCATGAAGCGCCTTCAGGTTTCGCTGGTTGCTTTGGCTGTGAAGAATGAAGGACTCATTGTTCCTGGTTACACGCATTTGCAGCGTGCGCAGCCGGTTTTGCTCCAGCATCTTCTCCTGGCATATGTTGAGGAGGTGTGCTGACAATAAAAATCTGTTTTAGTAATAATGGATGATCAGATTTATTTGTCTTGCTAATTTGAAAGTTTGGCAGTAGTAGGAGTTCCAAGTTCTGTTATGCCAAGGAATTGAGTTACATAATGCATTAATATTGTCAAAATGTCTTGACTTTCCAATTTATCTCCCTTTTTTTTTTTCCATCTATGAATTAAGCAGGTAATAATTTTTAAAAACTGTCTTTTGTTGACCGTAGACGTTATGTACTTATGTATTCTTGCAGATTGAGCGAACATTGGTCGTTTGGTAGATTGTAGAGCTAGGATGAATTTCTGCCCCTTGGGGGCTTGTGCGTTGGCTGGTACAGGGCTCCCCATTGATAGGTTCATGACTTCAGAGGCCTTGGGATTTACAGCTCCCCTGAGGAATAGGTTCTAGCTTAAATTTCTGAGTGTGATGTCATCTTTTGTTATTGTGCCTGGCATGTGATTGATGTTAAATCTTCATATGCATCTCTTTTTCCTTGGTAGCTGATTAATTTGTTGTTGTTGTCTTAAATAGTATAGATGCAGTTTCTGACAGAGACTTTGTGCTGGAGTTGCTTTCTGCTAATGCCATCACGGCAGTGCATCTTTCTCGGCTTGGTGAAGAATGGGTATTGTGGGCTTCAGAGGAATTTGGATTTATCACTCCAAGTGACTCTGTCTCTACGGGGAGTAGTATAATGCCTCAGAAAAAGAATCCAGATCCAATGGAACTTGTTCGTGGGAAGTCTGCCAGAGTTATAGGAGACTTGGTTACTCTGCTCACATTGTGCAAAGGACTTCCTCATGCTTACAATCGTGATTTGCAGGTAGCTAAAGAATAAAAAGGAATGAAGTTTAACTTAACAAACTTGCCATGTGTAATTCCTGCATTCCTCTGTTTTCTATGTGTGTTATCTTGTCTTTGAGATTAATTAAAACAAGTTCCTTTCTTGGAAAGTAGGAAGACAAAGAACCAGCATTTGACAGTGTCAAAACTATTTTGGGGATGCTTGAGGTATCGGCAGAGTTTGCACTGAACATTACTTTCAATCGAGAAAGAATACAAAAGGCTCTACCTGCTGGTCATCTTGATGCAACAACTCTTGCTGATTATCTTGTTAAGAAGGTAAGCCACATAATGAGGGGCTTTCTGGTGGAAAATTAACATCATGCTCCATATCACTGTCCAAGTATGCTGCATTCTTTAACCGTCATGTCTTGTGTAACTGTTCTGGTATTATTAACAATTTCTGCTTATTAAGTTATGTTCTTCCTTCTGTATCCGATGTATTGTTTCATGTTATTTAAGAACCTTTAGTTTCTGAATTATCTGTTCCCTTTCTCCTTTCTTTGTTCTGCAAATTTGCAATAGATTCTTACCCTATTTCTTTCACATTTAGGGAATGCCATTTAGGACGTCTCATGATGTTGTTGGAAGATCTGTTGCCTTATGTACGACGAAGAACTGCCAACTGCAGGACTTGAGTCTTGATGAGCTGAGAAGTATAAATCCAGTCTTTGACGAGGATGTTTATGAATTTCTTGGCGTAGAAAATTCAATCAAGAAGTTCAGCTCCTACGGTTCCACAGGGTCAGATTGTGTTGCCAGCCAACTTACTGATTGGAAAAAAAAGCTTGAAATTAAATAAAGATCATCCAAATTATCACGGAATTTTCTCATCATGTCTGCGAAGCCATTTCTCAAGACTCAGAATAATCGCCCAGTGCTTAACAGAGATCCTGCCACATGTTATTCTGGAATCAATTATGCCACCATTTCATTGGAAGATATCCAAGTTCGCTAATAGGAGGATGATATATTTAAATATTGAAGTGTGTAACCATTTTTTGTGAAATGGAAACTAGTCGGGGTTGCTGAAAAGGTATTTTCAGAATTGAAGATGCTTATCTGGAAGTTTTGTGCTTCTTGAATCCTACGTTGTCTGTTGGACCTCAAGCTCAGCTTGCAGTATTAATTTATGGAGCATTGATGAAATAAAGTTGCCTTTAGCCCCCAGCTGGGGAGATTTACTGTGCGTTGATTGGGGAAAACATTAAATTATGTATGGTTTTAGCAGAAATGTAAACTATACGATCCTGATTATCATAATCAGCTTATTTTTGTTCGTAAACGCTTCATAATAGTATCCCCCTATTTCAAATTAATACTTTATTTTCAAATTATATTAGAATAAATATTCAAATTAGGTCTCTGAAAATATTAAAAAAATTGAATATTAAACATTGTCTTCATTTTATTTTATATTTTTAGGTTTTTTTAAACCAAATAGAATAAAGTCAATGTGATGTTTATGCAATTAAGATTGAACTATTGAAAATGAGAAATAATAAAAAAAAAAGCTTTGAAATGAAAAAACGCTAAAATTTTTCTCCATGCCTAACTATTGGTCATGTTAGAGTATAAGTTGGATATATAGACTTCTGTTGTTGAACCAAAAAAAAAATCGGTGGCAAGTTTCTAGCCATCTCCCATCTGGTATAGTTGTTATTGGCCTCGAGACGTCTCCATTCATAGTCTACCTAATTTCTCATTATCACAAACTATCCATTATAATTTCTCATCATAGTGAAATTGTATTTGTGTTACATTATGTCGATCCGTAAAAATTAAACTATATTGCTTTTTGGTTGTTTGGCTGGAGTATATGAATACAAGTCAAGTAAACAACAGAGAAGGAACAATTGCTAAATCCATCAATCAAAACTAGGGACTCCCCCACACCGACATCAAAAGATAGGGTTTTTAGTTATTACACTCGCGGTTGATAGTGATGAAAAGCAAAACCCAGTTTTGATAACGTTAAAACTACTCTCAATTCAGCATTTGCATGAATTTTGACACTCATGGACAACCAGGGAATGCTAGCAACTCCTGCTTATCTTGTGTGTACCCCGAAAGGAAGAATCAAATGTGGAGATGACGAGTTAATTGTAGCAGTTCTCTTTCGCGACCAAAGATTTCGCCTGTCGTGGTGGATTTCTTGTATGACGAAAACCAGCTGCGTCACTAATGGCTGTCGTCAATTCATTTGACTGACCAGAACAACTCTGCTCGGTGCTGCTGCTATGTTCTGGCGACGAGGACATTGGATCGTTGGTAACCAGGTGAATTACGGGCTTCCGCGCTTTCTTTTTCTTGCCTTGTTTTTGACCGTCCAATTTGCCCTGCAATGGAATTGTTAGGTTGATTAATAAACAAGTAGGAAAACTGTATCCTATAAAATGGAATTGTTAGTGTTATTTGGACTCCAACTCGTGGGACATCGTATCAACATAATCTTATATACCATTGGATAGGGGGTGAACCATGATGTCCCACAAATTGCGCAATTACAAGTAACATTTTTCAATCATTCAATGCAATAAAGGGTTTTGGGATGGACAATACCAGTGAATTCTGAATGTCACATAGTGGCTTCTTTATTGGCCCCGGGTTGTCTCTGCAACTGGCAGGTTTCTGAACCAGTGCACTCTGGAGTAGTTTTGCACATTCAGAAGCAATAGTGCTTCCATCCTCGTCGACAGTTGAACTATCTACATTGCTATCCTTACTTTCTGATTTTAGTGGTTCATTTCCTTCCATTTGGTTTAGTTCCCTATTTGTGCACTTGAAACGTGTACAGCCGCATGATGGTCCGCAGCTCCCACCAATAGATCGGCATTTGCATTTTGTAGTCTTGCACAAGGACTTCTTACTGCATGAGCAGCAAAGCCCATCAGCTGTTCCCTCCCTCTTAGCATTGTTCTCACTTGAACTGTTCGTTTCAGGGGTATCCAGTTTTATCTTTAGCTTTCGATTGCTCTTGTCAGAGAGAAGAGGCTGACCCAGAACCTGCTGATTAGAAGATGCCACAATTAAGAAATTAGCACGGTAGTATTGAATAAACGTAAAAAACTCATATACTAAATTACTTGTTTTGACTTTGAACCATGTGTATTCCTAAGACAGCTCTAATTTCATGTCAATGGGCCAAACCTGCTTCTTATCCTTGGAGTCAAGCTTCTCCTTCCGCAGTTGGAGTTCTCTAAGCAGACTACCAAGACCGTTTATTTGTTCCTTCAAATCTTGGATATCAGAATCCTTCTCCAAGTTGTCAGACTCTTCATCCTGTAATTGAGGCCTTGTAGTAACAGAGAAGACAGTTGAAACACGACATTAAAGCAAGCTGTGGTCTTATATGGTACTGCCAACTAATAGAATTCAACATTGCAGTAAAGAAAAAGAGTAACAGTTTTCACCTTAATTTTTCCTGCTTCTGCATCTCATTTTCTTCTTTCAGCTTTGCAATTTCTTCACCCATTCTGGTCATTTGGAAATGTTAGAGTAGGGGACCTTAAATTATTATGCATTTCACAAAATCACGATAACGAAAATATCCATGCCCGCAAGTTGATTGGGAACACCCCAACACAACACCAACCGACAGCATGCTACTAAGCGTTAACTTTTCAAACTTAAAATGGTGTTTAGTTTTCATCTTTGACAGATACTAAATCCAGGAATATATTCCAAGGGAGGGAAACCCAGTAAAAAACAAATTGATGACAAAGTTAAATCCTTAGGAGACCTATAAAGGAGGGCCATGAGCACCAGCCAAAGAGAAGATAGGAGGAGTGCCATAAAGACTTACATTTCAATTTGGGATTCGTATTGAGTACATAACTCGTGTAACTGAGTTGTGACTTCAAGTTCATGCTCAGCATCCTGCACCAGCAATTTTTTTGTGATGGTTTAAAGAAGTTAGGCCACCATAAAATCAGGCCAGCCACTGCCACAGATAAGCAATCACATTCTCCTCTAGACCAAAAGACACTGCAGATCTAGATCATATAATTCTATCTACGCTGGAAGAAGTAAGAGGATGTCCAGAAGTATCCAAAATATTATTACTGGATCTGTGAAAGGATCCGTGAACAAGATTCATGCAAAGCAGTATGCAGGCCAAAAAAATATAATTGTTTAACACAACTTATGAACCATATAGTGAAATACAGATATCCTAGAAAGGACCTGCAAGCGTCAGGAAAACCGATAAAGTATCTCTCAAATTGAAATAACAGCGACAAATAATTAAATGTTTACTCTACAAGATAGTGACCGATTTCAATTAATTTGAACTTACCTGAATTACTTGACTATTTCTATTTCTAGCACCTGGATGAGAACCAGCAAAAGAAGAAGGGAAAAAAAGCAATAAATGTCGTTGGGCCAACATAAATCAAATAAAATAATGATTCAGACGAGCCCAATGTTCAGATCTTCAAACCTTCTGATCTATGTGATATAACTTTCCGTGCTTCTATCATCTCTCTTAGGCGTCTGGTGGCATAAAATGCTTCTTCTGTTTTCCTCTGCAATACCTGATATGCATAAAAGCAGCAGGTGAAAGAAAAAAAATAGCCACACACACAGACAGAAAAGAACATCAAAAGGCAAAAGCCTTGTAGAAGATTAAATGAACCAACCATTTTAAGCCTCTCATTTGAAGCCAGCAAACTGTGGGTCTTGAATTCATTCTTCCTCCTCTCTTTCTTAAGCTGATGATGCAGGACAAATATTCCATAGGATAAATATACTAACTGGAAGGGAGTGCTAGATACAATGTTTTATCAAATATGTAACTCCAGTCTTCAACTTAGAAAACATTTTTATTGTCAATGAAATCGTTAACTACAGAAATACCTGCAGAACTTCTTTTTCCAGTAAGGCCTTGCATAATCTGTATTGTACAGACTCTAACTTCATCTTACATTGCAGTTGAACCTATATATTAACACATGACAAAGATCAATCCCAGAGGTCAAAGCAAAAGAGGAATGGATAAGGACTAAAGTGTGCTTGGAATCGATTCCCTCAAATAAAAACGATGTTTGATTTCCCTGCTAAACAAAACTCCATAATCAATAGTAGATTATGTAGTTAAAAATTGATTCTATCAGGAGTGAAAAAAAATATCACTTATAGGTTTTTACTCTTTTAATCTATGTCAAAATTACTTCTCAATCCCATTTCAAACAACCAAACATAAATTATTTTATCTCAAAATCAATTTAAAAAAAATCAATTCTATTCAGAATCAATTCTACAAAGACAAAACCAAACACACTATAAAGCAGCACTAGAAAAAAAAATAATGTCCATCCAAATAAGAAATGTCACCTTCTGAGCCTTCAAACTCTGAATCTCAAATTGCAACTGCCTAGTTGGCTCATCCACTCTTTTCCTTTGGGTTGAAAATTGGGATTGAGAATCTAGTTTTTTCTTCAACTCTGTGACCTGCAAACACCATGGGGGTAATGACTGATATAAATCCTCAACAACAAAACACCTTTTCTCACTCAGCTATTGCAAATCAATGTTCACCTGCTCTTCAAGTAGGTTCAGCTTCTGAAGATAATCCTTCTTAAGTTTCTCAACTCCATTGATAGAAGCAGACGGATCATTCCCCTGCCTCTGCTTTAGTTCAGCAATCTCCATCTGCCCAACAACACAATACACAGAAGTAATAAAGAAATTCCGATACACTACAATTTCGGCTCTTAAGTCTTAACAAATCCCTCCATTAACAATTCCGTTTCAAATTTTCGAAATCCGTGAAACCTATACTCTTTGAACTCAAGCACATTTTCAAAGCAAACACCGATCTTAAGCTCAATCAAATTCTCAGTAAACATCATTAGAGTACCATAAATAAATTAATAAATTCAAGTCCTAAAAAAAAAAATCAGATCCGGTAACTAGCATAAGATTTAACAAAAAAATCAGATTTGATAAACAGAAAACGGCATCAGATTTATCAGAAAAACTCAAAAACACTGACCTGGTACTCTTTATTTTCTCGCTCGAGGTCACGAATCCTCTGCTCGTACATTTGCTTCTCCTTTTCAGCGGAAGCTGAGGCATCGTCGATTGGGCTAGCTTGCTTCGATCGACGACTCGTCCTCTTCATGATCGAAACAAAGAGAAAGAGAGAGGAACAGTTTCGAAGATCGAAACAACTTGCGGAGAAAATTAGAACCAGAAAGAGAAAAAGGTCTATTTGATCGATCGAAATGGTGCTCGGGTTCGCTGCGGCTATATAAGATTACTGCATTAAGTGGGGGTAGCAGACAACCAATCGTGTGGCGCCACGTAAGCAAGTATGGCCAACGTAATTTGAAGCCTGTGGAGGGAAACCTTCTCGATTCGAATCTCCTACGTCTAGTATTTGTGTTAGGGTTTTTCTTTTTCTTTTTTTAATTTTCAGTTTTTAATTTTTATTTTTAGTTTTTTAATTTTTAGAATTTTATAAAGAAAATATTAAAAATTGAAAATAAAAAATTAAAATTAAAATTTATAGTTTTCAATATTTTCTTTATAAAATCAAAAAAATTAAAAATAAAAAGTGAAAACTCAAACCAAATAGACCTAAATATTTATGTTTGCTTTCTTTGTGGTATATATTTTTTTTTAATTTTTCGCTCTAATTTAAACAAATATCTTGTTTTGGTATTATACTTTTTTAAAATCATTATATTAAAGAAGTTTCATTTCTGCATTGATTTTTATTCATATTTTGCATTTTGAATAATTTTGTTTTTTCGTTCTCTGTGTTCGTATTGTGGTATCTGGTTTGGTTAAAAAGTAAAAGAGACCAAAATGTTAAAGTCAGATTAGCAATTTGTTTTAGTGCGTGCTTAAATTCTATTTCTTTCAATTATTGCCAACAATTTCTAACGGATACAAAAAAGAAATGAAAAAGGAAATATAATTTACCTAAATAATAATTATATAAGAATTAAATAATATTAAAAGCAAATATATATATATATACACACACGCTACAATATTAAATATTTGCATTTTATAGTCAACACTTTAAAGTGGACTTTGTCTAATCATTACCATTTACCACTGAGCTAATACTACTTTTCAAAAAATGTTTTTTTCCCCTGAAAGTTAAATCACTTGTAAACAACCAAACACACAGAAAATCATGTCTCATTGAGTAGTGATAAGTAAAAGTTAGTCAAAGCTGTTTGTCCCATTAAACAAGAAAATATATTTTCAAATTTTGTGAAGAATAAATCAAAAATTCAAAATTAAGTCAACGATAAATAACTTGATCATTTTTTAAGGTAAAAAATACAAAATTGTAGCATACACAAACACGAGCTACTTATTAAAATCAATCATAGTTTTATGAAGTTCTGACGACTTTATCTAATTATTGATTTAGACCCAAAATTGCATAAGCATATTCCAGACAATAAAAATCGATTTTAATTTTTAATGATACTTATATCTTTGTTTTTAAATTTTGTGATAGACAATATTGCAAATTTTAGAAAAAGCAATATCTCTGGTTTTAATCTATATGTGACATGTCACAGAATTTTTTATAAAATATTCAAATTGATCCCTCAAAATATTTCAGGAAATAAATTAATCTATCAATTTTAAAAATCATAAATTACTTCATCACATTTTAAAAAAGGGAGACAAATTGATCTATCAAAAATATTTCTGAGATAAATTAGTCCATTAAATTTTAAAAATTCTAAATTGATTCCTCACATTTCAAAAAATAAGACAAATTAATTTCTTCATACCGACATGTATAGAGGGATTAAATTGTCCCTTTTTTAAAATATAATGTACCAATTTAAGACTTTTAAAATTTGAGACTAATTTATCCTCTCATTCTTTAGGGATTAATTTAAATATTTATTTTTAAATTTATCTAACCACTATCCTTCGGACACTAGTCAAGAAACTAAAAATAGAAATTATAGCATTGGAAAGAAAAGTTTTGATGTATTCAAAAGTGTAGGGTGCATTAAAAGCCTTTGATTCTTGCTTTTTTTTTGGTATCCTTGCAGCACTAATTAGCAAATTCCTTTATTTTTTTTCAAATATATTCCTCGTAGACAAGACGAAAGACACAACCCGCAACAGAAAAACGGGAAGGAAACAAAAGAAGATTCGCGTCTTTATTTACCAAAAATAATGTGGCAGTCTGGCAGAACACATTATGATCTAAGTTTGTCGGAACATATTTTGATCTGATTTCAATAAAAAATGTCCTCCGGTGACTTGAAAGATCAGGTAGAAGACATTAAAATCCGCGGTCAGAACCACTTGAATGAAATAGGCACAAAGAATATCTCAAGCCAAACCAAAATCAAGCCAAGCAAAGGTCTATTTGATTGACATTGCTAGCCACCCTATACACCACTCAAGATTCTTCTTCTTCCGTAGACGAAAGCATTAGAAGATGGTGAGGCATTCTCCTTACATTGTGGGCTTTGGCTTTTGGGGTATATAAACATCCCAGAAAGGGTAAGATGTGGATATACAATTAGCGTCTGTTGTTCTCTTTCTCCTCTGGTGCTCTTTTCGGTCGAAGCGGATTTCTAGATGGAACAACACTGGGCTCCTTCTTGTTGATAGATTCATCTAATTTGCCAGCATTCCTGTCCCACAATGGCACACCAGCATTCGATGCTGCTGCCTTTCCCACAGCCCTTGGCATTTTCAAAGGACTATCTGGGTCCACAAAATTGCCCTCTGCCTTGGGGGCAGAGGCAGCATTCTCAGGTCTAGATGAGGGCTGTTTCGGTGGTATGTTCACTGCCAAATTTGCTTCACCAATGGTACTGTTTTGTTTCTTGGGCATGGGGACTTCAGAATTGTCGGGCTTCTGTGAGGAAGCTGGTGGTGGATCAGAAACAAGAATTATGGTGGATTTCCGCATTTTCTTTCTCTGATTACCCTTGGGAGCATTTGATTTGGCCTGCATAAAGATACAGCAATGCTTTAACGAAAAGCTAGAGATAAAAAAATTAAGAAGCCACTGACACTATACAATAGGGCCAACTGCCAACTCAAGATAACTAACAATTCACTTGACAGTGATCTCTACGAATACAGAATCCTTAAATAATATGAAGTTAAAATTGACTAAATTTTTATTATTTGCAATAACAAGATGTAATAAGAAGAGGATTACCGTGCATTTTTAAAATCAAAATAATAAAATGTGAATATAACTCAAGAAGCCAGCGATGCAAAACAACTTGAACTACTTTCCAATTCTTAATTACATGGAAAAATTAGATAACTGAAATTAAATCAACCAAAAAAGAACTTGACTTTAAATGAGGACTCACACTCACCAGTGTATTTCCAATGTCAGAAAGAGCCTTTCTTGGCCCTTGGTCAGTCTTGGCAGACCCATCAACCAGTGCACCCCGAAGTAACTCTGCACCCTGCGTAGCAAGAAGGTTGTTTTTGTCTGTTTCTCCAACCAATCCCGAATGTGTTGGCTCCTCTGACTCATTTGAGATTGATACTCTGTTGGCACACTTGTTTGCTTGGCAACCACAAGAACTCCCACAACTGCTTCCCATAGCTTTGCACTTGCAATTTTTTGTTTTGCATGACGAGGTTTTACTGCAAGAGCAGCAAATATCTGATGCTGTTTCGGCAGATGTACCTCCAAGTCTATCTCTTGGATTGTCTTTGACCTCTAAACTGTTGATATTTGACTGAATATTTTCTGTGCTTGAGTGTCTGCTTTTTGATTTCCTTTTCCTGACCATTGGTTCTTCCGACTTAATCCACTCGTCATCTGTTGCCTCCACATCATCATAATCATCTGATTCTGTATCAGATATGTCCATGTCCTCCAGTAGAAGGGTAGATCGGCGGTGTTCCTACATTTAAAATCAGTTGAAGTGAATTAAATGATAACCAATTGTTCATTAACTGTAGCGCTAAAAATGTTATTAACCATGAGATAGAATCCCTTCCAGGCATTATTGTAGGAGAGCTAGTGTGCGATGTAAAACCTACCAGCTTGCGAAGGTCGTACTTGTGACCTCCAACATTCGCATTAGTATAGTCTGCTTCCCCCACAGATTCTGAGTACCTCTTCAAAGTAGCACTCTGCCATACAGTTCAAATGATACAAGAAAACCTTTTTAAAAAAGAAAGTACTAAATAACGGGGAAATCAAACTGCTAAATTAGCACACCGATAATACCTCAATTCTACAAGGTGCAGCTTAATTTTGGGAAGGACTAAGGAGGAAGATTGATTAACCCTCAATGTATACAAAAAATCTAAATAGCATTGCAAAGTTCTTATAGCTTTATCTGGAACCCACTAACCTGTAATTTCAACTGATGAGTAAGTTCAGCTCTTATCATTTCCAATTCTCGAACCGAGCAGCTCAGCCTTACTACTTTTTCTTTTAAATCTCTAATTTCCATGTCCTTCTCTCTGCAGATTACTTCTTTATCTCGCAATAAACACCTGAGTTAACATAAAGCCAAAGAAAAACATCAGTCAAATAGAAAATATCACTATAGGTTGATGACTTTGCAAGAACTGGTTAAATCATTGGACCTAATCATGATATACAGATAAGTTACTACCTCGTGGAAGATGCTATGTTGAACAAATAATTCATTAAGTTCTTGGCATCGGCAATGGACCGAACTTGGTTCCAACGTCCCTTGCCACTGAAAACACGTTCCTGCTCTTCTGCCTCTGACAACTGGGATGCCATAGACACGAGAGTTGTGGAAGAAGCAGAAAGCATGTTTTCAAGAGCAAAAATCCTAGAATTTCTTGCACCAGGAGACATTGATACAAGGCCATCACTACAATAGCAATCAGGTCAAAGAAAGCTTGTCAAACACCAAAGGAAAACCACAAGATTGTTCCATTTATTTCAGGGAGAAAAAAAGGTAACTACAAGGCAACACCTTGTATTATTTTGCTTCATCATCTCTGCTTCTTCCTTTAACCTGGTCATCTCCCTGGCCATTTTGGCTCTCCTGAAACGAAAAGCAAATTAATTGAATCAGTGAGAAAAGCACTAATAGTAACACGTGAGTAACATATATTAATGCCTAACAGGAAAAGAAAGAGCTACTCCCAACAAAGTTTAGATCAGATTTCATTACCAAAAATAACAACAACAACACATTTACAATCTTTAAAATCTGTCAATTGAATGCTTACGAACCAACAATAACCACAGTTGGAAATCAATCAATCATTTTTAAAACTCACTCAAAAACAGTCCAATAACATGCAAGTTAGATCTATTGACACATGGAGAATGTTAAACTAAATTTTGCATACAAAATAAATATTAACCTGAATTAATCCATATGTCTAGTGTCTGTAATTGGCTAATCCATACTTAATTTTATTGTAAAA
Source organism: Dalbergia oliveri (assembly GCA_030441495.1). Classification (NCBI taxonomy): domain Eukaryota; kingdom Viridiplantae; phylum Streptophyta; class Magnoliopsida; order Fabales; family Fabaceae; genus Dalbergia; species Dalbergia oliveri. The sequence continues at coordinate 13,076,545 of JAMLFY010000003.1, read as the reverse complement.
AAGATGAAAATAGCACAAATGATCAGATCCTTACAAATATAAAAAACAGGGAGCTTTCCAGCATCCTAGCCTTCACCACCGTTTGCTTTCAAAATTCAAACTAAATGCTCATAAATTTAAGGGTTAAATGCACTTTAACCCCTAATATTATAGGTCATGTGTGATTTAGACCTTGACATTTTAAAATGTGTAATCCTGCTCCCTGGCCTTTTAAAGTAGTGCAAAAAACCCCTCGCATTAAGTTACCATCCATTTGGGCTGTTAATGGTTACGTAAATCTCACATGACCAATTTTTCAGACAAAAGTGCCCTCCTTTTAAACTAATTTCCCAACCCTAACACAACAAAATTTTCTCATGATTAACTCCACACTGCCATATAATTAGTCACACACCTAGCAACAACTCCACGTGCCACCGTCCTGCGCCACACACATGGATTTGAAGAAGATACAAGGAGCCAAAAATTAGAACAAGGAACAAGCCCAAAAACAGAAGAAGAAGCACGTGGCTCCCATAAAAAAAAGAGAAAAGATAACGAACAAAGCACAAACCCAACAACAACAATTACAACAAGGAACAAGGAGCTAAAAATTTGGTTCCATCATTAATTTTAAGCAGGAGAGGAAGGGGCAGAGACTTGGTCCATGAGCTTCTTATCCCTTCGTTCCATGGCCACATCCTATACGTCGTTCTCGATGTGCTTAGGCTGGAAGATCCAATTTTTGAGGAAGAAAAGAAGAAAACCCGTTCAAAATAAATTAAGAAGAAGAATAAGTAAAAGAAAACCCAATTCTGGAGCTAATTGCTGCTACACATGGTGAGAGCAGAAGGCGAGCGATTTCAGATTAGGGATTGGAGGGGCATTATCAAAAAGGAAGGCCACTCGATCTCACCAATCTCTTGAGCCACTCCGCTCCAAAAGCTGTCTTCTTTGTCCTTCCTCTCCTGCATTGCCTTCTTCAGTTCCGATGCAAGCTCTGACTTAGTCGCCATCGGTTTGGAGACAGCTTCGGCGTCTGGGTCGGAACTCTCTTGGCTTTCCTCCACGATGGTGGCCACTGGATGCTCCGACTTTGAGGGAGCGGTGAGATTCCAATGGGTGGAAAAGGAAAAGTGAGAGTGAGAGGATGATGGGAGTTTGAAGGGATTGAAGCGCCATTACCTCCCCTTCTCTGTTACTGTATTGTTGGGTCAGGGTTGGGAAATGGGTTTAAAAGGACGGGCATTATTGTCTACACATGCCTATTTAACAGTCCTAATCCTAATAGATGACAATTTAATGGAAGGAGGTTTTTACCCTGTTCTAAAAGCACAGGGTCAGGTTGCATATTTAAAATTTTAGGTCTAAATTTCACATTTCCCAAAATATAAGAGGTTACAATACATTTAATTCTAAATTTAATAAGGCACTCCACCTACTCAATCGAAAGGTCCAAGTTTTTAGAAGAAGGGACACATACTCTTCCATTTGACGCTCATATTCTGACCGTACTTCATGCACTCGGACAGTGACTTCAAGCTCATGCTCAATTGCCTTCATCAGAGCCTTCAAAGAGAAAAACACATGTTAGCATGCAGGAAACCAAAAGAAAAATATCCAGCAAATTCAAGCACTCATCAATGTTTAATTTTAAAATGCAATTTAATCCTCGTGTTCAATTACAAATTCACCAGAAATTTTCAAGCACCTGAATTCCGGGACCATTCCCACCTCCAACACCTGTGTTTATAGCAATAAATTGCCAGTTATTACGTGAATGGCATAATTTTTTTTTTTTTGGGGGGGGGGGGAGGGAAGGCAGCATGGCACAGTAAATCTCCTAACCCAAGGTTTCACGTGAGGAAGCCCTTCGAGATTCCAGAAGTTCTTTCAGCCTTTTGGTAGCCAGGAAGCTTCCTCTGTCTTCCTTTGCAATACCTGCAATGAACGTATAACTAGTGGGATAAACAACATCAAAATAAGACTATACAACAGCAAGTGGTTTGAGCATCAACTCACCATCTTTTGTCTCTGATTCAACGCTAACAGCTTATGCATCTCATATTCATTCCTCCTCCCCTCTTTCTTGAGCTGGTAGTTAATCAAAGTATGCATTAGAAGACTTGCTATCATTATTCATAGCTAATCTTTTTTTTTTGAAACAGAGTCAGTGAGGGATGCTGCAGTGCTTGCTTGAAGAGTTGGGAAAAGATTATCGAATGAAAAAATACAAGACCAGAAGTTGGGAAATAAGATTTCCCTCTATACAACAATAGAACGGAATTTCATAAAAAAAAAAAAGTAACAATGATACTGTTATTAAAAGGTTTAAAGGAAATTCTCCCTAATACATTTACCTGGAGAACTTCTTTTTCACGTGAAGCTTTCCATAACCTGAATTGTTCAGACTCCTGCTTAATCTTATGTTGAAGTTGAACCTAAAGAAAGAAAACTGTCAGTAATGCCTAAAAATTGATGTCTTCTTGCAAGTTGTGACAAAAAATGCAAATTTCATTGACAAGATCATTGCACCTTTTGAGCTTTAATTCTCTGAATTTCATCCTGAAGTCGTTTTGCAGCCTCATCACTCTTCTGTTTTTGTTTCAAGAGTTGAGCCTGAGCTTCTTGTTTCTTCTTCAGCTCAGAGACCTGGAAAGCAAATAATCAATTTATGGCATTGACTGACCATTGCGATTAAAAACATTCCCAATATCAAATCACCTGCGCTTCAAGTGCATTCAACTTTTGAAGATAATCCTGCTTTAACTTTTGAGCACCGTCATCAGAGGTGGATGAAATATCTACAAGATTGCACTTAAGTTGCTCAATTTCTTTCTGCCAACAATATACGAAAGGATTGGTTTTAGAAGAACATTTAAAAATGAAAAAGAAAATAGATGCACATCACAAAGCAATTACTTGCAAAATTTTCTTCTCTTGTTCCATCTCAAGAAGTTTCTTTTCATAATGATGCCTGAGAAGTGCAGTATCAGAGCTATTGTACAGCTTCATTTCAGCCTTCAACCAAAGGGAAAGAAAGAATTAGAAAGTGAAACATGTTATAAAATCAATTATATCCCTACAGAACATGTAATACAATGCGCCAACGCCAAGCTTAGCTATTTTAAAGCATAAATCTTGTGGATTTGGATAATTGATAGAGGTATTAGCAATTCAGATGTCAATAAAACACAAAATGGGTTTCAACAACTAAATGAATTTAAAACCAAACAAGACAGCTTTTACCTCCTTTTGTTCAAGTCTCTTATCCAGTTCTTTGAGCTCCTTATCCAACTTTTCTTGAAGAGATGAGTGTTCTAGCTCCCTTTCATCATCTTCGATTTCATCTACAAACCAGTTGTATTAATGTTTAAAAAATCATATCTAGGGTGAAAATGCCAAATAATAGTGCCAAGTACAAATAAGAAAACTTCAGTATTGAGTCCAGATGTTGATATGGTATCGTTTAGAATCCAGTACGTCATCTTTAAAATTTAAAGGATGCACTTGTCTCAACCAAAACCAAATTTGTCAAGAATAACATTTTTAACATCAGCCACGTTTTAACACTCAATAAAAAGTTGCACTACTATACTTTAAATTAACGAACAACTTATCCAATGTGCTACCTCGTAAGTCCACAGCTTTGGCATCACAATCAGACGAAAACTCATCACCACATCCAAATAAGGCATTCTTAGACCCATATTCATCATCATCGGAATCAACACAATCAATAAAACGACGCGGATTTGTGATGTTTGAAGTCTTCAAGCATAGCAATTCTCCTTCCAAATCTTGGATTTTCGACACATAAGATTTCAGTAAGTCGTAGTCCTAAAAAAAAGTTCATGCAATGTTTCAGAGATGTATCAACTTTTGAAAACTGTAACCATGCATGAACAGGGACTTAGTGCATTCAAACCTGATTTAAATTTGAGTCAATCTCGTCCCAAGATTTACCATTCCGTATTGCTTCCATTTTCAAAATCTGTTGGTCTTTTTCAACCTAAAAATATTTTTCAGCCTTGAGTGAGACCCAAAACCTTGATGTCACTAGAAAGATATTCCATGGAACTCACAATCTTTGTTATAACTGAGAAAATAAATTATGAGAGACCTGAGCATCAAGAGTGCGCTGTGTTAAACTCTCACAAGTTATTTGACGTCTTTTAAGCTCTTGCTGTAGCTCTGCATTGCTTGCTTCAAGTAAGGATATTTTATGTTTAAGAATCTAAAAATTCAGAGAAAAACATTAAAGGACATTAGAAACATTTAACAGTAAACAATGCAACTTCTGGCGCTTTCCAAGACTATGATGTACCTGAAGCTCCTCAGAGGGTCCACCAACATCACCTCTATAATACAGAAGCTCAGCTTGCAATTGCTCAATCTGATTTCGCATTGTCTGCACTTGAGCTGCAACTGGATCACGATTAATCTGAAACAAGAAAATCCCAAATCATCAAGTGTATGGATCAGAAACGAATCCACCCAAAATAAAAGTAATACAAAGAACTTACAACTGCCTTGTTCTGAATGTTGCGAGCACGGTTTGCGTACTTTAAAGTGTTCAATGTCTCTTCAGCATTGGTGTCAGCAGGGCTAACACATGCTGTGACATCCCCAACACGTTAGACAATATGTTACAATAGAAAATATATAAGTATCAAAAGACTGCCATCATGCATTGAGTGTATACCTATCATCACAGTTTTGCTGTTTCCTCCAAGAATCCTACATGTTATCATTCCATTGCATGTCATAATAAGACAATATTCATCCATTAAAGATATTTTAAACAAATCACTGTAAATTAAGTTTTTCATCACATATTTAGTAACACTGACTCTTGCAAAAAGGTTTTACCACAATAACATTCTTACCCATGAACGATACTTTTAGCTTAAGAATTTTTTATGTTAAAACAAAATTTGCACTCCAAACAGTTCATGAACTCATGAGCAAACATACATATAAAACTTCTGTCCTTATGTTATTTTTTACATTACTTCACATTATAGAAATAATCACCCATATAAAATATAATGGGCTAGGTAAAGCTATTGTGCATAGGTATTCTACATTCATTGCTTAAACAAATATTGTGCAAACCTGCAGTAGGCGTGTTAATTTGCTATCACGATATGGTACATGGCCTCCTTCTTTCCGCTTTTTCTCATCCCCAATGCACTTATCACATTTCCAAGAGCCAATAAACCCTTGTTGATATGAATTCCTAATTATTGAAACGAATAATTGACTGTTAATTATTAAATAACTTGGACAACTTGCATTCACAAAAGTACTTAGCTAGCAAAAAGGCATTAATTAACTGAAGTTTGAAAATTATATTTCACAGTTCTGCAGAGTCAGTATTACTTTTATATTAATTAGTGAATTGACAGGTATTTGCATGCCTATTAATCCATATTTTTTTACTTTAATAATAATTTCTTTCAATTTTTTTAACTTATTTCATTTGTTTTTGTAACTTCCTCCAACCCCCATGCATCAATGATATTTTAGGAAATAGGAATTTAGACGGCAAAGGGACTAGTATAGAAAGATAGATAGATAATATTTTGTGTTAACACTATTCCTAACCTGGTAATTCTTTTGTATCATTAACAACGAAAAATACCTTCTTTTAAACGCATGCCATCTGCACCAGTTCGTTTTGCCCGTTCGGAACCAGCCAAATCCACTAAATGGAGTTTGGCACATAAGATATCATCACCATTCTTTTGCTCCATTGTGATAGTGAATATAGCATGTGAACGACTGGACAATGCATACAAGCCATGCAGTTAATATATTATAAATGAACTTTCCATTAAAGTAAATTTCATGTGGAATTATTAGACTCAATAATACCCAAACAGACTTATATTTTCAAAATGCCATATGCTTTTTTCTGACATTTTACCTTGATTGACTGTTCATATTTGTACTCCCAGTGGCACGTGATAATGAGCCACTCGAGAGATAAGATGCTATTTCCTCTTTTGTTTTAACCTCAGCCTCAGTTACACCAGCAAGTGCTATTCCTCCATGCGTTGTTTCTCTGATTTGTATGGGCACTCTAGTAGGCACAACAGGCTTTGATACCACTTCACCTCTAGATGAATTGGGATCGAGCAAATCAAAAACTTCTTCCTTAAATATCTGTCATTTTCAACAAATCAAGTATTTACCTCAATTAAATACCAAAAAATTCATTAACTTATAATAGTAATCTTTTACCTCAATAAAGGATACTCTGATCAAAAACTCCGTGGAGTCTTTAGTAGTCCTGACTCTTGTGAATATGTTGTCCAATACCCTCGGTATAATTCCACCATTACTCTCCCCATTGTAATTTGTGCCCATAGTGTATGTTTTCCGGATCCCGTCTAACAAGATAGGATAAAAGAACTTATTACAATTATAAAAGTAAAGAACATAATCAAAACTATACCATTAACAACATTTGAAAATCATACCTGACCATAAGCAAGAACAGTGGCATTGTAGCCATGGAAAATTGCATCAACAAGCGGAGCTATACAATCATTATACATCGCAGATGAAGGTGATCCCGCACTACCGTAAACATAATCATACGTGAATGAATGAGTTCCAATTTGCACCTACCGAAGGCACCACCAACAACAAAGATGCATCATCTTCAGTTTTAACTAATTCCAACACACACCAAAATTCAAACTCAAACAAATCACATTATGCAACACCCAACTCTATTAAAAAAACAAAAACAAAAAAAAGTACATTATTCAATATCAACTGCAACATGCCGAGAGTCATAGAAATGCGAACCTGATGTTCACCGGGAACAACCGAAATGCAATCTGTGCAGCCGAGAAGAAGCTCTGAGGTGATCAATGGACGAATGTTGACCGCCACCCGCACGCATTGGGTAGAATCTGCGTTCCTCACATCGGAATTGTCCATCACTACCTAACGATCCGTCTTCAGAACCCTAGAGCACAAATTTCAACGTGAAAAATCAACTGCGCAATAGGTTAAACTTAAAAAACGGTGATCAACGTGGAAACAGAAACACGCGAAGTTTTGAAGCTGGTAAAATTCTGAAGCGATCAATGAGACTGAGATTATTCATGCGAGCTTACCTGAGCGAGAAGAACGAAGTGAACGAGAGAGTGAGAGAGAGAAGAGAAAGGGAGAATCAACGGAACATGGAGAGAAGGGAGTTTCTCTGCGCTCGTGAACGTTGAACGGAAAACAAACGAAACGAAAGAGGTTTGCGTTTTTCGTTATTTCGATATTTTGAAACAGTGCCATTTTTTTTTTTTTTGAAAAAAAGGACGTGTCCGGTTTGGATTAAACTGGATTGGAGAGAAAGGCGCTCAGGTCCGAATTCAAATACGGAATATGGTCACGCGCGTGTCACGTGACCATTAATAGTCTGCGCTCGTTTGGGGGAGTGAAAAAAGCCCACCAAAAATGGATAATTGTGCATTGGTTTTTATCCTGAGCCTTTGACTAAAGAGTGTAAACAGCCTAGCTCCAACTAGAATTTTAATTTTCTTCTCTATTTTCTGGTTATTATTTGAGTATTAATTTTTTAAATTATATTTATCTCAATTTTGGCGTATTGATTTACATAGTTGTGACCTAACAACTCAATGACATGCTTGATTTAGGTTATAAATAATTTTTTTTTTTGTGGTACTACTTTCTGTTTTCATGGATACAAGGCTGCAATCCAAAGGATACAGCCTGTAAAATAAATTCATTCCACAAACAACAAAGGCACAGCCACATTGGATGGCTAAGGCCATATAGAAGATTTTGAACTTCATCAATGGAGTACCTTCTCTGTTATTACATCACATTATCTAATTATCTAACAATGTGTACGCTGAATTTGGAGTTAGACAGCTTTCATTGTTTCAAAACTTTTTTCAAACAATATTTTTTTATTATTAATTTTAATGAAAAAGTATAACATTAATACAAGTTTTAATAACAAAAGATAATAATATTATTATTATTTTAATGAAAAGAACTTAAACGTATTTTTATCATTAAAAAATAAGCAAATTCCGGTCTTAATTCATGATAAAATTTTGTTTTGTTTTCGGTCCAATCATTTTTAAAGTTGCTAAAGTTTTAGTCGTTGTCATTAGATTATTTTTGTTGAATGTTAAACTGACTAAATGAGAGTCAGGTAATTCAGTATTTACTGATCTATGTCTTGTCATACTATATGATATTTTTTTGCGACTAAAAGTTTATTGTGGCCAACTGAGAGTCGGGTCAATATTCACTGAATATTTTATATTTACTATAAAATATTTATTTATGATTAATTGTGTCTACTAAAAATTAATTTTTTATTATTTTATTTTAATTTTAATTTTTATTTGTTTTATAATAATTTTCATTTAATATAATATAAGAAATCAAATGTTGGATTTTTTTTTTTTAACAAAGACATTAAAGTTAGAAATTTTTAGAGGAGATAGGTAAAAATAGATGGTAAGAATCGAAAGGCAAACCAAAAGTCCAAAATATACAATAATCACTAGACTATAAGTTAAAGATAAAGGTTGGATATATGTATATACAAAAATTTATCCAATATTTTTTTTATGCTTTTTCTTCAATTACCTGGTATCCTTGTACCACGTGTTGTTATTTGGCTTTTGGTTTTATAGATTTTTTCTTCAATTACCTATAGATCCTGTTATCCTTACGTAACCACATCCTGTTATTTGGCTTTTGGTTTTATAGATTTTAAAAACTTTAGTTATTGGGATATCTGATTCATTTTTAGTAATAAATAATTAAAAAGTACTAATATCTTTAAATTTTATAGAAGTATGAAAAAATCTTTTTAGGTATTCAAATCATATCATATATAATATATTACGAACTTATTAACTTGTTTTATTATGTTAATATGAAATGTCAAATAACAACCATGCCCTAACGAACATTCATTGAGCAATTCATTTCAGCACACGAAACACGTTTCCCACCACGACCAATTCGTGGATATGTACAAGCTCCCAACCATATGCACTCCGAGCCATATTATCCACCCAAAATAGTAAACATCTTTGGTTATCTCTCAACTTTTTTATTTTTATTTTTATTGGGGATAAAAACAATAGTAAATACATAAATCAGCTGTTATACAATTTTACATAGGAATTTTGTTATTCATGTTATGTAATCGTCAACTTTATTTTTAGAAATATTTACCTTTATTGAGATTTAGTATAATTATATTTGATATTTCTCTATTTTATAAAATTACACTGATATTTTTTATAAATATTAATTTATTAATTTAAGTGGCAAAAAAGATAAGACATGGCATATACATAATTATTAATAATAAAATCATAACATTTTGACATATATATTAATTAAAATATCTTTTTTATCATAATTTATGTTTATAAGTTTCATTTTAATATGATAAAAAATATTTTATTCAATAAATGGGTTAATTGTCAAAATGTTATAATTTTATCATTAACAATTATGTATATTCTTATATTATATATTTTTTTTGTCACTTAACAAAACAGTATATATATGGAAGGTCATAATTTTAGTAAATTAAAAAAAAATAGTGATAATTTTATGAAATAGAGGAGATGTTGAATGTAATTACATTAAATCTCAAGAAAGGTTAATGTAATTTCCTCTTATTTTTACTTTTGAATCAAACAGATACCTTGACTAATAATTTACAAATTTGTATTATACTGGTTAATCATAGTATCATATGGTAGACCTTTAATATTAGAGTTTAATTTTTAATTTTGATGCCCTTTTATGCTATCATCTAATTATATGTTATCATATTACTAAAACAAGTTTGACTCTCAATTTACTATTTCAAGAGTTATGTATATATGAGATAATTTAATTAAATGATAGTATAAAAATATTTAAGTGTCATATTTAAAATTTTAAATTAAGGAAATTCTTTTGGTACCCATGACAGTTCTAAGGATACCAATATCCACTATCAATAAGTGATTATTATTCAACCATGAATCTCACTACTTTCAAATATATTTTTTTACACTTTTTTTTTAATAGAATTGCATATATGACTTAATTTTAACCACTAATCCTTATAAGATATCGATACTCTTGAAAAAATTGAAGGTATCAGAAAAACTCCCTTAAATTAAATCCATAATACTATCACTAAATTTATAGAAAACCTCAAAATGATTTCTATTTATTTTAGCGTTGGATAATTGATCTTGATGGAAACAAATTGACACTATGGTCCCTAATTAAAGTGTTGGACAATTTGATCCCTCTTCTATATTCTTCCTATTCAATAATATAATATCGGTGGTTAAGTAATTGACATGCCATCATTATTTTTCATCATCCCAATCACTCCAACTAATAAAACAACATTGTTTCTTAGTCTCATTTTAATGCTCAAAAGTTTAATTTCACTAATAAATGTAAATATCCTCTAAATCTAATTATTGACGTCCTTTTTATCTATAACAATGACTAAAATAATAGGGTGAAGAATAATTATGAGACACCAACTATTAATAAGGTCATGTCATGGCGGATAATGAAAATCCAGGAAAGGACTAAATTAGGACATTTTAAAATGTTAAAAACCAAAATAACTATTTCTTCGACCTATAGTTGATGGAGATTATTTTAAAATTTACTCCTAAATTTATATTCTAAAAGAAAAACCTTTTTATATTTTTAAAGTAGAACATATTGCAGATTATTCATCAAGAAAACATATTGCAAACAAAAAAAAAATTACTTTTGATGCATTAATAGTTATTCTGATATTTAATCAATTTTTTGTATTTTGTGTAACTTTTAAAGTAATATGAGTGGAAATTAATCATATTTATTAATATAGATAATTCATAATTGAATAATTATATAAATATTGTTTACAATGTTAATAGTTCAAAATTAAATCCTTAAGAAAATACCGGATAAATGTATATATGCACCCTCGTGGTCCATTCATATAGTCTAATTGACGTTGATTACTTCGCTATACAAACGATATTCACTGGTCGCAGCCTTCGAGGAAACTATCCAATAGAGTAGGACAAAAATAAAATGAATTTTAGTACTACTAATTCACATGCTTTATTTGGATGAATTTTTGTATTATAGCAAGTAATATTTTAAAATCAAAAGTATTATAATAATTAATTGCTATTCAATATTTACTAGTCTGTGAACGTCCAGATTGTAAGAATGTTTTGCATGGTAAGATGAATGGTGATTAACTATATTTATAATAGTTATAATAGTGGTTACCTATATAGTTTTTATTTATTTATTTTTTTTACATATAAAATTATATTAGTGGACTTAAAATTATAGTGGGTATAGATGTTGTAAAAACAAAAATAAAAACAAATAAAAAAAATAAAAAAAACTTTAGGCAGACACGCGTAGCGTGTAAGTTATTACTATTAGGATTCGTCTTGGCTCTGGGCGCCACATAAATCCAGAAATAATAAATGTATTAATTTCGCGGGTAATGCATAGATTAATACGAAATTGTGCGTTTTGACAGGACCACGTACCTTCAACTCAACAAAGGTAGAAGAAGCAAAGCATAGCTAAGCTAACCGAGTTGGGCTTTTCTACCACCCACCCCCGCCACATTCACGTTCACCTTTCAAACCCATTCGCAAATTTCTCTCTCTCTCTCTCTCTCTCTCTCTCTCTCGCTCGCTCGCTCTTAGGCTTAGCTCCTTCCTAATGCGAGTCTGATATTTTGGGAATAAACGGAGGGAAATTGTCTCTTCTTACAGGAATAGAATAATATCAGTGCCGTAAAGGTACTTACATCTCAAATTTCAGTTTTCATATGTGTGTGTGTGTTTTTGGAAAAGTCCGTTGAAGCACGTGCTGTATTTGGTGATGAAAGCTTCCTTCTATAGTTATAATTGTGTTTTATGTTTTGGCGAGTTGCTTCGTACGAACTTTTAGGGTTTTGTTTCTTGCTTCATTTCCCTTTTTCCTTTTTTTATTAAGCTGTTTGCTTTGAAAAATATTTGATAGAGGGAAAATTTGATTGTTATTGCAATGAATTATTGTAATTTCTTCTCTGATGAAGTTGTTGTTCCATCTATCTTGCAGGCCTAATATTCCGTTGCATTTAGACAAGTTTTGTTTTTCCTAACTGTGCCATTCATTGGGCTGAAAGGTTAAAATTGGTTTTTCATCTGTGATATGATATTGTGCTTGATTGCATGACCTTGTACCTCGGTTACAACAATGGCCTACCCAGGTTCAATGCAATTGCCTTGTGACGTCAGACTTCCCAGCAATAATGGATTCTGTAGTTTTCATAATGTATGTGATTATATGTTTGAATTTTAATTTTTCAAGTAATTCACTATTTCAAGTGTATGATACTGATTTTCACTTCATTATTGATTTCACAGAATCCAATGGGTGTTGGGCGATTACGTTTGGTTACCATAAATCTTTCACCACGTAGTTTGGTATGGCTTTTTGTGGATTAAGAATTTCTTGCTTCTCTTCCACGCTCCCCCCTTTCTTAAATTTGTTAGATGGATCTATATGTTCCATTTGGTATGTTTGGTTGGAGGGTGAAAATAGGTAAATTTTCAATGATTGAGCTCTATGTGTAAAATTATACATAAAGTTCAATCATAGAAAATTTATCCTCATTTTTACCCTCCAACCAAACATAGCCTTATAAGTTAGATTTTCCTGTTGGTTTTCAGCTTCACTTAAATTCCTTCGTGCATACAATTGTTGTTTTGCTTGTTAGTGGGTTAACGTTGATTGCTTTTGTTTAGTCTTAAATCTGATCCATGGAGAGTTTCTCTTGGAATTAACAGAAGCAGGATTATTCGGCACTCCATCTTCTCAGCAGAGTACATGCTTCTATAAGGCACGTGCCTTCCAGATATAAAGTTTTTGTATGTCATTCTGCCCTAATACCAGGTGGAGCGAGTGGGACTCCACTCATGAAATCTGCTGCTATTTTTTTTACAAGGTTAGCATCTCTCCTTTTCCACTTAATAGAGAGAAGTTTCCACAATTTATTGGATACATAAATTACATATAAATGGATATCCCATTAGTGGCTTTTATCATTTTGCAATAAAATTTAAGTTTGCTAGCCTTTCTCATAATGTTAAATGGATATAGTATACAATCATGCTTTTCCCACACGAGTATTTTCTGCATCTCTTCTGAGTTTCATGTTAGTGTATTATAGTCAGCTCAGCTTTTAGTTGAGACTGGTATATATGTTATATATCCTAATAGGCCAGTATGCTTTTGGGTAAATTCTCAATTCAATTTGACTCATCTCAAAACCACCATCATGCTGAGTGTTGGCAGTTATCTACTGTCAAAGTGCAGTTGCGAGGCTACTCAACCCACTCCTGATCCCTCTCTTCTTGGTATCAATTTATTAGCTTGTTGACATATATTTTGTGAGTAACTTCAATCCGCAGCACAATCTGTTTCTGTTTTCTTCTTGAAGGGTGATTGAGAAGTGAATGCAACTTGGCATTGAGTGGACCCACCAAGACTTAAATTAATTAGCACATGAATTTGTAAAGTAGTCTGCCACATGATCTTACGATACATTTAATTTGAATTTTTTTGTTATTTTTGAAGGGCTGATATCTATTGGTTCTGACTTAGTATTATTTTTGTTGCATCTGTTTACTTTTTTAATCTATCATTTAATGCATAATCCCCATGGAAAGATTTATGTTTAGATATTTATGCAGGTCACATGATGCTTTAGGGGAAGCCCAGTTTTGCTTCAATTGATCCCAGCACTTGGAATCATTGCCTTTGCTGTTTGTGGTCTTGAGCCACTCCTACGTCTCAGCAGAGTTCTATTTCTTCAAGTAGTTACCATCCCTTTTTTTAATCTCTTTCTCCAACTCTGATTGAATGTTATATTTAGTACGTTTTCTGATTTATGAAAAATATTTCAGAGGAGTGACAGTAGTTGGAAGAAAAGTAGTTCCAGATATATTATGACATCTTACTTTCAGCCTTTGCTATTGTGGACTGGGGCAATGCTCATATGCAGGTTTGTTTCTGGATCAAGTAGTATAAACCATTAGAAGCCCTATTGCCCATTGGTACTGATTGTAGCATAATCTTTTCAGGGCATTAGATCCACTAGTCCTACCATCTGAGGCCAGCCAGGTTGTGAAGCAAAGGCTGCTGAATTTTGTGAGATCTTTGTCGACTGTGATTTCGTTTGCTTACTGTTTATCAAGGTATTGATTGTGGGAGAAGCATATGAGGCAGAAGTAGGAAATGCTTTTTATAAACAGTTTTCTGTATTGATTTCATTTACTATTAGTTTATACTGTAATTATAAGATATGCTCCCCCCTCCCTCAAAAATGTTGGATTCAGTTTCCGTTGCTAAGTGCTAACTTGCTGTTAGGTGTTTTGGGTCCTACATTGTGTGTAAATTATAATGTTATATGGTTGTATTTCTTGTTTTCAGCTTCATTCAACAAGCACAAAAATTCTTTATGGAGGCAAATGACTCCAGTGATGCAAGAAATGTATGTTTCTGTTACCTATTCATTTAATACCTTTGTCAACCCTTGCCACATTTCAATTGCTGTGTGCATAGCACTCTGCTGGAATAACACTGATGACCTAGTTATTTTTTTGTTGTCAGACCATTTGATGATTGAATGAAGCCTTAGAAGTTTCTTTTTTTTCCACATCATTCCGAATGAAGATTGATTAGGCAACATTTGGGAAATAAAAACTTACTTTTTAAAATATTTATGTTTGTTTTTCAGTTTATGTGATAGGTGTGTTATATAATATCCTCCATTTTCTGTTTGGATCTTTCTGTGAGGTGAGGGAGTCCCAAAATTGTTTATGTATTCATTGGCTCCTCATTTAAGAAAAACTGACTGACAGGTGGGCCTTGATTTCGCTGGGAAAGCTGTATATACTGCTGTATGGGTTGCTGCAGTGTCATTGTTCATGGAGTTACTAGGTTTCTCCACACAGAAGTGGTTAACTGCTGGTGGTTTGGGAACAGTATTGCTCACTCTTGCAGGTTCGAGGTAAAGCATTGTTTCTTGTACTGCCTGCTTGTATGATTTGTGTGAGTCAGCTTGTTCATTGCAATTTGCGGATCATCTCCATATCAAGTTCATCAAATTCTATAAGAGCAAGTCTTCGATGTGTATAGCTAGTAGCCATTTTCAGTTAGGCAATTAAGTTAATACTCTTTTTTGCTGCCATTCTAAGTTCATATTTGTGATTAATCCAGATATTAACGAACTTCCTTTCAAGTATGATGATCCATGCAACTCGGCCGTTTATTCTGAATGAGTGGATCCAAACAAAGATTGAAGGATATGAGGTTTCTGGTACAGTTGAGGTTTGTTTCTCTACCTTACTTTTATGGAACTTTTACAAATATTATAATAAGTACAATTCTGGTCCAGTAAGATTTCTTAAGAGTAGCCTCCACAATCACATGAAACATAGAAGAACTATTACCAATGGTAGGTTTTCTTATTAGTGAAATGTTAATTATGTTGTATTCAAATTTCTTTCTTCTCCAGCATGTAGGATGGTGGTCACCAACTATTGTGAGAGGTGATGATCGTGAGGCAGTTCATATTCCTAATCACAAGTTCACTGTAAATGTTGTGAGAAACCTGAGTCAGAAATCTCATTGGCGCATCAAGAGTTACATTGCTGTCAGTCACTTGGATGTTAACAAAATTAATGTGAGCAATCTTAGTTCACATGCTACAAACTTGTTCAAGGAATTTCTGATGCTTATTTTTTTCCTGTGAAAACTGAGGTTATTCTGTTCCAATTTACTCATTCAGAATATTGTAGCTGATATGCGGAAGGTTTTGGCTAAAAATCCTCAAGTAGAGCAGCAAAAATTGCACAGAAGGGTTTTTCTAGAGAATGTCAATACAGAAAACCAGGCTCTTATGGTACGTGTCAGTTCTGTTATTTTGTATATATCTTATAAATATGGCAAAAGTCTTCTGCTTTTATTTTTCAGGTGTTGATGTTTTTCTGCACTGTCTCGAGAATCATGGCTCTTTATTTATTTATCTATTATATATTTTTTCAAAAAGATTTGCTCTTGTTCTTTTGTTATTACAACTTGCCTAGTTTCCTTGCCAGTAATTGTTTACTTTTTTTCCTTTTTCCTTTCTCAATTTACCATTATCTTACTAACAGTCCTTCATATTGCAGATATTAATATCTTGCTTTGTTAAAACTTCACATTTTGAAGAGTACCTGTGTGTTAAGGTATGACCTAGAGCAATTGTGGTTACATATGTTTAAAGCAATATGTTGTGTGTTGATAGGTGTTTGCTAATTACTACAGGAGGCAATTCTCTTGGATCTTCTCAGAGTTGTCAGTCATCATCGAGCTCGGCTAGCAACACCCATACGCACAGTTCAAAAAATATACAGTGAGGCTGACTCAGAAAGTATACCCTTTGGGACACCATTTTCTCTCGATCCAGAGCAGCAGCTAATCGCCCATTCCTACTGATAGAACCACCATATAAAGTTAATGGTGAGGATAAA
This sequence comes from Dalbergia oliveri, assembly GCA_030441495.1. Lineage (NCBI taxonomy): Eukaryota > Viridiplantae > Streptophyta > Magnoliopsida > Fabales > Fabaceae > Dalbergia > Dalbergia oliveri. The sequence goes on along the minus strand of JAMLFY010000003.1, from coordinate 13,059,962 downwards.
GCTAAGCCTTCAACTCGATCATCTCGTACAAATGAGGAAAAAGATGCCAAGATTGATGACATCTTGACGTCTGACTCCGGAGATGATAATTCAGTAGTGACATCAGCCTCCTCACCAGGTGTAAGCTCCAAGGATAAATCCAAGTCGGCTTCTGAAGCTCAAATTCAGAATATTGGTTCTGATGGTTCAGTTGAGAAGACCTCCAAAACCTTGCAGTCCAAAAAGGAAAGTGCAGGAGAAGTAGGAAAGGGAGCGACAGTTCCTGTATCAAAACCCCTGCACAAAGTGCTGTGCCTGAAATGTCTCCTGTCGCTTCCCATGACTCTGGCAAGGGAGAGACTGCTTCTGCAACTTCTTCACAGTCAAAGCAAGGTGAGGAGAAATCTTCTGTGTCCTCATCATCAATTAGGCCTTCCTTGGAAGATAATATTCTTCTTGGTGTTGCCCTAGAAGGCTCCAAACGAACTCTTCCAATTGAGGAAGAAATGACTCCATCTCCTATCCCTTCAGAGTCGCAAGAATTTGCTGTCCGAAGGAATGGTAGTGGACCTCCTGCTAGCAAGGATAAGAAGGATGGTCAGGCCTCCTCATTTCCATCTGCTAAGCAGAATGACTAGATTAGTAGATGAATAAGCAGAGTAGAAGTTTATATTTTAGTAGATGCCATCCATTGGAGTTGTGCAGAAATTATCCAGCTGTCTTTTTTAAGTTGGAATTATGCATTGTATTCCCCTTAGTCCATTGCCAATATAAGTACATAATTATCAATTCATGATAACTATCCCATTCGAAACATATTAGTCTCGCATTTGATTTATGGTTTGTTCCCCACTCCGGCAATGGGCCATAAATTAAGAAGTGTTCTAAATCATAAATTAAGAGGAGGCAAAACGCGGTATTGTGCTCTCTGCCATAGGCATCTCACTTAGATTGTCGTCTATATACAACTTGGTGTGGACTGTGGAGTCGGAGCTTCTCGCTATTATTTTCTTTTTAATGCTGTGTTGGGAGGGGAAGGAGGGGAAAAGTTGGGGAAAATGATTTAAACTCTTTTTGCAAAGATTTTTAAGGATGGGCACAAGTTCTGTAAAATTCTTGCCCTTAAATTGGTAATAAGGAAGATGAAATTGGAACGGTGCTTAAAAGTAGTTTTCTTATATAAACTTGCCACTTTAACAGTGCCAGCCGTCCAACTACTAATAAATACTCATTTCTCACGAGTTATGAAGACCTACGTATCACATTTTGGTCCAAGTTTCACCGGATCTTATTTTTGATCCCATTACTTCAGTTGCAACAATGTCATAGTACTTCTAAAGTTGATGAAATTGAGTTCCCATGTTTGTTTGATGCTAATGTCTCACTGCAATTAAAACTTTGGGGAGAAAAAATTGAACTTCAATGAAACTAAATACAGCAACAATGTGTAATGAAGCTAAAGATCAATTTACAACTGTCAAAACCTTTTCTCATTAAGCACTACACATGCAATCAGGAGCAGGATATGTATAAATTGATTGCTTCTCTTTTCTTAGTCTTATCTGGCCTTGTCTGTTCTTGTGTCCATCAAGAACTGCACGCTGAAATTCCAACCACCCTATGCTTTTATTCTGAAATAGCTGGCCCAACAGTGCCATGTTTGGCCTGATTGTCTTCAGATTCATATAAGCACGATGTCCCACCTAGAAATGCAAAACATGTTCAGTTCTAATAATAATTTTTGGGAATTTACTTGATGCATTGTACCAAGGTATAGAAGAACTGATTTTATTATAGCTCTGTTAGTATAATTCTTTACAACAGTTCAGTTTCAAATAAAATATTTTACAATGAATCTTACCAGAGCATTGTGCATATTGCCTGGAGAAGCAGAAATGAAGATGTCACTCTGCATGCTCACATAATAATCAACAGCAGCTAGTAGTGACGCCTTCCCTTTAACCTTGGCCAGTTTCTCAGCAGATACTAGACTCTTCTTATCTTCCATAAGTGGAAATAATTTGGTTAGAGCTGCTAACCTAGCTTCTCCACCATACACCTGAAAGAAGAAGATCAGTCCAGTCTAAGTCCCAAGTCAAAGCACAGGACACCATTCCATATAAGTATCATGAAAGTATTAGATTATTAATCACCAGGTATCTTCTTATTATGAATATCAGAAATGAAATATTTGCTGTTAATCACAAACTATCATCGATCCATCTTATATGCCATTAGCGAACCTTGTGGGAAGCAAGATAAAGCCGTGTTTTATTATTGAACCCCAAAGCCGCCAGGAGCAATCCAATCTCTTCAGGAGTCAGTGGGCAACGCCCTTGATTTCTCAACTCTTCATCAGTGAATTGAGAGTTCAAAACCCTTCCCTGCCAAATCACTTGCCGGTACTTAGCTAGAGCAAGTTTCTCAGCTTTACCCCCACCAAAATCACAGGCTGAATGAGCAGCCATATCCTGCATAGGAAATTCGAAATCGTGGACAATGTGCCAATAAAGAAACTAAGTAGGAGCCTCAGTTTTCTGAAAAATACATGACATGGATATTACGGGTTACGTACAGAATTCAAGATGAAATGTCAAGCTCCTTAATGATGTAGTTAATCTAAAAGGTCTTTACAACAGAATCAACATTTTTGTTCTATAGAAGCATGACTGGCTACTCTATTACAGAAGCATAGATCATCATTCAAACACATAGAAAGATGCTAAAACACAGACAGACTGAAAGAATGTGCAGTTCCTTGAAGCTGTAGTTACTTTAAAAGGTCTTTACCATAGAATCAACATATCCATATGCATGAAGAGTGTACTAATTGGCTCCGCTACTACTGAAGCATAGATCATCAATTCATCATTCAAACACGCATGCAAGCACAATTACACAAACACACAGGAAAAAATATTTCAGTGCTAAAGAAATTTGAACAATTCTTCAACCTCCTAAAAATAAATCAGTTAGTCTACTAACTAGTGACCACACAACAAACTACATGCAGCACAGAGATTTATAATACCAATGCAATAAAAAGACTTAACAAATGGATTACAATGAAAAAAGTGACCAAGAATTTTATAAATCTACATGCAAATCTTGGAATCTTAATAAGAAGCTCAAACTGAAGTATAGGACAATACTTTGTCAAAACGCAGATGCAACACAACAAACTTCCCAGTTTGCTGTTTAATAAATTTATCAGTCCCCTCCAGCTGATGGTCATTCCCTTCTGCTTGGTTGATGCTAGAAGTGTGGCGGAGGCGATGAACAATGGCATTTCCTAATTCCTTGACATGTGGAACAAAGATCAATGCTTCAAAGTTGACCTTACAACGAAGGCGCTGGATGTTTAGCGGCAAGTTGTTGAATGTCAAGCGATGAGAGAATGGTGCAATAGCAGCAATTCCATAACTGTATCAACGAGAAAATCTACAACAATTGAAAATAGATATTTATGTAAATAATGTGTCTATGAAGACATTGGTGTCTTATGGCCTTCTGCATACCACAAATTGAAGTTGAATACTCATCATTGTTATCTAGAGAAACACCTATAAATTATATCATGAAAATTCTCTCTAATCATCAATATTAAAAGGTTCTTATTTATACTGACAAGGATAGAAGTCAATGACCATCCAAGTAAAGCAACGACTATAGTGGTAAAACGCATGTTCATTTGGAGTAAAACGAAAAGAAAGACCATGGCAGGATCAAAGGATAAGCAGTTTGTGTACCTCTGAAGTACAGGCAAGACATTTTCTATATACCAGTCAGCAGTAGCCTGAACTGGTGCTGTTTTAATTCTAGTAGCTCTTATGCCGGTGCCATAGTACTCCCTTGTGCTCCAAGAGTAGGCACTAGGAAGCTCTCTCACAATGGAAACTTCATCCTTGAGGACATCAATGAAGTGATCCACGTCAAATATGTCTGCAAATGAACTGCAGAAACATAACAATTCAAATACATAGATACCTTTCAGTCTGAAAATGAAACCAAAAACATAAGGTTGCCAAAACAGCCTACTCTGGATATACCTTGAATCTTGCCAAACAGGATTAATTTCAAAATGCGGAATCACCAACGTTGCATTCAAAATTTTAGCAACAGCAACAGCATCACATACCTATCAAAAAACAGAACCCGGGGAGACTGATCTTAGACAAGTGATAAAGTGTTGAGCAAAATACCATGTCGCTAATGAAACACATGACGAAACACTATTTTTTTCCCGACATACTTCATCTCTTTGATCAAATTACATCCCTTCCAATTCCAACACAAACTAATTAACTTACCCCCATCTTCTGCTGGTTCAAACCCCCATCAAGGAAAATCTGGATATAACCTCGAGACTTTTCAGGTAATGCTGCAAGAAATTAAAGTGAATATGTAAAATTACAGGTACTTACTGCTCACAACAAAACACAGTCCTCATTTCTTAGAGAAATAAATGTCCACTGATCAAAATCAAAAAGAGAAATTCAATTCAATTTACAACTCGAACTCACAAGGTGATTTTGGAGGCTCAGTACAAGGTTTCCATCCTTGGATGGCCAAGGGAGACCACAGACTAGATTGAAGTTCAAAGGACTGAAAACAAATAAATAAATAATTGGTAAAATTAAAACAGAAAAAGAAATATATATCAAATCAATTAATGTCAACTCTTACAGTGTGCCGTTTCAAAGCACCCTCAAGCAAAGCCACGTGCATAGGCCTTGGAGCATTCCACTCCTGCAGTCAAAATTGATTGATTCCAAAACTGGGTCATCATCAAAATAAAATCTTTCTTCTATTTTTTTTTTAATTCCCCAAAGAATTGCAAGCTGAACAAATAACTGAATTTAAATTGAAGAAATGGAAAAGTGATTAAAAAAAATTAAGGACTTACGGAGAACATAGAAGGGGAAGCACGACCCAAAGGTTGGAACAAGTTGGGAGAGAGAAAGGGCAACAGAATAACGAAAACCGCAGCAAAAGCTGATTTTTGAGAGTGGTTTAGTTGGTTCAACAAGTGAAGCTTCATTGCGGCAATTATGATAATCGATTGATTATAAGAAGGATGAATCAATCATGCAAAAGAGTTTCAGTTTTGGTGATGATCCAAACGCTGCGTTGTGCCGGGGTAGCGGAGGATCAATCCATGGACGAAGGATGAAAGAGAGAATAAATATGCAGGGATCCAAATCCAAAGCCTCTCCACGGTTTAACATCTATTTTTTTTTTCAAAAATGTTATATACAGTTCAATGTGTCGGAATAACATAACTCTTTATGTGAGAATTATTTTTAAACTTTTTTCCCTTAAAACCATGAAACTTGTATTTTAGGTGAAAACAATGAGATTAATGGATAAAATTAAATGCATGAGTTCAATTTTAATGGAAACAACATGTAAATTTTTTGTATACTAATTTAATCACATATTGTCAATTTTTCACGTAAGTAAAATGAATTTGATTCTCACCCTTGTTTATTCATTTATTAATTGTCATGTTAAAAATAAATATCTTAGCATGATTTAATTAGATTTGATTTCATTTATGTTAATTTAAAATGATAGAGATTAATATTAAATTAATTTTATTATTATTTTTTGATCTTATAATCAATAAGTGAATAAACAATTGTAGGAGGACAATCAAATTTATTTTACATATGTGATAAATTGACAACATGCGATAGAATTAGTATATTAAAAAAGTTACATGTTGTATCCATTAAAATTAAACTCATGCATTTAAATTTATCCATTAATCTCATTGTTTTCACCTAAAATATATAAAAGTAGTGGTGACAATGTTTGTGAGGAGAACCATATAATCTAAATAGTTAACAATGTGTTTTGATGATAGGAATAATGAGAAGGGAAGAAAAATGATAGAGAGAGCAATTCTTCTCTTATCTAAAAATGAATAATAGATGGGATAATAAGGAAACTCATAAGAAATAATTTTTCTTTTTTGTCTCAAAATTATGGTGAAATGAGAGGGAATGAAAATTTGTGGAGTTAATAATTATTCAGTTTACAAATTCCTGTTAATTATGATATGTTTTGTTAATGTTTACAACTCTCCCTTTTTTTTTATTAACTTATCTCCTTCCCACCTAAATGAAGATTACTTTCAATAATATTTTTTCTAAACATACAAATCCCATGATCAAACTCCAAATGATCATATATCTTTAAAAACTCAAATCCCTACTAATAAGGTGTGTATCTGAATGGAAAGTACTACTAATGCATATGTATACATAAAAAATTGTTAGGAGAGTATTGCTCAAGTGTCTATTATACTTTTTTTTCCCATAATATCAACAGCTCATTCTTAATACAATTTGTTTATTGCTTGAGAATTTAAGTAAATACTAAAAAATGATACCATCTCAAATTCTCATATATTACAAAAAAATAGATATATTTTTAAAAAATTAAATATTTTTTATTCTATAAAATTCCACCTATTAATTTTTATTTTTGGAGGTAAATCCCACCTATCAATGATCAGAATAATAGAAGCAATCAAATATACAAATAAAAATAAAAACAAAAAATAGAGAGAGAGAATTGTGTGTGATTCCTTTCTAGGCCATGTCATTTTTTCTCTGTTTTTCTAAAAGAAGGTTTAACCGCTAATTTCATCATGTGCACAAGTCAGACACGATTACGCGTGCCGACACCCTTTTCAAGTCCCATGTGTTGTTCTTGTTTTTGTTTTGTGGTGGCTGGTATTGCAAAGTGGCGATTATTTCCGAGGAATATCCTTCCTTGTGCTTCCGTTACCTTCCTCCCATATTCCACAGCCCTTGGAAATTTCATCAGCATCGGATATATACATCATTGCATCACTCAGGTAACGTAACTAACTTGCATATCAAAATTTCAGCTCATTCCTCTCTCTACTTGCCTGAAACCACCCCTCTGCTAACTAATGCCTTCTCTACATGCCCATGAGCTTAGGTTTACTTCTTCTTGGTTCAATTGCTGAGAAAGGTGTTAAAGGATGGAACTTTTCATTTATGCTGCTTTCCAATTCAAAACAACAGGGAAAAGATTGTATTTGCAATAAAAGTTTGCATTCTTAGGCTGCCAAGGTTATTGTTTTGATGTTCTCCCATGCATGCATGTCTAATTGTACTTTCTGTTCAGATATTTTTCAGGTTGAAAGGGTACAATAGTTTCGATCTGTTGCTATATGATGTTGTGGTCATTGCATGACCTTGGACTTCAGCAGTTCAATTCAGCAATGGCCTATTCCGGTTCTCATGATGTTAGGCTTTACAGTAATATTGGAAGATGTAGTTTCTGTCATGTATGTGGTTATTTGATTTGAATTGATTGATTTTCACAGAGTTTTCTTCTTTTGGTATGGAATGCTGAGTAGTTTTACTTATTTCTTGACAGAGCCCCATGCGTGGTGATTGATTTTGTTTTGTTACTGTCAATCATTCGCAACAATCTTTGGTATGTGCCCTCTTGTGAGATGGATATTTTTCTTAGTTTGCTGTTTATTTGTTAAATTTTTGGTTCTGCACATTTATTTCTTGAAAACAGTTATTGTACTTGATTTATGCATTTCTCTTTACTCATAGTCTAAATCCATGGAGAACTTTGTTCGTGAATTGACAGAGGCAGGATTCTTCAACCATATTTCTTTCCAGAGTACATGCCCCACGTAGGCCTTTACCTTCTAGATGTAATGTTTTCTTGTGCCAGTCTGCCATGATACCAGCTGGAGGGAGTGAGACCCACTCATGAAATTGGCTACTATTTCTTTTTCAAGGTCACTCTCTACTTTTCTCCTTGTAGTTGGGAGAAGTTTCAACAAATTCATTCATATGCATGTCCAAATGTTTATATATGGTTTTCTTTCTTATCCTTATAATGGTTCATTCTCATATTGCAAAAGAATTTAGGTGACAAGGTTTGCACCTTCTACTTTTGAGTAACTAGACTTCCTCTGTACATAGCCCTATGTCATATTACTAAAGATACATGTATGAACATGCATGTTTATTCCCCGTGTACTTTCTGCATATTACTTCACATTACTAGCTATTGGTTGTAAAGTTAGATATTAATTATGATTGAGAGGTATGCACTTCCTTTGATATGTTGAGCACCACTTTGAATCCTCTCCAAGCACTGTATCTGCTTAGCTGTCCAGTGTTACATTACAGCTGCATGGTTACTTCCCCTCATCTCTTCCATATTTTGTTGAGATTTGTGTTGGGCATCTTAAGTGTTGAGGTCTGGTTCCCCTTTTGGTTGTGATGGTGGTGGAGGAGTGGGTAGAAATTAGGAATCAACCAAAACCCCATGGGGACTCTAAATTTATTAAAAGATGAACTTGTAAAACTAAGTCCATGTTATAAGGATATATGCTGTTTGCATGGAGTTTTATCACCATGAGAGTCATATCATCTGGTGCTAAATTTTGTTGTTCTCAGTGCATCTCTTCCTTTCTTGCCTATCTATTACTGAACACAATCACTATGGAGATATTTATTTTTTGATCTTCATGTAGGTCACATGAAACTATATCAGGAAGAACCATTGCACTTCAGTTGATTCCTGCCCTTGGTATCATTGGCTTTGCTGTCTGTGGTCTCGAGCCACTCCTGCGCCTGAGCAGGATTCTATTTCTGCAAGTTAGCATCTAATATCATTTTATGTTTTGTCTAAATCTAATTGAATGCTATCATTTGTTGACTTCTTGTTTGGTGACATGTTTTCAGAGGACTGATAAAAGTTGGAAGAAAAGTAGTTCACGTCATGTTATGACATCATATCTTCAGCCCTTGCTGATGTGGACAGGGGTAATGCTCATCTGCAGGTATCTTTACGGTTCAACAAGCCTTTTTCCACAGGAAATTTGAAAAATTCTAATGATAGTATACACTGTTTCAGGGATTTAGATCAACCAGTTTTATCATCAACAACCAGTCAGGCTGTGAAGCAACGGCTGCTGAGTTTTGTGAGATCTTTGTCAACAGTCCTTACATTTGCTTATTGTTCTTCAAGGTACATTTCATATCTGGCAGAATTACATCCCACAATTAATGTCAAATTAACCAAGTTACGGTTGTTTTGCACCTTTTGTGAGATAACCTTCTGTTTTCTTATTATTGGAACTGGAAGTAAAACACACACTAGTGCTTATGCAAATTTAGAATTTTGTAAGAAAATGTAGAAGGAAAAGAATGGAGTACATAAAGAAGGGTATTTTAATTATGATTACATGTTTTATTTGCCTGATTTTGGTGATTTGTTTAACACTAATGCATATAAAAGATTCCTCTTTTTGTTGCCTTATTTAAATAATTATTATTTTGGTTGTTCATTTCTTATTATTATGTATTTGGAGTCATATGTTTTGCTTACTATATAATGTAACATGATTGTATTTTTTATTTTCAGCTTAATTCAAGAAGCACAAAGATTTTTTCTGGAGATGAACGACTCCAGTGATGAAAGAAATGTATGTTTCTGTTTCTAATCCTTATATCATGTTTCCATTTTTGTCTGCGTAACATTTTGCTGCAGTAATGCTGATGTAGAAGTTATTTTTGTAGTGAGACCACTTAGATGAAGCTTTAATTTAGTTGTTTTATTCCAAATGAAGATTACAAAGTAGTCAACCTTGAGGAAATAAAAATTTGTTTGTATCAATATTATTTAAACATAATTTTGAGTATGTGGGTTGAATAAGGTAGTGTTATAGGACGGTTTTCCTATGTTTAATATTTTGGTTAGGAAGTTCCAAATTGTTAATTTGTTGACTCTTGTGGGCATTCCTGAAGTGTAAACGCAAATCCATTGAAAATTGTACTGTGAATGACAGATGAGCATTGATTTTACTGGTAAAGCTGTATATACTGCAATATGGGTTGCTGCTGTGTCATTGTTCATGGAGTTGCTGGGTTTCTCCACGCAGAAGTGGTTGACTGCTGGTGGTTTGGGCACAGTCTTGCTTTCTCTTGCAGGTCGTGAGGTACAATATGGGCTCTTTGATACTGAGTACGAGAATGATGAAGTCTATCTGCATTCAATGGATCATCCTTTATATTCAATTTCATCAGTTTCTCTTGTTTGCTGCCATTCTCACTTCACTTTTGTGATGCATTCAGATATTCACGAACTTCCTTTCAAGTGTAATGATTCATGCAACTCGGCCATTTGTTGTGAATGAGCGGATTCAAACAAAGATTAAAGGAGATGAGGTTTCTGGTAAAGTTGAGGTTGGTATCTATCATAGAACTTAGTGCAAAGATTGTTTAGGAGTACAGAAGATATGATGTTGGTCCAGTGTGAGTGGTTTTCATTATAAACAATATTTCTTAAGTATATGTATTTTTCTGTTGTATTAAAATTTTCATATTTTCTCTAGCATGTAGGCTGGTGGTCACCAACAATAGTTAGAGGTGCTGATTGTGAAGCAGTTCATATTCCTAACCATAAATTGAGTGTAAATGTCGTGAGAAATCTTAGTAAGAAATCTCATTGGCGCATCAAGACTCACCTTGCTATCAGTCACTTGGATGTTAACAAGGTCAATGTGAGCACTCTTTTGACTTACTCTAAACTTGTTCTGGGGCTTTGTTCTGTCTATCTCATTGTGCGAAAACTAAGTTAATCTCTTCCCTAATTTCTTTATGCAGAGTATTGTAGCTGATATGCGCAAAGTTTTGGCTAAAAATCCTCAAGTTGAGCAGAAAAAATTGCACAGAAGGGTTTTTCTGGAGGATATAAATCCAGAAAATCAGGCTCTTATGGTTGATACTTTTCTGTTTATTGGTTTATATAACATTTTATGATTTACAAATTTCACATATTGTTTTCTTCTGTTTATGTTCAATGTATGTTTTGAAAGGCTTTTTTAAGGCTCACCTTTAGATGCATCTTGTAATATAAGTAAAGCAAAATATCTTGTATCTTAGACTGAAGAACACTGCTTTCCTATGCTTTTTCAAATTTCTTGATTTTGCCTCTTTGAACTCTTCTGCTCGTAGTAAAGTGAACGACAATCCTGAGCATATTTTTATTCTTTAACATTATTAACTTCGACTTCCATTATAATATGATCTTCAAACTAGAAAAGATTGATCTAATTTTTAAAATTTTTAAACAATAAAAATAAATTAACATTTGTAGTTATCTTCGCCCATGGCAGGAGTGAAGCATTTCTTTATAATAGTATTGGACTATGTAAAAATCTTATTTTTGTCTGTGTTATTGATATTTTCTTTTCTGTTCATTGCTAGGAGTTGTCCTTTTCACCTTTTTCTCACCTGCCATTAACTTACATGTGACTTTTTCATTTACAGATATTAATATCTTGCTTTGTTAAAACTTCACATTCTGAAGAGTATCTCCGTGTTAAGGTGAGGCTAGAATGCTTATAGCAATTGTAGATGCATAAGTGTGATGGTGTGATATAATATATTCTTGCCAATGTGTGCTAATGCAGTTCTTTCAACTCAATTGTAGCCGTAGTATCCTCACCTGTTGTGTTTTAAAACTCATCTGTAATGATTTTCAACTATTTTTATTTCGGATGATAACATGGATGTCCAGAGTTTTTAAGAGGTTAAGCAGTAGCTATATATCCAGTCACCTTGTTCTTCTTTCCCTCTAAGTCTAAATCCTTTCCTCACTTATTTTATAACCATTGTAGTTGAACTTTCAGAATTTGCAGAATTGGGTGTTTCACGGGATGGCTTTTTCTGTAGCCTAATATTTGTGAATTTTCAGGCTGGTTGCTTTTCTTTTTTACAGATCTTACCTGAAATATTGTGTAACTTCCATTGATGTTTTCAACTATTAGAATTTGTTGCTGCCAATTGTTCCTTCATAAAAGATCATTGTTCTTTAATTTATATTCAAATTATTCCAAGGTAACTCATAATTATTTTTACAGGAGGCAATTCTCTTGGATCTTCTTAAAGTTATCAGTCATCATCGAGCTCGGCTAGCAACACCCATCCGCACTATTCAGAAGATGTACAGTGATACTGATTTAGAAACTGATCCATTTGATGACACTATTTTCACCCGTTCTGGAGCAAAGGCCAGCCACCCATTCCCACTGACAGAATCACCTAATAACTTCAAGCCTTCAATTCATTCTACCATCACAAATGAGGATAAGGTTCCTGAGTTTGATGAAACCTTAAGATCTGACTGCAAAGAAGAATCCGACAATTTGGCAGGGCCATCGACCCCCACATCCGGTGTAAACTCCAAGGAGAAATTGAAGTCAAATTCTGAAGCCAAAAGCCAGATTATGGTTTGTGATAATTCAGTCCAGAAGACCTCCAAATCCCTGCAGCTGAAAGAGCGAGCAGAGAGTGGGGAAAGGGGACAGCACCCGAACTTTTGTTAACTTACAATAAGTCTGACAGATCTGCTACTTCTTCACCATCAAAGAAAGGTGAAGAGAAAGAGAAACCTGCTGTCTCCTCATCATCAACTATCCCTTCCTTGAAAGACAATATTGTTCTTGATGCTGCCCTACTCGGCTCAAAACGAACTCTTGCAATTGATGATAAAATGAGTCCATCAGTCCCTGCAGAATCCCAAGAATTTGCTGTACAACAGAATGGGCGTGAACCTTATGTTAGCAAGGATAATAGGGATGGTAAGAGGAGTAGATGAGCATAGTAGATGTGTTTTAGATGTATACCCTCATGCAAAAAATGATTCAGCTGTATTTTTTAAGCTGGCATTATGCATTTATTCTCCCTAGCTGGCTATGCCTTAACTTCATGTAAATAATTGTAGGATTGGTACCCCAATCAGGACCTCTGGATAACAAAGCAAAGCATTTTGGTGTATGATTTACTACCTACTCAGACAATTAGCCATCTAAACTCTTAGAGCCAGAAAGTTTATATTTTCAAAATCAAATTGGATATTGAAGTGACGAGATTTCTGGTTGATTCCAGCTCATCACATTTATGTTTGAATTGTGATCCATCCGAAGTTGAATTGAAAAATGTTAGTTATAAAAAAAAAAAACAGCCGATTCATGGTCCAACTTATATAATCTGGCCGTTTACCCTGATTTTTAAAACATTGTTACAAACATTAAAAAGGGAATATTTTATCACGTGTAGTTTTATAACATGCTTATTTGGGCATCAAGCTCAGCAATTTTCCAACATTTGGAAATCTTTAATGAGATAATTGAATTGAATTATTATATTTAGAATGAATTAGTAAATTAAAGAATTTAATTTAATTTATTGATTTGGAATGGGTATAAAAATAAATTAATTTAATTATATTTACTATTTTATTCTTTTAATATGTTATAAACAAAACATTATATTCAAATAAGATTATTTTAGTATTTTCATTATAAATTCAATTCCACAAATTACACCTATTTTATTATTTCAATTCTTTAGCTTTGTTGAATTTCAATTCTAGGAATTAATTAATTCCTTAAGTTGCTTTTAAAGCAAGAAATTCAATTCAAGATAGAATTGAATTTCAATGGTTTTGTACAAAGTTAAGGATTTAGCAATGGTTCTAAGCCGACGTGCTAGTGGCTATGGTTGAAGGTTAAATGTGCGTTTGACAGGCCAAACAGATTAAAGGGAATATTATTTGATAGTTCCTACAATATTGTTCTGCTATCAGACCGAACAGAATGCCTCCAATGAGAACGAGAGAAAACAAAGTAGGATCTGAAATGCACTATTCTAAAGGCATCTGCCAGCGAAAAGAGGCGAGATACTCCAGCGATGGGAGGACTATGCCAGTGAACACGCAGTCAAAACAGAATGCCTATTCTAGCACCTAGAATTCAGCAAATGCGTTCATTAACATATGAGGATGCCATTATTGCTAAACCTTAGTTATGCCCCATTCAAAAGAGCTTAACAGTGCTTCCTTTTTATCTTTTTTGTCTTGAGAAGTGACGTTTTTCCAATTTTTTCCTACGATCTATTAGCCTCTAACTAGTCTGCCTTACGAATAATTGTTAACATATCTTTTTGTTCATGATACCGAATAAGTGTTTATTAATCATGCTTCAAAATAAGCGAACACAATACCAATACCGCAATACGTAAACATGATCTAGTGCTAGCTCTTTTTTCACAACTTGTGGCTTGAGATAGAACTTCAACAACGAGTGTCCCAAATTAGTTCATCACGTTAACAAGAGCACGAAAACATTGCATCTCAATAACAAAATCGAACTTTCGTTCAACAGAATTCTTGAGAGTTTTCCAAATGACCCTAATCCATCTAAAGCAAGAAATTGGGCACGGCCTTGTAATCTTATATTATTCTAAATAAAACAAGCCGGCGACATTGATCTGCTTCTGCTCCTACATTATCTAGATAGAACAACTTTGTAGCAGACTACTACACAGCTACATCCTATCAAACAATGAAAGAAACATTTACAACAACCAAAAGAACCAAATAAAATTAAATAAACAACAAACAAAAAATCCTACAAGTTTCCCAGCACAGCAGCTCCCTGGTTTGTATTCACTCTTCAATGCTTCACGGTCCAAACTCAACAGCCAATGCATTCTCCGCAACATCCTTTCCAATTTCCAATTAACCTGAACACAAAAAAATAAAATAAAATAATTCCAAAGTGGTTGTAATTCGCAGTCCACAATCGCAATTGGAATCACAATATATTGCATTTTCTGCAATCTCCTCCGCAACAATGGCATGATTGGTAGCCTTTTTTGTGAAAATAATCCCTTTTACTTTTTTGGGTCAGAAACCGTGTCTCCAACTTTCGATTATAAATTATTTTGAGCCTAAAACAAGCTACTGCAAAAGCTTTCTGCTTAAATTCCACGGTTATAAAATTGCTGTCCGCAAGCGTATCGCAGTGGCAATTGCAGTTCCGCATAGCAGCGCAACCGCAGTTTCAAAATCAATCTCAAACCACTCTGCGAGGCCTCCCCGCTTCCGCGGAGCAGCCCCATTGGAAACACCCACCGCCGTCGCAGACGCCGCCGGCTGCGGCATCTGCGGTGGCATCCAATCGGAAGCCTCCACCGCCGGCGGCGGCGGAGCCCACCCTTTCTCAGACTCTCAAACACGAAACCCATCGGAAAGAACCCCCAGGAGCAATAACGTCCTGACCAGGCACCAGCTGCGGCATCTTGGTAACCGAAACGCCGTGAAAGGAACTCTCAATTCTGGTTCTGGCACCTCAGAAGCAGCAACCCTCGTAAACCCTAGGGTACTCGTACATCATGTAGCAGTACGGGCACGCCGTCCAGAAGTTCACCGAGACCGGTGCCGGCTCGCTCCCCTCCGAACCGGCAGCTTCTCCTGCTGGGCCGGGCCGGAAGCGGTTCGTGCGGCCCATAGGGTGCTGTCGTAGGCTTGCTTTGGACCGGGTCGGATAATACGGCCCAAGCGTTGGAGACGAGGGTGAAGGCGTGGTGGGCTTTGGGGAAAGGGTTCTTGTCGGGGTGGAGGAGGAGGGCGAGCCTTGGTATTGGGTCCTGATGACGTGGAGGTCTTCGGAATCGCGATCGATGTTCACTTGGAGAATAGCGTACCATGGGGGCTGTTGGTGGTTGTTGTTGGCGCTGGTGTTGTCGGAGGCGGCGAGGATGACGTCGGCGATGGCGAGGATCTGGTCAAAGATTCTAGAAGGGGCTCGGTTTCTTGGGCGATGATGGCAAAGTCCTTTGCTCCGTTCAGGTCGTTGCCTTGAAGCAGCTTCTCCGCGATCCCTATCAACCGCTCCGCTTCCTCTTTGTTCGAGTTCTGCATTCTGTGTGTGTGTTTTGTCTTGTTTTTTGGGGTTGTTTGTTTGTCTTTGATGGATGGGCCTCTCTCAACTGTCTTAGCTACAAACTAAACAAACTACTGTTACTGCACAAACAAATTTCCTTTGTTCAAGGATCATTTCAAATTTTGCTTTTGGTAATGAGAAATGGAGAATAAAACAAAATAAATAAATGTAACAAAAAAAAACAAAATAAATAAATGTGATGAATTAAAAATTGAGATTTCTTCTTCAAGTAAAAAATTTCTTAGTTTGTCGGGAACATAGGACATAAATGTCCACCCACTAAATTACTAAATTGACATTCTCTTTTACCATATACCTTTTGTGTAGGGGATTTCGTTAATTTGATAAATCTAATAAACCTGATTTGAATTAATTAAATTAGTTTGAATTGATTTGGGTCATATCAGGTAAAATAGATAGGTCATAAATTTGAAAATGATTTGACCCAATCATATTTTTTTAAAATTCTTTGACTATATATAATGTATATGGTTATTAAGTCATATGTTAGTTATATGTATTTAGTGGCAAGATAGTGTATAATGAAAGGAGCTACCCTCCCAATTTTTTTCAATGTATAATTGTAGCTCAAAAAAAATATATATATATATATATATATATATATATATATATATATTATTAAGACTATTAGGATGCCCTCGAATCCTTAATGTAAGTTGTTTTAGACTATGTATGTTGCCTCATGTCCATGTATTCCTAACAAGTCTGGTGCTCTTTTCCCAGAATTAGCCGTGTGCCCCAGACATAGAAGACGTGAAGTGATCCTTCTAACCTTAGTTAGGACCATTAACAATCAAGGTGCCTAGGAAGTGAAGACGCATCTTTAGACCGTATAGCGATGTGTGTATTTAACAAACCATTCCCTTGATGTTAGAACAAGGCGAAATACGTAGTTTCGTTCAATTAGACCCTCACCCCTATAAATACCCTTCCCTACATGTTTCTTCCCAAAATAACCTAGCTCTTTCCACTCTTCTTCCACCATCCATAACCACACATCTTACCTCCTTCAAGCTTCTTGGTAAGAGATTGTCTGATGCTCTCTTCTCTCTTTCCTCTATGTTCTTGAGTTTGGGGTGGTTATGTTCTTAGTTGTTGCCAAACTTGATTCTTCCAATGTCTTGAGCTGTCCTAGCATGTATATGGTATGCTCATAAGTTGTTTGTGATTCTATGACTGTTGTTGGTGCTATAAACTTCCAAAGTCAAGTTAATGGTACCCATACACTCAAGCTTTAAACTAAGTGAGTTAAACTCATGACTTTATTTTTATCACTATGAATATGTTCAAATATTATGATAGCTAAGCATAAATTTAGAAATGAAAATATATATGGAACATGATTTTATAAGTTATGCCAACTAGCAAAAATTATGATTTTGATCATAGCATAAAAAATGTGTTTTAAGAAAACCATGAGACCATAATTGATTGTTGTATGCCATGAAAATGCTTATAAGCTCATGAAAAGATTGATTGCAAAATACATTATTTATCCAGTTTCCAAAGTAGTCAAACACGTTTTATGGTTTTAGGATATTACCATGTTTTCAAGACTTGGAATTTTGGATTAAGCTTTTAGAAATATCAAGTTAAGTGATTTTGGAAGTTGAGCAGAATATGATTTATTTTCATGACCAGACATGTTATTATGGTTTAGAGTTATCATGATTAAAGTTTCAATTTTAAGGATAATCATGTCTTGAAATTATATGTTGAGATATGTTGTCTTGATGCCAGTTATGTTGATAAACAAAGTACTAGAATTTTTATGAATTTTAGAAACTTAGATTTCTCAATTAAATTTTATGACAGCTTTTAGAATAAGGAATTAGTGAAAGAAATAGAGTTGTGAGTTAATAGCAGTAGAAAGATTGCTAACCTTGGAATACCATGTTGCATGAGGGGCAGTCTCCTTGAAATTTGACTTTAGTCTCGAGGATCTATTTTCATATGCATGCATCGACGAGGGAACGGTTCATGAGGGACCAATACTATGTCCAAGAGATATCTAGTTTGTGAAGGATTGATATCATCTAGCCAGATGACATGATTTATTATTTTTCCAGTACTAATTGTTACAGTTAATAACAAAAAGTTTCAAAGGATATATGAATTCTTTATCTGGATTATGTATGTATATGTATATGAAATGGTTTTTACTTGCTACATATATATATTATACATACCATGTTGGTTGTCCTACGTGAGTGGTGGGTGATAATCCACTCATCCGTTACCGGCACCTTCTGAAATAAGTCCTGTCGCCACCCTTTCCTCCTTCCCCTATTCTTGGTCTTTCCTCCATTTGGAGCCATCGCACCATACCGAACAAAGCATCAATACTCCAAATGTGCTCTCTTCAATTCTACACATTAGAAATGAATAACTTTGAGCAATGGAATTCACAAAAAAAAAGGAAGAAAATAAAAAAAATTAATCCAATTAAAAGTTTCAGAACATTATCACAAATACAATTGTGGCTCCAGCAAGCGGCAGCAGGAGCGGCATAAAGAAGTGCAGTGATGATGGAGGCTTGTGAGAGAGAAGAAGAAAAGATAAATGGGGAAGAATAAGAGGGTGTTCGTGTTTGAGCCCTAATTTCCTCGTTAAAACGGATTTTTCCATATGTAACATGTTTAATGAAATGCAATAACGGCACTTACAGCTTTCCCATTTGTAACATAGTGATTTAGAGGCGCGATGACACATGTTGTGAAATGCAAAATACAGACTGATTTTTCTATTTGTAAATGACATGCTAATCACGCGCTTTGAAATTCAAATTATTGATGATTTTTCCTGTTTATAATGGAAGCATTTTGAAATTACAAATGGATTTTCCTTTATAATAGGTGCATTAATAACATTCCTTGAAATTTAAAATACAAATGGATTTTTCGATCTATAATGAGCATATTTCCAAATTAAAGACAAATTTTCTAAATGGACACATTAATCACAAGCCTTGAAAGTAGGTTGATTTTTTGTAATATATTTGATTTATTTTAAGTCAATTAAATAAAATCATCTAAATGTATGTATATTTTGTAAAAAAAATACTATTGAAAAGATATTGATAAGATATCATTACCTTATATATACATATATGTTATCATTTTATCAATAGGTACAAACAATATATAGTAATATTAATTAATTGATAATTAGGAGTATATATATGAGTAAAGTAACATAACTTATCATTTAAAATTTTTTCAAACATTATATTTTAAAAAATAAACTATATATAATTTAAAATTACTTTTGATTATTTATTTATTTATTTTATTTATAACTAATTATTTTAAATAATTCCAATATATAAGGTTATCAAAATAGTATACAATATTTGTCACCATGTAAAATTCAACATAAATTATTTAGATATTAAAAATTATTGTTATAAATATTGAAATTATATAAATTAACTATAGTAAACTAATAAATTAATATTGATATTATAGATATAAATTAATATTGTAGATAACATATATATATATGTGTGTGTGTGTGTGTGTGTGTGTGTGTGTGTGTGTAACTGATTTAGACATATTTTGATTTGATTTAATAAACCACAATAATTTGAATTATTGGGATTTTCAATTTCTATTAAATTTTGTATGGTTCAATATAAAACGATCTGATTTAAAACTTAAATATGAAGAAAATAAAATTAATTTATATTTTTAATTTTAAATACCAACCCTTATTTTAACCATAATAATCGATTTCTAAATCAATTCAAGTCTCAATTTCTAAAGTTGATTCCAGGTATCTGAAAGTTCAAATGCTTTATTGCTTCAATTTTTCATTACTAATAGCCCAAGAATACCATTAAGTACTAAATTTTGAATTTTAAACTTTAGTGAACAAAAATATAGAAACTTGCTAAAAGACTTTTAATTTATGTATTTGATTATCTCGTTCAAATCAAATACCAAGGTAATTTGTTAAACTTTGAATATTCAAGGTTTGCAGTTGTAATACCCTAGGTTTCAAAAAATAAATAAATAAATAAAAAAAAATTTTTTAAGAAAGGTGCCATTACCTTTTGTCATGCATTCTTTCACTAAGTTTGGACCCATGAAAAGGGCTATATGCAGAACTATATTCTTGGACCAAAAGTCCAGGTAATTGTTCCCTAGACTAAATGAGTTGAAGAGGGATTTTTAACGAATTTTATGAATATCAAGTATTTATTTTGCCGCAAGTTTATAAAATCGTAAGATTTCTTAATTTAAACTAAAACCCAAATATGAGATTTTGATTTGTTAGGATTTTGATTTTTATAATATTTTATTTGAATCCAAATGGGGGGTATTTCCCTATTTACATTTATGTTTTAAAGTTCATGGAACTTAAAATTAAGAAATGTAAATAAGTGAGTAGTAGGTAGTAATTAATACATATCAATATTGAGAATTGAGCTTAGAAATATCGGTTGTGGCGTTAACAGAAAGTGAAGTAGATGTTAACCTTGGAACCGCCAACGGTCAAATGACGGGGCGGTTACAGAGAGCATATGTCCTGAAGGTTCTGTGAGCTCGGGAGGGCCCAGCGGTCATATAACCGCCCAGCAACAGCAAACATAAAAACCCCATTTTGGATCCAACACTCAAAAACGGTTCTCTCCTCTCCCTCAATGAAAATATCATTCCTAACCCATTTTCACCCTTCAAACTCCATTTTTTTCCATTTCTTCAAGTTTAATTACGAATTATTTCATCTTAAGCTTAAAGGTACATTGTTCTTTTGATTCTGCTTTTTTTCTTCAGTTTTGGGTTATGGGTGGTTCCATGCTTCAAGGGAGAAGCTTTCCACCTTGCTAGAAAGGGGTTCCTATAGTTTTAGAGGTTAATCTTGAGTTTCTGCCTCCATGAAGATAGAGGTATCATTTTCACTTCCAGGTCTCCAGTAGTTTCCTTTACCAAGGTGAGTGGGTTCGCATTGTAGCCTCTATGTTGTTCATTATACCTATTTTCATGAAAACTATAATCCACTTTGGCTTTAGAGATTTGTATAAGGAATTGAGATTTATATTGGATTATGTAGTTGGAAATCCTCATTTTAGAGCATGAAACATGTTTTAGACAAAACTCATGGGACCATACTTGTTGCCTGATTCTATGTAGAATTGATGATATATGTGATTGTTAGAGGTTTTTATGATTGTTTTAGGATTCTGAAACTGGTTTATGTTTATGTTATGCTTTTATACCTAGAAACGAGATTTAGAGAAAGGACTGAATGATGGTTTAGACTCTATAATTCAAATATGATATTGAGTTTTCCTAAATTATGGTTGGAACTATGTTTAACAAGTTAATAGTTGATTTAAAGAGTTTTGGTGATTGAATGATGTTTTGATAATCGATAAAAGAGTTTTAGTGAGTTTCCAAATTCAAAATTGGCGGCTACATGCTCTCTGAAGGTTTGGAATCTCAATGCCCACAAAGGGTGATTCCTTGGACATGGTTCATAACCACGTTATGCTAAGGTAAACTTAAAATAATGGACTGAGTTTTCAGAATATAATAAGTTTATTTTTAATAAGAAATGATATAGATATTCAGACATAAAAGGATTTTAAGCACGAATCTTGATGACTAGGTTGAATACATATTCTGTGAACTTGAAATCAGAGTATGGTTTCATAGTCTTAATTATGCTAAGGTAAACTTAGAGTTATAGGATTCAATTTAAAAATAAAATGATTTTAAAAGTTTTAGGTTAATTTCAGTAGTTATAGAAACATTGTGTTAATTTAAACATTAACCTTGGTACCATATGCCAAGCCAGAATATTAAGAAGGGACCTATTCAGTGCCGTTATGGTCACACGGGACGTAAATTAACAGATGTGACTGAGATTTAGAGAATTAATTAAACATGGGACGGCAATACGTAACTAGATGTGCCCAAGAATTACTTTTCTAGAAGCTATATTAGTATGATTTTATTAATACAGGTACGAAAGTTAGTTAATGAAATGACTTTTGAATTGATAAGTAGTCACTAAAAGTATGAAAGAGTTCATGGTTTTAAGCTCATATGATTTTAGAATGAAAATGAATTAAAGGAATTGCTTTTATTGATTTATGAAATGATGGTTTGAGAATGTATTTATATAGACATGTATTTGCATAAGATACAAGTACTTTAATATTATTATGATTTGTTTTATTTATTGCTCTTAGATGTCCATGAAAGGGGGTTTTATAGGCTAATTATAGTTTTGGGTATCAAAATCACCTCTAATTTCTTTTATTTTCAGATAGACCCATATTGCAAATTACTAAACCACAACAAAGAGTTAGATGGTAAGCTTCATATGAGGCATATATTCTTGTTCGTTTAGATACTAAAAGGATCAGGATTTAAACCTTAGATCACATTTTGCATCTTACATATTAAAATAGTATATTGTTGTTTTGTGTTTAATAACTTTTGTATGCTAACTTTATGGACAATTTAGAACAGAGCGATTTATTGTCATATGTTATATCACCTTGATTTTAGATAGAATATGAAACTTCTAAATGCTTAAACAATTTTGATTATTTTGAATTTCAAAGATTAGATAACTTGCATGTAGAAAAAAGAGAAATTTTCTAATTTTTCATAATTTCTTTAGTGAACAAAGCATACATATAACATTGCTAAAAGACTTAATTTAGATGTGATTTCTTGTGCAAATCAAATGCCAAGGTTGGTTTGTTAAAGGAATAGCTGAAGAGCTAATGCATCCGAAACAAATGATCGTGACTCATAATATCAATTTAAACTATCTTAATCTCTTGTTAAGTATCCTATTTTTCTTTCATTCACACAATTGCTGTATCAAATCTTTCTTGGTTCGTAGCCTTATCAATTTGCTACGTAAATATCATCCAAATCCTTGTAATGATATTCAAAATATCATGTACAAATTGAGACAAAATTTAGATGCTCCTCTCATCTAAAAAATAAAACAAAAAAATAGAAATTAAATTGATGTACACATGCCAAATAGTACATTAACAACTAAGATGAAATTGAGATGCCAACTTTTTTTTTTAGGTGAACCTAAGGTATCCACCACGGAAGCACATGTGAAGTTGATTATAATCATGAATTTAAATAAAAATACAATGCTAAAGTTTGAATTACAAGAAAATATCACGACCCAGCCTAGACCATGACCGATGCATAGGGAACATGTTCCCCGCAAGCCTTAGCTTACAATTTATAGAAATACAGACAAAATCTTCTTTGTTTTTTGGACATTTTCCAAATTATGAAACTCTAACAACACCTTTATAGCCCAGGAGGATAATAGATAAGTATGAATATACATATATAAGTACATACATATAAGTCCATGGCTAATGAGTTCACACATATATCCTTCATTCAAAAGACATAATCATAAACATAACCATAACCAACGGATCCTTGCTTGTGATCTAATGGAGCACCTAATCTCATAATTCACAACATTAGTATCTCAAGGGAAATACAAAAGAAAAGCCACATGCCAATGTTGGCTCACTAAAATGGCAGTGACTCAACACTTACTAAGCGGGAGGACCTGGACTTGGGTCTACACCTAAATCTGTAATAGAGGAACAACCATGGGGTGAGGTATGAAACTTATGAGGAATAACATGTTTACAGTTGTTGGAATAAGTCCCAAAGCAATAATGGGTAGTCAAAAATAAATAATATAAGATATAAACTAAACTAAGTGAGTATAGAATCAACAAACAAATCTCTTATAGTGATAGTATAGTATTATGGAATTTATACATTAAAAAGAAGTTTGAGGAGGTCTCTGTCAAAACAAAGTCCAAAAAATCAATCCACAACTAGGTAGCCCTCACACACACTTCAGCACCGTCCTTAAGTGGTTCAAATCATCTGGGTGGCCCTAACACCCATCTCCAGTGCCTCTAATACTGATATGCTGGCCTAACAAATTGGGCTAGGAACCCCCTACTAGCTGAGGTTTATGTCAAGGTGCACCAAGACTAACGTATCGCCGTTAGCTACGATTTTTGTCAATAATACCTAAAAAAAAAAATCAACTTTTCATATCAAATAACTCAAGTTTCATTCATCTACTTTCCTTTCAAGAAATCAATCATGCCAGTAAAACATAAAGAATAAAATTGGTTTCAATCTCCTTTAGATGAAAAAAAATAAAGTAAAATTGTGTTTGATTTTCAATTAAACTTGTTCCATAATATAGTTCTGATATAACAATACATAACCTTGTATCAAATCATGTAGAGTGCTTATCCCAATATCAATAGTAATTGTTAAATATCATTCCATATTCTTAAAACATAGCAACTTTAAGGGTACTTGAACTAATAAATGGAACTTTCAAGACATAATCACGATAAGAAAGTCATTTTTCCTACTAGTGCAAAATAGATAACAAATATGCAATATAGATATTTAAATACATGAATTAAATACCAATTAACTAAAAACATATCATTCACTCATAACACAATCCCAATGGAGTGATGCTTTGAGCCTCCGTTGTGGTGGAGCCAACAGGGTGCCTCTTTTGGAGTATCTAATGCACACATAACATCCAACAACAATTAATTAACCATCAAAACCAGAATTTCTGCATATATATACTTCACACACCAAAAATCCCTAATTTCAAAACCTAGGTGTAAGCATTAGAGGCCTAATCCCAAACCCATGATATAATCTAGTTAATCCTTCAAATTAGGGGTAAGATTAGGCTCTATTGTACCTTAGATAGCTAATAGAAGGAAGAGGAAATAGTGGGTGTTGCTATCCCTCAAGAAATTGAAACTATAACCCTTGACCCACCAAAGAAAGAGGATGCTGTTGTTCATGTTCCAGCAAGAAGAGGCGTGCCGGCGGTTGACGGTTGCTAGCGGTGAATAGTAAGAAGGTGGTGGCGGTGGTAGCTGGAGAACAAAGGTCGAGAAGGTGTATTTGAGGGAGGTTGTGTTTTGCGAAAATGAGAAAGAAAAAAAGAAACCGTGTGGTGTGTATTTGAGTTATATTAGAGGGTGTTGTGTTTTGTATCACTTATTTACATTTCTTAATTTTAAGTTAATATCCCATTTATTTTACTCTCCATTAAATTTAAAGCATAAATATAAATAAGGAAGTACCTCTATTTGAATTCAAATAAAATATAATAAAAATTAAAATCCCAACTAATCAAAATCCAAATTTTGGGTTTTAATTTAAATTCAAAAATTTCTAAAATTTTATAAACTTGTGGGCTTGAAAAGAAAGACTTAAAAGTTTTCTAAAATTCGTTAAAAATTGACCTTTAACTTATTTTCATCTTGAAAACAATTACTGGAACTTTTGAATTTAAGAAAATGATTATATCATATAGCCCTCAAAGGACGAGTAAAGTAAAACTTAATGAAACTTAAACCCAGAATGACATAAAGGTAACTAGCACCCTTCTTAGTTTAGAAATAAAAAAAAATTTCTAGCCATTTTATTTAAAACTAAGGCATCACAGAAAATATCTGAAAAATCATTCTTTAGTTATTGCAATGCAATTTTACTATTAAATGCCAATAATGTTTAATGATATTCTAATGATATATAATAATTGTAATTATGAATTTTTTATAAGAATATTAATTATTAAAGTTATGAAAATTTTGGTCAAAATTACTTTGGAAGCGACATGGAAAACTTTACTCCAAAGGTGTTTTGAATATTAGTATTATAGAATATAGATTATAGATTTAATTAAATGCCGATAAGTTTTAAAGATATTTAATTTTTCAATAATACTACTTAAATACTAATGATTATCAATGATATTATAATAATATGTAATAATTACAGTTTTATTTTTTTTAAAAATAATTAATAATTAACTTCTTAAAACTGTGGGCCTAAATCATTCTAGTTATGATACTTAAAATTTTTTTCCTATGAAATATTAGTATTATAGATAGATTATAGATTTAATTAAAACTGATAAGTTTTAAATATATTTAATTTTTATAATGTAATAATACCGATGATTGTCAATGATATTCTACTAATATATCATAATTACAGTTTTATTTTTTAAAAAAATAATTAATGATTAATTTTGTAAAAATTATGTGCCATAAATTATTTTTATTGTGACATCTAAAATTTTCTTCATAAGAGTTTGAAATATTAATAGTATAGATAAATTATAGATTATAAGTTTATAAGTACTTAAATTTAGAGTATAGAGATTGAAAACATAATATTAAAAAAATTAATATTTAAAAAAATTATCAGATTAAATTTAAAATAATCCATATCCATAGAAATTAAAAATATATTTAATTTTACTTTATATTTGGAGAAACAAACAAATATGTCGTCGTTAAAAAAAGAAAAAAAAGTACAACTTGTCACGTGGCAATTAATAATTAATTGTCGACGACGTACAAAACTAAAGAACGAGAGGTCATGCCATCGCAGGCTGTATGTACATGGTGTACGAAAGGCAGTAGTCCACCAAAATGCGCAAAATATTTATATGAGAATAAATAGAAATAAATTAGTATTAGTAACATAAAAGCGATCAAATATTATTAATTAAATCCCAAAAAATAAAACGTATTACCTTATAAAATTGAATTTTCAAGAGTTTCAAGAGACCCACAGTACTAAAAAGACTTAAAAAGGAGAGGAGCTTTATGTAGTTTTAACTAGTTGATTGAATAAAAATGAAAATTAATTTTTGTAATGTTAGAAATTTAAATTTTGAAGTTGCTATTTTTAAGAAGAATTTTATCAAATTGTCAGTTAAAAAAGAAGAATTTTATCAAATTACTAAATTTAATTTGAAATTGCATAAATAATTCACAGCTGAAATAATATTGACTTTAGTACCACTTTGTTTAGAAAAGGAAAAACAGTGGTAATTTTTAAATATTATATTTTTAGAATAAAAAAATAATGATAAAAGGTTGCATGTTGAGAATATTTATTGCAGCGTAAGTTAAAAAAGTTGGAAAAAAGTTTTAGTAGAGAGAGTGTTACAGCGGGGATTAACATACTTATTTGGTTAATCATCCGTTCATATAAATCATTGACTTTGAAATAGGATGTTTCTCCTCAACTAAACAAATTTTTCAATGAAAACATATTGCAGTATATTAGTTATTTTATAGAAATAATACTGAAATGAACATAATCATATGCACATATTATTAATTCCAAAAAATTATATTAATTTTATAAAGCAAGCTTGTAAGTTGTAAGAGACTCATCGGTCACCACCGTATATATATCGGACTTTGTAAGACTGAAATGAGACCACATTTTATCTTTTCGTACAGTACGTATCCCCACATCCTATCTAATTCCCAAAGGTACCGGTCTAATATTTTCCACGGAAAAATGTGATGACTACTCGTTTAATATAAATTATTGTATGGAATCACTTCTTATTTATTATTATATAAGATATGAATTTTATTTAAATGAAATTAGATTTATCTAATAGTAAATATAAAATAAATTGACATGATATTTTATATTAAATAAATACAAATAACATATCTCATTTTAACTGCAACTTGCATTGCTCCTCACCATTAAAAATAAAAGTAATGTTATTTATATTAATAATTTGTGGTATATTATATTAAACATTTCTATTTATTCTTAGATGAGATATATGATCCAAATTAAATAGGATTTATAATTTATTTAAAGATAAATAAAAATATATTAACACTGTAAATACAAATAATATTTCTTAATCAATAAAGTTTTAACCAAATTAAGGTAAAGGGAAAAATGCTATCCGAAAGAAGTGTAGGGATATAATTTGTAAATAAAATAGTAAGTCTACATCGTTTAGCTATAAGGGGAATGGTTCCTTTCCTTTATCGGCATCCATTTCCAGCATTCCAATCCAAGGTTACCTCTCTTTCTCTCTCTCTCTTCTCTTCCACTCCCAACTCCTAAAAGTTAGCATCCTGCTAGACTAGCTAGTATTTCCTTACTCAGATTATCTGATTCGTAGAATTTCTTCTTATTTCATTTTTTTTTCCCGTTATTCTACTATTCGCCTTCACTCAAAATAATGTTGGATGCCTCCATCTAGCCAGTGTCAAGTTATCAACATCAAAACCTACCAATCAAAATACTCTCAAATGCTTTTTACCAGTTTTATATATGTTGCTGAACTATTTCCTTCTGGGTGCTAGTTTTTACTTCCCTTGCTTCCCTTTTAGCTAGCCAGATCTGAAACTGGGTGGGTGGTGTTTGAGCTAGGGTTTTGCTTTTTCGTTCTGACATATATATTATGTGCCGTTTTTGCTTTTACGTGTTTGTTTGTTTCTTTTTTTTTTTTCCTAAAGATAGAAGGAGTATGGAGGGGGAAAGGAGCTTATTATTAATAATTTTGATTCATTTTTTTTTGTTTTTTTGCAGAAATTAATTAACAGTGGAAGATGACGAGGACGAAGATCAAGATCAAGAAAATCGACAACATAACGGCGAGGCAGGTAACGTTCTCAAAGAGGAGGAGAGGGCTCTTCAAGAAAGCTCAAGAGCTTTCGGTGCTTTGCGACGCTGAAGTCGGCCTCATTGTGTTCTCGGCTACCGGCAAGCTCTTTGATTATGGCAGCTCCAGGTACAGCCAGTCTTCCAATGCTTTTTTCTCACTTTAACTTTTCTCTCTCCATTTAACATATATATTTTTGTGTTATGTCTCCTTTCATTTGTTTTTTTTTGGTTATTTTTTGTGGTGCTTATTATGTGCTTCCTTTCTCTATATTGTCCTACTGTGACTGTGTGTGCCTGTTGTTTCTGTACTTTTGTTTGAGAGTGAGTGGGTGCCAAGGGGGAGAGAGAGAGAGAGAGAGAGAGAGAAGAGGGACGGATGGTACATGATACATCGATGCATGTAATAAACTAATGATGTATCTTTGAACCGAAGCCTCGTAGCTCTCGTTTACTGAATTTTGCTTAATTTTAAGGAATTTTATTGGTTTATCCATGCTTAATTCTAGGAAAGGGGGGGGGTTGCGAGAAATTGTGAATACAAATCACAAATGGACCACTGAGGCACCTAGATCTCCTTCAAATTAAGCTCAAGATCAATATAGTATTTGTAATTGTGGCCAACTATATAGCTCTAGCTAGCTAGCTATTGTCAGATTTTCGGACTTGGTTTTAAATATATAAAATTACACGACCAAGATTGTGCTATATCTAATGTGCTTAATGATCTAATTAGTATTTCCCTGTTTTTTTGATAAAACTAATTAGTATTTCCTTAATGTATAATCAAACTGCGTGCCTTATGACACTATAACCCTTTTGTTTTGTGCATAGAGTAGCTGGTTCCTGCTTCCTATATATTCCCACTTAATCCATGAGATAATTCCGCTAACGTCTTGATCCAGTTAACTAAATGGAGAAGTATTAACTTTCGAATTCTCACATCTAATCCCTTCTGCATCGTTCTGATCATCTGCTAGTTGAACATCTTGTAGATAATTGATGTTGGGTGAACATTGAGCTCTCCACTGTGTTAATGGGAAATGGGATTAATGCGAGGAAAAATATATACCAACTGTTAGTTGTGGGAGATGAATCTTGCCAATCTTATTCAAGATACAATTACTTGATTATAGATTTCACAATCTTTATTATGAGCATGTGTAAATGTAAGTTGTTAGATTTGTATTTATGCAAAAACTTTTCGTTAACGGTCGCATATATGTTATGCTGTTCATATATGTACTTCGGCCCAAGAATTCATAAAACTGGAGTCAGTTTTAACCCCTTAAAAAAATGGTGATTTTGATATTGATGGAGTCTTAAGTAAAGCTTGAAGTTTGCAATTGATTTGTTTAGGGCGTAAGATATTTATAGAGGCCCCGTTTCAAGATGTCATTTTGTGTTCTTCAAGGACTAATTAAGCTTCGAAATAGAGGTATCGCATAAACATGTCATGCATGGTATCTCCTTATAAAAAGTTGGTTGGATGATGTCGTGTCAATTAAGGGCTTAGGCTTTGCACATCATGTATTAAGCTTGTACTCTTGGAATTTCTATGTGAAGCCCAGTTAACTGAAATTAAATTTGGCAAATGATTTACAGGGATAATATTGGGGTCATAAGCGCAAGGTATACTAAATGAAAAGAGGAATGGACATCATAAAATCGTATAAATGAGGATACAGATGCTTATTATTTCAACTGTACATTAAGATTTTTAAGTTATATATACATAAATAATGTTAAATAAGCCACTAAGATTAGAGTAGTGATGAAAGATTTTGATAATATTGAGGAGGTCATAAGTTTAAATTTCTTTTAAAACCCTACAATACCAACAAGTTAAATTACAAATCTCATAATTGCCTGTTTCTTAGTTATGCAAATAATCATAAAGGATATAACGTTAAATGAATTATACTGTATACTGTAAAGAATGTACCATTGATTTTATGGACTTAGATAATTTTTCTTCATTAACTCAAAATTAACGGTAAATATTTTTCTTGGAGTACACATTAATTAATTATGCTCCAACAACTTGTAATAATTTTCAATAAGCTAATATGAACCACCAATGTTGTAAATATAATGTAGAGTAGAGAAATAATTGACGGTACGAATTTTATTAGTACAATAAGTTCTGTCAAGGATACCTGTCGGTTGATCTCATATGGTCTGTATTGAACTTTTGTTGCGTGTTGACTTGATGTATGTGAACTTTTTTCTGGGCATGTCTAATACATAAATTTATTTGATAAAATGTCTAATACATAAATACATGACTGGGAAATAAGCTTTGGCGGGATTTGAAATAGCATAATGGTTTGCTTGGAATTAACCATGGTCTATAGAATGATATTTAACAATTACACTCGTATATTCTTCACGTGTTTCCATGAGTTTAATTTCTATAACAAAAATAGTGTAAAACCTTTTTACATAGTTTTCCAATTATACATTGTCACATCAGTAAAAGTGATTAAATCTCACATCTATTACTTAAAAAATTATACAAATAGGATAATTTAATCAAAATTAAACTCTATTTCCATATGCAAATAATTATATATGTATTAGCCACTGGATTCTTTACATTCCTTGCTTGTGCACGTAAACCACTTTGATAAATGGGATGAAATTGATTAGTTCCTATCTACACCTTGAAAGATTAAGCTATCAGGTGCAACAAGCGAGGAACTAATGATTTATGATTGTTAATTTGAAGTTTTGAATCTTGTTGAATTCACACACACACACACATATATATAAAAGGTGTATCACATGAGAAGGGTGGTTTATTAAGAGTGAGAGGAGCAAATCTCATTGTATGACCATATATAGATGGTCAAAATTAAAAATTAATTAATGTAATTAATGTTCACATGTTCATTTAAAAAAGTCACATGAGTTTATGTTTTAAAAGCTGTGAAAGGATAAGATAAACTAAAACTTAGATAGCAATAAATCCGAAGGTAAATTTGTCAAAGGATAAGATAAAAAAACAAATCCCAAAACATGCAGGTTATATTATCTGTTTTGTCTCAATGATGGGATAGTAGAATGGTATAAGCTCCTTTTTGTATAGTTACTCTTTTAATAGCATATGGTTTTATTCTCTAATCTTATCTATTATTCTAAAATTTAATCTAATAAAGAAGAATAATGTAACAGTGTTTCAGCCTTTTATTGCTTGATCAAAGAGAGTTACATGTTACTTCAATGATAAACACTCCTTCAAGTTTTTCCTTTGATGAAACTCTCCTTCAAGTTTAAACTAAACTATATATTAAAGATTTAGTGATATAATGATTTTATAAATCGAAAACTATTGTATTGCATATTTTCAATTCTGTCGCACAAACTAGCTTTAATTTCAATCATACAGGTCAATTTGGTGCCAATTAGGAATCGGGTTAAGTAATATTTTTAGTACATCATAATTTTAAAAGCAATGAAATTTGGCTCTATGAATTCAAGTATACTCCTTAAGCTCTTGTCAATGGCCTAATTTCAGTGGCTTAATCAAGGTAAATTAACTATAAGAGTTAGTTTGGTATTATATCATTGGGATTGTTGAATATATTTTGATTAAGGGAATGTTGAATATATTCACCCTTAAAACTCTCGTTTCAGTGCCATCTTATTATACCAACTACATTCGTTCATGCATGTACACCAGCAGTACATTCATGATCTTGGATTCCTTTTTCCCTTAAAAAAAAACTTTTTTCTACGAGTTGTGGCATGCATATAAGTTGCACAAGGAAATTTACCCTTGGTTCGCAACTTCAGATTGCAACAAGCAGGCAACAATTGCAATGAAACGATGATCGTCTGGAATTTTTGGTTAGACTTGAGGACATATTTTCTAACTACTAACTTAATATTAAATGAAACTCTTTTTTTCGAAAAAAAGATTACAATAGTACATAGAAAAATCATGGATGGCATCAATTAAAATGTACATCACTATTAAAATGTTGTCAGAATTGGGGATAAATATTTTGCGACATGTTTGTTTCTCTTAAAAATACTGAGTTTAATGTAATTAAATTCGGTGACTAACTTTTTCTTTTCCTCGTATCCTTCTCGTTTTCGGATTGGAAAAGTATGAAGGACATAATTACAAGGTATAATGCGCAGTTTCATGACAACAACAAATTGGACAGATCTTCTCTAACACAGCCGGAGCAGGTATAAAAAAAAAATTCTTATTGTATTTTCATTTTTTAATTTATTTTCTGTGTGTGTAATGTGTAATTAGTTACTTCTAACTGTGTAGGGCTTGCTACCAAAAACTCATTAAAACCCGATTTATCAAATTTTACATGTTTATATGATTGCTTTTGGCATCTAGTTGGACTCTATGCATTCATCTCGTTTTATCTGGTTGCAAGTGATTCATTTGATAAAAAGGTCGCATTTACTTTCGTTCTTCTTACTGTTAGGCTGTATGCTTTCAAGTTCCACAAATTGTGGTTGATAAAGGTGTAATCATACTTGACAGCTATATTATTCTTTCGTTTCAGCTCGAAGGTGATAGCGCCAAATTGTGTGAGGAAGTTGCAGATAGAACCCAACAACTGAGGTATCTCAATTTTCTTAATGTCAAAAGGCCATACAATACAACAACATATAATGATGAGTTTGAGTAAAATCCATAGTTTTCTATATTTTGATCGATCAGGAGGATGAATGGCGAGGATCTTCAAGGACTAGACTTAAATGAGTTGCAGCAATTGGAGAAAACACTTGAAACAGGACTCAACCGCGTGATGGAAACAAAGGTACACACGTGATGAGGTCATTTGATTAATTTTGATAAATTAAGGGTTTGTTTGGTTTCAGTTTTCAGTTTTTATTTTCAATTTTTCAAGATTTTTTGAAGAAAATATCAAAATTTAGAAATGAAAACTGAAAACTGAAATTTATAGTTTTCAGAATTTTTACTATTTTCATTACAAAATTTGGAAAACTGAAAACTCAAACCAAATAGGTCTTAATTAACCTCTTGTGCGTGCAGATGATTTATTTTAACATGCAATTGCTTTCAGGCAGAGCGGATTATGGGTGAGATATCTGAACTTCAGAAAAAGGTTTGTTGATAGCTTGATAATACAATGAAGTTAATTAATTAGTTAGTATTTGACAAACCTTAATCAAATGAAAATACGTGTAATATATGTAACTCTTGACTTCCTAATCAAAGGATGAAATTCTAGTCTAGTGTTATAGTTAGATAGGTACAAGATATATATTGATGTTGGGTATTTTTAATATTCTTCATGGTCGTATATATACTTGGTTGAACTCTGTGCATATTATCCTAACGCACTACGTTATGTCATTATTAAAGCCTGTATTTTGATTCTAGAGGTCTCACATAATATTGAGTAACATAGTGACTTCAGGCAAAGATTTCTGTATTTTAGATTTACACTCACATCAGATTTCTGAGAATTGAAGCTTTTGTTTTATGTGCATTCCTCAACTGTTTGAAAATTAAGGGAATCAGGTTGGAAGAAGAGAACAAGAAGTTGAGGCAAAAGGTATGAACTTAATATGGATGTCTTGGTTTCTTTTTCTTTGATTTGTGAAATTGAATTAATTACTAGAGGAGTTATGCAGGTGGCTATTCTGTGTAAAGGGAAAACTCCGTTTCGGGTGCACTCAAATATTGACATGAATGAAGCTGCTTCATTAGAGTCTATGAATAACATTAGCAGTTGCATCAGTGATCCTCCACCTGAGGATGATTCCTCAGACACATCTCTTAAGTTAGGGTAAGTAGTGTGAACAGACCTTGACCTCAGAATTAAGAGAAATTCTTGTATGCTAGAATAGCTAAAAATTTCTGATTATTTTTCCATTTAGAGGTTGACAAATCAGTATTGAGTTTATTTTCTCAACCATTTCACTACCATATTTACTTGGCACTACTATACTAATTTGTCTAAGGCTTTGGATAAAAGCAAGAGAAATTTATTACTCCCACAACATGCAAGAATTACTCCATAATTAATTAAAATGTCTTATTTCTCTTGTATGTTTACTATTGACTTCCACAAAAGTTGTTATTTGATTATTACATGATAAGTCTCTTGTTTTTTCAGGTTGCCCTTCTCTAACTGAAGATGTAAGAATCAAAGATTCTTATAGTGTCAAGAAGTTTTCTTTATAATGTACCAATATAATCATCATCATATGATTTTGTTGGGAGGACCCATAAAAATCGGATGGTAATTATCGATTTGGTGTTAAAAAAGAAAAAAAATCTTATTATTCAAAAGGAAGTAAGATTTTTTTTGGTAAAAATGTAATGTTAACCTTATAGTAAATCCAAAATATAACGCCGTTGTCATGTAAGTTTTGTAAGATCTAGAGCGTGATACTAAGTTTAAAAGCTTTTCTGTCGTATCTACCCCTGATGTCGTCTGCATATTATCAAGTTGTTCTGCATGGATGTTCTCTGAACTATTGTATATGTAATTTTGTGATGCACTGATTTGATAGTATACTATTGTTTTTCATTTTGTTTCCTCAGTGAGATCTTTTGAATGGCTTATATATGGGGCTGGAATCATCTTATGGTCGTGAGGGTAACGGCACTGATCTCCTTACTTAATGAAAATTAGAAAAAAAATCAGGTTTTATCTGTATTTTTTGTGAATATAAAGTTATCAAATTTGTGCTTTATTTTAATGTAGTTATCTACATGTATGCTTTTATGAAAGTTATATATACTAGTTAATATGTATATATACACACACTAGTGAATTGATAGGCAAGCATATCTTTTGTTTAGTATTTTTTTAAATTTACTTTTTATGATAGATTTTTTTTTCAATTTTTTCATTTTGTTAAAAATTTTCCCAACTATCTTTTGCATAGTAAGTATTTTAAAATATAGAAAATTTATACACTAAGGAGTGGTTAAAGGGGACAAATCCATACGTATAACGTAGATACATATAAATGACAATATCGGGTTTTTCACTCTTAAAATAAAAAAAAATGATTTATATTAATGCTGAAACGGAACATTAATTACAAATATGCAAACTTTTTATTTTATTCGGTGAAATCATTGAAGGTTATGGAGATTTCATTTTGCCTAGAATTTGTTGCAAGTTATAGAGATTTTGAGATAAAATGAAATCACTGTTATTTACAGTGATTTATAGGGAAAATAAAATTATAGCATTTCCACTTGTTAGCAACATTGTTAGAAGAGTGAAATTGTTAGAAAAATGAACAGTAATAATGGAAGATTAGATAGGTTTTGAGATGTAAATTGTTATTTTCTTTATAAAATTATTTCATGGTGGAAGAAGTTTAGAAAGAATTGAACCAATTTATAAGGTATTAGGAATTTAAACTTCAGGATCTCTTAATCTTGATACTAAGACTTGTAATTCATGAACTTTATTCATTCATAATTGGCTTAATGTCAAATATTTTAAATTCAAAATATTATAAAGTCAATAATTTATCTTAACCTTATTTAATCTCTAGATGTTGTTTAAAATGAAAATATTAGGTGTATATAAAAAATATAGAAATTATTTTAAGAAAATATCGTTCAAAATATTATAAGCATAATAATACAATATATTAAGATAATTTTAAATTTAATGCATTTAAATATAAATTAATTTTTATTATTCAATCAATTATATAAAAAATTTGTTCGAATCATTTTGTACATTTTTAAAATAATAGGACCATAAAGCATAAATGAGCCAAAGTTGATGGGATTTTTTTTTTTTTTTTCCTAAATTTTGTATAAACACATATTATTTAATTGTTATAATTCCATTTTGCCTAGAAATTGCTATAATTTATGGTGATTTCGTTTTGTCTAGAAATTTTTGTAACTTATATATTGATTTTGTTTTGCATAAAATAACTTACAGTGATTTCACTTATATACAGGGAATGCTTCGCAAATTGATAATTAAAGATGCAGTTGTGTGTTTATGTAATTACTGATTTTCTTTGATTTTAAAAGGTTGAAAAACCCAGAAAATTGCTTCCATTTTTTCAAAATTCAAATCAGTCATGATAGTCTCATATATCAATAGATGAGACTCATAGATTTCATCTATCATATATCATTAACTTTATATTTTTTCCTCTCTCTTCATTTTAGTAACACAAATCAAGGCTTATTTTTGTATTTGTGACCTCTATATTTATTAAAAAAAATGTGGAAATATCATTATCCAGGTCAAAATATGCTAATCCAACTCGAACAGAGGCATGGGTTGACTGCGGGTGATTCTCATCCCCTTGATTAGAGGTCTTCTATACGAATTTTGAGAATGAAGAAAAATTATGTTGGGGGACATCTATAACCTTAGTTCATGATAATAAGGTTCAAATATAAGTAGTTTTGGTTTTGGTGAGTAGAGATATCAAAATGGGTTGAATCTTGTCGTTTAAGTCATTTTTAATGGGTTGGGTTAAATTTTAACCCGTAAAAATTTAAACCCACCTAATCCCGCCTCGCTTAACCTGGTTTAGGTGAATTAGGGTGGGCTTGGCTGGGTAAGTATTTTATATTTTTTTAAAAGAAAATTCATAATTTATTAGTAAAAAAGTAAGAAACGTATTACCCAAAAAAAAAAGTAAGAAATATATACACTCACCAATATAGTATCACTTCCAGTTGATATTATTCACTTAAAGTTAAAACTTAAAAATAAAATAGTGTCATAACTCACAAATAATACTATTAACAATAATATTTTTTAGTCAAAGTTAATATATAATTGTTATAGACCTTAAAAATAGAGTATACATAACTAAAAAGTATTTTTTAAAATATTTTTTAAAAAATTCATCAAAATATTAAAAAATATATTTTTTTAATTTTTGAAGTTACACCAACTCGTTACCTTAAAATTGATTAACTACTATTTCAGTTTATTTTATTTTAGCGAGTAATCCGTGTCTCATTTTTTTTCCTGGATGGCTCATTTTGACATCTCTAGATAGTTCACTGGTCAAACTCACTTTTCCATCTCTACATTCAAATGCTCAATAATTTTTTTCAATTAAATACTCATTTTAGCCTTTAGTTACTCATTTTTTTAATTGTACATGCTTGTACAAACTTGTACAAAGGGACTACTTATCCCATTTTTAAATTATGAGAAATTAATATATGAGATTTTAATTTTAATAAATTAATTTATACTCTAATGTTTTTTTTGATAAACTATTTTGGATATTTAGTCTTTTTTTATTAAAAATGTCCCATACAGTTTCAAATAGGCAAAAATAACACCAATTCAAAGTCAAATTTAATTTAAGCGCACTATTTTTTGTTTTATTCGTACTCGCTCATCACAATTTTTTGGATCAATAGTCTCAATATAATTTATTATTTTATAATCAAATTAATTTTATAATTAATTTGAGTTTAACTTTTATAAATTAACAATATAAAATTTTTTTATACTATAATCTAAATATTTACTGCTACATCAGCAAAAATAACTAAATTTAATATTTATTATTTTAAAAATTATATAAATAGAATAATTTGATCGAATAAACTTAACTCTTAATAATTTTTAATTTGAAAGTTACCAAATTTTTCAAGTGCTTAACATTATCATTGACCTGAAATACTCCTCAGTTACATACTCGTTGGTAGCTCGAAAGAAAGGCCGATGAGGTTTCTCATTGAGGTTTATAGGCCACGCGGCGTCATCTAATTGGGCGACTCTACACTATATACAAGGCCTCTCACTCTCTCTCTCTCCCGCGACCAACCTTCGAGTCCTCTCAACGCAGAAGGCAAAAAAAAAAAAAAAAAACCCTCTGAAAGGGTCTCACCATCATAGGCCATTACCAATCCGCATCGATTTCGCTCGCGCGTGGACTCACTGAGTCCGTTCCCTCAGCTCCCTCCGAGTGCGGAACCCTCAAAACCCTTATCGTCGTGAACGATGAACGACTCCCCGCGCACGGATCTACGAGCCTTCGATTTCGACAAGGAGGAAGAACTAGCGCAAAGCGAGATCGACGAGAAGCGCCTCGCCAAATTCAAAAGCCCTATCCTCGATCCTCAATCCCTCGCCAATCACGGTAAGACCGGTTCCTCCAAAACCCTAATTCCACCGAGCAAACAACAACTTCCGATTGGAGCTGTTCCTGCTCGCGTGTATTCCTATTTTGCGTTTTAGCTTGGGAATTGTGTAATGCGTGCCTAGCTTTGGTAGAATTTGTGTGCGATGAGATTGCGGTGCCACGGAATTAGGGATTTCTTCTTCTTTTTCGAAGCTTCAATTCTGATTTTACGTCGTTTTAGTACATGGATAAGGACAATGAAGGACGCGTATATGCATGTGAGAAAATACTGAAATCGTATCATGAAACGAGGGAATGATTAGAGATCATACTGGTTCGTACTGTCCTAGTCAATGGCAAGCGTCTTAATTGCAGAATGGAAATGCAAGTAATGTATTTTTTATTTTATTCCAAATGGATATGTAAATAAGTAAACCATGACATCACATAACTGAAAATTTTGGGTAAGATCATCAAATCATAGATGATTGTCAACATCATCTTCTTATTTTGATTCTCTCATATCGCAAAAGTCCATGGCGTACCCATATCACACACATAGCCATCTCAGTATTTCGGCATGGGTGAGCATACTTTTGGCTGATAAGGGAGCTAGGCTTAATGTGCTGTATGCCAGTATCTGTCTGTTAGAAGTGACAATACATGGTTGAACCTGAAACAAGAAAATGCATTACATGGCTGAGAGTCCTGCTCTTTATAGTCCTTTTTTTACATTGAGGCCGAAATATTTTTCTTCTCATGTGCTATGCTTCATTCTTCTTTTACTGTTTAAGAATTTCAATTGTATTATGATTGTCATGACATAAATTCTTGTTTTGCTGTTGTTCATCTTGAAGCTGGTCATGAATTAAACTGACTGTATGCAGCTCACTTAATGTATTTACAGATGCCCAGGTAGGCAAGGTCGATGTCAAGAATGCTGCCATTATTACCTGTGTTGATGTAGTTGATGTTAGCTTAAATTTGGAAAAGGGTGGTTCAGATCCCTCTGGATCCAGTGGAAGATGTAATTGACTGCAAAGATAAGAATTCTGAGTTGGAAGCTGCCAAACAATCAAATTCCATCAATCATCAAAATTACTGTCGTTTTAAATAGATATTCATAACCATAATGAACCAGAGATGAAGGATACAAGTGGTAGTGGATCACCTGAGGCAAGCCAGATAGATCCTTCAGGGTCTTCATCCAGTGTACTGTACCTTTTATCTGTAACATTGCAGCCTGATGAATGGATTTAATTGAGAGATTTATATCTTTGTTAATTTATTGTTTTCTTTTTGGCAGAATGAATCAGTTGATGTTAATTCGGAGGCAGATGAGTGCATGAATGAGAGTGCTCCTACAAGTCCTGACTCTGATATTGCAGAAAATGGTGTATTTTATCGTAAACCTGGATCCCTGCTACTTATTAACTCTTGCACAGTTGATTTGGAAATACTTTGTTGCAGCTTACTCACTAAACCTAGTTTTTGTATTTTCAGTTTCGTTGAATGGTTGTGGATTGAATGGCAGTGACATTTTTGACATGGTAATTCCTGTTCTATTAACTGAACCCTTTTGTGTTGCCGAAACTGACTTTAAATGCAGATAATTTCACCTTTTGAGTTTTTTTCTTGTATATATATTTTTGTGCAGCTTCAATTGTTGTTGCACTGTTGTTATATATTGCTTTTTACTTATTTCATTATAGATGATTATTATTTTTGGGACTGGTTTATTACTGCTTCATCAAGTTTTATCTACTTTTTATCTGAGAATATAAGCTGGCATACAATCTGTTCAAGCTAACAAACTTAGTGCTTTCCCATTTCTAAATCTAGTATATCAATATATATGATTTATACAGCATTTCATTCACTATTTTTTTGTAGTTTATTGTGCTGTTTTAGTTTTCATGTTATTTACGGCAATTTTCTTTCATGTTATCTGCAGGATGTTGCAAATGCAGAAGTTGTTCTTCATCCTGATTATGTCATATACCAGGCTAATTATTATATGGGGCCAAAGTTGACCTTTTCAAGTTGTTGCATGAAGATCAATGCTTCAACTACATGTATAAAGCAAGGAGCCTTTGATCTTGAATGGGCAGTTGATGATCTCATTGATATAAAGTGCCAGTGGTTTCAAAGTGTGAGTTATTTTTTTTAGTTGTTGCTTGAATATTTTTTTGGGTATTTGCATATAAACTCCATCCCTGATTTCTACTTTCTTCAGAGTGGAACGGTCATTATAAAGCTTCGTGTAATATCTAGTAATGCAAGCCAGTCAAATCATGTAAGCAGCACTTCAGGTGAGTGTATTCAATGTGGTTGATCCTTGTGGAATGGTTTTGTTCTTTGTTGTTGCTAGCATACGTGACATAATATTATATTCTCATTTGAGTTGTGAATTAGTAATTATAAATGTATTTGGGTAATTGCTATTATTTCAAGTTTGTAGAGTTTTTGCAGATAGTAGCTTCTCTGTAACTGACTGTAACTGCATATGCTAGGCATTGAGGAATTGGAGATTGCAGTTGTGGATTTCAATTGGTCCCTGAGACACAAACAGATCACATCTCTTAATATGAAATACATGGCTATATGGAGTATTGTGCTTCAGTAAGTCATCAAATTTTATCTTGTGTTATTTTCCTCAGTAAGCAATTGAAGGATATGAAATGTTGCACTGAATGCAGGTTTGCAACCTGAGATGGTAGGTTTGTAGTTTCCGTTGATTATAGTTGATAGATGGGTTTCAAATCATGAGTCTTGGGTGCCAGGACTGTGCTGCTTTTACTGCTACTATTGCTTGTCTTTTCTATGTAGACTTTTGATGTGGGTGGGGTTTCCACATTTAATGATAAAGCTTACTTGCTGGTTCAATATTGATATGAAGTGAATATCTTTTGTGTTCTGAATGTGGACTTGTATATTTCCACTTAACATTCGTATGGTTAAATTTTCACTTGTAGTACGGATGTGGACGGCAATGGAAATGATTCACGAGAACCAAGAAGCTACTTCCCCAAGTGAGTAAGAACTATTAATATCTTTTATTTTTTGACAAGTAGACTTGGATGTAAAGAATGGATGTAAAATATCATGATATCTTGTCTATTCCGATTAGGGCCTATTACTTTCTTACATTGCATGTTCTTTTCTTCCTAGTTTTCTGTTGGATTTTTTTTTTTTTTTTGGTGGATGGGGGAGGGGTTTCTAAACACTGTTTGTGGCTAATTCTTAGAATTTATCTGAAACAGTTTTGACAAGCCTTTTGATGAAGTTATCTATCCAAAAGGGGATCCAGATGCTGTTTCCCTCAGTAAGAGAGATGTTGATCTCTTGCAGCCAGATACATTCATCAATGACACGATTATTGATTTTTACATCCAGTAAGTTTGCATATATATGTTTTTCCTTTGAATGTTGCTTGCTTTTGTCCTGTGTTTTTGTTGAAAAGTTCATTCATCATATCCTTAAGAATGTTCTTATTAAATTTTTCCACTATTGTTATGCCCTCTTTGGTTTTATTTCATTTGTATAGATTGTAATTTTGCGAATGATGCAGGTTTGTTTATCTTTTTCTTATTTTTATATGTGAATGCAATTTAATATATCTTTGTAACATGCATTTTAGAGTTGAAAATAAATAATCATACATATAAGCATTTACTGGAACACGTAATAGTAAGATGGGCATGTTCATGCTGAGGAAAATCCAAAATGTGTGACTAGTGCAGGATGTTAAGATAATCATACATATGAGCATTTACTGGTACAAGTAATAGTAAGATGGGCATGTTTATACAGAGGAAGTACCAAAATGAGTAACTGCTGCAGGATGTTAAACAACCAGAAAGTATTAAATAAATAAACATCTATTCTTGATCCACTTTGTTGTTCTTAAAGATTGTATAACAGTTTCAAAAATCTCACTTTTGGCAGATACCTGAAGAATAAAATACAAGAGGAGGAAAAGCCAAGATTTCATTTTTTTAACAGTTTTTTCTTTCGTAAGCTTGCTGATATGGACAAAAATCCCTCAAGTGCTTCTGATGGCAAAGCAGCATTTCTACGTGTTCGTAAATGGACAAGAAAAGTAAATTTATTTGAAAAGGATTACATCTTCATACCTGTTAACTTCAAGTAAGATTCTGTTGAATTTTGTTTCTCTATTGTCTCTATCTGTATTCAAGTGCTCATCCACACTATATTTTGATGCAATGACAGTCTGCATTGGAGTTTAATAGTCATATGTCATCCTGGCGAAGTGGTTAACTTCAATGGTGAGGTCTTAGCCTGTGATCTTTCTTGTGAACCTCTGTATTCTCAGATATTCACGTTATGACAAATATTCCAGGTAAGGAGCTGGACAAGTCACTTAAAGTGCCCTGCATATTGCATATGGATTCTATAAAAGGAAGTCATAGTGGTCTAAAAAACCTCGTGCAAAGGTATATTAGAGATTAGAACTATTCATTTGCGTACTCTTATTCCTTGCTCACCCCCTCTTTTGACCCCAAAAACCTTATGCTGCTAATGAGTGTATTTTTTTTCAAAAGAACTTGATGTTATATATGCAAGTGATGGATTTTGGGGGTTAGGCTGATGTTCTTCACCTTTATATTGAGCTTGAATTCTGAACAGCAAATATCATGATTAGTTTTTGATTATTAGTAATAATGTTAAACAAACAAGATTTTCCTGGATTTCCTGATTATGGATTTAGCCTAGTGCATGTACGAAGATTTCCTGATTCATTAGCAGCTCTCTCTCTCTCTCTCTCTCTCTCTACTGTTTCCTTACTTTAGTTGCAACATTTATGTCTGTTATATTATCCATGTTCCTTTCTATTACTATGTCTGTTCCTCTTCGTAATACTTGTTTATATTCTCACCATAAAAGAGAGACATAAGGATTAATCCCTTTTTGTGATATCGACAGTTACTTGTGGGAAGAATGGAAAGAGAGACATAAGGATACATTGGAAGATGACCGTAACTCAAAGTTCTCTACTATGCGTTTTCTTCCACTTGCGGTATTGGTTACTATTATTTTGATGGCTTTCAAATTAAAAGCATGGACATACTTATTCTTCCTTTTAAGACTCATTGGTTTTGAATGATACAAAATTTAGTTTTATGTGCTGAAAAATGGATTCTACATTGTTTGGGAAACTGCTATAAAATTGTGCTCTCCTGAAAACTCTTACATTGTTATTGATGTTGATTAACATGAATTTTTTGTATTCACAGTTAAAGTGAGACCAAATTGTTCTATTAAGAGTTGCTATTTGTTTCAATCAATTATGTGCCAGGAATTTACTGCAACCAATTTGTGTTGCATACACTTAAAATGAAAAATGGCATCACTTGATAAATTTCCTCATTTTATTTTGTTTTAATTTTGAAAAAGAGGGAAATGCAATATATTTTTCTTATCTCATTGTTAATTTTCCCTAGTTTTCCATGGCTTTTATTTTTTTATGAGCTATCGAGGAACTACATTTTCCTTAGTGTTCCTGTGGTGTATTACTAATATCTTGTGATTGAATGCTCACTTTATTGCAGCTGCCGCAGCAAGAAAACTCATATGATTGTGGTCTCTTTCTGCTGCACTATCTAGAGCTCTTCCTTGCTCAAGCTCCTTCTAATTTCAATCCATTCAAACTAACCAAGTTCTCCAACTTTGTAAGTGGTCGTCTTAATATTAGTTTTGAACTATTTCAGAATTTTATGGGAAAGTTACAAGAAAAGTATTATTGGTAAAAATATTTCCCAAGAGTGGCTAATTATTTTAAGTTGGAAATAGTTTTACTCAATTCTTTTGTAGTAATTTCTCTGTTTTTAATTTTTATTTTAGGCTATTTACATATTACATCT
This sequence comes from Dalbergia oliveri, assembly GCA_030441495.1. Classification (NCBI taxonomy): domain Eukaryota; kingdom Viridiplantae; phylum Streptophyta; class Magnoliopsida; order Fabales; family Fabaceae; genus Dalbergia; species Dalbergia oliveri. The sequence continues at coordinate 13,015,686 of JAMLFY010000003.1, read as the reverse complement.
CTCGAAATGTTCTTTATTTCTTGTCAATCTGCTATCTGTTTTAAAATGCAAGTGTAACATGCAACTTCCTTATTGAACAATATAGTTTCTCATATGGATTTGACCTATACATAACTATAAAATTTTCAGCTCAATGTGGACTGGTTTCTGCCTGCTGAGGCTTATCTCAAGCGAACTCTTATCCAGAGGTTAATCTTTGAACTCGTGGAAAACCATGGTTCACATGAAATCTCTTCCTCTGATTGTAGTGATGATGACAACATATGCATAGGAAATAATGATAACAGAACTGGCATTCAGCAAACTGAACTTAATAGGGAGTCAACAAATTCCCATACTGGTCAGGGAATTGAAATCACTTTATTGTCTGCATCAACATCTTTGGATCCTCAATCTTTTAACAACTCAGGCTTGGTTCTTAAGGAGCTTTTTGAGCCAGGAGCTTCAGCTGGAACATTAGTGGGACAATGCCAATCTTTTGACCAGCGATCAGCTGATTATCGTTTCAATGGTTCTGTGTTTTCAATGGAGGTGTGTACTCTAGTTTTGTCTGTCTGCATGTGCATGTGTTTCGACAAAATTGTTTATACTTCTCCCCTGGTCGTGTAGGTCTCTCTGCTTACATGTTTTATGGGCATATCTGGTTCCCTCCTAGACAAACTGACATTTTGTTTCTTAATATAATAAGTTCTGCATTCCGGCTTTAGTTTAGGTCCGGTCACTTTTTTCTTTTACATTTACATTGATACTGTAATACTGATCCGCCCCTTTTTATTGTCTTGGCATTAATAGGAAGATGCAGATCTTGGCGAACAACTTATGTATTTGACTTCAGATCCTAACTTCCAGCAAGTAGCAGGAGTTACTCCTCAATCATGTTCTTTGCCATACTTATCTAGGAATTGTGGAGATGATGCTTGTCATAGACCAGAAATCTCTCTACACGCTGAGCAAAACATGGCTGAGTCATCTTTAGATGCATCAAGTGGTGGCTCAGATGATTCAGAAGAAGACATAGGGGTTGTTGAAAATTGCCCCGTTGGAAATGAAGCTGGATCATGTGATGAAGCTGAACTGGGTGAAATAAACTGTTCACCCATCGAAAACCCAGAACAGTTAACAGATATGTCCGTTTCTGATGGTAACAACTTGCCAATTACCTCTGTCCCGAGAATTTCTCAAGACTTGAATACGGAGTGTGACGGTAACCTGAGTGATCTCAAGGTCACTTGTGACGAAGGTCAGGTGACTGATGACAGGGTCACTTGTGATGGTGGTCAGGTGACTGAGGACAAGGTCACTTGTGATGGTCACGTGACTGAGGACAAGGTCACTTGCGATGATGGTCACGTGACTGAGGACAAGGTCACTTGTGATGATGGTCAGGTGACTGACGACAAGGTCACTTGCGATGATGGTCAGATGATTGACAAGGTCACTTGCGATGATGGTCAGGTGACTGAGGACAAGATCACTTGTGTGACTGAGGACAAGATCACTTGTGACGATGGTCAGGTGACTGACGACAAGGTCACTTGCGATGATGGTCAGGTGACTGAGGACAAGATCACTTGTGTGACTGAGGATAAGATCACTTGTGGTGATGGTCAGGTGATTGACGACAAGGTCACTTGCGATGATGGTCGGATGATTGACAAGGTCACTTGCGATGGTGGTCAGATGATTGATGGCATGGCACCTGATGTTTGTGAGGAAGAACAAGCTGCAAAGAGGAGGCGGCTTATGCCACTGCAATCCGGGAGTGAGGAAACTCTGAAAAATTCCAATTTGTAGATATGGATGGGTATTGCTGCTTCGTTTGCCTTTGTTTTTGAATTTAGTTCTAGGTCGTGGTTTGCCAATATGTGAATAGTCACTATGCTTGGCAGCGGTTAATTTTATGACTTTCTATTCGTCATCGTTATTTCTGGAATTTAGGTGTAGAAATATTTGCGGCTTTAGACGCAATTCAATTTTACAAAGAAAGTTAACCTTCGCTCGACGTAAACCGTACAAGCTATTCCTCCCTCTCCCTCTTCGCTCGGCTACCAGTAATTGCTTCTTACTCAACATTCATGTCACGTGTTCTTGTGATGCGACGATGAACGTGGGTAGGGCGTAATTCTTAGCCATCTTTGAGAGGCCAATTCTTGGGGTTTTGTTAAATAACAATCTATAGTTCTATACAGGGCTTTACATGATAATACAAGCTAATCATTAACGTCAAAAAGAGGACAATCTTCATCGGATTTTGATAAACCTTTGAGGGTAAACTACGACCTACTGCTAATATAAGAACTTTTATTGATATCATGATCATGTCACCCGAAGATTTCATTTCTTTTAACTTTTTACTTCATGAAATAAAGTTTTCAAATTTATTTATCCTTTTTTAGCCTCAAATTTTAACTTGTACGTTATTTAATATCTAAAATTTAATAATGCTAATTGTAGTTGACATTTGCGATTAAGCTTATAGTCTAGTAGTTGTGGTTGTGGTTCTCATATATCTTTAAGTGAATAGTTTAATGTTCAACTTCTCTTTTCTCTATCCTCTCTATGAAGAATTCCTGGTTTTAATATATTTGTTTAAAAACATGTAGTTAACATTTACTAAAATTAGAATAAATAACTATACTAAAAACAAATATTCGTAGAATAAATATTCAATTTTTAAATATTAATATTATTATTTAATTATATTTTATTATATCAATGAATATAATTGATTTTCATATTTATTACTTAAATGATCAAAAGAAAAAAAAATTGATTGAAAAATAGTACAATTTTTTTTTATATATTTTTAATGTAACAAAATTGGTCAATTAAAATAAGTAGATAAAGCCATGGAAACCAGGGAAGGTTAGCACCGAGCACCGAGCACCGGGCAGACAGCCACCACTCTCGTTACTTTTTTCAATATCCGCCATTCCATTTCTACTCCGCAGAACAAGGGAGAAATATTGGAGAAGGGGAAATTCTGCAATGCGCTGTGATAAGTGTGGAGAATGACACACCTACATTTGATCACATTCCTAAGTGTTGTTAGACACACAAAAAATGTTGCAAAATACGTGGTCTCAATAAGCTGTGAAGCACCATACATGCCCCCTCACTCTCCTCATTCTGTGCAACACACCTCTCCGCGGCCTTGCTCCTCCATCGACAACCTCCCACACCATCACCAAAACCTACCCAATCGACGACCGGCACGGCGAGGACGGGACAACATCAACGGCAATTCCGCCCTCACATCGATGACTTGACTTTTCTGCTGCAAAGGTCAGTGATGTTGGCGGATCCGAGGTTGCCTTGGGCGTTGCCAGTGTTTTGGAAGAGGGTGGTGGTGCCCGTGGAGCCGTGGGAAATTTGATGGAGTTTATTGGGTCAAAGTAACCGAAGAGTATGAGGTTGAGGACTTTCTCGATAATTGAGAGGGGTAGTTTTGAATGATCGAGGATAATGCAGAGTTGGGGAGGACGAGGACAGTGATGGTGGTGCTGGAGTTGATCTTGTGAATGAGCTTGGTTGAGAACAGGATGTCTGTGATGTTGTGGGCGGAGATGGTGGCGGAAGGGCCAGCGAGGAGATAGATTTCCGATTTGTTGGGGGTGGAAGAAGGAAAAGAGAGAGGTGCATCAGTGGGGTTAACAAAGTACTCTCTACTTTGTAAGGAGTACTGTAGTTTTCGGAAGAACACTGCTTTTTGGTTACATCAGAAGAACATTTTTGAAGTAATATAAGATAAATTAAAAAAAATGATGATAAAAGGAATAGTTTTTTTTAACAATATTTTTGTAAGAGAAATGAAAAAAATGAGCACTAGATTTTGATAAAGTACTCAAATTTTGGAGCATTGTTTTTCAATACCTAAAAGTGAATATCTAATTAAAACACTAACTTCATTATTGTTATATGTGATGGATTGATGGAAAATGTAGAGATTACCATCACATTTAATGAGGATGAAATATGTATCCAATTGGACATCTACTTTTAAGTGTTGAAATAATATTTGTACAAATTTTGTATGTAGTTATCGTTTTGCTTTTCTCTTCTTAATATTATGACGAGTGATTATCTTTTAGTTTTGCTAATTTTTGCCCACCCTAAGGGCACTAATTAAGTTTTCTAATAATGGAAACTGTTGATACTCTCAATGTATTGAATGAGTTGATAACTTAAAAATTTTATTTTTTTCAATAAAAAATTTCTACTCTCAAAACCTTAGGCTCATTTGATTTCAGTTTTTAATTTTTATTTTTAGTTTTCATTTTAAAATTTTGTGAAGAAAATATTAAAAACTGAAATGAAAGCTGAAACTGAAATTTCTAATTTTCAGAATTTTTAATATTTTCTTCATAAAATCTAAAAACTAAAAATGAAACTAAAACTCAAACAAATACGCTCCTAACTTTTTCATACTTTCCCTTCTCATTATTTTATACTTTTTAGTTTATTTAAAAAACCCATTTCATCCTGGGATAGCGGTGCTTCTTCTCTTATTAAACATTTTCCCCCAAAGTATTAGTTTTTATAATTTATTTAACCTCAGTAAACATGCTTCGAGTCAAATTGCATGCCCCATTATAAGAGTAAGTTCTCACACTACTACTCGTTTTCACAAAACTTAAGATAAAATCCCTAATGAACTATTTGAATCAATCAAAAATATGCTAAAAAATTGCAAAAGATTTATTTTTTATACTATGAGGGTGTAGAAGCAATTTTTATTTAATTTTTATGTCAAAAGAAATTTATATTATTATTAAATTATGTATTGTCACATGAAAAAATATTATTGGCTTTCATAATATTATTTAAAAAGTTATTCAAATAAAAGGATTTCATTAGATAATGAGGTAAACTTTTACACAATTAATATATTAAAATTAAACTCATAAATATTAACATATAGTAAATTATTAAATAAAATTTTAACAATAATTATAGAGATTACTTTGGATCCTCTGTCATTATAAAAGAAATTTGCATTATAATTCAATTACATCATTTTATTTGTAAAACTTGTAAAATAGTGGGTGATTGAATTAAATATTATTGACAAAACCCCCATTTTAACCTTTCTAAAATTTCAAGTTGGATAAATTAGTTTCTATAAAAAATAAACTCTCAAATTGATCCATATAAAATTGAAAAGTTGGACAAATTGATCCCTATTAAAAAATCTCCCAAATTAATTTCTGTAAAAATGAATTGTCAAACAAATTAATCCTCAAGCCTAATTTAACAAAGGGATTAACTTATCTGATTATTCAATTTTAGGAACTAATTTGTATAATGATTCAATTTTCGAGAACCAAGTTGGGAGTTTATTCTTTAGAGACAATTTGTCATACTTAAAATTTTAGAGTGATTAAAATGAGAGTTTTGTTAATATTTTTAATAAAAATGATTAGATACCTATGTAAAACTATTTTATATTGACAATATATCAAAATTATACTCATAAATATATTTGTAGAAGTAGAATATTTAATAAATTAATTTTAATATACTATCAGTATAAAAAAAATTTTACACTATGATTCAATTATATGTTTTTGTTTATAAAAAGTTTATTGATGAGAATAGACCCTCTCATTAATTTTTTATATAATTTTATCACGTGTAATTTTTCATTATTAATCTTTTTATATCACATGTCATATTTAAGTTCTATTTTCAAGATCAATGATGAAAGATCATTGAAAAATCAATATGAGATTATTTATTTTTTAAATTAATAAGATAATATATAACTATATCTTTTATAAAAGTAAATGTGTATTAAATTTAGAGATTAATTTTCATAGATTGATATATCTATTCATGTGTTTTTATTTGTAACTTTTTCAAAATAATAAATAATTAAATCAAATACTTTAAATGATATAATCACGCGTGATTAAATATTCGTGTAAAGCTTATTTTAATACCCACAATTGACAGAGTACGCAAATTAAATCCTAAAATTAAATTCAAAACTTAATGTAATTGAGAGTGTTAGACTTTTACTGCCACTTCCATGATCATCACCCATTCTCTTGTCATGGATCGAGAGATTGGAGTAGAACCAATAAAAAAAAAAAAAAAGAAAGGTTGGAAATAATTGAAAAAGTGCAAAGGACAAGAGATCTCCGATAACAGACCTTGGTTCAGGATCATGTCCCTTCCATCCACGTGCTTTTTTTAATTATTGCTACTACTTTCACTCCTCCCCTACTCTACTCAACCACTATCTATGCTTCGGTAATCGTATCCTCCTCCTCTCGTTTCTCGCTCGATCTTTCCCTCCCGAGCTCCGATATTTTTACGCACAAAGTCGACGCATTCATCAGCTCACTGAAAGAGAAGGTGAGGGAAAATATAAAATAAAATAAAATAAAAAGAAAAAAACAAGAGAGAGAAAGGCAGAATTATGAAGGGGTCTGTGTATGTGTCCATTACTGTGAGTACAAAGAGTATTTCCGTTCCCTCTTTTTTCCCCCCACCCATCCTTCATTCCTCTCTTTCTTTCTTCCATTCTACTCAATGTTACAAAACTCTCAAATAAGAGGGGAGTTATTTCCGGCACTAAAAACTCAATTTTGAAAAATCAACAATCAGGAAAAGAATACTAAAATTACTCTTAAAAAAAGAAAAAAAATAAAGGTCAATTTTTATGTCGTGTTTCTTTTGTTGTGAGAAACGCTAAGCTAAGCTAAGCTAAGGCTACAGCTACGCTAGGATACAAAATGCAACGGCAGAAGCATTCACCATGTTCAGGAATAATTGTGGTGGTACTTTTTTGTTAGTCAGAAACAACACCACCTCCTCCTCTTCTCTCTCTTAATGATCATTCAGATCAGAAGGTAGACGACATAGCAGCGAGATAACAACATCAACATCCCTACCGTACAGCTGGCTGTATTTGTCACCTTGAAATCCAAGCCAACCACCTCGAAACCACTCCCTCTTCTCGTCCTCGTCCTCGTTCTCGTACGTGTCTTGTCCTCCTCCCAACACTTCCTCCTCCTCCTCCTCCTGTTCCTGTTGCTCAAGAACCTGCTCAATCCCGTGATCTCCGACACACTCCTCGTATTTATTACCCAGCTGTCCTCCACCACTCTTCCACCACCAACATCATTATTCACCCCCGCGCGTGCTGTTCCACTGCACCATCGGCACCCGCACATTGCCATCATCATTATTGCTGTTATTATTCCTCCGCTGCTGCTTCTTCCTATTCCATTTCCCACCGCTGATTATCATCTCCGACGTCAGATACAACAGATCCGACGGCTGAACATCGCTCCACCGTTGGTCCCTGTGGAGCCCACCGTAACCACATTGCTTCTTCGGCGAAGGGGAGACAATAATCCTGTGCTCCACCCTCCGTTCCGCGCTCGCGCTCGCCCTCGCCCTCCCTCCTCTCTCCGCCTCTTGCGTCACCAACAGCATCCCGTCTTTTCTGGGACGCACTAACCACCCCGTCACGCTCATCACGCCTTCCTTCTTTCCCGATCTCGACGAAGCACAAGTGGCACTGTCCAGAGACCTCCTAAACGACGCGCCGTTTCGTCCTTCCGTTTCGTCCTCTAAAATTATCTCCAAGAACCCTCCTTCTTTCTCCCCGACCGAAGAGTGCCTGCCGGAGACTCTACGGGTCTCCAAAATGAACGAGTTCCTCTCCGAACAACACTCGTGCTCGTTGTTGTTGTTGTTGTTGTTGTTGTTCTGTTGTTGGTGTAACGGTACGACCAGCTTGGTGTCTTCCACGAGAAGAATGTCCTCCGGATCGACGCGGTGGCGGCAGAGTGGGCACGTGGAGTGCGCGTCGAGCCACGTGTCAACGCACTCGACGTGGAACGCGTGCTTGCACTTCGGGAGCAGCCGCAGGACCTCGGAGGACTCGAACTTGTTGAGGCAGACTGCGCAGTCAAGGCCGTCCTTGTGTCCCCTAAGGGATCCAAATCTGAAGATCGGTAATGATTCGACGATGGAACGGTCGATGCCGGAGTTTTTTCTTCCCGCGACGGGTGCGGCGGCGGCTCGTGAGGTTTGGTAGCCGGTTCCGGCGGTGGAGTCGGTGGTGCTGCTGCTGTTGCAGTGCTTGATGTAGAGGAGGAGGAGGAAGGTGAGGGAGAACATGGTGGTTAGAACGCCGACCACGACGGCCATGCCTGGCTTGAAGGCGGAGGAGGTTTTTCTGTGCCGTCAGAAGGAGGAAGCGGCGGTGGTGGAGTTTCTCTGGTGTCGTTGGCGTCTGCGTATGCAACAGTGTTGTTGGAAGGGGGAAGTAGGAGGAGGAGGGTGATGATGAGAAAGGAGAAGAATGTGATGGTCAGGTTGTTGAATGAAGAAGCTATGGAAACACTAGCCATGTGGGACTGGGAGTGAGAGTAGTGAGGGTGAGAGTGGTGGTGTTGTTTTTGTGGTGGCATTAACGGCAACAGTGTTAGGTTGAGTGAGGAGGAGGATGAAGCAGCCGGGTGCTGCTGAGCATTAAGTTTTAATCATGTGGAGGGAGAGGGAGGACAGTGAGTGAATGTGCGTGTGAGTGTGCTTTTTGGTTTTGATGACTATTTTCGGAGAGATTCTATGGTGGGGATTTATGGGGTAAAAGATACAAAAAGACAAGACAACATACTTAGTATTTAACTACTCTACCCTTTTCATTAATTAATATACATCACCTAAAATATCTCTTCTTTTTTTTTTTTATGAGAATCACCTACAATATCTATATCGTATCGTATATAAATTAACACAAGTGCCATGTTTTGCATCTTTTTCTTTATTTAACAAAAAGTATGCTTTAAACACATAAAAACAAACATATAAAGTAATATAAACCTCAAAATCATTGTGTTCAAGGGATATGAACTCCTTCATGATCACTTGAACAAACGCCTTGTTTTTTCTCTCATGTTGTTAGTTTAGTAATAAGACATCAATCAGGAAGAAAAACAATAGTATATATACAAGAAGAAGACAGCGACCGACATCAGACAATAACCCAACAACATCACCAGAGATAAAAAGGTGGACAAAAAGGGTGGTGGTTCTTTTAACTTGTTTTGTGGGTTGGATGGATCTAACGGCCTCTGGCCATCAGAATCATCATTCAGCATAGGAAAGGAACCTATCATTTCATGTGTTTTACATAGACCATACGAATAGCTAGCATGGACCACAAGGAGAGTGTTGTTGATGCATAGGTCTCTTTTCCTTTCCTCCCCCCCTTCCCCCTCTCTGAATCTATAGAGCCTATAGTCTTTTTGTATGTCAAGCTCCCTGCCTCTTTTGCTGAGGTCACAAGTTAATACATAGATTTCGTTTTCATTGTTGGCTTCCATTTTCAAGGATCTCTTTGTGTTTATCCTTATTTTGGCTTGCATTGGTCATTTGCTGTATTTGCATGTGGAGTCTCATCAAGCCTATCAATATTTGTGAAAACATTTCTGATGATGGACAGCACAGGACCACTAGCTTCTTACTATAAGCTACCTCTCAACCATGTGCTTCTGGTAATTTATTCCTTCTTCCATAACTTCTTTTACTTAACCCCCCTATTTTGCATTGATTGTAGATCCGTGTGATGACACAAATTAAGCCAACAAGGGTAGAATTTGAACGTTATCGAATTATTGTCCTTTTACCAGCTAATAGACTTTGCGGTGTACGTTACATGAGACTAATAGAACTCATTAAGTATTTGTAATACATTATTTAATATTTAATATGCAGAAAATTTGGATGAGATGACACGACAAACAACATTCGCTTAGTTCTTGAGTTATATACAATAACTACGACTCTGCAAGTATAATATGCCATCTGTTAAGATGGGGATCTGGACCACAGTCTAGACAACCCCAGCCAAGCCAAATTGAATGTTCAGTGAGAGATTGTAATATTATGTATATAGTTATGAATTTTATTTATTTTTTATTTCTTGTTTTGCTGGAAGAATGAATGACTACTGCAACTTGGAAAAAAAACTTCTGGTCGATTGAGACACTATTTATTTCTTGTACTCCCAAAAAGTTCTACCTCAATTCCTTGAATTGTTACGGTGAGTGAATTTGGTATGAAAGGTAAAAGTAAGGGGGGAAATTATGGATTAAATTTATAAATTAAATTAGATTTTTCTCATAGAATTTTACTCGCATGTCGAACTCACCCTAAATGCACAATTTGTGTCACACAATCGTGACATACATTTCTAGCTGGTAACTCTTTTACCTTCAATTTTATGTCTTCACGTTTTGTGGTTAGCACCAAGTTAAAGTTCTAATCTACAAGTTTGCCCTGTGGATCACCATTTCTTTGAACAATCACTTCTTCTATCTTGTGGCTATTGCTGATTTGATGTTCCAAGCAAAGCTTTGTTCCATAACACAGCCATGAATTTACAAATTATTGTTGGAATCCATGACAAACTTACAGCTTAATCAAGTTTTGCTGCACACTTTAAAAAAAATGTCCTACATAGCATTATTAGAGAATAAAATCATTCATGTGTTTGTATCTATCGACTACAATTTTTGAGAATTGGAATAGAAGATTCATGACATGATATTTACTTGAAGATATTAGAGTATAAAATCATTTATGTTCTTGTAACCCATTAGTTTAAACTTTTGTATGAGATGGTTTATGATAAACATTTTCCTGTCTTTTTGTCTTAATTATAATCTATCTAAATGCCTTTGTCTGATTGGGTAATTTTAATCATTCATGAAACTATACATCCAAATTCTAAAGCATACTTCTTCAATTGTGATCACAAGGAGTCAGCCTAATCTATGCTGGGTGCTAGTTGAAAGTTAAAACAACAAGAGGCATCTCTGCAAGGTTCTTGGACATTATTAGTATTTCACAGTGTTTTTCCTTTTTCTTCTGCTGATATATTGAATGAATGCTACCTTTTTGGTTGACATAACATTCTGGTGATGACTAGATATAACAGGCTTGGAATTCTAACAAGTTGCACTCGGATTTGATCCAATGATGCATGTGGAAAATTATGTGAAGCAACTTGATCTGCCATGCATTTATCCCCTTTCATGCTTTTGCTGTGTAATTAATTTTCACCTCTCGAGTAGTCATCGTCGTGCCAATTATCTTTGTTTTCAACGTCTTCTACAATCTGACATAGATTTAAATATTCATCTTGGCAGTGTCCTTCGAAGTACAGAAATTACAAAATTTTTGGCAGGCGCCCGTATTGTATAGAAATAGAAGTCTCTTAATTAAGAACACTGACATATGAACTTACTCTTCTTCTTCATTATTATTATTATTATTATTATTATTTCACTTTGCTAGTTGCAGTGCGTTCTTTTACCACCTTGTTTCTTATTTCATTCTTGATTTTTCACCTGGCCACCTTGCTCAATTGTGCTGTTTTTGACGGTTTCGTCCCAGATTTATCTTTGGTGTAAGAAGAAAGGATAGTAACTCTTTTATCAACTAGGAGGGGATTGAAAGGTTCGTATAAAAATTTGAGCCATTTCACATTAATGTAAATTTATTTCTCCACGTGAACAACAAATTTTACACCCCAAGGGGTGCGTAGATGCAATAGCAAATTAAATTATATTCTACGATCCTTGAATAATTGTCCAGTTATACATACTCATTAGAATTAAGAAAATAATTGATGTAATATTAATTTTAGTAAAAATTAGAAATAATTTACTAAATTATCATTTTTTTCAATACTCTTAACTTATTCTTTCTCATTCATTAACGAGTCAATAGTATTTAATAGGGATATTATTAGTAAAAAATAATTAATATTATCTAAATTTTTGTAATAAACATTTATTTTTAGACAAAGTAAATTTTTTAAATGGACAATTATTCAATAATGGAGGAAATAATATTACCTCCGTTTCAAAATAAATACTTTTTTATTTTTTAAGTTTATTTATAATATATTATTTTATGAATTAGCCTAAAAGGTAAAAAAGATATTTATTTTAAAATAGAGAGAGTATTGATCATAGTTCAAAGACAGCAAATTTTAGGCATTTCATATCTAACCGCAAGGCTTTCTTTGTATAGAAAGCGGAAGCGATGAAGAGAGTTTTGACTCATTACTTGATAACCTTATTATAAATAATAGAGTAAGATAATTGGGAGTTTCTCCCATGAACTCAACTTTTTCAAAGGCATCGGTACTACCTTGTACAAATTAGTGGCCAACATTAAGTTACGTGTACAAATTTGTAAAAAATAAATTACGAAGTGAGCATGAAATTACTTTGTCAATTTTGTTTATTTATTAATTTTGATTAGATTTGTCGATTTTATCTTGTTCTTTACAGGGCTTGTCCTTATTATTTTTCTCGTATTTTTATCTTTACTTTATCTTTGGTCAAATTTTTCTCCTTTTTTTCTCTCCTATTTTTAAATTACAAAGCAGGCATTGTTTTTGTCACAATAAAATTAAGCCCAATAGAGATAAGCCTGTGCTAACAGGTAGCGACCCAAAATGGGCCGACTGTCATCACTGCCATCCGACGCCTCCTGTGCCACACTGCTTTTGTTTTAAAACATTGTATTGAGGCTCACTACCAAGAGATTCAAAAAATTGCTTTACATTACGACCCAAAAAAAGGCCTTTGCCTCTTTTTATTTTATTTCTTTACGACTGGACCAACAAAGTTATAGTTGGGTCTCTCATTGTTCAGAGAGACAATGTTCTGACCCCAAAAAAAAAAAACAATGCTCACTTCGATATATTTTATATTTAGGATATATTTGGTTGAGAAGTAAAAGTGAGAGTAAAATTCTCTTAATGAATTTCATGTGTAAAATTACTCATGATACTCATAAGGAAAATTTTTACCTAATTTTTTCTCTTACCAAACACATCCTTAAAGGATAATTTGTCATTTCCACGGGTAGTAGACATTTCTTAAGCCAAAAAATAAATCTCTATAACATGATTGTAGTATTTACGGGTCTAAGCGTGTTTCAAACTTAAAATGTGTCTTGTCATTGTGTACTTTGTGAAAAGAACAAGTCGCACATTATTTAGGGGTACTGATATTTTGACACTCAAAAAATGGGTGTCTATTTACACCCATTTTATAACCATTGAATGTAATGGTCTCAACTTATTCTTAACATTCATTACATTTAATAATTATAAAGTGGGTGTTTGAATAGACATTCACTTTTTGTGTCAAAATATCATTACTCTTATTTGAATAAGTCTCTATAAGAGACTTTATATATGCACACAATTGTTTAGTAGATATTTTATGGTATCGAGGTAAGCATTGTGGACTAGGTTAACATAAAAGACACACACGCACGCCCCCTCTCATGCCATCCACGCGCGAGTGGGTCTCGAAACCATTTTATCCTTTTGAAAATTATTTTCTAGTTGAGGGAAAAAAAAAAGGACCAATTCTAAAGGTGTACCTAGGTACCTGGGAATTATACGTTGGAGGGCCTAGGTTTTATAAATACCCATCGACCTAACCAAACACACATACCAAGATACACATCTTCTCTTTGCTCTACTATTGTTTTACGCTGCCTCTGGTTCTTCTTCATGTCTACTTCCACTTGCGCATTGCCGGTCACCCCATAGCCGCCATGCGTTTTCCTTCCTCTAGAAATGAGGTTCTGCCGCTCGTTTGTACCAGGAACGTGGTCACTGGTTCCTGTCATTCTCTCTCTCGAAAATCATATTTACGAACACACTCTTACATTTGAACTGATCATGTTTTTTGTCCGAAGGATGCTCCTCATTGAATCGTTCTTGACTTGCAAAAGCTTGGTGTGTGCTCTTTTAGAGGCTTTTGAATATTGGGCTTTGGCCCGAGCTAATGTCCTAAGTTATTCAGCACAGTCCAATATCAAATTATAGTTTAACTTTCGACAAAAAAAAAGTATATAGGTTAACGTAAAAATAGACAAATTAATTATAATTAAACGATAAAATTATATGGATTTAAATTTGATATACTATCAAAATAATTCATTTTTAATATTAAATAATTGTATATAATTTTTAGAAGACTTTTATGGCTATATTGTATGATTTAAATATTTTTGTAATGTATCAATATACAATTGTATAACTAAATAAAATATTTTTTTCTCTTGAAATAAAATAATTTTATGCTAATATATTAGACAAACATAATGGCTCAAGAGCTTGGCCCATATGCTCAAAAGTCTAGTCGATCTCGCCTCGAAGCCCAAAACTCGACTTATGCTGATTGAATATTTGAATTGATTATAGAAAACATCTAAAACAGTAAAACTAGGCGATATATTGAAAATTCGTTCAAGGCATTGAATTCGAAAATATAAATCATGAAATTGGTTTAAGCCACTATTGAATCAGTCTTATTAAAATTCAATGCTACCCAATTTGACTTGGCTTGTTAAAATTGGTTAGTTCTTGCAAAGGACTGTTTTTTTTTTTTTTGCTAGATGATGTCTTTTTTAAAAATCATAAAAAAAATTCTAATTTCACTTATAGAAAAATTCAGTAACTTTGTTTATATTGTCATCACTTATGAGTTTATGATGTAAAATCTTGTAAATTTACTTGTGTAATTATATTTTGAACTTGTCAATTATGATTTGTGATTATGAAATGTGAACAATATTAGGAATTTATATTATTTATTTATGTTTTTGTAGTTGAATCTCTTAAAGAGTGTTAAATTGTTAATAGTTGTTATTTTATTCAAATTTTATATATTTTTATATATTTTTGTGTATAAATCTTTTCGACAAGTAACCTGGACCTCGATTAATATCGGTTCAGTTCTAAAACTATGGACAAAACACATGTCGGTGAATTTTATAGTTCAAGAAGATTAGTCATTGTCTTCTATAGTAGATATATTGAGTTATGAAAAAATAAATAAATATATGTAGACATCACAAAATCCCACGATATCAGGAACAAAAACAAATCCCATGATATCATGATCGAATATGAGTATTTCAAAACTTTAGGCTATGATTAGAAAATTAAAAATGAAGAGAGTGACAAGGAAGGGAAGGATGAATCTAAAATATGTGTGTTTGAGAGTGCTAAATGGAAAGGGAGAGACATGACACCAGGGCCACTCCAAGTCTTCTTCTATAGTGTTTTTCTTGACTCTCCAAATTGGAGGAGGTCAATGATGGCACTTGAATTTTATGCAATGGTTTTATAATTTTGACATTTTGTAATTGCTCATAAATGAAAAAGGGACAAAATTGGACAAGAAATTTATACACCATTTCATTCCACTCACTTATATTATAGACTTCAAACAGTAGGATGACCCTCACTATACACTATATTCATCACCTTTCTTCTCTACTCCATTAATGACCCCTCCATTTTCTCCTTTATAAAACTCTCAATCATAGCCTTAGCCAATCAAGATGAAGGACCTTAGAAATAACATTTTATCATGTACTCTCTCTCTTATAAAATATTTATCAAAATTAGACAAATATAAGTATTAAAAAAGGTGATAAAAAAAATATGATAATATAGTATTCCTATATAAAATTATAGTGTATGGACTAATATACCCAAATGATCATTAATCGTAGAGCATATCAAATAGTTAAAAATAAAAGATTACGCTTATAGTCATTAATTATTCAAAAATTACTATTGAAATAAATAAATTTTATTTTATTAAAATATAAAATTAATAGATATTTAAAAGATAATTTTGCGTATCAAATCCTTTGCAAGTCCTTTGTCCAAAGTTTGAACGTGTGCGTAAAACGTCATCCATAATTCTGTTGGTAAGAGCAACATTTAATCTAGATAACATACGTATGAAAATAGGAAATTTTCCAGAAAAAATATTGTTACCAGATTTTATGGCAAAATATTATTGAAAAATTTTAATTTTTGTAATCCCCTATAATTTTCATCCAACTATTTAAAATTGGTCACATATGTGTCAATTGTTTCTGACAAATGTTTTGGTTGTCTAGCAACACTCATAAAAATATAACTAAATGAGAAAAATTAAACTTAGAAAAATTATAAAGAAATATAATGGGATTAGGGTGAAAAATAAATAGATAATTTTAATTAATAAAAAATAATTTTAACTTCAATGATGTATATATACGTAAATGAATAACTATTAACTAGTCAAAATATCTGTTGGAAGAAAAATATTACTAATTTCGTAATTTCGTAATCAGTACACCTTTTGGGCCTTCCCCCATCACCAGCTGGCGAAAAATTTAAATACAATTCGTTTTGTTTTGTCAGCACAGCACAATCTGAGATTCGGAACATTTGAGTTTCTCATTCTCTCCCAAGTCTTAAACTCTTGACACTGTTGGTGTTGGGGGGTTTTCCTTTGCAAGGTGAAGCCACTCCACTTCACCCTTTGTTCTCGCTTTCCGACATTCTACTTTCTCTTCCTTCTTCACAAAGTTTGTAAGTATCCACTGCACTTTGTCTTATCTTGTCCCTAACCCACACAAAACACACACACCCTTGTTTCTTTGGTGCCCACGTGCGCCATTTGCTTGATTCTTTTTCTGCATGTCAATGGGGAAACTAGAATCTTGAAGCGCTTCTGTTTCCTTTCCAGATTTAGCTTGGTAGATAAAAAATAAAATAAAAATAAAAATAAAAATAAAAATAATAATCTCTTAATTACTTGTAGTTCTTGAGGTCCTGATTTCTGGTTCCTGGGATGAAAAATTGAAGGGTAGTAAAAAATTAAGGTTGTAAAAGAACGGTGTAGAGCAGATTAATGTGGTGCTGATGCGTGCTATGATGTGTTAGTTTATGTTTTTAGATTCTTGATTTGCCAGGTGAAGACGGGGAGGATTTTGTTTTATTGTTGAGAGCAACATTGTTGTTGTGTAATTGTGTTTGCGGGTTTGCTCTATTAGTTTGTAGTGAAACCGAATTTGGGACCTTTCTGGGTTTTCTTGGCTGTTGAATCAACGCCAACGGAAACCATGACAAATAGGAGTGCTTCTAGGGGTGAGAGTGGGAAGGGTCGGGTAAGTCAAGTTGCAACTGATTCAGTGGCATTGGGAGATATGATATATATCAGGCTTCGTAATGGCACGTGGTGGCCGGCACAGGTATGTGAATTTTCGATCTTGACGATTTCTATGACCTTTTTGGAAGGGTAGATTCTTTGTTTTGATGTTAACTGGTTGATAATTAAATTGGCTTCTTTAAAGTAATTAGCTATGTTGTAGGTTGTTGATGACAAAAGTGTTGATGAGACATTGAAACCAAGCAAAAGATCATCAAAAGAAGTCCTTGTTAGGCTGTATGGAAGCTACACGTTGTAAGTAATTTTTCCAAATTATGTTCTCTTATGGTCTCTGCTATTTGCACACTAGTTTGTGATATTGAGATTTGTTTCCTTTTGTAGCAAATATGCCGATCCTACTAAATGCCGTTCTGAGTTTGAGATGGTAAGTTAGTAATTGGTAATCATTTGATATATATAATTTTTGTTGCTATCTAGATCTAATGGCTTTGGCATGATTTTGTATCTTTATGATGACAAATATCGGAGCTTTTCAGGTACTCAAGGATAACAATGGTTCTTACCAAAAGATACTTCACGAAGCTCTTGAACGGGTAACCATATCTTCTTTATTTGGGATGCTAATAATGAGGTTGTATGTGTGGTCTTCAGACATCTTCTTTCTGCCAGCTATTTTTCTTAAACTCTTTGGATTAACTGTGTCTGATATGATTCTTTATTCTAATGGTAAAGGCTCTTCCAAGCACAAAATCCAGGTCAAAGGTGTCATCATTGAAGACTAAAGGTTAGTCAGTGTTCGTATGATTATCATGGTTTTGATTTGCAAAATACAAATTGCATTGTTAATCCTTTTTTGGTCTTTCCAAATAAAAGTAGAAAGGGGATAGATAGAATATTGTTAGATATAAAAACATTCATGTGTCTCTACCCAATAGCTTAAACCTTGGGGTGAGGTGGTTGTTGACATATTATTAGAGCCTCTATGACATAGTAGTCTAGAGTTTGATCGTTGCCACTCCCATTCTTCTAAATAAGATAGTTGAAAATCAGCAGAAAGTAAGATGGATCTATGCATAGTTCACACTTCAAGTCCAATGGGCATTTGTGTGAGGGGCATCTTAGATATAAAATCATTCATGTGCCTCTATCCAATAGCATAGACTTTTCAGAGAGATGGTTATTGACAAATATTAATGGAACCCGTTTTCTGATTGTTGTTATTTATTGATTTATAGATTTGGTTCATTGCCTTCTAATGTCTTGGTTCAAATTGTGTCAAAGTAAAGGAATAATGAAGTAGAGCATATGAAGCAAATCCACATGAAAGCAATCCTTTAGTTGAGATACAAAGTGGAAATGGGTTTACATATCTAAGCATACATAGCCTTTTCTTTTTAGTCTTTTAACCTTTAAGGTTATCATCTTATTTTCAAGTGACAACTAAACTACTGAATCTAGCAGATCAATCTAACTGCTTTATATCTTTGGCTGACGTAACATTTGTAGTTAATCTAATCCACTTAGGAAGCAAAGATTTGTTATATAGGTTTACTGTAGGTCATGCCAACAGGACACTCAAGGCTTATCTGTTTTTCTTTCAAATTGCTGTTCATCTACCTTTTGTTGCTTTCTTCCTCCTTTTGCTCCTTAGTTTGGTGTTGTATTCTGTTATGTGTGAACCTTGCTTCTGCAGATCATGTATAGGAAAACTGGCACTAACTTATGAGTTGACATTGCACTCTTTATCCGATGCACTCTACTTGTAACATATAGATGATGTAGCAGTCGTACTAAGTTTTACCCTTGAACGTTCATTTTAGAATTAGTTTCAATGAATTTTTTGAAAAAATGCATTCTTATTGATGACATTAAATAAACAGGTTGTGGCATACTTAATTTTAATTTTCAAATATAGGTGGACTTCATAAAATCTATTACCCTCACTTCGGCACATGTGCTGGGGCAAAAGCAAATTTTCACAATGTTTATGGCTTAAGCAACACCACAGTTGTTAAGCCGCTTCTGATTATTATGGAAAGTCGTTATATAATCATGTAAAGTCTCTCTTACTTTAAGCTGTAGGAGAATTTGAAGCATCAAAACGTTCCCTTTTTCTAAGATTAGAAAAGTTGTGTTTGTTCCTTTTCCAAGTAAGGAAAAGCTACGGTTATGAAGATTAGGGTGACAGGTTTTGGACGTGCATATGTTAATTTTCCCCTGTCCAGGGAGAGCCTCTGATCAAAATGGAGCTGTTAGAATGTTAACATGTATAGTAGAATATTAACATTTAAGGAGTGTTTGGTTGGAGGGTAAAAGTTTTATGAATAAGTTTTATATGTAAATTTATACATGAAACTCATCCATGAAATTTTTACTCTCCAACCAAACATATCTATTAGAATATGTATGCAATAGTATTTATGTTGATTTGGTTAGAATAACCAGTTACTTACTAGTGATTGCTAGACTAGCGATTAGTTTCTGTTTGCTTAGATTACTCTCTGATTGTACATGAATCCATAAATAACAGATCATAACACAATTTTCTCTCAACCACTCTATTTCAACAGAATCTACAAGCAAGCGAAAAAAGACATTGAATGATGATGATCCAGGTTGCCAAGGATCCGTAAGTATATGGAATCGAACCATTTTATTTCATGTGTTGGTTGGTTCCATTTTTGTCTGCTATGTTAAGTTGTTAACTTTCTAACTATACCAGGGAACCACCTCATTATGTAAGTCCCAAGAGCTGAGCGAACGGAGGATAAGAGTGATGGAAAGCCTTGGCCTCATTGCTCCAAGCGGGTCACCTTTCGTCAAGGATAGGCGTAATTATATGCAGAGCTCGTGATTTTGGGGATGAGAGAATCGGAGGTGTGGAAATGAGGATTTGTATCTACATTCTCTTGTAATATCACATGTTCATTCCATCCAATGGCTTGTTCAGAAATGTTTATTCTGTAATTTTGAGCGTCTTATTGGATCGGGCATGTGTAATGCTTATTTGTTCAGTGGGGTGGTCTAATGTAGACTTTTCCAAATACCTCAAGGGTAAATGCTAGTTTCTGATTTCTTGGGGTGAAAAAACATGTTGGTGTGGTAACATGGTATATGCATAATGCTGATGGTAAACGACATTATTTCCCTAGGCTAAGGGTAAATGGATCTTCTTAATTATGGTATGTATTTTACAAAGTAATTTACAGGTGCGAAAGTTTATCCTCTCTGCGTATGATACAATCAAGGCTTGGACTTAATGGCCTAGTAATCCCCGGGGTGAACGGTGGTTTATTCTTCCTACTTAGCATAAAACGGACATAACCTACGCGGGTAACCCCATATGTTAATTACATTTTAATAGGATTCTACTCCTTTTCAGGATAACATTTGCTTCTTTTTTTCTTCGAAAAAACATTCCTAAATTTAGCCTTCCTTTTTGCTCCATGTAGCCTGCATGCATTTACAATTTTATTGGATCACTGTTTTTCTTTCCTCTGCTATTTGCTTCTCGGATAACGGTTGGTGCGCATCACCTCTCATTCTGCTCAAGCTTCCTACGATCGGTTCAGAGGATATTTCTGAATTCTTATGTGCTGTGGAATAGTTCCATCATTGATGTTCCTGGAGCTGTCAAGGAGGAGAAGTTCTTAGTTGTTCTTGAAGTTATTCATTGCTCTCGATTAATTGGCTGCATGACATAGAGCTTGGCGCCGGTTAAGAGTGGATGGTTGAGAAATTAGTTTCAAACAAGGTGCATCCGCAGTGGCAAATTGCAAGTATCAAAAGGATTTTCCTTCCGGAATTCAAACTCTTGCATTTCATTGGTAGACTACATAATCTTAATCCAAACTTTTATATCTGTTAAATTTAACTAATTTACCCATTAAAGGCGTGTTTGGTTTACAGTTGGCAAACTATTATTTGGTAAAATGAAAAAATGATTTATTTATTTATTTTTATCTAGTTCTACTTGAATTACAGTTTCAAGTAAAGAATATGTTGAAATGTAATTTTGCCGAACACATTAAAATAGGTTAAAACTCAATTTTCATCATTCAAATTATGGTTTGGATTCTCTCAATGCTAAAACAAACGAACTCTAATTGATGCTATATATCTTAATAATCATACTCATTAAATCTTAGATATATAAAAAAACCAACAGCATCTTTTACATTCCATACTCTCCTTAGGTTTTCCTTGGCTTTCTCTCAGCCTTGTTTTGTTATTTTACTGCTTATTCTCACATGAAAGCTGGGAGCCGTGAGATCATTATCAACTATATCTGCAGGGACAGGTCTATTTCTGGAGACATTCTCATTGCGTTGTGGTGATGTCAAGATCAGAGGTATGAATCCAACTAACCGAGAGCAAATGAGGAAGCAAATGGAGCTAATTATTTAGTATTGATTAGTGTTTACTTCATTATTAGCTCAAATTCAACTTGGTTGTTCAGCTCTATCTGCCACCTGCAGTACTGTGGGTGTGGTGATACCTATCACCTCTGAATTCTGAATCTTCATCTGCTCTTCATGGGATGTTGATCTTTCATTCTTTCCTTCTACCTCTGTGGGGCCAACCTGACATATTCACATGCATATTCCTTTGTCTATTCACTTAAATCAGTCAAAGCTATGCATGTGCACTATAAAGAAAACATAATAAGCATATGATTGATACTAGGATTTGATTGGTGCAGTAGAATAATAGAATTTCGCGTAGAACAAAGTACTTGAGCTCCACATTGATTAAATAATAATAATAATAGCATGTCCGAATGTGATTCATGGAAAAACACGCATGCAATGTGCGTGCGACTAAAATGCTACAAAAATCAGTAATATATGGAGCAGCAAGCCCAGTACATTTATAGAAGCGGTTTTTCCTTTGCCAGAGGATTTACAGCTAGTAATGTAATGGTATTGTTAAGTGGTTTTTGGAGGTACATGGATTTTGTTTGGACGTGAGAATAGAACATTGGAACAAAAGGGGTGGCGTGTGTGAAGTGTGAAACGTGAATGTGAAAGTGATTAGTGTGGAAATGACTCTATTGTCATGTGGTCTCTATGCAACAGAGCAACTGATGAGAAGGACGAAAACAGATTGTGGGCTCAGCATAGATCAGTACCTGTCGTGTGTTCTGCTGCTTCATCTCAAGTCTCAACAAAACTTTCCATTTTGCACCAAACACCACCATTATATGTTTTCCATTTCCATAAACCCTCCACCATTATAGTCCTTATTCTCACTACATCACTGACATGGTAACTAGTACCATCTGTAATCAATCAGGTCTCCCACTTTCCCTTCATGAAAAACTTCACTCTCTCACACAGTTATCTATTGATTTAATTATTTAGTTCCCATCCCCTTTTCCTTTCTATCCTGCAGCATCATTTTCCCCCATAAATGGTAGAAACATTTCCTCTTGTTTAATTGTCTCTACTATTTCAGGCGTGTTTTTTAACCATTACCAATTACTAATTTGTGGAGTATGTCTTTTTCTAACGTATATCTATAAACAATTCCCTTGCTTCTACAGTCACATAATTAATTCCAGCAGGAAGTTAAGACAGATTCAAAAAAGCTACAACTTTCTATGTTACGTTCTATCTGCAAACAATTTATTCTCTGCTCGCAGAGGCAGAGGTCAGTTTCACAAGTTTAACCCTTCTACTTACTATTCCTTCTGCTACCTTGGGTAATTCTCACAATTCCTCTCCTTGCTTTCAATCTTCATTTTAATTATTTATTTATTTATATATCTTTCAGCAATGCCAGATAATAATAATAATAATAATAAATAAATAAATAAATAAATAAGCACCATTGTCTGCACCTTTTTGTTGGGTCTGATAGTTCCAACTTTAATATGCCCCGTCGCTTTGTAGTATTATTTTCTTCTCGACCTAGCTAGCCTAGCTCACTCCTTCCTAGGCATTTTCTCTCCTTCGCCGCATCACTAATCCTTTGCTTGCTTTATTTTCAAATTTCTGCGACCACCATGCACGTTTTCATGCAACAAAACATACTATGACACCACCGAGACAGCAGCTAGCTAAGCTATATATCGTAAAATTCAAATACATTACATTAACATATTATTTTCATACATACATTACATGCTAGGTTGTCTTTAACATAACGCTGATTGCTGGAAACGAAAGATGCTTCCTTTTACGACACTCTACGCGTTCGAGAGCAGCACAGGGTATCTTCAGCCCACTGAATCCGACGGTGGGAGATCAAAGGTGAGGATGAGGAAATCGAAATCAACGGCATCAGCATACAAGAATCACAGGGAAGCTGAGAGGAGACGCCGCCAGCGAATCAACGCCCACCTCGCCACCCTTCGCTCTCTCCTCCCCAACGCCAAGGTCATTATTCTCCAACTCTCATTATTCCATTTTTTCAAAAAAAAAAAAAAACTTATATTTATAGAGCAGGCCCTCAATATCGTTTATTTAGTTCAGAATTAGTCGATTGGAGGGTTTTATAGCAAATATGAACATACCATTACGCCATTACGGTGCAGTCAGATAAGGCATCGTTGCTCGGGGAGGTAGCAAAACGCATGAGAGAGCTGAGCAAACGGGTCGATGACGTGGCGCGTCTCCACCACGAAGCTGGTTCGGTTCGGTATTTCGGGAACGAACCGGGCGAGTTGGACGAGGCAACGGTGAGCTGTTGCGGCGGGGAAAAGGAACCGATGCTAATGAAGTCTACGGTGTGTTGCGACGACCGGCCTGGGTTGAACCGGGACATAGCGCAGGCAATCCATTCGGTTCGGGCGCAGATTGTGACGGTTGGTGGCCGGACCAAGATTGTTGTGGTGATGCAGTGGCCTGTTGGCGTTGATGGTGCAAGAAAAGAGGATCGAGGAGATAAGTGCACTGGAACGGGCTTTGAAGGCCGTGGTTGAGAATCGGGTTTTGGTGGGCTCTGCAATGGACCCCAATAGTTTTGGGCCGTAATGGCTCTGCTAGTTAGCTATCTGTAATGTAGGCATGTAACGTTGACAAAAACAAATAAGTAATGACAAAAAAATAAAAAAGAAAGGAAGAAAGAACGGTGTAAGCATGCAATTGATCCTCTAACTCAACTCCGGTACGAATTGAATTGAATTTCAATATCATTGGAAAATTATCTGTTGACACATGTCCAAAAGTAATTTAAATGTAAAACAGAGTTAAAGAAAATCACCTTCAAGCTAGGTTGGAAATGTTTATAGTTTGGATAATTTACGCTCACCTCCTTTTGAGGTATGTTGAAATATCACGACACTCTCATCTATTTATCCACCTTACATTCCCTCATCATAAATAAAAACAAATGGAGCCAATCACTGTTAACGGAAAAGGATGTCAATAGGAGAAAGTGGAGCGTGTTCGAGAGAATGAGGAGCTCGATTAAGAGAAAATGGAGGTCGGTCAAAGGTGGAGAGCTGGTTGAAAGAAGTGAGCTTGAACGGATGAATATCTAACACCTGTCAGCCAAGATATTCCTCTCCATTTCTCTCATAAGTTCCTCCTCCTCTTGGAGACTATTTCCTCTTGACGAGTTCACTTTCTTCCAATTGAGATTCTTCTGTTAAAAGTGATTGACTCCGTTTGTTTTGATTTAGATGTGGGGAGATAAATATCAGATAGATAAATAGAGGGAGTGTTGTGATATTTCAACAAATCTCAAGAGAGGTGTATGTAATTTACCCTTATAGTTATAATTTTCACTTTTGAAAGGAACATGAGTAAACATAAATCATTTCACTGCAAATGTTTTTATTCAAATGAATATCTGCAAAATTAAGTCCATCTAAATCAACGTTGGAAACTATATAGTAATACAGAACAAATGCTTAGGACTTTTCTGTAATTAACCTAGGCTCTTCAATTTGCATCTTCTTGTTGCTTTTGATCTGAAGTGAAGTGTATTCCCCATTTGTTTGTCTTTCACAGAGCATGTTATGTGTTGAAACACAAAAGCTTTAATTCTATTGCAACTTGAGGAAAAAGTGCATAACCTGGTGACTTAAAATTGTACTTGGATGCCTTTTCCTTTTCTATTTTTTCCTGTTAGAGGAAGTCCAGCTCAGAAGCTAAAATCCAAGAATCCCCCCAATCAGATGCTTTATAATACCACCGTTTCCCAAGTTTGGAGCAGATCATATCAACGTCTGCGCTTTAGTGTGAGGTGTAGGGAAAAGGTTACTCAAATGTTAACTTTACGTAAATCATGCTCAATCCCCCATTGGAATTTGAAGGGCATTCTTCAGGGAATTTTCTATCGCTACCCTCATAAAAAAAACATGTAGAGAACAATAAATAAATAAATAAAGCCCTTTTAACGCTTCAGTGGCCATGAGCTTGCCCAAATACTTCACCCAGGGAGTTTCATGTGCCGAAACACTAGATAGTCGGTACGAAAAATAATTAGATACATTCAGAGTAAGAAATAATATTATTTTAATTTATTTATTAATTAACACATAAATTTTAGATTATTATCTCATATTATTTATATTTTTAATATAATAGTTATTCCTATTCCTAAATAAAAATTAAACATTTTATCTTTTTAAAAGCATCTAAAATTTAGGTGCTGTGTACACCACGTGGCATAAGACAATACTTCAACTTTTAATATGATTTTTATATTGTAGCCATATTCACGTGAAACAGAATTCAACAAATAAACACTTCATTTCACACTTCTTAGTAGTTACTTCTTAAGATCTGCAGGGCAGTTAATTAACTAATTAATACCCGCCATTACCATATTTAGTAGGGTAAAATTACCACTTATCCAGTTATCCATATACGGATATTGACTCGGAAATAAGTTAACACACTATCTACTTGTGCTTTCATGCTCTTACCTAACCCAGTCCCTAGCTTGTTGCTTAATTCAATTATATATTGTAGGAGGTGTACAAAAGTTGAGTTAGGTCAATTTCAACTAAACATAAACTCGATCTGATTATTTGATCATGTCATTTTTTCAAACCCATAATCATACTTGATTTGATAATGATTTGGCTAATGATAGAGTCAAACTAAATCAATAATAGTTTTAGCTAACACATAAATATTTAGAAATTATATACATAATAAAATCATAAAATTTTAGAATTAAGAAAAAAAACAATATTTTATAATTCATATTTCAAAATAAAGTAATCATATCAACACAAAATACCATCATATTATTTAAAATGTATTACTTGAAGTATAAAATCATATAATTAATCATTAATTATTCAAAATAATATATCTTTTAAAAAATTATTTGACTTCAAATTTGGTTGAACCAATCTTAAATATGATCCAAACCTTTCTTGGATAAAATAATGCATCAAGTTTTCAAATTCTTTTTTTTATATAATTTTTCAAACTCATTTCCAACCTATGAAGTAAGATATACTATTTGGATGTCATGTTTATGTATCAGACATGTGTCCATATTAAATCTTGCATAACACATAAACAACACATATTTGTATATATTTAACCTAAAATTTATTTTTTCTCACTCCAACACAGAAAAATATAATATAAACAAGGTCATAAAGAGAAAATGACACATATCATTTTGAATTTATAAGAAAATAAAGCACAATTAAAGTTTATATAAATGATCTTTTGAATAATGTATCATTTTCTTTAAATTTTGGTTATATATGTTGTGCCTTTATATAATTTTTTAACTTTAGGTGTGTGTCCATGTATTATCTATGTCAATGTCTACACTTATAGGTTCTTAACCCAATAAACTTAAGGTCATCACACCAAACCAACGGATTGTGAACAATTTTATTTTTTCTTTTGTATAAATCTAACTAAACAATGTGGGCAGCCGGATGTAAAACACCTCAATATAAGTACATAGGAGTTAAATTTGATGGTAATATGTGTTGTTAAATGAATGGATCTAAGACCTAGTTAATATTCAGACATATTTTGATCGTAAAGGTGGATAAGGATTTATACAAAATAAGAAGAGTTGTATGAAAAGTGAGAAGCTTGTTGTTCTTTGATCATTTGATGGAATTCACATACAATTCAAATTATTGAAAAAGATAATTACCCCTTTGTCACCTTTCAACTTTATAATCCATAATGTAAGATTAGCCTCCATACTAACTATACGGATGCAGAGAGGCTCTCAGCATAACATGGCTATATTTGTTTCATATGATAGAGGAAAAAGAAAAGAGACATAAGTGTAAAAGAAAGAGAAAAAGTACTTCTCAGTAGACAATAAAGTAGATAAAATAAGTTAATTGAGTAAAGTGAAAAAGAATTACATTCCTTCACAGGCCATCCAAAAACGGAAGGAATGAACAATGTGAGCCTCGTCATAAAAGTAAAAGTAAGAAAAAATCTCTTGCTTTTTACACTGAAGTTGATTCCAATTAAAGTAAGAGAAATTTTCTTCTTTTTCTTTTTATTCTCAAATCCCATACCAAATAAAGTATATATCCAATTAAAGTAAGAGAAATTTTCTTCTTTTTCTTTCTATAATTATTGACGAGTGAAAGAGAGGAACATCTTTTGTTTTCAGCTTTCTACTTTTAATTGGCCCAACGTATTAAAAATAACACAAAGTGGCAATTACATGAAATAAAATGTCGTATTTGATAGCACAATGGCAAAAAAAAAAAAACAAAAAAATTGTGTAAAACTACTACGAGGTAATAAGGTAAACTCGAATTTATCCTTGTAAAATAGCCTAAATAAAACCCCTAATACGCTAAAGAGTTGTAAACAGCCTGTAGAACTAAATCAAAGAACCTTCATGGTTTCTGGAAATGTTAGAAGACAAAGCAACAACAACCAAATCAAACACGGCATCTCCAACCAATTCCAAATATTTCCTGAAGAAGTAACGTTGAAAGCCATCAGGGCAACATCCAAGATTTCAAAATTTTGGAAAAGTTCATAGAGAGTTCTTCTGCTTTTACAGAATATAGAGAAAATTTATTCTTTCAAAAATACCCTTGCTCCTGGATATTTCTTAATAAAGATCACATCCGTCTACATAGTGAGTGACAAGGAACAGCCCAAAAATTAAATTTCTAGAAATAACCCTGACAGGAAAAATTATGCTTCAAATAAGATACAAGAATTTTCCAAATAAGTTTACACCATTATATAGACTTAAGAGCAAGTCACACTTCCTCCTTTTTTTGACTGAAAAAGGAAATGCATTAAATTCAACCGCGACAGCTCATGTCCGAGATCACAAGGTTGGTCTGCCAATGAAGTCAGGAAATCTTCGGCCCAAATACAATGGTCAACCAAGTCACACCTCCTCGTTAATTAGTATTTAAGAGGTTATTCTTATAGATTAATTAAAGACTCCACACTCTCATCTCGGAAGAAGAATAAATTTACATGCAATCTAATTAGTTTATGAGAAATAATTTATCCTCCTAATAAATTCTCCTAAATTTTCTCCTATTTATTAAGTAAAGAAAATTGATTATGTTTTAAGTTTTCATCAAGAGATTAATTTTTTTTTTACCTCATTTAGTAATTAGAGGGATGTTTATGAACACTTTTAGAGGGCTATAGAATTACTCTTAATTTATATATAATTTAGAAAATTTTTATATAATTGTTTTTTTATCTTATGAATTGCACACGCAGTCTCAAGTTGAAATAGAAGTAAATTAATTAAGTTCTCTCAAAGTGGTGATGCATAATTCCAACCTTGGCATTAAAGGTAAAGTTCATCTTGAATCATACATATATAATCCACTTTTACTCGTGACCAATCATTTTGTGTATCTCAATTTTGGTTTGTCTAAAAGATGAAGGAGCAAAAAAGAATTTAAAAAATAAATAAATTTATATATTACTATTTAAATATTGAAGGAAGGATGATAACCACGTTTTAAATTTCTCTCTGTTTCTTTTTTATTTTCCACATATTTTTTTATTAAAGAAAATTATGTTAGAACCTTTAAGATCTCATAAAAGATATAGTTTTTTCAACACTGATTACTTTAACCATGGTCTTTCTTTGCTTTTATATATGCAATTGAACTTAAATAATAATATAACGGTCAAATTAAATAAGAGAGAGTTACGAAGGTAAAATTAAAAATATATGATGAAATAAAATAAAATTTTGAAATTTCATTAAATAATTTAAAAGCACAAAAGTATCTTGATTATATTAGAAGTTACCAACATATTAGTAGTTTAACTTTTGAAACCTCAAATCATAAATTGAATAAAAGTTACAAGAAACAAGCCTTCTTTATTTCCCACACTAAGAACACTAAAAATATTATGTTTATGACAATTATAATTTTACAATTTCCAAACACTAAATCAGATATTGTATAGCCAGTTTCTATATCATTACAAATGGGAAAATGGGACTTCTCGGTTTACCTTCAATAAAATAAGCTCACTACCTTCTTACAAGTGTCTTGATAAACCGAAAGTTAGCATTGGCAGTAAGAACCGGCACTATAACAATGTTACTAAATCATATAAAAGTATTGGTAAAATTCTTTAATATAAATTATATGTTACACTAATAAAAATGCTACTATTGAGGCACCAAATCTTTCTAAAAAGTTTCAATAATACCTCTTACTAATAAATGTTAAAAGTCAAATATATTGTGTGTCAAAGCTTTTTTTTTTTTTAATAGAGTAATCATATGGGATCAAAATAAAATAATTGAAATTTTGTATAGAATACATTATAGTGGTTGGATTAAATATAGTGGTAGAACCCACTTATTTATTCAAATGTTATTATTTAGATTTAAATATGTTTTTGTTCTCATAAATATGAATTATTTTGATTTTGGTCCCTTTAAAATTTTTATTTCAGTTTTGGTCCCTCTTTTTTTTCATTGTCATATTTTCAGTCCCTTTGTGTAAATTTGATGTTAAATCCTGATATTTATAAGAATCAAAAGAGTATTTTTCAAATATTTAAAGGGTAAAAATAATATTTTCAATATTTATAGCAACTAGATATATATTCAAAAATATTTATTGGGGATACAATTTGAAACAATAGGGAAAAGGAAAAAAGAAGGACTAAAACTAAAATAAAAATTTTAGAAGGACCAAAATTAAAATGGCATATTTATAGGGACTAAAAACATATTTAAATCTATTATTTATATATCACATTATTTTGACACTTGTCCTTTGGAAAAAAAAAGGTTCTAGATTTCTAGCATATTCCCTTTTTCATATACAATAAAGATCAAACAAAAAAGACTAAGTGCTCAAAGATCTAAAATGGTAAATGTTATTGTCTTTCCAAGAGATCTCTAAGTTTTGAACCCTCAAGTTTGTAGGTATTCAATCTACTCCTATTAAACTAGCCCTACTGGATAAGTAAGTAAAATTAAAGTTGAGGGAATGACTATTGACTCCCAATTTTGTTATTGTTATTTTCACTAATTTAACTTTTGTTTAATTTACCTAAAATATCCCTTTTTATAATTAAAATATTATTTGTTGTCACTTTTCAGGATAATAACCTTAATATTATTAAGAGTAATATTTGTGTACAATAAAATTATACAATAAATGCACACTACATATTTTATCACCATTGAATGTAATGAGTGAGTGAGATGAGTAAGGGTCACACATCTCATCCAATGGTAATAAGGTATATGGTGTGTATTTGTTATATAATTTTATTATACATCAAATAGTATTCTATTATTAACTTTATAAAATATTTTTTTTAATATACTGTTAGTCTGTTACTTTTATTTTTGTGATTTTTTTTATTTGTAAAAAATCTCAACTTTTGCACATTCTTTATAACTCCACGTGACTTTTTTTTTGTATAACAATATTTTTAAACTTTTCTATTTCACACATCATACAATTTTTTCTTTATAAAATTACACAGCATGCAATATTTTATTCTTTTTGTTTTAATATTACATATAAATATAATGAGAAATGAAAATATGTTATGTAAAATAGAAGAAAGAGAAAGATAATTGACCTTTGGTGAATTTGTTAAAATAAATTATTTTCCTAAAAAAATTAAATATTATTTTCATTTTTTCCTTTTTTTCTATGATAAACGTTTATGTGAAATTCATATTTTGTGCTGACATTCCTTGTCTATAAATGAATGGAGCTATCACCTCAGTTTCCATTCATTCACTCTTTTTCTTAGTATATCATTTCTCATGATATTGCAATACAATATAAAATAAAAATAATAAAATATTATATGTTGTGTAAAATAGAAAATTATAAAATGTTACACTAATTAAAAAAAGGTCATGATGCGTTGCTATTTTAAAACATAATTATATATTTTTTTAATTTTGATGTGAGAAATTAAATTTAATATGTACTATGAAAGAAAGAGTAAAAATTGATTTTTTTTTAAATAACAAAAACAAGCAGGATATTAAAAAGAGTTTAATTTTAATCATTGAATGTAAAAATTTTTACACTATCATTTAATTAAATCATTCCATTTACTTAATTTTTTAAGTAGTAATGTAAGACCTAATCACCTTTTTATTTTATTTGACAATACATGGTTAAATGGTAATGTAAAATATTCATATTGTTAGTGTATAGAAATTAACTCTATTTAAAAACTATTTTAAAAATTGACAATATTGAAGTTTATTAAAATTAAAAATAACTATTAATAATATTTTAATTACAAGAGATTAAAACAATATTTTAGATAAATTAAATAAATATTGAGTGAGTGGGAGTGACATTACACTAATGGCCCCAAAGTTAGAAACCGGAAAAGTTAGATAGGTTGACACTGGAAAAAAAATAATAAAAAATTGCATATAACGGGGTGGGACACCAAGAATGGGATCTTAGGCTACTAGATCCTTGGTCGCTGGAAGTCCAATGTGAACGCTATTTTGGGGAAAATGATATTTACTCCTGCTTAATTCCTTTATAATTTTTTTTAAATATTAAATTAAGTAAATTTTTTATTATTTTTAAAATTTTAATATATAAATTATATTTATAGAAGAATTTGTAAGAGGCTCTAGCATTATCCTTTTAGTATTTTACCTGTTCGAAAGTTCCCATTTTTATATTCATATCGCTTTTCCACTTAGTTTTGTTGAAAGAACAAATTCCATTTTTGGCAGTCCAATCAGACAAGCAAGCACGTCACAGGCTGCATTACTGACCTTGGTACGTTCACGGTTCGCTTATTTGGTTTTGGGAAAAAGATAGTAGTAGTATTATTTAGTGGGTTTAGTGTCTATTCTTTCGGTTCTTTCTATTTGTGGAAAGAAAGTGTGTAATCCCATAAATATGAATCTACTGAATGAGAGCAAGAACCAACAACCAAAAATATTTGTATTAATGCCATGGTTCTCAAAATGAATAAAACTATGAAAATATATGTTACGCTAATAATATATTAAAGTCAAATTTGAATTTAAATTGGTCTCTTTCTTTTCTTTAAATTTTGTTGTATATAAATAAAAATAGAGTGTTTCACCAAAAAAGTAAAGTTATGGAGCATGTACCAAAAAAAAGTTATGTAGTTATCATTCACAATCCAATATTTTTGAAATAAGATAATTTTTTCTTGTTATCAAACTTTGATTTATAAGGGAAAACTGAAAACATTCCAAAAGATTTCCCTTTACCTCTTTTTTCTTTTTAGGTGATTGAACGGGGCCAAAGCCCAGATTTCCCTTTACTTTTTTCGAGCAGAAGATACAAGGTTCGGTTTCTCTTCGAATGTTCCACATGATTCTGGATTATCTATCCTCAAGATAAAGCACGTAATTGGGATTAATTATTATCATATCCGAACCCAATTCGTGTGCACTACGAAAAATTCTAAAATCCTCGAGAAAGAATATGTTTTTCCTCAACAATGTATTCTTGCTTTTAGATGTTGGTGTGGGACCCGTTTAAAGATATAATAATCAGAAAAATAATAGTAGAAAATGCTGACTAACGGAGGAAGAAAATCCTTGGAGAATGGCTCGCGCACTACAGAGAAAATGTGCATAGCTCCACACGTATAAACAAATTGATCCAAAACTAGAACTGAATAAATGATAACCGGCTCTTACACACTTCAATTGATTTGAAATTAGCACAAATTTTAGTTTGAAAATGAAGCTTCTTTTTGACTTTTGATTGAGAATCCTTTGCACATTACAAATCAAATTGAGACTAGTCTGTCCTTAGAAGCAATGATATGATCAAGGAATGCTATTTCGTCAAACCAAGCGATGCACCTACAATTTGCCATGTGTGGCTAGGGGTAGAACTAGAAAGACGGGAGAGATGCCAAATTGATTAGAAGTTTGGGGTCCACGTGTCATGCTTGCTTTACCCATTTCATTTTGCTAGATAAAATTTTACAAGAATCTCTTCAAATTTGGTAAGTTGCGAAAAAAATTCGTTCAAGTTTTTAGGTGGTTTTATGATACTTCTTAATTTTTGGATCTATCATAAACTCCTATTATTAGTTGTTATATCAAATTATTTAATAAAAATAATAATTATTTAATGACTAATAATAAAATATATATTACAAATAAAAAAATAAAAGGTATACCATAAAATTTATCGTAATCCTTTGCAATGCCAGAAGTATACTTTTTCAAGGAAGAATTTTATATGAGCAAGTTTGTGTGTAATACTATATAATTAATTTGGGAAAAGTAAGTTCTGTGTATTTTATCCCTCACTGTGCAAATTGTCCCCTAATACTTGCTAAAATGAGTACTTTAGCACTTTTGTTAAATTTTTATTTATTGTTAATTAAAAATAAGCACATTATACCTGTCAAATTTTAGGTCAACTACAACCTGATATCCTAAACTAAACAATAACATATAATTTAATATCCTAAATTTTATTGAACAAGTGCTAGCTTTGTTAATAATAGATGAAAATTTAATAGAATGACCAATTTGTACATTTAAGAAGTGTTGCATGATTGATTTGTATGTTTGTATAGTTCTGGTGGTAAAGTCAAAAGATCTATAATTTAGAGAATAAAGTGTAATTTTTCCTTATTATTTTGATTAATTAGAGATTTCATTAAAAGAAGTGTTTTCCCCATTTTTTTTTTAAAGAATATGTTTAGGTAGAACTTGTTAGTAAAAACATAATCAATAGCAAAAAATATTTTTAAAAAAATCTTTTAGAGGGTTTATTTGCTTGATTTCATCATTTGACCAAATATTCTTAGACGACTAAACATAGAGATCTTCAACAAGCTTAGATTGTACAAAATAGGGAGAGAATTAAGGCTTGGTTGGTATTCATGTGACTTTCAGCAAGCTTTTGAGCTCTTCAAACCATACCATAGTTATAAAACTCTGATCAATAATCGACTCTTAAGACATAAGTCACTTGGTTCAATCCCTTTATCATTTTAAACCAATATAATTAAATTAATATATAAAAATATAATTTAATGTAATAAAATATATGTTATATATTAAAAATAATAAAACGTAACACTAAATGTTGGCTAGCCTAGTGAAAAAGAGTGACACCCTCCTTCCCTTTACTTAAGGAAGGGGTTTGAGCCCCACCTTTGATGTTTTTTAGAAAATTCTAAATTTTCTTGAATGCAATGGGTTGACTCACCGTCACCTGGTTTTAATTTGGTTTCACAGATTAAACTGGAGAACTAGACCTTAAGTGGCCATTCACTTTTCAGTGAATCTCTTCCCTTTAATTACACTACTTTAAACTCTCAAAAAGTTGTCCTTAAAAAGTTATAGAAGTATTATTTGATAAAATAATACAAAAATTGCTCTCAATAGACAGGAGCCAATTGGACTAGTGTTTGGTAAATATATTATAAGTTACTCTCAAAATATAAAATGACTATAATGGATATAAATATTTGAAGGAAAAATAAAAAATTAAAAGCATTAATTAATATAAGGATAAAGTTGGCTTTTTATTAAAATTCAAGAGTTATATTAGTCTTTTAAAATTTTTTGAATTTCAGATATATATAGCAAAAGTCAATTATGAAAAGCACCCCATGAGATGCTCTAAAACACACCCATAACTTTTAAAAGTCAAGAGCAAAAACACTTAAATCTTTTTGTTTACCAAAAAAAAAGAATTAACTTATGCTTTTCATAAGCCAAAGCACCTGTCCGAAGAGCATTACTAAGCCCATCCTAAGTGAGATAAATAATTAATTATGAAAATAAGATAGGTAAATCTTAGTTATTAAATCTTGCATGAGATTAAGACATAAAATCAAGTATGCATAGTTAATTAAAGTTATATGATCATATGATTATTAATTAATTTTTAATCCTAACAAAATCTATGTACAGTTATACAATGCATATTTATTACATGCACTCTCATACCGCCATTCTCACACGGTATAGTTATATAATTTTGACAAAAGCTTCTCATAAGGTGCTCTAAAAAACACCCATGACTTTTAAAAGTGGGGCAAAATACCCTGATTTTTTTATTTACCAAATAAAAAAAATTGACTTATATTTTTCATAAATCAAATCACTAAGCCGAAAAGCATTACTAAACCTACCCTAAGTGAGATAAAAGACTAATTATAAAAATAAGATGGGTAAATATTAGTTATTAGATCTTGCGTGAGATTAAGACATAAAATCAAGTATGTATAGTTAATTAAACTTATATGATCGTATGATTATTAATTAATTTTTAATCTTGACAAAATCTATGTATAGCTATACAATGCAATTTATTACATGCACTCTCATACCACCATTCTTACATGGTATGCCCAATCGACTTCAATTTTAAATTGAAGCATGATAACTATCATATCAGTCACTCCTTATTACATGAAAGATAAGTAATATATATTTAATAATTATTTTAAAATTTCAAACATTATTAAATTTTTATATTATACACGTGACAAGAGGCGATTGATGAGGTGTGAAATGATATATAATTTGGGATGAAAGCTTGTGTGTCACAAGGTCGGCACATCGCAAGGAAAACACACATAAACATCATTTATATGAAATTGAATAGGAGTAAGATGTACTTCATAAAAAAAAATCAATTAAAATTACAGTTTAATTTTGATGTATAAAAATTGTTTCAACTACTATTTAATTATTTAATATTTGTATCATTTTTAAATAATAGATATAAGAGTTAACTATGTATTTATTAATGTGGCAATGGAATCTTTAAAATTAAATCCCTAAAATTAATTGAATAATTTAATTTGTATATAATTATTGAGGATTAAAATAAGTTTTTTCTTTTTTTTTCTTTTATTCTGAGGGCCAAAACAAGTTGGCAATCAACAAAATATATATATACACATTGAAGTCTGAAGCAAAATTCTCATAATTTAATTAAGGGGAACAGACAAAATTTGGAGAAAATAAACGTAATTAAAAGAACATATAAGCTGAAATTGACAATGGAGTAATTATCCATCAAAATTCGAGAATTGATCATAAATCGTATAGTTGAGAACATCACAATTAGGGGAATGCAGGGTTTAGGGGCAATACTCACAACTGTGGTTGCATTATTCGAAGTACTCTTGATGCTGTCATGTATTCTCTAACTGAAGGAGTGAGTAACCTCTGTGATTTCTTGATAGGTGTTGCAGAGACATCCAAAGACTGCAGAGTGAATCAGCTGTATCAGGACTGAAGTTTGCTGGAATTTTCTGCCAATAGGTTGCCGAGATGTTTGGTCAAGCTGAATCAAGTTTGTGACATATTAAACGAAGGGTGTGCCATCTACGGGTCCTTCTTTTGTCACATTCTGATCCTCTCTACATACGAGTGCTGAAGAACTTAACTTGATTAGTTGTGCTTTTGAAGGGGTTTTCTATATATCAGACCCCTGCAAATTAAAGAATGGTTTCTAGTTTTGGTTGTTAATATTAGTTCGTGTAGTAGCTTTTTCTGTTATGAGAGTCTCGGTATATTAAATTATAGGAAAATATTATTTTAACACCCACATAGGTGTAGACACCTATGATGGTGTAAGAGGAGTGATAGATAGAGAATAAATTTGGAGAAAAATAAGTGGTTGAACTTATGTGTTTTGTGTATAGGGTGTTTGAGAAAGTTGAGTGTTGGATGTTAAAATGTTTTTGGGTTCAATTGAAGCATAGTTTTTTTGGGTAATCCATTGGCTTGGTTAAATGGGAGCAATGTTATAAAATCCTTGACCTTGCTTTGGCAAAAACTGGAAACCTCACAAAACCGATTCGAGTCGTTGTTCGATTGGCATAAGACAAATGTGACCGTTTACTCCTGACCAGAGACGGGTTGGGTCATTTTTTTTTTCTTTTTCTTTTTGCTAAATGATGTCATTTTTTAAAACCTTAAAAAAAATTCTAATCTAACTTATAGAAAAATGCAGGAACTTTATTTGTATTGTCATGATTTGTGAGTTTGCGATATAAAACTCTAATTTACTTATGTAATTATGTTTTAAACTTGTCAATTGTGATTCGTGATTATGAAATGTGAACAATATTTATGAATTTATATTATTTATTTATATTTTTGTATTTAGACCTCTAAAGAATGTCAAATTGTTAATTAGTTGTCATTTTATTGAATTTTATTCAAACTTTTATATATTTTTATATATTTTTTTGTATAAATCCAGTTTAACCAATTCGACCATGACCCGGTTAAACAATGACCTAATGACCCGTGCTTAACCTTGAATCTTTCCTTCTGATAACTATTATGGGAGTGATGTGTAGGTACTTAGTTTTAGTGGATAAGCTATATACAGTGGATATATAGGTCGATTATGTAAGCAGGTTGTTCCTTTGCTCGTCTTGGGTTCTTTGGGTTGAGCTTTTGTTATATGTTATATATACTTATCAGAAAAGAGGGGAATGCAGACAACAATAGCTCAAGTTTATGAATATATAAGGCAAAGAGTACCACGATTTAATATGAGACGAACGTGACGAAAGATAGAGAAAATGCTATTTCTTTATGTGATTGTGTTAAGTGCAGAAAGTATAAAAAATAGATTACATCAATAATAAAATAGCGTTCGCACGTCATCCGTATTAAAAAACATATATGAATAAACCGCTAGAAGAAAGGAGGAAAGTGTTATTTTTATGTCTATTCCATAAAATATAAAAAAGGCGTAATTTGAATTTTACATTGTTAGTGTTAAGTTTTATATGGTAATTCAATCAAATTCTTTCATGCAATGAGCAGTGTGGTGGTAAGGGCCTTTTTCTTTTTTAACCAATATGTTGAGGATTCTTGTCACTATAAAAATTCATGGTCAATGTCTAAAATAAGACTATAATATATAAGGGGATTAATCACTGCATGTAATGACGAATATTTTGGAAAGATAAAAACAATCTGTCATATATTTGACTTACTTTTGAAGTAGTGAGATAAAAGTCAATTATATTTTACTAAAACATGATAAAATGTGATTAAATAAATATGTAAAAAAATTTTATACTATTAACATATACAAGTTAAACCCATATAAAAAATAGGAAGGGTGGATAATAAAATAGTGTTGTCATTTTGATTCATATTAAATATTAAATAACATCTCTATAAAGTATAATAAAAAAAATAGGATGGATAGATAACAAAAGTGTTTCCACGACATTTGTATTAAAAAATCTCTAAAGTATTCGAAAATGAGGAAAAAGTTTTATTTTTTTATGTGATTGAATGTTCACACCATAAAGGCTAAAAAAATATGATGCTTAAATAATAAAAAAGAATGTTCCCACATCATTCATGTAATCTTCTTCTCGTGAAATGATTTCGTATTGGGAAAAAAAAAATCCATGTACGGTACAAAAAAACGAAGGAGTGTTATCTTGTTATGAGATTGAAATTGAATGTTCAGTTTATAGAGTATAAAAACTGGGATGGGTAAATAATAAAAGAGTGCTTTCATGTCATTTTGTAATCTTCCTATGAAATGACGATTTTGCATTTAAAAAGAAAAACTATAAAATAAACTCAATAACTCACAAAGTCAAACAAAAACATTTATTAAAACAGAAATAGATAGATGAGGGACGAAGTGATTACAGAGCTCGAAAGTCACAAATTGAACAACTGATGAAGTGGTGATGGATGAAGATGATAGTATATATATGAATGTGTACATCAAAGTTAAACATCAATGTTTACATATATATCAACCTTGCTCAATAAGCACCGTTAAAGACAATCACGCAAATCAGGACTATTAGACCTATAAGTGAAATGATAACGGTTTGAATTTCTATTACAAGTAGCAAGAATATAATGTCATCGGGAGGAAGCAAGAGGGGAAGGTGGTCATGTCAAAACAAGCCACCTAAAAAATTTGAATTTATTGAAAGGGTCGCACAGAGAGAAAGAGAGGGCATAGCGTAATAGGACAAGGCCATCCCCCATAACCCAAAACCAGACCCATCAAAAGCAGTCCTTATCAAATTACAATTACTCTATCGTCAGGTCATGGCTCTTCCGTCCGGTAGATCAAAAAAGCAGCTTTCAAGGAAGAGAAGAAAAAAAAAAGAAAAAAAATCATTTATACTTATAATTTATAAAATAATATATAAATTTATAGTTTATTTATTATTAAATAAAATATAAATCATATTATAAGTATAAATAAAATAATTTAAGAAAATAAAATAACTCGGGAGAAGGCGGTGCAAATATGGAAAGATTGAAGATTGAGGCAACCAATTGCCAATTTGCGTTCGACAGACATATCTATGTCCCTATCTGTCTCATGTGTGATAGTGGACCCACTTTGCTCCAACCAGCGGCGCCATTAGTCTTTACTTAGTTGCCAAGCTCACCCACCTCCACCTTTTGTCTCTCCCTTCTCAATCTCTCTCTCTCTCTCTCTCTCTCTCTCCCTATTCTCCAATATATATAACAATAAACAAAACCAAACACCTCCTTACTCTCTTCTCCTTTGCCTGTGCTATGCTTGATGCTTCCCTCCTCCCCTTCTAAAATCTCCCCCGTCCCTTGGTCCCAACTCTCCCTATTTTATTAAACAAACCCTCCAAATCCATAACTTATTGCACCAATCATAGACTTGGGATTGGAGATTTGAAAGCATTAGAATTCTTTTTTTATTTAAATATTTCTGTGAGAGATAAGGTAGCAATTAAGAAATAGAAAGAAGCAATGAAAGGAGAGTATGTAGAACAACACCACCACCACCCAAAGAGTGAAACACCACCCAACATGTTCTCAAAGCATCAACAACAACAACAACAACACCAGCACCATCCATGCCCTCACAACCCAATTCAACACTCAGCATTCCCTCACAATTGCCTCGCCAGCGCCATCTTACGGGATCAATGCCAACAAGTCCCACCGGAGGACGACAACCGGAGCAGCGGCGGCGCCGCCGCACCCAACACGTCCCAGAAGCCCAACTCCTCGGGTGGCGACGGGGCCACAATAGAGGTCGTTAGGCGGCCCAGGGGCAGGCCTCCCGGGTCCAAAAACAAGCCCAAACCGCCAGTAATCATAACGCGCGAGCCCGAGCCCGCTATGAGCCCATACATTCTTGAAGTCTCGGGAGGAAACGACGTCGTTGAGACCCTCGCGAGGTTCAGTCGCCGCAAGAACATGGGCCTCTGTGTCCTCACGGGTTCAGGAACCGTCGCTAACGTCACGCTTCGACAACCCTCCGCAACTCCCGGGGCGACCGTTACTTTTCACGGCCGCTTCGACATCCTCTCCGTCTCCGCCACCTTCCTCCCGCAACCGTCGCCGCCCATCCCGAGCGGATTCGCCATCTCTCTCGCCGGGCCGCAGGGGCAGATCGTCGGAGGCCACGTCGTTGGCGGGTTGATGGCCGCTGGAACGGTTTTCGTGATCGCTTCTTCGTTTAACAATCCTTCGTACCACAGGCTGCCGCCGGAGGAGGAAGAGGCTAGGAACTCGGTCTCCGGCGGGGATGGGCAGTCGCCGCCGGTTTCCGGCGGCGGCGTGGACAGCGGGCGCGGGCAGGCGGAGTCGTGTGGGATGTCGATGTACAGCGTTCACTTGCCGTCCGATGTGATTTGGGCTCCAACGGCAAGGCCGCCGCCGCCACCACCACCTTACTGATGCAATAAAATGTTGATCTGTTTATTGTGTTTTCTTTTGACATTGTGAATTTGTTCAAGGTGATGATTATCTCTTTAATTTTGTTGTATGTGTTGTAGTTTGATTTAGCAGGCGTAGTTGTAATGTTGGTATTAGCTTCAGTTTCTGAGCAGATACTTTAGTGTAGTGTTACTGTTTACTCTGGTTAATTACTAGTTATACTAGTTAGTTTAATTTGCTTATTTTTCTTTTTGGTATCACTGACTATATTTAAATTTTAATGAATCGCTGAGAACCTGAAGCTGTTTTATTTCTCAAATGATATTTCTTGCTTCTAATAAAAGGAAACTGAAAATAGGCTTTGCTAGTTTGGTTATCCTCTCTCTGTCAACATATGCTTTATTTCTGTAGGGCACCTGAAAATGTTCGATAAGGGGGACCTTTCTCTTGTATTTTATTATTATTATTATTGGACACATATTTTGTGCTATTAATTTCTGGTTTATTTACATGCTGGTCACAGTATGGACACATTTGAATATTCAGCTAAGCTAGATATTGGATTTTTTTGGAAGAGTGGGTATTGGTTGGAGGGTAGATGGGGTGTGAATGTGATGATGATGATGAGGTAGAAAGAAGTCTTGCTTTGAAGTTTGTGACTCGAAATTATGTGTGTGTGTGTGTGTAAGAGAGAGTCTGATCTGATCTGATGGCGTCTCTGCACTGTGCGTGTTATTGGATGACGATAAGGACGCAGGCTAGCTAGGTAGTGATCGATGACTGCTATGAATGATGGGTCAAGTTGATAGTATTTTTTCTTTTTGATCAGTGTCTTGGCTTTCTTCATTTGGGAAAAGTAAGTGAGAAATGGCAGTGGAGAACGTGGCTAGGGTTGTGCCTGCCAGTTTCTTTTCAGCAGCCTGCGGTCATCTCATCTCATCTCTTGCTGCTTTTCTTTTCTTTTCTTTTCTTTTCTATATCTGATTAACCTTCTTGAACGATAGCCTCACTGCCCTGTTGCTTTTAATTGCTTTGTATCTCTGAATGGTGTCACTTTGTTTTGTCTCGTCATAAGCCCCATCTGATTTATCAATTAAAGAGAAAGAGAGAGATGAAAAAGGGTGAAACTCCAATTGAAGGAGACTGGTTCCGACTGTACGGTACTGTGCATGGAACTTTATTGCTTCACCGTGGGATCAAATTGAAATTTGTTCAATTTCCGCTCCAATGGGGTAGTGATTAATCTTTGAATGAAGAATCAAATTTCTCATTACGAATTATAAGAACTGGAGTTATTGAATATACTCTCAATGACTGTAGTTATACTGGTTCTTAAAATCAATTTATATAGCTGGTATTTGAAAATTTCAAAGAGTATTTCTGAAAATCAAGTTATATAAAACTAATATTTATAATTTTTAAAGATTATACTCGAGATTCATTTCTCATTCAACGTTGTTGAATTTCCGAGGC
The DNA here is from genome assembly GCA_030441495.1 of Dalbergia oliveri. Taxonomy (NCBI): domain Eukaryota; kingdom Viridiplantae; phylum Streptophyta; class Magnoliopsida; order Fabales; family Fabaceae; genus Dalbergia; species Dalbergia oliveri. The sequence goes on along the minus strand of JAMLFY010000003.1, from coordinate 12,973,132 downwards.
CAAGATTTGGACTTATTCAAGGATGGAAATAAAAAAAGATGTGTGGTTTGTGACTGCTAAATTTTGCGTTAAAGCCTGCAGGGTTGAATCGATTTATAAGTGATGCATGTAGCTTGTAATTTCACAAGTATATATCTCATCCTGGTGGCACGGTAAGGGTAGGTTTGATTTGAGTTTGGGTAGGTTTGATTTGAGTTTTTAGTTTTCAGTTTTTATTTTTAATTTTTTAGATTTTATGAAAAAATACTAAAAATTTTAAAAATTATAAATTTTTATTTTTATTTTTTATTTTCAATTTTTAGTATTACTTTCATAAAATTTTAAAAATTAAAAATAAAAATTAAAAACTAGACGCTCAAACTTTAGTTTTTCTTTTTTTTTTCTGTTTTTTAGGAAATTATTTTATACTAAATGTCTACAAAAATTAAAAATGCAATATTATATTAGTGTTTAAAAGCGTTTGACAGAGAAAAAAATACTCATGATGTCAGCTGTATTTTTTGAAGAGTTTAAGCAATACTACATTTTAATACATACTTAATATAAAATTCTTTGAAGTATATTAATGTGATGCTATATATTAATTTTCACAAATCTATTTGATCTCACAAGATTGATCTCATCACAAGGTTTTATGTTTACTATGTTTTATACATGACAAACCACAATTTGTATTGTTTTCCAGAGAAATGGTCATATTTAATGTTCAACAGTATCTTTTACAGAATTCTCTCCAATGAAAAATACCTATATCTAGTAAACTAACAAATCGTTTATGCATTGTTTGAATCTAGAATATAAAATGAGGAGAAAGATAAATTTTTTATCCTATTGATAGGTTAAAAAGAAAACTTAGGTATGCTTGGTTAGAGAATAAAAATGATGTGTAAATTTTTATAGATAAATTTTATTTGTAAATTTACATATGAAATTTATTCATAAAAAATTTACCATTATTTTTACTCCCCAACCAAACATATCCTTAGAAAAATATGATTATATGTAAATAGTGTTTATGTAATTATGTTTTATATTTGGTTTAAAAAGATGATTATAAGAATAAAACAATAATTTTACAATACACGCTTTCATCTAACCATTTTCAAAATTTCTCCAGTTGAGGGTGAAAAACTTTAGTAGTGGAGCTGACGGAAAGTGGGGGTTTTTTTTTTTTTTTTACATATGGGATTTGAATGGTGTATTTATATTAATATGGTATTTTAAAAAAAAAATTACACAATATGATTTTTTTTAGTATAAAATCTGACAAAGAAAAATTCAAAGATAATCTGTTAAAATAGATTCATAAAATGAAAATTAATGGAATACTTGAAAATAAAAATAACACATACGTAAAGGCAAAATCTATGAATACCATATATAAATAAATTTATTCATTATCTCATATAAATATAAATCACCAACCAAAACACTACATACAAGTTATTTTTCCACGAAAAGTTCGTTCTTCTCTCCTTTTCTCTTTTGATCCTTGAAAAAAAAATCTTAAATTCCATCCGTTTCCTCTGCAACTTCTTTCCTCTTCGTTTCTTGCCTTCCACTAACTCTTACATTTGGCTCAAATGGTAACAATACGTTTGCAATCCAAGTATGCGGTATGTATCTACAGTATTTTTTAAAAAGTTATTTTCTAAATATTTGAAAAATATTCCCTTTTAAGAAGGGACGATCGTTTTAATATTATCTCAAATAATCCTATATAAGTTGATTTAATATATAAACTTTGGAATTTCTTTTGAATTGAGATTGCATACGAATTAATAGGAGAGTTAATTAAGTGCAATTATAGTTGAGCTACAGATTTTTTTCCTGATGGTAAAAAATCTTTATAAATAGACCATCGTTAGAAGAAATTATTTAGTAAGATATTTAAACTTTGTTTGACACATTACTTAGCAAAATTATCAGCAATTCACATCATCACTCAGAAATAATGTTACCTTTTATATTATTGGTAATATTACTGTTTCATATGCACAATCCAGATTATCTAATTAATAGTTCATATTATCCTATTTAATATTAAAAAATGGTTTTTAGATAATACATATGTCCTTTTATTTTGGTTTAATAAAGTTAAACTCACAAGAGGTGTCTAGTCAAGAGTCAAACTCCAATACCCTGAGTTAACTGAAGAAGCACTTACCACTAAGCTACAACATATGTCCTTCATCATAGTATAATATAATAATAACCTTATTAATACTTCTAATATACATCAGGAGGATTGTCACATAGACTATACTCTATATAGAAACCTATTCACATTGTTAGTGTGAAAAGTTATCATGCCCATATCCCAAGTCGACATAAAGCAAATACACCCCCAACATGATCTAACATAAGATAGATAACTTTTGACTCTACATTAATATCAAGGGTGTAACTCCACCTCAAAAATTACCTCCTGAAGCAAAAAAATAGTCAAGTGTACTTATAAAGATTATTATGATCATATTTACTTTTTCAATCTTTATAACATATAATTGACACATTAATTTTATAGGTTATTATTATCTTTAATTTTTTTTTAACATTCTAAGTACAATAACTAATATATCAATTAATAAATAAAACAAAACAAATATTTTATTAACTCTCAAAGTATCTAAAAATTTCTCAAAAGGGAAAAGAGAAGTTAGTATATTTTAGACAATCTCAGTTAGATGTTATAAATAAATATGATAGATGTAATAAGATAATCGATAATAAATACAATTTTATAGAATAATTAAAATTATAGGTTATTAATGTGCAATTTTTCATTTTTTTTGTAGGCATATCCACTAGGGATATAATTTAAATTTCTACTCGTATGTCAAAATGAATGTTACAAAAAAATACAGCAAAAAATTATTAGATGATCTAAGAATAATTTGAAAAGGAATTTACCTTCTATTATTTATCATTCAACACACTTAACTTTAATTATAGAGTAAATACTCAAATTAGTCCCTGATAATTTTATTGATAAATAAATTGGTCATTGACAAAAAAATATTATTATTTTGGTTCCTCATAATTGTAAAAATTGGACAATATAGGTCCCTTAACAATAAAAAATTAGTGTTAATATTCCTCACATTGTAAAAATATGATATATAGGTCCCTGACTTATTTGCAACATGTTAAATGCTGATGTAGACTTTAATTATTAATCTATGTGACACTTACTAATTCCAATCAATACTAACTAAAATATGTCCTTTCATTTTTTATCTTTTTCACAAATTCCTTCTCAAACATTCCAATATTTCACCCTACTCATTATAAAAAAAAAAAAACTCCTAGCCACAATCTTTCATTTTAAGAAAGGAATTGGATTTGGAATTGAATTCCTTATACTTTATCATTTCCTCAAAAAAAACTATTTGCTAGAGTATAGGGATTACATTTTACAAAACAATATAATACCATTATGCTTGATTTTCTATCAAAAACTTATTCACAGAAGAGCAAATTCCTTAAATGAACACAAATAAATTGAAAGAATATATTTTTGGTGAATTACAAGAATTATGAGACATGGATTATGAAAAATAATGAAATAGATGGGAGATAAGGTGCTGTATTAAATTTTCAAATATTTGGGGAGGAATTTGTAAAAATAAATGGTGTATTTTAGTAAAATAATAATGATTGTGATTAGTGAGTACCACACAAATCAATAATTAAAGTTCATCTTTGCATTTAGTAGATTACAACTGATTAAGGAACCTATAATGTCCTATTTGTATAATTATGAGAGACTTTAATACTAATATTTTTTTGTCAAGGATCAATTTATCTATAAAAAAATTATCAAAGACCAATAGTATCCTATTTTTAAAATTGTGAGGGACTTCAGGACTAATATTTTTTTGTTAGGTTAATTTGTCTTTCAATAAAATTATTAAGGACCAATTTAAATATTTACTCAATTATATATCTGACCATGATATAGTTTCATACTTTTTACATTTTTAATACATAATTTATGCGTCAAGTAATAAATAATATTAAACAAAACTTTTTCTTACTTCAAGAAATATATGAGAAAATCCCCTGCATTAAAATAACATTACTGTTTCGGAAAAGGGTAGAAGTTAAAAACATCTAATTAATGCTTTATATGTATGCAGCTAGCTAGACAAGACGAGTTGCCCACAGACACAGAAAATGTTGAAAATAGCCCACTGATAACAAGTTGGATTATTCGCGCAAAGGAATAGTATTACAAAATTCACGCACTGATCACCTTCCAATATATATAGTGTTCTGCACTTCTTTTCTTGACCAAATCTTCGTCATCTTCAATCCTCGCGCATTCTTTGATGAATCTGTGTTTGTCTTTGCTGGAAAATCTTCCTTCAGTCAAACACTTTAAGCTGACAATATATAAAAATTAGTAATTCTTTTTTTATAGTATTTGTTTTCAATTATTTCTTTTTGTACTGAATCTCGTTCAATTAATAGTTTTCAAAGATTTCTTAATATTACCAACTGGGCAAAGGAGTCATGCATACAAGGGACTATATATCCACGTTATCATAACTCCATATGCTTTAATCAATATTAATATTATATTTAATTACTAACAAAGTGTGGGACGATCTTCCCTGATTGTTGCCGCCACGATACCAAATCAAATATTTTCAACCCTTTTTAGAGAATGACACCACTAATTACCAAAAAAAAGAGAACGACACCACTGAACCTCATGATTCATGTATTTGACTTTGCTGATACTGTGTCGGTTTTGTGACGTCCACAAAGAATTTGTTAGACAAGATTTGTATTGCATATATATTTGGTTTGCAGCGTTCTGCATCGATCATTTGAATTTTGATAATAAATACGAAAAAAAAACCCATGATTTCTGCAGTTACCAACCCACCACTTTAGCTTCATTCTTAGCTTGTTCCCATAATGTGGTTGATATACTTGATTCAAAGGATGTTGAATATAATGTCCACCAGGAAAATTAATTAATGACAAGTGGATAAAGTTGTGTTAATTAAGAATTTTGAACTCAAATGGTATATACACCTGTTCATAAGTTTTAGGAAGGTTGATTGATTGGTTGATATGTTTAAAACCACTAGCTAGCTTGCAAAGAAATTTAATAGACCATGTGTGGTCCACATATAATAAGATATACATGACCGGTGGAGTTTATTGCATGGATCTAATCGTGAAGCTGACATGGGTTGGTTTCATGATTCTTTTAACTTGTGCTTAAGGTCATGGGTCTCGGCAGTGGCACGTTTTTATACTTTCATATATATGTAGACAAAGAATAGTAGAAAGGGGAAAAGAAATTAAAGAACATAGAAGATGGAAGAAAGTTATCTTTTGAATGTGGGTGATAGCGATATGTATCCAATATGCAATATTGTGCGAGGCGATATATATACGGTGCGGCCAATTGCAAAATCCCATTGGTTTTGTCTTTTTGCCCACATTGCTTCACATGCATCTTATCGAATATCGATTGCCTTGTTTATTTGCGGGCGTTTTCTTTGTTTATTAATAATAATTAATTAGTCCTTGTTTATTGCCCATGCATACATGTACCATCCATGCTGCATTTGAGAAAAAAAAAATGTCAGTTAACTTACATCATGTTCAACGAAGTAGGAGGGAATCGGTAAGGCTTGATCAGATCAAGGCTAGTAAAAATGTTAACTCAATTAAATCTAAGATGAACATGTGACAAGTTGATAATAAGTGAGCCTGAATTTCCCCCACAACATGCGTGAAGCCGTTTAAAGGGAGAAAAACGAAATAAAAGGGAATTGAATATAGGATTTAATTGAAATATATTGTCAATATTAAAATATTTTATACGATCATCTAATTGATATATTATTAAATATGATTATTTTCTATTTTTATTATTTAAAAATCATATAAAATGAATAATTTAATTAAATAATGATGTAAAATTCTTTTACATTATCAGTGCATCAAAATTAAATTCTAGGATATAACATCCATTTTAGGACAAAAATATAGTGTCAACCGTGTACCTGAATTGCAATTAGAATGAACTATTAAACTGAAAAAGAAAAACGAATTGAATATCTATCGAATTGTATTAATCGATGACAAAAATAGTGCCAACCGTCAATCCGAACCAAATTAATGAAACAGGTTTGAGTTAGTTCGATTCATCAGTTCTAATCGATTACGATATGACAAAATTTGATCGTAATTAGTTAAGATATCACAATTCTAAACTCAATATATAATAAATACTCGAACCAATACCCGATCTTTTTTATTTAATCTTTTACACCTTTAATTATATTATGAGTTATATTATATTATTGTTATTAATCATGTTGTTTTCTCAGCGATCAATGTGTAGTTAATAAATCATATTTTACTAAATGTAATGATATTATTTGAATATAAATTATATGTAGATAATAATGTCAAAAAATTGTGTTGAATTGACATTTTGTGATTTTTTCAAATATACCTTTTGACTAAATTTTCTTTGACAAAAAAGAGACTCGATCACTCAAACCTTTGATTCGGTTTGATTCAGATTTAATAAAAAATATTCATTTTTTAATCCGAATCAAACTACATAAATTAAAATTAATTAGTTTAAATTTGTCCTTAACCTAAACCCGTACTAACTACAGTACCATACCCACTGACACCCGTTGATGGTTAATAAGCAGTTCAAGTACATTGAATCAGAATTCATTGACCTGTGGCATAAATATGGTGGGGACATTGCGGTGAGGCAGGCCTTATCTCTCCACGACTGGATAATACGATTGCCAGGCCCCCTTTTTCAGAAATTTATATATATAAATAAAGTAATTTATTATAAGAGTGAAAAAGATGAATTGTCACCTTTAGCTGTAATTCTGGTACAATTTTAATGTGCACATATATTTATAAAAAATGTGCACATTTATTTTTCAATAAATAATTTAATTTAATTGTCATTTGATTAGTTACTTATTTTTATCTATAACTTTTTAATATAATAGATAATTAAATCAAATATTTTTATTAACATAATAATAACTAATTGAATTTTTGTGTAAATTTTTTTATATTGATAATATATATAAATTAAATTTTAAATAATTTTATATTTCTTTTACTTAAAATGTTTATTATAATAATTTAATAATAAATAAAAATATAGATTGGTAAACTTGTATTTATTTTTCAATTTAGAGGTGATATAACTTTATTTAAGTGTGTGTGTATATATATATATATAATTCTTTAAATAGGGATGCATCTAGTGAAAAAATGAGGGGTTTTATACGAGTGAAACGATTAAATCTAAAACGTATAGTCATACATGAATTACAGAATTAAAAATTATTTAAAGATCATATGATCACTTATAAAAGCCACATGATTTTATATTTTAATTTTGGATTAATACAATATCTAGACTTTAAATTTAATTATTTCACTCTCATATAAAATTGCATCTCTCACTTGATCTAGTGGTAAGATAGTTGGATAGAGTTCTAGGTTCTACCAATCGTGACAATTGTAATTTCAGAAGTAAAAAAATAAATTATATATACTTGAGTCATAATTAAAAAAAATTATACAGAATATGAATAAAAAAACAATAAATTACATATACGTGAGGATTTAGATTTGGATCCACACACATTATTATTGTAAAAACGTGAGGCCAAATCCAAATCTAAAAGTAACTTCAATTTATGATAAACATTTTTGGAAAAAGGTTAAATTTAGCTGACGGTAATCAAATTATGATTTGAGATGTGTAAATTAAGAATCAAGCATCCATCAATAGTTTTAAGCGTGAACTCCGTTTTCCGCAATGAAAACATCTTTCAGCCGCAAAGATAAATATAATTGTCAGCCCTAGAATCCGAGGAGTGATTTAAACAAGGTTTTATGAATTCATTGAGTTGTCAACTTGTCCCTCTGTTGCTGCTTTCTTCGACAGAACTCTCAACGGAAAGGATTGATTTTGCTTTGAGAGCCATAATGTTCAATGTTCAGTGTCGGTGCAAGGTAACACTCGTGTTCTTATTTTTGCTTCCTTTTTCTACTTCTCTTTTCGCAGCCCTTGTGTCTAGTATTGAATATATATCGCATGGCAGGCCTTTCCTGCTCTAATGTTATTTTATTAGGTATGATTTATTTCGAATTTTCGAATTGGGCTTTTTGCCTTTTCCCATAGAATGAAGAAAAGTTGACCTACGAAGTTGGATGACAAAAGTAATGCACGCGTTAGAAAAAGAGAAGCGTTATATAATTAGGGCCAGCCACCGCATGCAAGTGACTAGCTAAATATGTACGTAAAGAAAAGAGTAAAATATGTGAAAGCTATAAAATTTAATTTTTTATTTTTTATTTTAAATTTTAACATTTTTTTAATAAAATTTTGAAAAACAAAAAAAATTAAACATTATTTTTTGAAACCAAACGCATGATGGACATTTTATTCTGCCTTCTCTCATCGCTCAGTTCTCTTCAATTTAGACCGATAAGGAAATGAACGTGCAATAATGGGAAGAGATGGAATCCTGCAACCCCAAAACGGGAAAAGGAAAAACGAAAGAGAATGACAAGTTTTCGATTCCTGTCTGTCTGGATGCTTAGTGGCCTTTGAATAGACTTGAGCTCGAAGTTTCCTGTCTTTTTTTTGCCAACTTGACAAGCGGGGATCCACGGTATCTCTATCATGCACCGACTCTCATGCGGTTAGGTGAATGTTTACAAATAACTTTATTACAGTTTAACATCTATAAACTATATGCATAAAATAGTTTTATATTATATCTAATTAATTAAGTGGTGTCATATATATCAAAATGGTTTCTTTTTTAAATAATAGATATGAAAGTCAACCATTTTTATTTAATTGATAACACCTGATTGATGTCAATGTAAAACTATTTTATATCAATGATGTATAAAAATTAAATTCTATTTATTACCTGTTAATTAAAATTTAATTTCAATTCTTTTGTTAAAAATGAGAATATGATAAAGAAACTCTAAGTCTAATTCCATTTTAAAAAATTAAACTATTAGATGAAGGAAATTAAAATTTTACTATATGCATTAATCTCATCCACCCTTCTTGAACATAAGTTTTTTTTTTTTAAGATGATACTCTCTAATAATATGCAATTTAATTATATATATAATTTTTATACATTGCAAAGTTATTTTTCATTGTCAACCAATAAATTTCACCGAAGTATGCCAAATTATTCAAAATAACTATATACTATCATAACCGCCAATCATTATATATTATTATGGTGAAACTTGATTGATTATTGATACTGTAATTTGTTTCACACTCATCATAGAAATTTTATTTCTATTTCACAAAAACTGGTATAATATTATCAAAGTGAGAAATTATAGAAAATAACTACTATCACAATTCCCAATAATGATTTTCCATTTTGACTAAATTCCATTGGCTACTAGTATAAATCTATTTTATAGTGCCAGTTTGTATGTCACGTTTGTGTGTTATATTATTTTTAATTTAAATTTATTGAATCAGAGTTATATATGTAATAATTTTGCTGAGCATCAAAAAAAGTTTTATACCGAATAATTAATATAATTTGAAGCGTACGTATGCTAAATAACCAGTAAACGTCCAAACAATCAATAGTGAGAAATAAAACCGTACAAAATCAATAACTGGGAAAAGATTATTATGTGTAGTAGTATTTATGTATTTATGTTTTGTCAAAAGAATTTTATTGATTAATAAATAAAGGCTTAAGTAAGGGTCTTTTTTTTTTATATAAAATTTAGACGTGTATTTATATCAATATGGTGTTTTGAAAAAAAATCACGCAATATGATTTTTTTCAAAATAAAATCCGCAATCAATCACGGATTCAAAATTAACAATCAAAAGAATTCAAAATTAATTCAAAATTAATATAGAATCGAAAGATTCAGATTAATTAAAATTAGAATCTTCTTATAATTAAATAACAGAATTCGTTCTATAAACGTCATATCAAGTAATTTACATTCTTATATAAGTATAATTAAAACTTATATATAAATTATAAGCAATTCCATGGCATTGGGTGAGAGAGGGAAGTTCTATAAACATCATATACAAGTAAATTTATCAATAGCATCTTATTGGATAGACTTGTCCAAATCATTTAGTACAAAAATATATATAAGATTATTTTCCCCTAAGCAATTCCATGGCATTGGGTGAGAGAGGGAAATTGGGGTCGGGCAAGTTGATGTGTAACCTTTTGGTTCATTCGTTAACCCCAAAAAATTTATCCCAATAGCAAAGAAGCTAGTATTGGACCTAGACTTGTCCAAAGATCATTTTAGTACATGAAAATATAGGCGACTTCTCAGGGACTAGATGTAACAAATTAATAAATTTATTTAAATCCTGCATGTATCAAATGGTGTGATGATATATGTATAATTGGGGTCCACGTGTGCTATAAGTTTTAGTACAAATTAAATGGCAAGAATCTAAATATAATAAAGGCATTAGCACAAGGATTTCAAAAAGGCCTAGGATGTATCAATCATTGACACACAATTTATCAAGCACATGGTGGGTGACTTTTCATGTTTATTGTTTAATCAAACAACTAACTTACTAAATTAACTTAGCAAATTGCACAATCATACATGCAATTAACTAAGTATTAGCTAACATACACACTTGAATTATTAAGATCTTAAAAACCCAAAATATACATGCTAACTCAAACATCACTTGCAAGCCTAATTCTTAATCAAGAATTAATCTTAATTTCCTATGTCAACCAAGCATTCACCAATCAATCAACCAATTTATGCTTAATTAACTTCCCTAAGTATGCATTCAATCCATAATCATGAACTAGCATACACAATCAAGATTCATTTCAACCATATGCCCAACCATAAAAACCCATCTCACAATCATGTTCAAGGAGATATAATCAAGCTCACTTAATTGAGGAACCTAACTCATAATCATACAACCAAGTTCCAAAACTAAGATTAGCACACTCATGCACCCACAAATCATAATTCATCAATTAATCAATGTAAATACACAAGTGATGTAAGAAATATAAAGAGAATAGAAAAAAAAAACCAAACCATATATTGATTGAGATGGGCATGTCTTAAGACAAACCCTTGAGCCATAGAAAATCCTTGGTGCTAGTTAGAAGACTACTCCATTAATAGAGATTACAACCAACTAAAATAGAAAAATAAACTAAACCTAAGAGAAAAAATAGATGATAAGAAAAGAAAATGGGTGAATAGGAAGAGAGTGAAGGAGAAGAGGTGAGGAAGAAGGGAAGGAAGAGAGGAAAAATCCTAAAACTAAGCCTAACCTAACCTAATTTGAGCTAAGGGTCGTGTCTTTTGTTCTAAGGGCTTTGGGGATCATTTAAAGACCCCAAAACTCATTAAAACACATATTGCAGTGACACATATCTTTGGGCTCTTACTGCGGTGACTATGACGTGCTACAGTGAGCCTATCTAAACTAAAACTTGGGAACGAGGTACCAGCGACCCTGGTTTACTACAGTGAGTATACTCAAGAGAAATATGCCGTAATATTTGAAACATGCCTAATTTGGAAATTCAACACCTCTATTTTGACTTTTAAGCTTATTTTAACCAGTTAGACTTTTGATCCGGCTTTTAGATCTACATGAAAGTTGTAGATAATCCTCTTGGATTTCCTACAAGTTAAAGAACATAGGTTTTAGAGGTTTACAACTTTAGTTAAGCGCAAAATACATAACAATGCCAAAAGCAAAATTATGTAGAAAGTTCTCATTAATTCTCAAATCAATGTCTAAACTCAAACATGATGTAAACTCATACAATTAAGCATAAAAGAGAGCTAGGACACTAAGAATAGGTTACAAAATATGTATACAAATGCATACTTATCATTGCAGGGTGGCGCATGGGGAGCACGGTTGGTGCATCGGCGCGGGTTCGATGGAGAGTCGATAATGGTGGCGGTAAGGTTTCAACAAAGGAAAAAAGCTAGGCGTGAACGGGTATGCTGTGCGGGGTTCAACGGCAATGTCTGGTAGTGGTGGTGATAAAGTTTCGAAGGAAGAAGGAAAAGCAATAACGAAGGGGATCTTATATATTGAGGTCGTTTCGTGGCCAAAGCGAGAGCCTTGCCACGTGGATCATAGTGGTTATTTGTTGAACCAGAATTAATGAGTAAGAGCGAGAGAACCCAACCACTCCGCACCACCATGTGCCTTTCTTACATTGTTCTCTCTAGCAACTGTGGTTTGCTGACTCCCCATTGCACCCTAAATCATTGCTTTTGGGGTTTTTTTGTTTTTTTTTTTTATGCACCGAAAAGGAAAAATTCAAAACAAAAGAATACCCTAGGTGACTCAAACACCACACCCATGAAATCAAACCCCAAAAGAAGGAAGAATTGAAGATGGTGGTATTAGCTTTTGGTTTCTAGTCATTACATGTTAAATGTTTTTAACGGGCTTTTCTTTTTCTCTTGGAAACCACCAACCTGCTTAAATGATAATTAAGATCTTAACACCTTTTGACCTAACATGGCTTGATTTTGAATAACATGTACATGTCCTTCGTTAATTCGCCCCATCATATCTTCATGGTGTTGACAACAAATACACCTGCATGTGAGAACTCAGAAAATATAACATAAAATATTAAAACTAGGTGGGTTCTCATATGCAAATGCTTATTTTGTTTGTAAGGTGAAGATATGTGATGGGCCAATTAGTGAAGTATATGTGGAAGTAGGAAGCCAAGTGAGGGTCAACATCTCTCATCTCTTTAACCATACTTAACGGTTAACATTTCATTAGGAGCTGGTTTATTAAGGGAACAAAAGAGAAAATCAAATAAAAAACAAAAGAAACCGAACACCCTCTACTTTCAAACCTAACACCCTTTTCAACCTCCAAAAAAACCAAACACCCTTAGCAACCGTTAGCCACCGCCAGCGTGGCTAACCCGGCCACTATCACTACCGCCATGAAACCACTTCACCCCAAATCTCTCAATAATTGAATTGTAACCCCCACAACCTGTGAGAGACATCGTGAAAGCACACAGGCCTACCACAAAATAGAAATTAGAGATTCCACCACCGCACATATATAATACCCAGTGTATACGTGTCAATAAACAAGTTCTATACGGCCTCAGGGTTTCCAGGACCCATCCATGTTGCCGTTCCAATTTCACTAAGTTTGAATCCTACACCTCCTTGGAAAGTTATATGTTAGAGTCATATTCTTGGGATCAAAAGTCCCAATAATTGTTCCCAAGAGGAAAACAAGTTAAAGAATGATTTTTAATGAGTTTTATGAAACTTTTAAATGTTTCGTTTTTGCCAACAAGTTTAGAAAATCGTGAAGATTTTCGATTTTAATTAAAACTCAAAATTTGGATTTTGATTTGTTGGGATTTTTTATTTTTTTTTAATTGTATTTGAATCCAAATGGGGGGTATTTCCATATTTACATTTATGTTTTAAAGTTAATAGAGAATAAAATAAATGAAGACATTAATGTTGTTAGGATTCTACAGGAACCCTCACCAATAAGCAGGCGAGCAGAAGGCTCGCTGCGAGCTTAGTTTGATGCAGTGAGTGTGAGCCTTAACAACGCTACAGTGAGATTTACTCACTGCGTGCAAAACGACAGTTTCAATAAGTGAACCCCTAACCCTTATAAAACACCCCATACTCGGATTTCAACCCCAAAATCGATACCTTCCTCTCCCAAACACCCCTTCTCTCTTCCTCACTCAATCTAACCCCATTCCTCCTTCTCCAAAGATCAAAGGTAAGAGATTTCATGGATTTTGCTATCTCTTTCCTTTCCTTTTCATGTTCCATGGTTTGGGCTTTGTTGTTTCTCGTGTTATCAAGTGGGGGTACTCCCCCAATGTTATTATAGTTGTTTTAGAGTTGTCTAGAGATTAATCTAGAAGTTTATGGTTGCTTTAAGGTTGTTGTTAGTGTCATCCTCACTCCAGAGCTCCTTTGGTGTTAACGTCTCTTGTCCTCCCTTTCCAGATGAGTGGATTTGATCTTATAGCCTTAGTTTTATCATTATGAATATGTTTCTTACATGATGATTGTTGAATATGAGATTTGAGATAAGAAAAAACATAGAAAATGATTTTACATGATTATGTTAAGCTAGAAAAATTATGATTTATGATAATAATATGAAAGAATGAGTTTTATAAAACCATGGGACCATAATTAATGTGTTGAGTGCTATGAAAATGTTTTATATGTTCATGAAGAGAATTTTTATAAAATGTATGATTTAGCAAGATGCCAATTTGAAAAATATGTTCTTATAGATTTTTGACACAATTATGTTTTCAAGATTTAGATTTTAAGCTATGTTTTCTAATATTCAGTTAAGATATTTATATATGTTAGAGAAATGTGAAACAAAAGTTTGACCCAACTTTACGAATAAAGATGTTTTGTGATTTCCAAGTTTATGATTGTGAACCCAAGTATTTTGAGCTATGATTTAGAGTTTTCAAATATATGAAAAATATGTTAGTTTAAGATTTGGACATAAACTTCAGTTTTATGGTACCAAGAAGCATGAAATTCAGTATGATTCATAGCAACTGTCAAATACATATTTTGTAGGCTTGAAATCGAAATGCCTACAAACAGTGATCCATTGGCATGATTTCCACAGTATAGTTATGCTAAAGTTAGATTCTTAGAGTTATATGAATCCAGAACTCTCAGTGTACTAAGAATTTATGGACTCTACTTCATCAGGGATAGAGTACCCACCTTTTAGCTATGGTTTTTGTCAAACTAGTTTAGCCGGAAAGATAAGGAGGCAGTTAGTTAACGTTTGAAGAGATCGTTAACCTTGGTACCAAGTTATCCGTTAGAGGAAGTTTGCCCCAATAGTTACAAAAATTAGACCTAGTTAGGTACCCATAGCTTGTCCAATATGGACTATTATGACTACAACAGGTGCTCTAGTTCGCCAGGAATGAGTACGATCTTTCGGTTTATGATTTTATTGCTATATTTATTATGTCTAGCATACTATTTTTCGACGTTTTGCCTCACCCTCAGTTAAATGATTTCAAGTTTGATTATGAATTTAGAAATGTTTGTTATAAATCTATGGAATGAAGAGTGTTTCCTTATATACCTATGCATGTAAATATCAAATGATTTATGTTTGTTACATGTATTTTGTATGATATATTTCCTTGGTCGTCCCATGTGGGTGATGGATGATAGTCCACTCACTGAGTCCGTTGACTCACCCCTCACTTTTCCTCTCATAGTTGCAGGTGCAGATCCCGTTCCCTCACCTTAGGAGACGTAGCTAATTCCAATGGTGAGCCTTTTTTTTTTTAAGTAAGGCTTAGTTTATGATCATGTTAGTTATAGAAGTGCTCCAGGAGTTATGCATGCAGGATTCGAGCTATGCATTTATTTTGAAGAAATTGTATTTATTTTCAGAGATCATATATACCCCTATATGTTTTCAAAGTTTAATTATGGATTTCAATTTCTGTTTATATTAGCTTATGTAATAGATCAGCTAAGTAGTAATGATTAAGTTTTTAGAGGATAAGCTGGTTTCAAGATTTAATATTAATATCATGTGATTGATTAGTTTATGGTTTCATGATTAGCAGAATGAATTAAAAGGGATTTTTCAGAGCTTGAATATTAAATACTTCCAATTTTATTAATTTAAATAGTGTGTTTTGGACAAAGAAATTATTGTTGATTTAGAAGAAAATCATCTTTTAAGTATTATATTGTGATAAGTTATGCATTCAGAGACACTTCACCCAGAAGATTTAGGTGGGGATGAGATTTCTCATGTGTAATCATATTCCCAAGTCGGATTGTGACAACATAGCCCTTGGTCACACCCATACTCACCATGAAAACCACTGGTGCGATGATCCTAAGCCACCATCATGGGTGAACACTTCACCGTTGTGACCAAACCCCTTACCACCATCGCTTGCTCTCCGTCAGCCACGCAACTTCCATTCCTTCCTATAGCCACTCTATGACCAGCAACGTGACCACCACTCATGGTTTTTCCCCTTCTTTTATCCAATATATGTAGAGGAGAGATTTGGGGATGATGGTGATGGTTTCATGGCGATAGTCCTGGTGGCTCTAATGGCATTTTGTCTTTCGTTTTTGGGTCAAAGAGGGTGTTGGGTTTAATTTTGAAAGCACTTATATGGTTTTTTTTTTTGTATATATTTGGTTTTTCTCCTTAATAAACCAGCTCTAATCCTAATGAGATTTTAATTCAAGTCATAAAAGATGAGATATGTTGACTTTCACTTTGTCCCCCACGTCCATGTATACTTCACTAATTGGCTCACTAATCTTTACCCTGCAAACAAAATAAACATCTACGCACAAGCACCTTAAAACTACTTTGACTTAAAAGAAAAAATTAAAAAATTTCATTTAATATAATTAATATTTTCTTTTTAAAAATATAATAGTACTACTTAAAAAACTATACAACAATATTTTTTAAGCCACTTTAGAGAAGCTTTTTCCTTTTTTTTATTATTTGCTTCAGTAAATTAATTTTTATTCTCAACCCGTTTTATTAGTGTGATTAAGCAACATTTAACATCACGTTTGTGGTAAGAATAATTCTATATGACAAATAATTTAAGGGAAAATTCTATTTTCGTCCTTGAACATTTTGCTAAAGTTCTATTTTGTTCGAATATTTTTTTGTCTCCTATCATTTTGATATAGTTTCAACGCTACTCTTTTTATTGATGCTGTCAATTTACTAACGGAGACTACTAACTTAATTAGCTTTGATGTACCAGATTTTATCCTACATAATATATATATATATATATATATATATATATATATATATATATATAGAGAGAGAGAGAGAGAGAGAGAGAGAGAGGATCAAGTGAGACGATTAATTTTATATGAGAATGAGACGAGTAAATTTGGACAATAGAATCTTGCATTAATAATCAAGATTAAAATATAAAGTTATGTGATTTTTTTAAGTGACCATGTAACTCTTTTAATATTTTTTAATCATGATCACTATACATGTATAATTATATTACCCAGATTTAATCATTTCACTCTCATATAAAACCACTCTTCTCATATATATATATATATATATATATATAGCTCGTGTCATGAGATGTCAGTGTTATCAAAAGGCTTCCTTTGTCTATAGAAGGGAAGTTGCATCATTTTGTAAGATCATTCAAAACCTGCAATAAAATTTTTCTTATGTATTATAAATCTAATATGTCTTTCTAAACACTTTTTCTCTTTAAAATTTAATCTCACATATATAATATGTTGCTCTGATAAAGAAAAAAAGGGAGAATAACAAAGCAAATGAAATATTGAGTATGCTCTACACTTACTCTCTATGAGATCATGTATATAGAAATATATCTGACTAAAGATCTATTGCTAATCTCTATTATTTTAGATGTATGATTCTTAGGAGTAACTTGATTTGAAAGCAAGCTTAAATAATGTTGTCCAAAAACTCACCTTACTAAAATAAAAACAATATGTCTAAATAGTAGAGCTCCTGACACGGTCAGAGCCTAAATGCCTTGTATAAATTAGGTAACAACTCTAAACAAATTAGGTTTAGAAAAACAGGCGGGATGAAAATAGAGCTACATTTGAGTTTGGTTATTCTACTCCCCATCATTAATTCTTTTCCTTGCCATCATCCTCATGTCATACACTAAATTAATAAAGAAAAGGGAAAGATATATTATTATACTGAGCACATGTATATATGGAGGGGTAGGGTCAAGAATGAGACGTGCCATGGTAGTGAGTAATGGATCTTGCATGAGTTAGGTCAAGTATGACATGATGATCTACAAAGTACAATTGCGCAGGCCAGGGATACACAACTCGCCCCTTTATTTCATTTCTCCAGTTTATGTCATTGTGATTTTGAGTATACGAGGGTACCCACGTTGCCTTCTTTACAAGACAAGAACACAGAGACGCGATACATACAGGTGTTGCCTATCAAAGATGTCTCACATATCTATCTGAATTCGGTCCTCTCTCTCTCTCTCTCTCTCTCATTCTATCATGAACGAACTGCACCCGGCAGAGTATTAATAGAACGTTAAATTACACACATCTCTTTTAAAATTTGTAAAAATATAATTTACATTTTTTTTATTTGTTAACCTAACACTCACATCTTTTTTGTCAAATTTTAAGGATTTATATTACATTTTCACTATTTATTCAAACACTATTAAAAAACTTAATAATGATATTTTTGTGATATTAATTATTTTTAATTAATAAAATTATAAAAAATACAAGTACCCACTCTGTTAAGTTTAAAGGTATTTTATAATTTTTTTAATTAAAAATAATTAATATCATAAAAATGTCATTATTGTTAATTTATTATTAAGTGCTCCTACGAATGAGTGAAACTTAATATAAATACTTTAAAATTTGACAACAGAGATGTGAGTGTCAGGTGAACAAATAGAGATGTAGTTATATTTCCACAAACCTCAGAAGAGATGAGTGTAATTTATCCTAAAACCTATCATTTCTGCTAACACTACTCTATCAATTCTATGAAATAGACGAAAGAATGGAAGAATGCTTTGACGTGGGAAGATATGGCAATTGCCAAGTGCTCCAGATCGGTGAAAAAGGCAAACGTCTTGAGCTCAAATATTCTATATAGACTTCAACAAGATTGTCTCTGCTGCACGGTTCATGTAGCTAAACTCCACCAAAGAGAACATGGGTATACATGGCAATTATGATTACCTCAATATTATTTTAGTTAAATATATTTATAATGTAAAATCTTTTCAAATTATCATCATGATCAAATCTCTTTTATATAAATGTATATATATAAGTAAACTCTTGTATTCATATATTTTAAAATTAAAAGAATAAAAATAAAAAAACCAATTTCTTGTAAAAGTATAGTGAAATCCGTTACACAAAAAAAAGTATAGCGTAATCAATTTGTTATAAAAGTATAATAGTTGACTTCAATACAATTAAATAAAGTCGGTGGCCGACAAATTAAATTGAATTAAAAATTTTGACTTGAGTGAACCCGACCCAATTAAGACAGGTCGGCTCAAGAGTATGGGTCAAACCAGTCAAATATAAAAACCGCTCAACTTTTTGTTTCTAAAGTTGACTGAAGTGTTTCCTTTAATTTTTAATACGTATATATTTTTAAATATTTATATCTTTCTATAATCATAGTTAAAAAAGCTTAGACAATATTAATTACTTATTTTTCTTTTAATTTGTACCCTTATTAAATATTAGTGTGTATGAGAGATAGTAAGTGGAGTGATTAAATGATTGTTAGGGGAAAAAAATTGACAAGTATAATTTTATAAAATATACTTAAATTTTCATAACATTCAAACTTATTTAATTATTTTCTTAATTTATGTGCACAAATATAAATAGTTCCTTATTAAAGAAAGGAGAGAATTTCAACTTAAAACAATCATGAATACCATTGTTTTTTTTTACCAGAAATAAATTACATAATTATCAAAAATGATATTTCTAAGCAAATTTTTTTACAACCATCGAACCAGCTAAAATGCCCTCCAAACCTGCGTTCCTTATCTTTCTTTCTTTTTCCAGTCAGCTCCAAATCCGCATTCGTCAGACTAACTTACAAAGCCTAATAGCCAGCTAGCCCATAGCCTCCCACTTCTCTTGGCTAACATCAGCCCAACCTGCATTTTGCCTGACCAACATTAGCCCTGAAGGAGTCAAGCCTGCCCTGAATTAATATCCTTTACATAGAATAGAAGTACGTGAACACGAAACCGAAAAACCAAAATAAATTAAAATGAGAAGAAATACATATTTATTTAATTGCAATAATTAATAAATTAGTGAATAATATAAGTGCCGTATTAATATTTAGAAAGGAATATTTGGACGAAAGACGTAAATTTAAAAGAAAAAATAACTTTTAAAAATTTTAGACAAATAATATTATCTTTATATTAGATATTAAATTATATACATATAATATATAATAGCATTCTCAATGTAACGAAACTGCTTGAAGAAGAAAAATAGGGAACAGAAGAATAATACAATATTTCTTTACTTTATTTCGAATGTTTGTATTTTGCCATCGAAATTTTAAAAGCATATAGTTACTGCAATCCACGCCTGCAAGTGGTTGCTTGACAAAATGTTGATGGTTGATTTCTTTGTATTAAAAACGCCATCTCGAGTAGTTACTATCCCCGCATTATTTACTGCTCCGGACTCCCTAATTTTTTTAATATTTTTGGTTCAATCCGTTCTTTCCCTTGACTTTCTACAAGATACACCAGAGTTTATATCATTAAAATGGTTAGATCCTAGTCTCTGAGAAGAGTCAGTCTCCCTAAAATTACTGTTGCTGCTAATCCTACTACTATCTAATTTCCTATGGTGTAAAGTGTCAGAATGCGAAAGAGGAACAACTCCTCCCTTTCTTTCAACGTCCACCAATCTGTTCCTGTACAAAGGACCATCTATATCCGCACTTGAACCAGTGGGAATTCGCAAACCAGTTGCATCTGGAGAAACTGAATCATACCGGTCCATATCAGATAGGGGTGAATGCCTAGAGTTCAAGGGAGAGGATGAGGAGGAGGATGAAGTGTCACATTCGGAATTCCTCCACATGCTACTCCATCCATGACCTGAATCACCAAAAATATAATCGGAGAAGTCGTCTGTGCTCGTTGAATCACGGGTGCTGTCAGTACTGCAAGAGCCTTCATCAGAATTACTGCTGATTAGGGATGAATTATCGCTTGACGAGTCTTCTTCTAAAATCCTTTTCAGGTGGTGGAACTTTGAATAGAAAGAGTCTAAGGTGGGAGAACCATCTGGAGAAATCGATCTGCTGATATATCCAACAGCACCAGAATCTGTTGATATATTTCGTGATTTCATTGTAAGAGTCTTTCCATTGGCTTTACTTTTCGAATCTGGGGGTACTATTCTGCTCCTGATTAATCTTGGGGCCCTTGGTGAGCACCTACAAAGTGAGATTGTGAGAGAAGGGCACAAATGGCAAATATAATTAAGGGAACTTTGCTTGCACAAAACACACCAGAAAAAGAAAATCAGACGGGTTACCTTGCATAAAAAAGCATGTATGCTCCTTTCGTCAAGACTCTCTCCAAATCAACAGCCGTCACCTGCAAGACATAAAGATGGTTAAATGAAGAAGAACATTACTTGACAATCAGACAACCAAGCTCACATAAATCCTGCGAAAGAACCACACCTAAATGAACTCTTTCACACAGGTGTATCTGACAGGAACTACTAAATATTTTGTAATTGAGCATTGATTGATTTGAAAACACGTTTGCCTACAAACCTTGACAGTTTTATCCCAGAACAAAATGATCTTGGTATGAATTAGACGAGCTTTCATTCATAGAACTCATCCCCTAGCTTTTACCTATGCCTACCCTTGAATGATGCTATTGGTTCAAGGTTCTATGGTGCTACTGCAAATGGTTAAGCTTTTGTTGGACCACAATACTTAATCAAATTAAGACTCTTCTCATGTATTCTCTCTCTCCACTCTCTCTCTCTCTCTCATACACATAAATTTTTATTCACAATTATAAAGAATTGATGATAAATATTGGTTATACGTTTATGAGAGTTATATGAAGGACTATGGGCTACTAATTGAAAAATACATAAATAAATCAAGTTAAGTAAACTTAAGAACCATATGCTCTCAAGATATGTGGACATATGGAAGATGAGGGGCTCACCACGCTATCATCAACCTTGAACCACTTGTTCTGGATATTCTTCACATAGCACACGTAGTGACCTGAAAAGGCGGCATTCATGATGTCCAAGTGAACAACTACCCCGTACAGCCGGTATATAGGTGATTTATCACTAGTCCCACTCATGAAAGGAGCCAAGTCAAGTATTTCCGGAAATTGAATAGGCTTGTTGAGCTTCCCAAATTTTCCAGACTGCAACACAAATGTAACAAATATAATTTAAACTCAGCATACAGGTTGCATTCAATGTGGGCAATAACATCTTGTCTTTGAATTAAACACATAAAATACCTGAAATCTTTTCAATGCAATTGTAAGAACATTAGGCGCCTCGGAAACTGTCAGCTTCTTCTTGGCCTTCTCATAAGATTTACATCTTAAAATGGAGACAGTAGATTAATAATAAGTAAAATTCTTTCGGGCACAAGCACTTTGAATGATATAAACATTCACACTTGTTATTAGTACGCAAAATAATATTCCAAAGTCTTAGTACTACACAGTTAAAATAGTATGCCAAAGTTGAAAACACATACACACCAAAATGAAGGAAAAACAATGGAAGGAGAAACAAGAAAACCCAATAAATGTTTTTTTTGGTCGGTAGAACCCAAAATTTTAGCGAAAAACTTGTCACAACGCTCTGGCCACAATAAAACTCAACTATGTACCATCGATCTGACACATTGTCTAACAGATGGCACAAAAGATTAGAGCCAATTATTTTTGGGAGTAAACTTGTGGGGCACTACCATTACAAGAAACTTTTTGCGTACAGCCAAGAACCCATGGTAAAATGAATTGAAAGAGAACATTACATTAAACAACGAATCAGGAAAAGGCTTTAAGTTTCAACTTCATTTAGCTGCAGATTACAGAAAGCATTTAAATACAGCAAAAGGCAAAGCAATCATATAGGCATAATGAAGGTAGGACCTGAAAAACCATGGGGAAATGCCTAATTGGTTTCCATTATATTGCAATATAGGAGTCATTTTAATGAAATCTTCATATTTTGTTAACATCCATGTAATCCTTATCAGAAAAAGGAATAATTTTGCGAATTCTATTCAAAATGGTGTAAAAGAATGATAACAATTATGAGTATTATTTTGAAGAGCTACACTTCAGCAGGAACCAGCTAAACTTGTGATGTGATCAAACCTCTAAGACCAATCAGGAATACTAGGCATGAAACATTTCCTCCTATCCAGTTCAATTTCCAATCAATATTATCCCATTTGATGTCATGCCAACACAACCACATTATCCTTTTATGCCAACAAGTCAATGTGATCAAACAGCTAGACCTATTTCATAAGTTCTTTCTTCAAAAACCCTGATTCCATTTTACATAAGTCAATCCTAAAAACACTTCAGTCCCGCAACTCTTTCTATGAAGATACTGATTCACCATAAGAATTGTTGCAAAATACCGTTACTCCATAATTTCCTCAATAAACCTTCAATTCCTAGTTTCTCACTCCTGATCTGTCAAAAATATAAAATTTAACTCCTAATTGTCCTTTATCTGGCCTGAGAAAAGCCATTGTAGAGTGACAAATATTTCACCCAACTTGCATACTTTTTGAGCAATTTTTTTTTGAAGTAATAATCATTTAATCATAACAATGAAAGCAATAGTAAGATATGATAGACTCATAGACCCTTAGTCCAAGTATATTTTAGAAGAACAAAGTTGCACTGCAAGAGTATTTAAGGAGGAATTAGGGAAAGAATAGGGGAACATTACTAACATCAGAGAGAAGGCCAAAAGAAGAGTCAGTTAGAGGAAAGGAAGTAATAGAAGACAAGCCACCTGGCATACTCGGAGTGCAGAACAGAAAGATTGTATCATACAAGAAAGTAATGAGAAAAGGAATAAAACAGCAAACAGAGAGGGACATAATGCATTCACAAATTCCGAGGATTCAGGGTTGGTTTTGGTAGAATGGTAGAAGGCCTAGTGCCCTAGCCAGAGCCTCTATAACTACAGACACTCTGGGGAATCACCTTTTTTTAACATTCTCTGGCATTTTTTTCCTCCTTTTTCAGGAACCACAAAGGTTTAACTCTGTTTTAAGGAACCAGTCTCCATATTTTCCTACAGAAATCCAAGTTTCTATTATATGATAACATTGAAGCTTTTCAAGAGGCCCCACAAACATCAACCAACCTGACACAGTGGTACTTGTTTTCTCCATCCAAAGCCTCAGTACTTGTAAACCGTCGAAGAGCTTCCTCCAGGGTTGCTATCTCTCCTTCTATCTCGACCGTCAGATCCATCATCCTTTCCTGACGCTCAGACTTCCCTCCACATTTCATGCATTTTATCTGCCAAATATGAGGTGTATGTTCACTGTCCATGCTACTTCCAATTAATGCATGTTATAATGACATGAATAATAGCATTATCTATTTCAAAAGCATGCCACAGTGTGTTGCACCTATAACAGATGAAGGGAAATAAAAACATAATAGATACTTTATTATTTTTCCATATAGGAATATAAATTTACCTTTGATCTTAGGAAGCCTCCAAATGTTAGACCCATTAAAGTAGTGTCCTCTTCTGGTGAGCCTGATGCATTAACCCTCACATCCATAAGGCAAACGGATTGCATTGTGTCAATAGCATGCCTGTCAAGTATGCCATAGGATTCATTAACTTGAAAGAATTGCAGAACTGTAATCATGCCATGTTACAAGGTGTGAAAGTAACCTTAGAAATTCATGTGCATCTTCTTCTCTGCCATTGCCAAGTTGACTCCCAATACTCCGTAGTTGAGAGAGTATGCCCTTAGGAGAGAGTGGGGATTTTGTATCCTTTGACCTCAAAATCAAACTTTCAAACTCACATGTGAAACAACATTTTTTGTTTGCACCTGAAATTTTACATAGGAGATATCTTAACCAAGGAATTAGTTACAATTGATAATATTCAAGAAATATGACATGATGATTCCAACATGGAAGATCTGATTGAATACATACATGCTTTGGAATGTAGTCCTTGAAGAAAATAAGCAGTCAGGGGTGGAGTAAATGCTAAGCACTGAAGTACAGCATTAGCATAACAGCTGCAAAAAACAATTAAATAAATAAATTGAAAAATGAAAAAAAGGAAAAAAGAAATCCCACACAGTAGGAGAGCAAATTGATTCTAGGAAAATTCTACAAGCAAAACATTCACATTGATCATTAAATAGTATGACAAAATGTTTATGATTATGATCCTTAGACAAGTTAAAGAAGAAGAAAAATACAAACTGCTAATTATAAATAATTTCAAATTACCTGTTTCCGCAATTTATAAGACCAAATGGGCGCAACTCCAACTTGTTTGAATTATAAATCTTGACGAACAATTCATAAGGAAAAAGACCCTGCAGCAACTATAAATGTTAGATAAAAGTGCCTCAAGGCACAAAAGAATGTAAAAAGAATTGTTCAAGAAGACCTTGTCACTGTATCTTCCAGCAGTGTCACTACCAGCGCCGACAGCTAATGGAAATCGTTTTGACAAATTCGATCCTCTAAATTGATCCACAACTTTTAAAACAGAAGTTTTCAAGCCACTCTTAGGATTTGCAGAACAGCTAACACCCTGAGAGGAAGGATCTGTGGCAGATTGAATG
Organism: Dalbergia oliveri; assembly: GCA_030441495.1. NCBI lineage: Eukaryota > Viridiplantae > Streptophyta > Magnoliopsida > Fabales > Fabaceae > Dalbergia > Dalbergia oliveri. The sequence goes on along the minus strand of JAMLFY010000003.1, from coordinate 12,947,598 downwards.
CTATTATTCACACGTTTTGTACTCGATTTTGAATGCCCTTCAGTTCTAGAAGCCAAATTAGAATCAGCAAGTTCATGGGGCAGGCATCTAGTTTCAGCAGATTTCAAAGTGCTGTCATGGTTGCCCACAACATGATTTGATACCATAGAAACAGCTGATTGCAAGTTATGGATGCTCAAGGCATCTGCACGACCTGAAGCTTTGCTAAGACTGGTGGACGGAGGGGAGAAACAAGATAAAGATGGCCTAGAGCTGTCTTTAGGTTCCAATTGATCAGATTCAGAACCAGGGACAGTAACATAGCTTGTAATATTGGAACCTTTGCTGTTCATGATTGAAAGATTGGTAGCCTTTAAAGAATTCATTCTTTCATTCTTTGATGATGCTGATCCTGGAGAGCGCACATTGTTCCCAACAGAATTTGGAGAAGCATCATCAGATACAGAATCCTTTGCCTCAATATCTTGTACATGCAAAGGATGCATGTTACTGAATGAAAAGTGAAATGAAGAGCCAGAATCAGATTCCTTATTGCCAATGGATTCATCAGAATGGGATTGACGAGGGTCATCATTAGCATCATCTTTGATCCCACTTGAATCAAGAGTTCTATCCCAAAATCCAGAATACACTGCAGAAGGCTCAATTGTTGCCCCCTTCCACATACTTGAACCCCGAGTGCCATTTGATGCAAGCTTACTCTCTTCTTTACTAAAACCAGGTCTATTTTGATTTGATTTACACATTGTAGAAAAACCATCCACCGAATCAACCAAACTAGCAAACTTTGGTGAAGGAGACATAGCTATGCCCACGCTATTATTATCACCTGAAGTACTGTCAGGAATGTCAAGGGTGGAATCAACCAAAATATGTTCCTCAGATCGGTCAGGCTCATTTGAGATGATACTCTCACACACAGAGGAATCATCAGATGACTCACTACCACTCGTGGAAGCTGAGAATCCAGAAAATGAGTTACTAGATAATTCAGAATTAGAATCTGTTATAGTTCCCTCTGCAAGGGACTCAACTCTTCCATTATCGTTCTTTCCACATGAACCTTTAGGAGAAAGGCCGGTATCTGAAACTGAGAGGCTTTCGTTGGATGTTTTGCACTGTGTGCCTTCACTTTTGGAATTCTCAGCAGGGATTCCAGGGAGGTCTTGTTCTGCTAACCTCTTGCCAAGATCACTAACTAAATCATCACTCACCACAGTATTGCTGGGAGGACGGCATTCTAATTTGTGACCTTGACGCCAATGAACAGTTTGGCACTCAAACGAACTGAAAGACACAAAACCAAAGGTATGTAACACGGAAATGTTATTTACATGAAAGCGCACACATAGAGATATGCAGAAGCAAAACAATGAAATGGAAAACAAGTAATACAGATTGTCACAGCCAGCTCAATCATTCAACAATTGTGCAAAACCACAAATTCAAAGTCATATGAGAATCTTGAATGCAAAAACCATAGCATTATATTCTACAAACTTGAGAAAAGAAAAATTATAAAGAAACCTTTTTCCCTTCTGAAAGGATTCTCCATATATGTCTACATATGGAACAAAAACAAACATCTTCAACCACAATTCCATTTACATATCAAAAACACTCGAAATGCTGATCACAATTTGAAACCAGACCCAACAGATTGATAGACTACGTGTGTTTAGATTGGCCTTTCCAAAATATCTTATAATCTCAATCTCTTGACAGCTTTTGACACCAAAAATAAAAAATAAGAAAGTTTGTTTTATTAATTGATTACAAAACATGCCTTAATTCGAACATCTGAACAAGAAGAAGAAGAAGAAGAAGAAGAAAAGTCGAAGCTGAACGCACCAGTAGCGAACCGATTTGCACTGAGCGCAGCGCCGGGTGGCGGGAACATAGCACACGGCGCAGTGATTGCTATTCGCGGCGGGAACCGCCGCGCCGTACGCAAACGACGCCTCTCTCTCGGCCCTGGCGGTCTCCTCCGCTGCCAAAATCAGAAGCCTCTTGATCTCCTCCTTCCTAGCCACCGCAAGCCGCCATTTACGGCGAATCACGAAACCGATCGCCGGCAAAGCTACACAAACCACCGCCAGAAGGACCAGGCTCGAAAACCCTAGATCCCCAGCGACGCGCATTTATCCTGCACCTGAAACACATCCAGCGGAGGCGACACACCCTAGGCTCCTACCACCACCACCACCACCACCACCACAACCACACATAGAATTGGGATTCAGCGAAGCTGCAGCAAAGTGCCTCGAATGCAACCGTTGCGCTGTCAACAGACAATACAGCCCAACCAGCTACCTTTCGGTGATTGGAAGGTGACGGTTACGCGGCAGCGCGTGACAGTGAGATTAACGAGGTGAGAGAGAGAGAGAGAGAGAGAGAGAGAACCGAACCCGCAAGTTAGAAGAACCAAAAAAAACAAGAAAGAAAAGTGTGTCGTTCGTGTTCGCAAGTAAAGTCAGGGAGAGTTACTGAGAATTGAAAACGATGGACCAGAGCAGAGACTAGCGCAGAATTCTCGTGGTTAGATTCGGACCAGGCGTAGCGAGTCGTTTTTGTTCGTTTGGTTCGTATCGGAAGAAGAGAGAGAAAGAAAGAGGGGAAAAAACACGCGGTAAATGTGAAAAAGGGAAAAGAGGGTGGAATTAATTAATTAAATATTGGCAGTTAGGGGAGGGGAAAATTGATTGTCGAGGAAGGAATTTTGTTTCCTCCTAACATTGGAAAGCGTGAATTCTGTGGTGATCAAATTATTCGGATCGGTGTAGTAGTAATAAAATAAAATTGGACCCGGTTCGGGGAGGTGAGGTTTTTGATTCCGGTTCAGGGAGAGTTGGAAGGTTGTGCCTGGCAGCGCACGTGAAAGTGGGGCATCGGGAGGAGCGTCTCCTATACGGATTGATTCTGATGGCTTCGGATTCGCGGGATCGGACGGTGGAGGTGGGACCTGGGTTGTGGACCCTTTGTTTTGGTGGAGCCTCAGCCTGGTGATGATCATCACGATGATGAAAATGGCTTACCCTATATTTCGTTTCTTTTTGTGTGCGAGATTCTCTGGAATTAACCATTTTACAAGTAAATTGTCTGCTTAGGTGTGGGGTGGGTAAGAGCCACATACACAAATTTTTGGCTTTTGATTATAAGGAAAGGATCCCCAACTTTATGTATGTGATTTAATTATAAGATATTTTCTTATTATGTAAATATAAAAGTCATGGATTAATGATTATAGGGACGGTGACTTACAGTGATTCTCCATATAAAATGAGTGACGTATTATTAGCCAAAAACAATAAGTGGGATCTGACTAGGATGATCAATGAAAAGTCTAATATTACTGCAGTCGGCGAAAGAAAGATACATGGCCGTTTAGTTTTCACACACAGACAGATATATATGTATATATAAATATATATAGCTTTTGATAAACCTTTAGTTTATACTTTATAGCTTGGATGTTTAAGTAAGAAAATTGTCCTTTCAATGAAAAAATATGAGTTTTAGTAACTAATATTCTAAGTACACCGTACATGATTTGGATATCAATAAATTTTAATCTTTTTTACATTCAATACATTAAAAAAATTGAAATTTACTATTTTAAAAACTTTAACTCCCACTATTAAAATTATAATTAGTAAAATCTAAAACATATATATTATAAATGATGAAATTTTCTCTTTTTCATCCAAATAAATGTAAATTGAACAAATATTTAAGTATGTGTGTTTTATATTTTATTAGTTCTCAAAATTAAAAATTGATAATTTAGTCTTAAAATTATATAAGAAATTCAAATTAATTCTTTATGATTTAAATTAGTTCTCAGGAATATTATGGGAAGTGTCTTTCATTACCATGTTAATGTTCTCTTTTATTTCCGAAGCCTAAAAAAAATAGTCTTCACAAATACTATTTTAAGAATTAATATGAATATTTTTTTCAACTTCAATAACTATATTGTTAATTTATTTTTTAATTATAATTATTAAATTGAAGCATACGTATAATTTTAATGATTGAAATGTATCTTTTGTCAATGTAAACCAAGCAAGCTAACAATTATGTCCTTTACCCAGTATGTGTAATTTTTTTTTTCTCCTGTAATGAGTTTAATTTTGATATATTGATATTATAAAATAATTTTATATTGTTATCTAATTAAAATATTTTATTTAGATTAATTTTAAGGTAGTAGGTATAGAAGTCAATTGTAATAATTGATGTGATAATATGATTAGATAGATATTTGTGTAAAAAAAATTTACAATAATGCATTGAGATTAAATTCTATTTAAAACGGAATATTATTGGCAAAGCACTGACATCACAAATATTTGTTCTGCTCATTTCGGGCTTTATTTGGTCCTACATCACAGGTTTGAAAAAGGGCATAAAATGCCACCATTGAACATTCGAGTTGAAGCCAATGCCCGCCGTAACGATTGCAAGAAAAATCAGACAAAGTGTTTGTCTAGTGTTAAATACAATTCCTAGCAAAATAATATTCTACGACCCCATGTAAGAGAATAAATAGCTGATAATAAAATTCTATAGCCTAATAGTTATAGTTGTTTTCTTTATATTTGAGTAGGTTGTTTCATGTTAAACTTTTAGGGAGCCTATTTTCTAATACTAGAGGTATTTTTGGTAGAAAGATAAAAATGATGATAAAATTTTTGTATGAATGAGTTTAGTATATAAAATTACACATAAAGCTTATTAATGAAAATTTTGACCACATTTTCATTCCATAATCAAATATTATATACAACCTTATTATTTTGATATCAATTTCTCAAACACCTAAATACTCTATTCACAAATAATATTAATTCAACTTTTTTTTTCCAATTTATTTTTTCTCCATCATTCTTATCCACATGGACTTACATGGATATTACAGACAATTAATGTCAAAATAGAATTATTCTACTATACAGTAGGGCATCATCATGCACACCTTTTCAACTTAATCGGTTTCGAGACCTGCGGTAAATGGGGAGAATGCAACAAATTAAATAATAGTAGTACTCCTTTTTGATAATTGTACTCCTGTGTAATTGTGTTAACATCTAATGGGGCAGTTAATGCCCCTACTGAATTGGTAGCTTTAGATCTGCAAGTTGCAAGAATCATACAATTACTAACATCCCACTAACAGTAAAAGGTGCATGAGGTTCGTCGTTTGGTAGGCTAACATCGTAAAATTCTGGAAACAATTCGTTTTTTCTGGGTTATCCAACTCAACCTGCGGTTTAACTTGTGTGATATTGCAAGTCTAACAGATTGCTGTTGATTAACTTTATGTCAAGATGATCCATTCATGTAGTGTTAAAAAGTTAAAACTACTTAAACGTCGAAGTCAATGTAGTTCTGGAGTCTGTGTCTTTTTATTCCTTTCTAAATTTTGCAGTTGATGACATTTTCAAACTAAGATACGACCACCAACTGTGCCACCATACATGCTTTGATAGCTGAGAAGAATTTGCTTCCTCTCCAACAAGATGAAACGAATCATGATACTTATTAGTATTAATTGATTTCAACAACCTCTAGTTACAACGTTCGACCGTATGGTTCATGTAACTTATTAATCATGTACTAACTTATTAGTATTAGGTTTAATGATTCTGAATGAAAATATTGTTCATGTTTATTAATGACTTGAATTGGTTTTTTCTTTCCATTTAAAACTGTTTTCATACTCTCTTTTACGTTAAAAACTCGATAGATAAATTAAAATGAAAGAAAATAATCTAAACCGTTTAAATAAATTATTTAACAATGGTAACAGAAAAATAAAATAAAAATAAAATAACGATGATGGAACTTTTAGTCCATAACTCAGATCATGGAATCTCCCACCAGACCCGAGATATGATGGAAATCTCATCTTATGTCACATCCATTGCGTTGGACAGTACCTTTTTTCCATTTGGTCAACTTTCAGCAAATACCGGACTACCTGATTTTCAGGGCTGTGTTCTTTTTGGAATTTGGGCTCATACAACACCTTTCACTTTTCGCTGTTTGGGCCTCGGCCCGGTTTCTATAGAGAAAACCTGTAGCTCTATATGGAAACAAATGGGTAAAACGTGCAAACTGTTAGACTACATGGACATGGTATGCAGAGCAAGACCCTATCATGAGGCCCAAAATTTATCGACATAAGTGCACGTTGGATTTTAGCAATTGGCATTTGATTCAGACCCAAAAAACAATTGATTGCCCGTTTAGATCTCTGAATCATTGAACATCAAATCTTCAACATGCAGCAAGTTTTGGACATCACCTGTAATATATATATATATTTCAACATATATTTTCATTGAAAACATAATTGATTGAAAGATGACAAGGACATAGGACGCGAACTGAAAAGCACGTACAGCCCAAAAAGGTTTAGGATTTTGGGTGAAAAACTGAGACTTAGAATCAAAAAGAATCTGTATGATTTGTGCAGGAATTAGGAGAAAACCAAATACAAAAATAGCCACGGTTCATGTATCTGTAGCAGCCTCGTTTTGTTTCCTAAATTTAACCTATTTACAATTTTTCTTTTAATTCAAATTCCTTTAGGCAATTGCATTAGATTCTTTCCAATAATCCAATGGTTTGGTTTGGTTTGTTTAAATACAGGGTCCTTTTAAGGTATAAAGGAAGTTTTGGAGATCTGTAAAGAATATATTAATTCTTCGGGACAAAGTTGTCCATTAATTCTGTTGCTTTTTCTCACATAAAATGAACAAAAAAAGGTGAAAAAGAAAACTACATTTATCAGAGACAGGTTTCGATCCTGTGACCTGTGGGTTATGGGCCCACCACGCTTCCGCTGCGCCACTCTGATTTGCTAATCAACCAAAGCAGTAAAATATAAGTAGCAAACATGAAGTCTTAAGCCATGTCTCGCACATGATAACTAAGAATAACACCTATTGGTTGATGCTTTGGCAGGAACCTTCTACTGTACCTAACGGTGCGTTTCTCGGGTAGCTGTTACTTGTTTTGATACATTTTGGAGCTGTTTTAACGTGTTACAGTGAAATTTTGCCATTAGACATCGGTTCCAGTTTACAAGGTTGGGTAAGGTAAACAATTAGAATTCGTTCTTTGGGTACTTCGCCATATTCGCAGTTGCAGATTTGCTAGCTTCTTCATTGTTTTTGCAAGTCATATGATCAGAAGGTTTTTCTAATTAAGAGTGCTACTCAGCTGTGCTGCTGTTATCACTGTTGTTGTTTTAAACAGGTGTGTGGCAATATTATATCTCCAGCAGTTTTGTGTTAATTAACTTCTTGAGTTTTCTCATACAGTATTGTTGTCGTACACAAATATTAGGTTATCAATGCATAAATGTGTAATATTTCTTCTTTGGTTCCTCATCTGTGCAACGAACTGGCCGGCCCACAATAGAAAATTTGATCCAACAAGGAATTTATGAATTCTTTCTGTGTTCCACTTGTACATTTGAAAGTAATATATTAATGAATGAAATTTTCACGGGCCGTTAGCTCCGTACATTACCAAAGGAAAAAAGATGCTCGAAACCTTGGGAGGAACAATTGGACTGCTCAGCCTCTCATATTCTCCACACGTGACCAAGGTTCCAGTGCAATCAGCTTGAGACGCCATATGAGTATAACAGTATTTGATAAGACCTTCCAAAATAGGTCGTGCAACCCCGTGAATTTCTGGATTATTGGCACTACTGGTGGGGCTATAGCTCTCCCATCCAAAGAATCAGTAGGGCCATAGCCAGATAAAATGCTGAAGTTTCTGTATGGTTCTTTCTTCCTCTCGCCTAATTTATTGATCAAAAGAAACAACAATAGTCTTCCTTGGATTCCTACTTTGTTGCTAATAATTAACCCCGCCTGTTCTATGTATAAGATTAGAAACTAAAAATGATAATGAAATTAATCAATTGATGGACCTTTAATCCGAGCCATGAAAATTATCAATCGATGGATGGGGTTTAATCATTTATCATATAAAAAATGATGTTATAATTCTTTTTTATTTATATTTTAATATTTTGAAGGAAAAAGTTTTGAAATTTATCATATAGAAAATAATGTTATAATTATTTTTATTTATATTTCAATATTTTGAAAGAAAAAGTTTCGCAATTTACCCATTTTGTCCTCGCTTTAACAAAATTTTCATCCAGTTTACTCTCTCACGGTCACCTTCTTTCCCCTCCCAATAGTCCATCGCCACCATTCCCTCCCCCTACCCCCTGCCCTGGTACTGTCGCTGCCTCCCCAGCCACCACTCTGCTCACCCTTATGCTCCCCATCCCCGCGACCCAACCTCCCTTCTCTCCACCATGCACCACCACCATCCAATCCGGTGACCTTCAACTGCTACGTACACCCCTTTACACTCAGTATTCTATTACTATATAACAAGGAGATCGATTTGTTTGTGAATCCAAAATTACATGCAAAACCACCGGGGATTGGGCATGGTGGCAGAGTGAGTTTGCTTGCTAGCTCTTGAATCCAATACCACATCTAAACCATCAAGCAATAAGACCAAAAAAATTTAAAGGTGGAGCTGGGCACAAGCACAACAATAACAGCATAGGTGGCAGTGCTGGTTGGGTTGCGGTCCAGTCTCAACAGCGTTGGCGTAAAGAACAAAAACTTGTAAGTAGGGAGGAAAAGGAATATGCGAGAAAGATTAGGATAGTAATGCAATTCCATCATTTTTATTTGTTTGTAAAATCACATGGACCATCATGGTCTAAAACTTAGCACACCCCATGTTAGAAGCTTCCCATAAAACAAAGGCCAAAAAGTAATACGTTATTATTCACAATACTGTACGTCGGGAAGGGATCAAAAGAAGACGAATTATAGAGCTAAAAAAAATGGCAACTTGGAATTTTTTATAAAATTTCTGGACAAGGAGAACAATTACTTAATTTGTCTGAGGCAGTGAGGTTAATGAATTATAATTTTTAAATAGATTTGTCTACTGATTTGGATGTTGATCAACATCTAGTCACAAAGTACTGGAAATGAGGGGGCCATTCAACATCTTGCCATTGCCCGTGACCGACCGCATCTCGTGCTTGACCCATGTACGGACAAAATACCAAGCGCTGTCATTTTAATAAGGAATCCCCGCAACCATCTCCACAAAACACAAATTCGATCACGAGCGCTCTTTCTTTCTTTTCAAGTCTACGGTTCTTATCCATATTACACTCCTACTCCACCCAACACAATCCCATCATATCAAATAAAGGACCAATAATTTCAACAACGGCACCCACACACACTAAAGCTTTTGAGATATACCCCTGCCATGCATGAAACAGCGACAATCTGTAACACTTAAAAGAGCATCGCTGTGATTGAGTCCAAAAATGCCCGAACCCCGAGTTTGTCCCTTCTTTTCCTCAGACCAATGACAGTGATGAAACACTTTTTTGCTTTGCGCGCGTCCTTTTGTTTTTTCACATACGTCACGCATGCGTACTCTCATATACACAGTACACTATTCGTTATATGTGTGGGAGAAATTTTAAGATGCATGCTTTGTAAATAAAGTTATTTTCTTGTTCTAAAATTCTAATTCATTCAAAATTTGTCAAATCAACTTTATGTATAGATGGCTAACGAGAAATTAATGAAGCAAATGATTAAGAAGATAAAAAGTGGGATACAAAATTAAAATAAATGGATCAGATGCACACAAATGTTTTGCGCTTAAAGCAACTAATAAAATAATTTCCCTGCATCTCCCGAGCTCTCTTTTTCTCGGCCTCACCTCCAAATCTCAATTTGTTCGAATGAAAATCTTCCATTCCTTTTTCTGTCTCACTCTCTTTTCTCCCAATTAAATTTTATCATAGATAAAAGTTATAAATAGCTAAGAAAGTGATCGAATAAGAGATTATAAATATCATAAATATGTGTCAAATTTTTATTAATATAACAGCGAATGAGATTGAAGAAGGGGATAGCATATTTGAAATCAATTTGTTCACGTAGAAGGCAGCTCACGAGTAGCATCATCATACCCAATTAACTCTTCTTAAATTCCTTTAAAATAAAACGTTGCAATTAATAATTCAAATCGCAAGGATGTTTACGTAAATTAACAACCACAACCTACATTAATATTGCCCTCGCCCTCGCATATATTAAAGACCCCTCACCCCGCCATGCATGCACACTCATCATCAATTCAAGCTAGTACAGCTACCTTCTTCCACTCTATCACCACCCACATACTCATAACCGAGTCAACACGACTCGGACCAAACCATGGACGTTAAGTTCGTTACCACCTTAGCGCTCTTGTGTGCAATTTACGTCACAAGTTCCATTGCACTTGACCCTTGTGCCTCTAAGCCCTACGACTCGGACCTCACCGTGTTTCCCATATACGGCAAATGCTCACCTTTCAACCCACCAAAAGCAGATTCGTGGGCCAACACGATCATAAACATGGCTTCCAAGGACCCGGCCCGAGTCAAGTACCTCTCCACCTTAGTGGGCCAAAAGAGCGTGATCTCGGTCCCAATCGCTTCGGGCCAGGCCTTCAACATCGGTAACTACGTGGTCCGGGTCAAAATCGGAACCCCGGGCCAGCTCATGTTCATGGTCCTGGACACCAGCACAGACGAGGCCTTCGTCCCGTGCTCGGGCTGCCTGGGCTGCTCAGCCACCACGTTCTCCCCAAACGGCTCCACAAGTTACGGCCCACTGGAATGCTCAGTCCCGCAGTGCACTCAGGTCCGTGGGCTTCAGTGCCCGGCCACAGGCTCCGGCGCGTGCTCATTCAACCAATCCTACGCGGGTTCCTCTTTCTCCGCGACTCTCGTCCAGGACTCGCTCAGATTAAACACTGACGTCATCCCCAATTACTCTTTCGGCTGCGTCAACGCAATCTCCGGCACGTCGATTCCAGCCCAAGGGCTTCTGGGCTTGGGCCGTGGGCCTTTGTCGCTGCTCTCCCAATCCGGCACGCTCTATTCGGGAGTTTTCTCCTACTGCCTTCCGAGTTTCAAGTCTTACTACTTCTCCGGGTCGCTGAAACTTGGGCCCGCGGGCCAGCCCAAGAGCATCCGGACGACGCCGCTTCTCCGGAACCCGCACCGGCCTTCTCTTTACTACGTGAACCTGACAGGGATCAGCGTGGGGAAAGTCCTTGTCCCTGTTCCTGTCGAGTATCTGGCGTTTGACCCGAAAACCGGATCCGGAACCGTAATTGATTCGGGCACGGTTATAACCCGGCTGGTGGAGCCCGTTTACAATGCGGTGAGGGATGAGTTCAGGAAGCAGGTGGCGGGTCCGTTCTCGAGCCTGGGAGCATTTGACACTTGTTTCTTGAAGACGTACGAGACGCTGGCGCCGACGGTTACGCTGCATTTCACTGGGTTGGACCTGAAGCTGCCGTTGGAGAACAGCTTGATCCACAGCAGCGCGGGGTCGCTGGCTTGTCTCGCAATGGCGGCGGCACCCAATAATGTGAACTCCGTGTTGAACGTGATTGCCAACTTGCAGCAACAGAACCTTAGGATTTTGTTTGACACTGTTAATAACAAGGTTGGCATAGCCCGTGAGCTTTGTAACTAGCCAGCTTTAATTTGTCTTTTTCTTTATTTTTTTGGCCCTTTCTTGTTGTATTTTAATTTGCTTTGTTGATTAGATATGTCTGTTTTTTTCCCTTTTCTTGGGCTGTTTCGTAGTTTTCAAAAAGTGGGCGTGGCCGGGGGTGAATAAGCCGGCCTTGTAGCTTTGGAAGATATAGGAGTACTGAGTAAAATATTCAATGTGAAATGTTGTCTGTATTAAGCAATATAGGTATGATGGGTATAGACCTCAAAGGGGGACCGATCATTAATTGATTGTAATGATATTTAATTTGATTAAAGTAATCAGTGTGAGGGCATGCATGCATGATGCGGTAAAATCAGAAGAACTGCCTCCAAATCGTGATGTCTGATGATAACCCGTGTCTTTTGGAATCTTGCTTTTGCTTTGCAAGTTTGCATGTGTTTGCGTCCAGACATATATAGCAGTTATTATTTTATGCAGTACAATTACCAAGTACACTGTTGAATGGAATCCTCCTTTTGTCTTTGTGGTCTAGCTGATTGCGCAAGTAGTAAGCCAACAATATAAGCAATTCAGATGTACTGTGCGATGGAATATATATGATGATGCTCTAGATCATTAGCTAAGCCCTTAGCAAAATTAATAATTTAAAAAACAACTAATTGGCTATGCATCAAAAAAGGAAAGCAGAAGCCTAGTTTCCAATTAAATTGATGATCTTAACAAAAATTAACACGAACTCTGTTGATGACCATATCAGCATAGTTTGTCTTATATTTTCATTCCCTAAAGTCACTTGTATATATTCATTTGAGGGCTACTAATTGGACCAATATTTAGATTTTGAGAGGTATCGTCTTCAAATGAGTTTGTAAATATTTGATCGTGTTTTTTTTTCGCATAATTTAGGAATTGTTTATCAGTATTTATGCGCGTTTCAAAACAAATTTTGGACGCATTTGGAATCGTTTCAAAGTTTCAATTTCACCTGTTTGGGGTGAAAATAAGGAGGAAAAATAAAAATAAGGAATTGATACATAATATTTACTTAGATTCTCCAATCCTTGCTCCCAATAAAAGAATATAACTATACATTCTACGTACTGAATAGTGACAGCCACCACACTATACCAATCTGAGGTAGTCCACCACAGCAACTTGGAATCCACACCTCCAGAGAAGGCTCAAATGATGTGCTCATCACTCATCAAATTGTTCAATAATAGAACAGTAAATACAATATAAATGGTGTTTAATAGACATCAAAGCATAGAATGCGAGAGGAGTTTCAGTTTCAAGAATAGTTAAAAATTAACGATAAGTGAATAGTTAAAAATTAATGAAGAGTTAAAAATTTAACAGAAAAGCAGCAGTCGTCGTAAATCACTCGCGGAGGCCGCCGTTCAAGACCACCGTGCCTGTTGATGCGCCGCCACCGATTCCACATCGCTTCGTCATGCACGCGTCGTCCATGGCCGTGTGCACTGAGCCTCTTCCTTTCTCATTTTCGCATTCAACTCCTCCCCTGTTTATGCCGTCAAGCGTTTTGCAATTGTGTTTGAAAAAATGGAGTGATTCTGTTTTGTTTCGTCATTTTGTGTTAATTTTTTCCTTTTAAAAATAGATGGTCAGAGAAAAAAAATTGGGCATTGAGATAAGCATATCAATTTGATCCTGAGCTTGTGGAGGTGAAAGTGAGGCTTGACAAACTTGAAGAGGCTGTGAAGGAGATTGTGGTTGAATCAAAGAAACAATCAAATGGTAATGTAGCCAGAAACCAGGTAATTCAGTTCGATGTCTAGGGGTTCACACCAGAAGGAGACGACGATGGCGAATTTTGGGGCTGGGGCGGCAGCACGTGGGGGGTGTGCGGTGGGTTTCAGGTTGGAGGCGGATCATAACTCGTTTTGCCAAGGTGGGGGTGGCGTTGATAGCAGAAGGGCAAAGTTGGTATGAAATTTTTGGCGGATCATAACTCCATGAGAACACAATCTTATCATGGTCAGAGAAAAGAAAATGGTGCTTAATTAAAGAGAGGGTGCAGCTTAAATTGATGGACAATGGTGTATTGCACTTTGTGACCGCTGGAGATAAAGGTTGCCACCGGAAAAGTTCTCTGCACAGTATTTTAGTTATATAAGTTATATTAGTTTTAGGTAAATTAATTTTGGGGTTAATATTAAATTTCAAGATCACTAAAATTATGGAACATAAGTGAACTCTTGAACATCCACATATCTTGTGTTGATTTGTGCAAATGTGATAGGCACCATTCCTTATCTAATGTAGGAGGTACCCTAGAACACACCATATACATATGTCCCTCCATATCATAGCATCATATCGGTGATGGTCATTGACTCACTAATATATCTCCATGATCCCTCCAAAATAATTGCCATCAACAACATTCACAAATGTCCTCACAACAAACACATAGAAACAAACTGTTAAAACGCATAATCACACAACCCACAACAAAAATTAATTGCATAAAGGCGCAAATTGAATCCAGAAACTCCATGCATTTTTTATGTTTAGTACTCTCGTCTCACTCCCTCTATCTCTCTAAAATCTCAACTCTTTGTTGGCCTTCTTTCTTCTTATTACAAACCTACACATGCTCTCTCTCAAACAAAAACTTCCGATCAACACAAACACACAAACACGATCGATTAAGTTTCAATTCAATTCCTAACCCCACCACTGGTGAACTGCCACATCTTCATCCCTCAACTTGCCATATAGAGCCAAACACTCCCAATAAGCCCTTCGGCTCCTATTCCTCCCACCTTGCTTCCCGTGTGGCTTGCACTCCAAGAAAAGCTCGTCCACGAGCCCAATGGAGTTGCTCCTCATTATCTCCTCCACTACTTCGGCCTCAGCCTTCATTACTACGTACTCCTCGTCCTTCACGTTCTTCCTCAGCCAATCTGACATCCCTGTCTGTGGCACCTCCTTCCCCAAGGACTCCTCTGTCACTGTCTCTATCTTGTATATATCAAAGTTTTTGTTCCTCGTTGGGTAGTTCTTAGGGAACCAATCGATTCCGCTCCCTCCTTCTTTCTCTGGCAACCCCACGTCAATGAAAACCCTGCGAGGGTAGCTCTCCAAGTAATCACCCATTAAATCCGGGAGGTACCTAGAATTTCAAATGTACATGTTCATAAAGTTAAACAAGAAACATATATATGATATTAAATTAATTAATTAATAAATATGAACTAGTCAACTCATATATAGCTAATTAAGTGACTCTTGTGACACAATATTTTAAAAATTAAAGTGTAATGTCAGACAAATAGAAAAAGTTTGCGTAAACAGAAATAATAATAGGCCTTAAATGAAATGGAGTGAAATTCATCCAAAAAACCATTAAATATGATATATCAACTAGGAGGAGACAAACATTTTTTAATAAACTCTTTAAGTTATTGCCTGAATATATTGGCCCTGAATGAATTTTAATTTTATCTCTTAATCAATGTTTAAGAAACACCTAGATAAATAATACAAAGAATAATGTTGCACATATAAAAAAAATACACACACACACAGATATATATATATATATATATATATATATATATATATATATATATATGTATGAATGTATGTATGTATAATTTTTTTTATAGTAATTATTGAATGATAACTCACTAATAATTCTAGTCAAATTGTCTATTGTCTAGCATTTCCAATGATACAAATAAGGTTAATCTTAAGAGAAATGAATGAGGTACAACAATGTTACAATTAAAAAAAAAAACCCTCATTCATTTCCTCTTTTGTTTTTTATTTCCTGTGCTAGTAATACATAGGGTGTAATATTACTGTAAAAAATTACTGTACATATATCATTTCTTTAATCTTAAAGCTCCAGAACTAATTTTTATGTCAAATTTTAGTAGTACGTACCTGATGCGCTTCAAGTACTGTCTCGATTTCCCTGATGCGGCTCTGGGTGGCTCCAAGAGCACGTCTTCAAGGTTCTGAAGCGCGGCTTTCTTTGCCTGTGAAGGGTAGCTGAATAGTTTTCTAGGCACAGCCAAGCTTCTTGTTGGTTCCTCAGCAACAACATCTTCCTTTTCATCGCCACCACGATGAGATCTAACCGTCTCATGTACACAATCTTGTAGTTTGAAGGCTTGTACAACGTCGCGGAAGGGTTGTTGTTGAGAAGAACGGTGACAACACCATCAACTCTTAATGTCCTCTCGATGAACTCTGATGCTGTTGGAAAATCAGTTGTGAACACGAAGTCCACCGTGCTATCGAGCACGTTGTTTTGCTTCTCCAAATCGTTCAAAGGAATAACTTCCATGTCATAGTCATGAACAACGCAAGACCCTTCTTGTTGCTCGTTGTTGCTCATGAAAACCGCTTTGTGCTGTTGTTGTTTCATGAGACCTTCATTTGTTAGGTCACGAAAGAGAATGGTTAGTAGCTGGTCCATGTTGATCGCATCATAGTTGACCCGGTCAATGGATTCGGCCATGCTGGCTCCTTGGCCAAAAGAAGAAGAAGAAGAATAAGAGATTCTCTCAATGAAGGATGATCTTATGATCATTGGGAAGGTAGCCAATGCCAATAGCAAGAGCAACAAGCGGTAACAGATCTTCATGAATTGTGAACTTGGAAGCCTTATGATGAGGTAACGTGTTTTTATGCACAATGCTAGTGGACTACTAGGCAAGTGCTTAGTGCTTTTCTTATTGCAACAACGTTTTGAACTCAATGAAGCATCGATGAGGTTGATCGCCATATTTATAAAAACACAATCCAAGCAATTAATTAATTAATGAAACTAGTCAAAAATTAGTTAATTAATTAACAAAAGGAATTAACTAAGATTGGTTTTGGAGAATGGTCGATGATGTGTGTATGAAAGAGAGGTATGTGTGGTGTCGGTACGGAGAAGAACAAGAAGAAGAAGATTGAAAAAGACTTGTAGAGGGAGAGAGTGAAAGGGATAGACAAAAGGGGCCCTAGCGAGTGCAAAATCTAGCGGCGGTGTGGTTTCCACCCACAAGTGCCACATGGTTAATTTGCAACGAAGACCACAATGTCATTAGCTCCTTTATCCGCTGCACCTCCATTTCTTGAATTTGAGACCCAGGTCGATGATCGTTATTTTGGTTGCCAATTTAGCGACTTAGTGTGTGTTTGTTAGGACAACATGGTCTGTATGGCAATTAATTAGTGTTTATTGCACCTTTTCATCGATCATGAATGCATGGAGGGTGGGAGGGGAGAGAGGTGGGTTGTGAAAGAACTCTAGTTATTTGATTTTGCAAGCTTCTTTGGAGGGATACAAGTTTTTGGTGGGATGAGGGGGTGGTAATAGTAGTGTGGAGGGGTCATATGGGAGAGAAATATGAGAGGTGAGGATTAATTGCAACATGAGGGGCCTAAATTTGTTTGGGGAAAGAAAGAAAGAACAAAAAACGGTTGGCGACACGAGAATTGAGTTGCACCATGCATTAATTGCTATAAGCCATTCTCTCTAACAATTCTATCTCGTCTATGATATCGTAACGTTGTTTGCTCTTTCATGTCAAAACTGTAAAGCATAGTATGAGGTGGAGTTAGTCCTATGAAGGTGCTAGGACACGTAGGTTTGGGTTGGAATTTGGCAATTGCTTTGCTTTGCTACTGAGGAATGGAATATAATGCAGTGCCCTATAATTCTATAAATGGGGTACTAAGGGCAGAAGTTAGTAGTTTTACAGATTGTAGGTGTGTACCACCTACTCGATCACTTGTGCAACGAATTTGGTGAAATCTGTATGATTTATTTTAAATTTAAGTACAAACGTATCACCATAACATTACATAAGGTAATTCCTTCTCCACATAAGTTATCTATTATGATGTCAAAATTGGTTTATGATCCATCGTGTGGTTGGTAATTTCGGGTCAATTCTTCATTTGTGTATGTGGCGTATTGTAGTATAGTGTGGAATGTAAACTTGAAAAATATGCCACCATTTACAAAAATGTTAATTATATTGGACATTATCTTTTTTAGAATTTACATGAGATGTCACAACATCTCCAAAGGGTGCCACAACCAAAAAAATTAAAGTTGTCACCAATTTTAATTATGGCTAAAATTGAAAAAATCTTTTGATTTGATCAAAACTAACCTTTTTAATGAGATTAGAGTCCGAAATCTAATTATAATTAGGAAAGAGTGAAACTTAATCCCATTCCAGTCTTAATATATCCGTATAAATACGGTTACCTAGAGCTCATTATGCTATTTAATTTATAACTTTAAAATATTTATTTTTTTCCAAAAAAAAGTATAACAATTAAATATTCACAAAAAGGAAATAAGACAAAAATTAAAACAAAAAATTAGAGAACAAATTTTAAGAAAAATGATTTTGGCTTGACAGTGTTGTGGCCGATATATTCTAAGTGCAATGAAGAATTCAAAGTCACGTCGTTCTTGTAGAAAATAATTATGTGTTGATAGATTTTAATTATGGAATGAAAAAATGTGTTGATTGATTTTATTTGTGAAAAGATTTTTCTCTTTACCAAAAAGATTTAAAAGAAAAAATTCGCTTTTGCACAAGATTCAAGGTAGCCTAGGTTACTCGATAAATCCTTACGATTCAACAGTTATGAAGTAGGCACCAGTTTCTACAACGTTGATTGTTGCAATGATAAAAAGTATTTTAATTAACTAATTATTTTCTTTGTAAAACAATTTTTTTTTGAACTCACTAAAATAAAAAAAAACATATTCAGCCCAAAAACAAAAGAAAAACAAACATGGACAGCCTAGAAAAACACAAAAAAGGAAAAGGACCTAAATCGAACTAGCCCAAAGACTGCCAAAAGGCCCAAAATAAAACAAAAAAAAGATGACACAACTAGTCCCAAAAAGAAAAAGGAAAAAAAGATTTGACCAAAATCCAAAAAAAAACAAGATCCTCCCTAAACCTAAATTGTTGCAACACATAGGATATTGGGACTACTAGCAAAGCCTTGGTAGAAGCAACTGCACATGTAGTAGGTGGCGGAAGGGGAGGCTGATCAGTGCTTCTACACTACTACGCGGAGAGGTGGCTCGTCAACGACATAGGACATTGGGCCGGCTTATGTGGTCTTCGTGGGCACTGGGTTTTCGGGTGAAGCTTGTTTAAGGCAAGGTGATGGAGGTGCTTTGTAGGCACGACTGCACTATGCGGCTAAGGCTTTTGCCGTGATGGGCGGCTGGTTGTGGAGACTCCTTGCGGTGAGTATGTTGGTTGGGGTTCTAGTATGTGATAGTGGGTAGTGGGTGAAGATTATAGTGATGTAGTGGTGGTTGTTGCCGTCTTTACCCTGGTTCTTACTAGAAAATATAAAAATATGCAGTTTTCAATTTTTTTTGTAAAGAACAAGTAAAGATATGAACACATATTTTGGCCGACCAAAGGAAAAGATAAGGATGCATGACTTGGTATGGAGGAGGGATAGAAGTAGAAAGATAGATGATGTGAGGGACAAATGACATGATGATGAAAACAAATGACTCAATGATGCTATTGAAATGTGACAATGTGATGATTGATGAAAAATGATAATTATGATTGTAGAAGAGCTAATGATTGCTTATGATAATTTTTTTTTAATATGATGATTGATGTTGATAGTTGATGATAAAATAATAATGAGTGCATGATGTTGATGCTGAATCTATGGTAAAAATGATCTGATGAATGATGTCAATGACAATTGCATGATGACGATGAACGCATAATGACAATGTAAAATGATCTACTAAATTATGTTAGATGACTCAATGATTATTGCACAATGCTAATGCCAACTGAATGCACGTGGAATTTAAACGCATGTGAAATTAAATACTTGTGAAAGTAAAAGTTTGTGAAATTAAACGCATGTAAATTTTAAAGACTTGTGAAATTAAATGCATGTGAAATTTAAAGACACGTGAAAGTAAATATTTGTGAAATTAAAAGCTTGTGAAATTTAAACACGTGTGAAAGCAAATACTTGTTAAATTAAAAGCTTGTGGAATTTAAACGCATGTGAAAGTAAAAATATGTGAAATTAAAATCATATGAAAAGTAAATGATTGTGATCGAGACATAAAAATAAATGATATGATGATTCCTGAAATGTTAAATGATATGGTAACTGTTGAAAAAAGTAAATGATGTAATAGTTGTAAATGATGTGATAGTTGCAGAAAAGTAAATGATGTGATAATTGTAGAAAATTAAATGATGTGATGATTGCTAAAAATTAAATGATGTGATAGTTACTGAAATTTAAATGATGTGGTAGTTGCAGAAAATTAAATGATGTAATGATTTCTAAAAATTAAATGATGTGATGATTGCTGAAAATAAATGATGCGATAGTTAATAAAATTTAAATGATATGGTAAGTGAGAAAATTAAATGATATGATTGTGAACACCATATTTTGTCCGGGTATTTTTATCTTTCTTTTTAGACTAAATACCCAAAGTCCCTAAGTTTGTTGGGGGATAAGTTAGTCCTCAGGTTTTGAAAATCCTAAATTAGTCCCTCAGGTTTCAAAGGGGACAAATTAGTCCCTCCATACCATTAAAAAGGGGACAAATTGGTCCTTCAATACACTGTCCGAAAATTGTACGGAGAACCAATTTGTCCCTTTAAATGTGAAGGACCAATTTGAGACTTTTAAAACCTGAAAGACTAGCTTGTCCCCCAATACAAACCTGAGGGACCTGTTTAGATATTTAGTTTTGTTTTTGTTTTCACCAAAAAAAAAGAGTGCCTCCATTTACTCTAAAAAAAAAAAAACCAACCCACTCTAGTTTTCCAAGCCCATATCTTCTTGGTCCCTTGAATAATTTGAAGACAAAAATCCCTCAATCAGAGCATGAAATCCCAAATATTCGGGAAATGAGTTTGGAAAAACTTAATTAATTGGCAAAGCGTGTATAAATGCATGAATTCATCATTAGAAAAGAGGGAAGCCAATCATAAATGAGACAGAGAGAAATCAGCAAGAACACACACAAAATCCAGAGAGATAGGGAGAAAGATCAGGAAAATACAGAAGAATCATAATCACAGATACTAATAGAGGTAGAAATGTGAAACCCAGGCAATATTACCACTCACCATCACATCCCCATCAACCAAACAACTCCAAACCACAACTCCTATAATAAAAAAAAGCCAGCCATTCAATCATCAACATCAACACCAAAAATTCCCTAACCCTCTCATCATACCAAGCCAAAGCATCAGAACCTAATAGAAGCCAAACCCAACCAAAATCAAAGTCACAAGTTGAAAATCATCATAAAACAAAAAGGGAAGAAAAGCGCCACCATTAACAGTCTCACAGCCACTGCCTCGAGAAGCTCCTTTGCGTCCTGCCTTATGTCATCTCAACGAACCACTCGCAGCGCCACCATGAGATCTGTGATATCCCAAAAATAAAAATTAGTGATTTATGAGTTATTATTATTATTATTATTATTACTATTATTATTTATCATTAATATTAGTAAGTGTAGATAGAATTAATATTATTTATTATTATTATTAGTAAGTGTAGATAGCATTAATATTATTTATCATTAATATTAGTGTAATACCCTAGTTTTAAATTAAAAAAAAAGGTTAGAAATTTTTTTCAAACAAGAGGGTGTTAGTTACCCTTATTATCGTTTTGGGTTCCTAAATTTCATTAAGTTTGACCCTACACGCCCTTGCAGGGCTATATGATAGAACCATTTTCTTGGATAAAAAGTCGGTAATTGTTCCTTAGAGGAAAAATAAGTTAAAGAGTGATTTTTCATAAATTTTATGAAATATTTAAATATTTTATTTTTAGCCCAAAAGTTTATAAAGTCTACGAGATTCCCAAATTTGAACTAAAACCCCAAATTAGATTTTGATTTGTCGAATTTTGATTTTTTTAATATTTTATTTGAATCCAAATGGGGGTATTTTCTTATTTACATTTATGTTTTAAAGTTAATGGAAAGAAAATAAATGATTTAACTTAAGAAATGTAAATAAATGAGAGACCATTCCTGAGGCAAGCACCGAATCAGGAAGAACGGTAGCAGTGGACAATTTTATGCTCTCTCTGAGCGCTAGGCGTCGACAGGTTATAAAAACCCTCATTTCAAGGTGCAGATCATTCCAAATGCACCCTCACCCCTCCAAACACAGAACCCTCATCTCCCACATCTCTCTCACCCCATTTTCATCAATCTAACTCCAATATTTCATTTTCAAGGCTTAAAGGTAAGAGATTCTACTAGTTTTGCTTCCTATTTCCTCTATTCTTCCTTGTTCTTGGGGTTAGATCTTAATTTCTCCTTGTTCTTATATCATAATATTCTTCCACCATTGATGGGGGTTAGAATAGAGTTATTCTAAGATCTAGAGTTTTATTGCTCTACTAGCATATAGTGGTGTCATTTTTCCTCCAAGGTCCTATTGGTGTCAATCCTGTTTATTCCACCACTCCAGGTGAGTGGGTTTACACTTGTAAACTCTATGTTATTCATTAGAGTTATTTTCATGAATATATGACTTAAAAGTATGATTTTAGAGACTCCTGGACAAGGATTTGAAGTTTACTGATGGATTATATGTTTTGAATTCCTGATTTTAGAGCATGAAACATATTTTTGATAAAACTCATGGGACCATGTTTGTTGAACTGATTTGAAGTGTATTTGATGATTATCAGCACCTAATTTTTGATTAAGTTTTTTAAATAAAAAAAAATGATGTGCTAGTTCATTATCCTCTTTTGCCCTTGTAGCCCATTTTGGTAAAACTAAATTGCGAACCATCTTAACTCTTTTTTATAGCTCATTGTTGTGTAAAATCCAAATTCAATTCAACCCATGTTATTTTAGGTTCATTTTCCTGTTGTTTTACATTTTTGGTTCGTGCGTATTTTTTTAAAAAAAGTCCAACCCTATTTATTTCAGCCCATTTCCGGTTGTGAAATAAAAATATTATAAAAAAAAAGGAAAAGTGGCAATGACAGACATCATGATTGATATATTCCCCTCCACCCTTGCAAAATGATGAATGTTGGCAAGAGGATAAATTCCTTTCGGTGATAGGGCTGGGAATCCCTACCCGGCCGGCCTGTAAAAGGGGAATATCAATGATTTTAGTCAAAGAGAAACAACCATATAAATCCATGAAAGAAAAAAAAAGAAATACATCACATTCATAGGGCTTAGTAGGGCGCACCCTAAGCTTACTCATGTTGACCACCATAACCTGAAAACCATGATTCCAAAGCTTTAACCATCCCAAGCACCATTATCACAATTCATCAACACACCACTGATACCTGTCATAACCGCCATCATCTCGCCATTAATCAAACCCATAACTTGTAGCATTATCATTCAGCCAAACCAAAATCAAAACCCCAGCAAAAACATTTAGAAACACTAACTAAACTTCTTCAAACCTTAAAGAATATAAAAAACAAAAAAAACCAAACCAGGAAGAAAGAAAGAGGAAGGGGACGTCGTAGCTTTCCACTTCCACTGTTGCCATATCCGTTGTGCACCACCTCTTCCTCCTCCTGGGAACCACCACAAAGCTCCGCTGAAAACCCAACATAGCGCAGCTCAGTCAGTCATCTTCGACCGCTGTGTCCTCGCGAGCATCGCGAGTTACCGTTCTCTCCTTCCTCGGCCTTCGCAACTCCGCACATCGCCGCACTCTTCGGCGGTTCTGACATGCGGACCGCAGCCGGATTGGCCCCATGGCCATCGGGATTTAGTCGCCACCCGCCCGTGTCCTCTTCCTTTCCGCCGCATCACGATCTCCCTTTCCTCTATCAATGCCGCGCTTGGCCGCGGGATCTAAGCCACCGCAAACAACTGAATGCCATGGCTTCTTCCTTTTCATCTCCCTATTACCGTGGAGGTTTGTCCACCACGATCGCTGTTTGGCAGCGCCTATAGGCTGAAGCCGTGGTAGTCCTGGCTCCCTTGTCACCCACCATCATCGCCACATCATGCCTCTATGAGCTCGCCATCGCGTCGCACTCCGTGCCGCCATAAAGTCATGGTGCCTCTCACCACGTATCCCTTCCCTTCCCTTTGCTGATCCTAGAGACTAAGAGCTCCACCCTGCTTCCTTTGGATTCATTACGCTAAGCACTTGCAAAAGGGTTTTGTGTAGATCCATTTTGCTTTGTTAGGCTTGCTTTCTTTTCTTGCTTTTGTGAGTTCCTTGGGCCAATGTTTTTTAATTTTTCGTTTTGGATTTCCTTTTTGGGTTGGGCTCATATCCTTCCAGATCATTTAGTTCCTTAGGATTTAATAGTTTTTTTTTCCTTTTTATGAACATGGCTTGCAAAATAAAAATAAAAATAAAAATAATCTTTTTTATACGTGCAATGAGCAATGATGATGATAAGTAGCAAATGCTATCTTCACTATTATTGAATCATAGGATTTATTGAGTAACTAAGTGTTAACTTGAATCCTGTACAAAAACATATTTCTCTTTTAAATAATTTATCAGCTAAAATTCTTTTGACAAATAAAATCAACCAACACTTTTTTTTCTTCTTAATTAAAATCTGTTAACATAGAATCATTTTCTAAAGAACTACGTGGTTTTGAGTTCCTCATTGTAGCAAAGGATACGTAGGAGCAAGCATTCCCTGTCAAACCAAACTTTAAATTTTCACAATTTTGTTTATGATTTTGTTATTTTGTTTCCTTTATTTGTAAATATTTTAATTTGATTTTTTTATTTATTTATACATATTATATTTGTTTATCTTTTGGGTAAATTTTTATATGCTTTAAGTTATTCTAATTTGCATAATTAACTTTTGGGTAAACATTATAGAATGGATGTATCAGGGGTACTATGGGGTTTAGTCTCCATCCTTCTCTATGCATAACAGACTCTTCTAACTTCTCTTTAGTAGCCAATTTAAAATATTTTTACAAAAAGGTTTTCCCGATGGTTTTCGTTAATAAACCTTGGTGGCGACTCCATGAAAATATTTATCATTATTTTCGCCGCCCGTCACGATCCCTACGACAAATGGCAACTCCATTGGGGAAATAGTGAGTCAAGCCCATTAAAAACTTAATTATGTAAATTTTATAATTTAGAGCATATTTTATTCACCCATTGTTTGCGTAGCATTGGATCTCCTAGAATTTTGTTACTATATATATGAACCTTAGGGTAGATGACAATTGCCTTATTTGTGTGTTAACTTTTCTTTACATTCATGTGATTAATTTGTAGCATTACTAGGCGTTTACAACACTTACATATTGATCACACACTTATGAGTGGGGCCCTATACCCAGTCTGAGTACAACTTAAGATGGGTAAGAGATAGTGTAGTGGTAGCAATTTTGGATGTACATCCTGTTGGTTATCGCGAAATCTCATCTAGAGTGTGATTCTTTTGTGAATGTTCTACACCTATGGTTTACCTGCTATTGTGGATAGCATTCTGAAATGTGTCCTTAGCTCTATAGGCCAAAAATCCTAGAATCATAGAACTATCCAGGGAGTTTTCACGTAGTAGACAAACTCATGGAACTCTAGGATAACACTTTCCAACTAAGTATTCAAGACACATTATACCTCACACACTTTTTAGGCTCTATACTCGAGCCTATGCGAGCTAAGGATTAGGGGTTTCTCGACATTGTCATGAGGGGCTTCATGCTCACTTGATAGTTGTTGGGACACCACTCAATTGTTACTGGCTTTATATTGAGAGGTGTTCATCCCTACTTGTGGTTAATTTATAAGCTAGGTCCTTATTGTTAAATAAGGGCAATCTGGGGACTTTTGGCCTTTAGATCTATAGCACCGACCTTGATAACCTTGCACTAATAGAGTCTAGGATGAAAAGAAAATCATACTCCAATCCTATGGTGTGCTTTGGTTGAAAAACTCGGGGGCTTGTGTCATTTTTTTTTGGTTATCTAATGGTTTTTGATTATAGAGTTAGCCTCTTGTGAATAATTATTTTCCTTTAACTCTCCTTTCTTTATTCATGCCTTTCAATTCAAAATGATAATAAAAATTTATTTCATAATTTAACATCTTGATACAATGTTTTCTTCATAAAAAAAATGTCAAATTTCCTTTTAGTCTTACACTCTGTAAATTCATGTTTAAAATTCAAGTCTTGCATTCTAGCTTTAAACAAAAAAAAATGAAAGAAAAAAATCATTTGCATGGATTTTTCAAAAAACAAAAAAACAGTTAGTCTTGCATTATGGTCATTGAAAAAAAAAAGAAATAAAAATTCAAAAAAAAATTGTCTTAAAAAAAATTTCCTCCTTTGAAACAAAAGGTTTGGTTTTCATAAATTTGTTTTCTTGCATTCTTGTCTAAAATAAAAATGTTATAAAAAAGAAGAAAAAAACAAAAGAAAAAAACATTGCTATAATTTCTTTTTCAAAAAAGAAAAACTAAAAATAACTTGGCATTCTTGTTTTCTAAAAAAAAAATCAAAAATAATTTATCCTTTACATTTAAGATGGTTGCATTTAAAAACATTGAAGTATGCAGAGGTTGAGTTAGCATTTTGAAACTTTTAACTCCTATTTGTTCTGAGATCTTTCACCATTGTGTCGTAACTTAATTATACTTGTTCCCCTAATTCAAACCCATTCTCATCAACTCACTAATCAATTCTTCTTATCCACATCAATAAGCCAAGCAAACAAATTTGAATTCAAACCCTACTCAAAGGGGCAAAAAGTGATTTCAAACTATTTTCTAAATTCTTTCCTCAAGTGGCAAACTTAACTAGATTTGCAATACATGGGCTTTCGATCATGTAATGAGCATTAACTTTCAAAGTCGCCATACAATGCTTATGGGATGAAAGAAAGTTGACTTTTGTCTTGAACCCATGGATTAAAGAAGGAGTTAGAGATTAAGGATTTGAATTTGCATGTCGGCCAGTATTCATTAATTGGTGCTTTTGCTTATTATGGGTGAATTTTGCTTCTATGACGTAATTCGTCCTAAAAGGTGTATCATTTTTTTAAAAAAAAGAATTAAACCAAAAAATAGAAAAGCAAATTTTGTCTTAGCATTAAATTTGTGAAAATATGCAATCATAATTTGAAATGAAGTTTGGCCATGTTTTGCTATCTTTCAAAAAAAAAAAAAAATCATCAATATCCTTTACTACCTCGTTTGAGCCTAATTGTTTTGGTAACCTTGACAAAGATCACCCCAATACTAGGGGCTAATATGCGATGAAGGTTGTTTCTATTTTTGTTCAATTTGGGACATAAAATAAAAATAAATAAAAATAAGAAAAAAAAAAAAAAGAAGAAAAAGAAAACCATGAAAAATTTCGTTTCAAAATGAATTAGCTATCTTACTCTATTTATGATTCACAACTGTTGTTGGTAGAGTACATCATCGTGCAAAAATTGATCTTTCATCGTAATTAATCTTTAAACACTTGTTTGAGCCCTAATAAGGTCCATCATGATCATTAATTGATTGCTCTTGTTTTCATGAACTTAATTTTGAAACAAAAGGTAAAAAAAAAATGAGAATGAAAAAAAATTTGATATACCTTGATAGTGGAAGCAAAAGCTTTAAGCAAAAAGCAAGATTTGAAGAACCTCCAAAATCTCAGGAGTTTAAACTTGGGGGTTTGTTAAGGTTATTCATTGAAAGGATTTAAAAAGTGTTGAATCGCTATTTGCTCAAAATAATGCTAGTCAGCTTGGAAAACTCATCCTATTGCCTATTCTTTCTAACCACATTTCTAAAGGACCTTGATATTCCTTTTGCTCATAACTCTATACCCATTATCCTTGTGCAAAACAAAAATAAGTTGTGGTATAATGGTGAATGTTTCTGGATACTTCCATTTGGAATGCAACTTTATTTGAATTCTTCAATGACTTTGTTTAAGTGACAACTATCTTTTCAAAAAAATAAAAAAATGAAAAAACCTTCAAATTGGAGCTTTCAACTTTGCATTGCATATTTTCATTCACAAATAATTTGCATTGGTTTATGCATCATTTCTAGGCATTGAGAAGCCTAGTTTTCCTTGCTTTTCTTTTCTAGGGTATTGTGATGCTTGGTTTATCTTTGTAGGTATTGAGACGCCTACTTTTCTTTTATCGAGTATTGTGAGGCCTGAATTATCTTTGTAGGTATTGTGAAGCCTACTTTTCTTTCCGGGTATTGTGGCAGGTTTATCTTTATAGGTATTGAGACACCTACTTTTCTTTTAGGGTATTGTGAGGCCTGAATTATCTTTGTAGGTATTGTGAAGCCTACTTTTCTTCCAGGGTATTGTGACCTGGGTTTGTCTTTGTAGGTATTGAGACGCCTACTTTTCTTTAGATATTGTGAGGTCTAATTTATCTTTGTAGGTATTGTGAAACCTACTTTTCTTCCTAGGTATTGTGATGCCTAGTTTATCTTTGTAAGTATTGAGACGCCTACTTTTCCTTTCTCAGGTATTGTGAGGCCTGATTTATCTTTGTAGGTATTGTGAAGCCTACTTTTCTTCTTAGGTATTGTGACGCCTGGTTTACCTTTGTAGATATTGAGACACCTACTTTTCCTTCTCAGGTATTGTGGCCTGATTTATCTTTATAGGTATTGTGACGTCTGGTTTATCTTTGTAGGTATTGAGACACCTATTTTGGTATTGTGACACCTACTTTTCTTTTTCAGGGTATTGTGACGTCTGTTTATCTTTGTAGGTATTGAGACACCTACTTTTCTTTTCTTTGTAGGTATTGTGACACCTACTTTCATTTTCCAAGTATTGTGAAATTTGATTGCTCTTTGTAGGTATTGTGAAGCCTACCTCCTTCTTCCTTTTCTAGTTTTGTAATGTCTTGTAACATGTCTTAGGTCTTCTTTGTTTTCATTTTTGCTAATAAAAACTAAAACAAAAATTGATTGCTTTTACTTTGATTGTCCTTTTAGTCAAAAGGTCAATCAAAGGGGATGACACCCAATTTTTGATTAAGTTTTAAATAATAAAAAAAATGATGTGCTAGTTCATTATCCTCTTTTGCCCTTGTAGCCCATTTTGGTAAAACTAAATTGCAAACCATCTCAACTCTTGTTTATAGCTCATTGTTGTGTTTAATCCAAATTCAATTCATACCATGTTTTTTTAGGTTCATTTTACTTGTTTTACATTTTTGGTTCATGCCCATTAAAAAAAAAAAGTCCAACCCCATTTATTTCAGCCCATTTCGGTTGTGAAATAAAAATATTATAAAAAAAGGAAGAAAAGTGGCAATAGAGGACATCATGATTGATATATTCCCCTCATTCTTGCAAAATGATGAATGTTGGCAAGAGTATAAACTCCCTTTCGGATGAGTTGGGAATCCCTACGGCCACCTAAAAGGGGAATATCAATGATTTTGGTCAAAGAGAAACGCCATATAAACCCATGAAAGAAAAAAAATCACATTCAGGGGCTCAGCGGCAGCACCCCTAAGCTTACTCTTGTTGACCACCACAACCTGAAAACCATGATTCAAAAGCTTTAACCATCACCAACCATTATTACAATCCATCAACACACCACTGATACCTATCATAACCGTTATCACCCCATCCATTTATCAAACCCATAACTTGTAGCATTATCGTTATAGCCAAACCAAAAAGAACCCAAGCAAAAACATCTCAGAAACACTAACTAAACTTCTTCAAACCTCAAACAATATGAAAAAATAAAAAAAAAAAAAAAAAAAAAAAAACAAACCAAAAGAAAGAGGAAGGGGAAATCATAGTTCTCGCTTCCGCTGTTGCCATCTCTCCGTGCACCACCTCTTCCTCCTCTCGAATCGCAGGAAGCTCCGCCTGAAAACCCAACACAGCCATAGCTCTGTCCAGTCATCTTCGACCGCCACGTCCTCCGTCAGCATTGCGAGTTGCCTTTTCTTTCCTTCCTCGGCCTTCGCAACTCGCACACACCGCCGCACTCCTCCGCTATGCCACACACAAACCGCAACTAGATCGAACCCATGGCCATCGGGATTCGGCGCACCCAACCCCTTCCTCTTCCTCTTCGCCGCATCACGTCTCCCTTCCTTCATCAACGCCGCGCTTGGCCGTAGCGGATCTAAGCCACCGCGAACAACCGCGAATGCCATGGCTTCTTCCTCCTTCATTCTCCCTATCACCTGCGGCGGTCTGTCCACCACGATCGCGTTTAGCAGTTCCTCTCGAAGGCCGTGGTGGTGCCGACTCCCTCATCGCCCCTCCATCATTCCGCATCATGCCTCCGTGAGCTCACCAGCGCTGTGGCGCTAAGCCGTGAAGTCGTGATGTGCTCCACCACGTCATTCTTTCCCCTTCCCTTTGCTAATCCTGAGAGCTCCACCCCTGCTTCCTTTGGATTCATTACGTTCAGCACTTGCAAATAGGTTTTGTGTAGATCCATTTTACTTTGTTTGGCTTGCTTTCTTTTCTTGCTTTTGTGAGTTCCTTGGGCCAATGTTTTTTTGTTTTCGCTTTGGATTTCCTTTTTGGGTTGGGCTCATATCCTTCCAGATCATTTATTTCCTTAGGATTTAATAGTTTTTTTTCCTTTTATGAAAATGGCTTGCAAAAAATAAAAAAATAAAAAATAATCTTTTTGTTCGGGCAATGAGCAATGATGGTGATGAGTAGCAAATGTTATCTTCATTGTTATTGAATCATAGGGTTTATTGAGTAGCTAAGTGTTAAATTGAATCTTGTGCAAAAACAGATTTCTCTTTTAAATAATTTATCAGCTAAAATTCTTTTGACAAATAAAATCAACAAACACTTTTTTTTCTTCTTAATTAAAATTCTCTTGAAACAGAATCATTTTCTAAAGAACTACGTGACTTTGAGTTCTTCATTGTACAGAGGATATGTAGCGGACATTGTTAAGCCAAACTTTAAATTTTCACAATTTTGTTTATAATTTTTTTATTTTGTTTCCTCTATTTGTAAATATTTTAATTTGATTTTTGTATTATTTATTTGTACACATTATATTTGTTTATCTTTTCGGGTAAATTTTTATATGCTTTAAGTTATTCTAATTTGCACAATTAACTTTTGGTAACCGTTTTAAAATGGATGTATCATGGGTGCTATGGGGTTTAGTCTCCACCCTTCCTATGTATAAACAAACTCCAGGATCTAACTTTCTTTTACAGACCAGTTTAAAGTATTTTATAAAAGATTTTCCCAATGGTTTTCTTTAATAAACCTTAGGGCGACTCCATGAAAATATTTTCATTATTTTCACCGCCCATGGCTATCCGATCACGACAATGATAATTGTGAATATGAACACTTTTATGATGTTAAACTGAAATAGTTTATGTATATGAAATGGTTTATATATACGAAATAGTTTTATACCTAGATATGCAGTTTAGAGAAGATGATGGAATTATGATTGCAAACTTTGCTATTTTAAAGTATGATATTGAGTATTATAGTTTATAAAAAGTTTGACGTTGGAAATATGACTTAGATAATTAATCAAAGAGTTTTAGAGCATGAATCTTTACGAGGTTAAAAACGATTGATAGCTACATACTCTGGAGGTATGGAACAACAAATGTCTACAAAAGGGTGATCCCTTTGACATGATTCCATAGCTCCAGTTATGTTAAGTTAGACTATTAGATTAAGATGAATTCAGAACTCTAAGAGTACTACGAGTTTATTGTTAATGAGAAAAAATCTAGAAATTCAACATAAAAGAACTTTAAGCCCGAATCTTGATATGACTTAGAACGGTGGGACATGTTCTATGGACTTGAAATCACCATGTATGATTTCATAATCAAGTTATGCTAAGGTCAAATTGTTAGTGTTATAGGGCTTCATAGCTCATAGTACTTAGAGACTTAAAAAGCTTCAGATTTACTTGAGTTATAAGTAAACTAATTTAGAGTCACTGTCAGAGAAACGGCGTGATAACGGCTTCATGATCGTTAACCTTAGTACCAAGTTGTCCTAATGGCAATCTCATAGATAAGAAAACGGGATAAGAGACTAGGACCTAGTTCAGGTGCCCGATTTGGGTTCTTAAACCCATAGATAAGAGACTTATTATTATGATATTACAGATTCAGGCAAATTTTAGATTAGGTAAACTTATTATTATGATATTTCATATAAGAGATTTATTACATTATGAGCTTACATGATTTTCAAGTATCAAGTAAATTTAGGAATTGGTTTTTTTTTTTTTTATGAAATGATGTTTTGAATATATGTATATAATATGTACATATACTTGATTATGTATGACTTTCAAGTAATCCTGATGTTAATATGATTTCATGCATTACTTCTTGAAGTCCCATGAAGGGGGATTAAGGTAGGGATTCACTTGAGTTTGCACAAAACTCACCTCTCTCTTTCTCTGTTTCACAGATGAGCAAGCTCCAGGGTCTTCCAGTCACCACCCTCCAAGCAACACTAGAGTTTCAACAGTGAGCTTCACTTAGGTAAAGTGTTTGTAGTTTTGTCTAGAGTGCTCCAAGTATAGATGTCCAGGATCCCAACTATAGAGCATGTTTATGTTTTTGCATATTATAATACCATTTTGGTTTGTCTTGGAAAGTTTAGTACTTATGAATATTTCAAATCAGAGTAGCTTTATACATAGATGTTTTATTATGATTTACAAACTAAAGAGTTTGAGTTATGAAATTTCAGCATAGACTAATATGATTTAATAAATAAATGATTTGTATGTAGAAAATGAAGATGTGTTTGAATAATTTTATAATCAGCTATGCATATAGAGAAACCTAGGTCATAAGGCTTACGATGGAATGGAACTTCTCACGTGCTAATCACGTGCCTAAGTTGAAGATCGTGACAAAGTTGGTATAGAGCATTAGGTTTCCTTGCATGGTATTGGAGTAAGTGTCCACAAATGGCATGATGTTTGTGTGAATGAACCGGCGCTATCGCACTAACATGATGCTATTTGAGGCTACAAGGAAGAATCAGTCATGTCTAGGTTAGATGAGGAGTCTTTCATTCTCTGGAACTTCTTATCTAACTCTCAATTCTATGTTTCTTTTTCTCAAGTGAGCTATGCCACCTGTGACTGTTGCCATCCTTGCCACCGTAGCCCTATGTTGGCTAATGCCAGTGCCGTTCGACGCCTCGGCCGTCCTCAGTTTAGTAGAAGTAGTAGGTGGACACATTAGAATGGGAGAACACCAACAGGGGATACCTTTAGGCATGACTAGTTTAGAAGAGGTCGCAGCAAGCACCATTGGTCAGAGCCACCTCCTTAGCGCCTTCTCCAACACATCCTATTCCTGCCAACCCAGAGCCAAAGAAATAACTAGTTGGAGAGGCAAAGCTTAATATGGACCAGACAATCACACCCAAGTGTTCGTGTCACAGACGTCACATAAGTTTGTGCCTATGGGGTAGGTTTGTGTGTTATAGGTGCGTGAGGGTCTTATAAAGAAGGAATGTAACGCGTTAGGGAGTAAAAATTAAAGACGGAGCAACTTAATGTTCCAGGTATAGCCCCTTCCTCTTATAAATGAAAATTATGTTACCCAAACTAATGAGGGTTCCCATGGGAGAGAACTAGAGTTCGCAGGTGAACCACAAGCGATATATATCCTGCACATGTAAGCATTTAGTAAAAACAACGACTGGTTCTAATACGTTAAGTTGCTTTATGTAACCTTGATGTCATGATCATCATGTATGCCATGTTTCTAGAGTGCATTGTTATACTACTTATGTTGGGATTATGCAATTACAGGATATGAATATAGCATGTATGTGAAATAGGTTAACAATATGATATAGATAGTTTGATCAGTCTTGAGTATGCATTATGACGTTGTATAACATGAATTGCTAAGCTAGTTTCGGATCATTGTGCATATTAGTTGTCCTTGATCTCTTTGACTGTTGTTTGTTGTTCTTTTTTATTATATGCATAATTAAAAAAATGTTGCAAGTATGAATGTTTCATCGCCTGTGATTAGAGCTAGCATGGATAGGTTATTAGAAATCTTATTAGTCCATGAATGATTGATCTTGTGATGATGATTTAGAATTTTAAAGAAAGAGAAATAAGACTGCATATTGTCCAGTAAATAAGGCAAAAAAGATTCCTCATGTTTAGTATTTATAATAGTGAGTAATGATGATTTGAACCAGGCATGCCAATGGTTAGTGTTGGGTTTTGTGAATTAAGAATTGAACCAAATGATATGCATGTACTAAATGACAACTAAAGTTTTAGTAATTGATTCCTTAGGATCTTCAAGAGAACATTATTTTTCTATTAACTTGAACAAATTAAAGTACATAAATGATGTGTCATTGCTTATTAAACAAATGATTTCATACATGTATGTGATGTTCTGGTAAGCTTTATGAGTAGAATAAGTTTTCTTTAATACATGCATGTAGAAGGAATCATGATGTATTGTAAGGTGTTTCAAATACAAGATAATAGGTTTTTCATGTCTAGATGTGTAACATGAAATAGAATCCTATATGCATGTGTGTTAGTTTTAGTTGAGTTGGTACTGCAAAAATAATATTATGATAGACTTGAGGTTCTAACCTATGTATGAAGGCTAGATGAGAGGAATTTAAATGAAACGTGTCATGTTTAAGTTACAGCTTGGTAACATGATAGTGAAGAGTTAATAGACAAAGAACATGTTGTTTGTCTCTATTGCATGAACTTGTATAGTGTGTGAACATGATTTGATGTTTTGATTGCATGTTTTTTTGCGTGAAGGAGTTTGGTTAAGGATTGAGGGTCTTGAGGCAAGAAAAATAGTGCACAGGAACCAATAATGCATGTTATCATGATAGGGTATTCTAGAAATCTTAGAGCAGGCTATGGTTGTTTGATTGATCTGTATGATGAGCATGATTGATGTGTTGCACTTATATACGCTAGAAGTATAGGCATGTGAACCTTAGCATAATGCTCACGTAGAGAATCAAGGAATTTAGAAACCAAGGACTAGAGTCCTTAGTGTCAGCTAATGTCAGACATAAGAGAAAGGAACCAAAGTAAGAACAAGAATGACGTTAGTTGACCAGTGAAAGTATCATGTTAATAATCCTTGTTATCTTAATTGGAAAGGGTCGCCTTTAAAGGCGGAGCTCTGGACATGGCAAAAAGTATCAATAGACAGAGAAACGGAGCAGTAGCCTTTAAGACGACATTATTTCCAAGAGTAATAGTTAACACGTTAGAGTATCATTTTAGAATGCTTCGGGCGATTAGCCCATCCATGAGACCCATGTCAGTCAAGTATTCTATGAGACCCATGTCGGTAAAGTATTCTATCTCCTTGTTTTTCTAGTAACATTAATTTAGATTTGGGGACCAAATTTTTTAAGGGGGAAGATTGTAATACCATAGTTTTAAATAAAAAAAATATGTTAGAAATTTTTGAACCAAGAAGGGTGGTAGTTACCCTTATTCATTCTGAGTCCTAAATTTCATTAAGTTTGGACCATACATGCCCTTGGAAGGCTATATGATAAAACCGTTTTCTTGGGATAAAAGTCCAAGTAATTGTTCCCTAGAGAAAAATAAGTTAAAGAGTGATTTTTAATGAATTTTATGAAATCTTTAAACATTTCGTTTTTAGCTCAAAAGTTTATAAAGTCTTTGAGATTCCGAATTTGAACTAAAATCCCAAAATTAGATTTTGATTTGTTGGGATTTTAATTTTTCTAATATTTTATTTGAATTCAAATGAGGGGTATTGTCTTATTTACATTTATGTTTTAAAGTTAATAGATCTATAAACTTAAAATTAAGAAATGTAAATAAGTGAGAGACCATTCTGGAGAGCGTTGCAATGCTCAAATGAGCACTAGTAGTCAGGGAAGAGGCAGTGCAGTGGACGATTTTATGCTCTCTAATGAGCGTTGCAGCGTTATTAAGTCCTCCGCGTCAAGGGTTATAAAAACCCCTCATTTTGGGTCCAGATCATCCAAACGCACCTTCACCCCTCCAAACACAAAACCCTCATCTCCCACCTCTCTCTCACCCATTTTCATCAATCTAACTCCAATATTTACCTTCCAAGGCTTAAAGGTAAAAGATTCTACTAGTTTTGCTTCCTATTTCCTCTATTCTTCTTTGTTCTTGGGGTTAAATCTTGAGTTTCTCCTTGTTCTTATGTTATAATGTTCTTCCACCATTGATGGGGGTTAGAATAGAGTTATTCTGAGATTGATCTAGAGTTTTATTACTCTCTGGCAGATAATGGTGTCATTTCTGCTTCCCAAGGTCCTGTTGGTGTCAATCCTATTTATTCCACCACTCCAGGTGAGTGGGTTCACACTTATGATACCTATGTTATTCATTAGAGTTATTTTCATGAATCTATGACTTAAAAATATGATTTTAGAGACTATTGTACAAGGATTTGAAGTTTCCTGATGGATTATATGTTTTGAACTATTGATTTTAGAGCATAAAATATAATTTTGATAAAACTCATGAGACCATGTTTGTTGAACTGATTTGAAGTGTATTTGATGATAATTATGAATATGAACACTTTTATGATGTTAAATTGAAATAGTTTATGTATATGAAATGATTTATGTATATGAAATAGTTATATACCTAGATATGCAGTTTAGAGAAGATGATGGAATTATGATTGCAAACTTTGCTATTTTGAAATGTGATATTGAGTATTCTAGTTTATAAAAAGTTTGACAGTTGGAAATGTGATTTAGATAATCAATCAAAGAGTTTTAGAGCTTGAATTTTCACGAGATTCAGAACGGTGACAGCTACATACTCTGTGGAGGTATGAAATCACAAACGTCTACAAAGGGGTGATCCCTTGGACATGATTCCGTAGCTCCAGTTATGCTAAAGTTAGATTTTAGAAGTCAGGTGAATTCAGAACTCTAAAAGTACCACGAGTTTATTGTTAATGAGAAAAATCTAGAAATTCATATATAAAAGAACTTTAGAGCTCGAATCTTCATATGACTTCAGAACAATTGACGGATACAAATTCTATGGACTTGAAATCACCATGTATGGTTTCTCAGTTGCCATCGTGGATAGGCAATGAAGAAGCTTCGTTCAAAAGAGGTAGACTCAGTAAAATTTATTTGGAGAAACCATTCCAGCGGGAAGCGACTTGGGAAGCTGAAAAAGCTATGAAAATCAAGTATTCACACATTTTTCCACCTCAAGGTACATTGTTTAGATTTGAGGACCAATCTCTTTTAAGAAAGGTAGTATATGATATTCCAAAAATAAAAATTAGTGATGTATGAGTTATTATTATTATTATTAAGTGTAGATAGAATTAATATTATTTATCATTATATATTAGTAAGTGTAGATAGCATTAATATTATTTATCATTATATATTAGTAACATTATATATTAGTAAGTGTAGGTAGCATTAATATTATTTATCATTATATATTAGTAAGTGTAGATAGCATTAATATTATTTATCATTATTATTAGTAAGTGTAGATAACATTAATAATAATAATAATAATAATAATATCATTATTATTATTATTATTATTATTATTATTATTATTATTATTATTATTATGTAGGTGTGTGTGTGTGTAAGAAATGTTTAGTCTCATTTTGCTAAGTTTTGCCTCCACATCCTCTTAGCCAACCTCCTCTTCCTTGACCTCATCTCTTGCCAAGCTCTAATTCCTCATGACCAAGCTCTATTTTCCACTAGCCCAACTCCAATTCTGTTGGCCTAGCTTAACCCTCTTGGACGTTGTGACACCCCCCTTTTTATCTAATTTGTGAAGCTTGGTTACCAGAACCATTCCAGTTCCTTGGAGTTAAGTTGTTAGTGAAAGCACACTCCGGCTACCAACGGTGAGTGGGTTTAAACTCATGACCATACTTTTGGTCATTATCATTATTTCTCTTATTCTATAATTATTTATGAAATTTTAGAATGATTTATGTCAAGAAACCATATTGTTATGAATTATGTCAATTTTAGAAATATTGTTATTATTTTTATATAGTTATCATAAAAATTAATTATTTTGGAAAACTCATGGGACCATAGTTGCAGTATGTATGATTTAGATTTATTTATTTTATTAGTCAAAAAATTTCATAAACCCCAGGATGGTATGAATAGTAAGAACAATGAATTTTATTGCAAATTAATTTGATAGTAATTAGTGAGATACAAATCAGTGAGTTAACCTTTAGGATTGATCGTTAACCTTGGTATCAAGTGGTCCATTAGAAGACTAGCTCAACCAGAAGAAACCCGGTGCGGTGTCCATTTATGGGACCTAGTTAGGTGCCTATAGATTAGCCATTGGCTCAGGTTCATTATTCAACTTAGATATTTATGTGCAAAACATCCCCTATTTCTTTACTAGTTATTACCATGGATTTATTGAATTATTATTTTTAGTACAGTTATATGTAATAATATATAAAATGTTTTACATCAGTCACATGTATTTGTTATGTATATTTGTTGTTGTCCCATGTGAGTTATGAGTGGAAACTTACTGCAGTTTTGATGAACTCACCCCTCTCTTTTCTCCCTCCAGATATGGTTCCAGATTTAGTTGCACCAGGGATCCTCCCAATAGTGCTACAGTTTCTTTGGTGAGCTTCGCTTTAGAGTGGAGCTTACTATTGGTTATATCAGTTAGTAATGCTCCAATAATTGTGTAAACAGGTCCGGACATGCATTATATTGTTTTGAGTATTTTCAGAATTTCAGCATTTATTTAATTATGTTTGGCTTTGGCCCAGATTATGGATTTTACGGTTTATGTTAGGATTTATGATTGGATACATTTTCAGAATTATGGAATTTAGTTAAGCTTGAGATATTTTGAATATATTAGATTTATTTATGCATATTAGCTAGTCATGTTATCAGAGGCTTCCATGGGGATCCAAATTCTCATGTGTCGGTCACGTTCTCTAGGCGGGTCGTGACAAGATCTTTCTCAGACCATCACAATTGCGATCCACCACAAGCCACAAATCTCGTCCACGCTTCTACCCTAGCCTGATCATCGCCTAACCGAACCTCCACCTCCGTCCTTTCGCGCCACCATGAAGCCACGAGCAACACGTCGAGGAGCCTAACCCTGCCCTCCGTTCATGCACCAACCTAGTCACAAAACCCAGTCGTCGTCCCATCGCACCTCCGAATCCCAGACCCATCACCGCCACCACATCCCAACTCCTGTGTGATAATGCTTTCTACCTCCTTTTGTGTTTTGCAATAAGTTTTGTATTTTGTTTATTTCTTTTTTTGTCTAAAAGGTTTTTTTTTTAGTGTTTGGTCTAAGCTGGGTTTGGACTTTTACTGTTCTTGGTTAAAATTTTTTTATTTCCTTGAGTTGGACTAAGTCTATTTGGACTGAATATGTCTTTTGCTTATTTTAGTGAGTTTTAGAAAAAGGTTAAAAACAAAGAGAAAAAAATGTCTTAAAAAAAGATTTCTCTTTTTAAAATAATTAGTTAATCAAAATTCTCTTCACAAATAAAATCAATTAACATACACCTTTTTCTTTTTCATAACTAAAATCCATCAACACACAATTATTTTCTACAAGAACAATATTGTTTTGAGTTCCCCATTGCACAGAAGATACGTCGGCTTAGCCAAAACTATCAATCCAAAAATTAATTTTTTTAAAGTTTTATTCTCTTTTTATTTAATTTTCTTTCCTTTTAATTTATTCTTGTATAACTATTATCATTTTTGGGAAAAAAATAACTATTATTAAAATTGTAATTAATTTGCATAATGAGCTCTAGGTCACGTATTTATATGGATGTATAAGGGGTGCAGTGGAATTTAGTTTCTACCATTCCTAATCATAATCAGAACTCCGAACCTTAAATCTCTCTTAAAAAACCAGTTTTACAAATCAAAAGGTTTTGCAATTTTAGCCAAAATTAAAATTGGTGGCGACTCCCATTTTTTGAAATTGGTTGTCATTCCGATGGTTCCCTAGGTACGTTGTGACAATGATAATTGTGAAAAATTAAATGATGTGATAATTGTAATAAATAAATGATATGATCATTGCAGAAAGTAAATGCCTTAGGATGATTGGATGATGTGATGATGTAATGACTATGACACTATGCCTAGATAATTTGATGATGAATGATAGGAAAGTTTCAACAGACCCAAAAAAAAAAAAATGGCCCTACTTTGCAGCTTGGAAAAAGTTGATGGTATGAGCATGATGAATGTCTTATATGATTTGATGATGAATAATGAGAAAGTTTCAATAGATAGAAAAAAATTGCCCTAGTTTACGATTTATAAGCATTGCTTTTGAAAAATCTTTATCTAATCTAAGATGGGCTAATTTGCTTTAGCATTCTCCTCTTTTTCTCTCTTTTTCCTCTTTCTTTTCTTGTTTCTTTCCTTTTTTTCATCCAACTCCCTATCAACCTCCAGTTTTAGTTGATGACCT
The DNA here is from genome assembly GCA_030441495.1 of Dalbergia oliveri. Taxonomy (NCBI): domain Eukaryota; kingdom Viridiplantae; phylum Streptophyta; class Magnoliopsida; order Fabales; family Fabaceae; genus Dalbergia; species Dalbergia oliveri. Next base: position 12,907,501 of record JAMLFY010000003.1, on the reverse strand, counting down.
TGTGCTGCTTTGGAATTTTGTTGCTTTTTTAGGTTTTGTCCTGACTTTGATTAGACTCTCCTTCTGTTTGTTGCTTTAATTTTTTCTTGGACCGCCTTGTGGGTTTTTGATCAGCAAGCTTTTAATTTTTTTTGGACTCTAATTTTTACCTACCCTCCTTTCAGGTTTTCGATCTAGCAAGCTCCTTTTTGGACCAACCTTGACTTAACTTGTTGGTTGATGTCTTGATTATGCATGATGAAAATTTGATAGAGAGAATAGAGATGAATCAAAGGTTAGAATGAAAGGATTGAAAGTGCGTGATATTTACAAAGCACAAAGAGAAATTGAGAATGAGGATTAGAGTGAGGTATGGAGGATGTGTCATGTGGATTTCATTTTATTACCCATTTTGTTGATTACTCGGCTACTTTGGAGTAGAGTTCATGACCAAGATTACGATCTATTGCTAGCCAAATATGCCTTAGGCTGTTGACTTGTCATCTTCTCTAAGGATGACTATTCTTTGATGATCTATCATTAAATCGGCCAAGTTACCATCATTCAAAGTCTTTATCTATGAGCCCCTCTGGCTTCCAAAGTCACACACCTTTTCCTAGATCGCCCTTTTGGGTTTTTAATCTACTCTGTATTTTGTTGCTCTAACTTTTCACTTTTTTGTCTAGCGAGCACCTTTTTCTTTTGCTTTAACTTTTGGCTGGATATATATATATATATTAGTTTCAAATCTAGCGAGCCCTTTTTTCCCTTTTCTTTCTCCCTTTTTCTTTAATTCAAAGTACTTTTTTTCAGACTTGATCGACTAGCTTTGCTAGTTCTCCCATCTGGAATGGATCTTTGCAGTGCTAGGCTCTTCTTGGTTTGGTACTTATGATTGATGCCAAGACGTTTGAGATCAAATACTTCATCATCCTTTGCTATGATTGTCCTTGGAGATTGGTCTGATCATGTTTAACCATTGGATGTTGCAGCTTTCATACCAACAATTACAAAATTGCCCTAGTTGTTGATTAAACTATAATGTCTAGGATGACATTATGGTTAGCGCTTCACCATTTTCCACATAGTTTCACACCAAGTTAATCTCACACCGTCTTCACGAGACGCTATGTCCTTAAAAGCTTGTTTCGCGGAGGGTGGTGAAGGTGCTTTGCAAGCACGACGACGTACGCAGCTAAGGCTTTGTGGTGATGGGCGACTGCTGGAGACTCGCAGTGAGTATGTGGGTTGGAGGTTATGCGGTATGTGACACTGGGTGGTGGGTGACGATTATGGTGATGTAGTGGTGGTGGTGGTTGTAAAGGTGATGATGAGTGTGGTTTTGCTGATGGTGATCCAGTTGGTGAGGCGACAGTGGTGGTGCGTTTGTGATGTGTTGGATGAGGTGATAATGGTGATAGGTTAGAGGTTAGGTGAAAGGTGGTGATGATGGTGGCTGTTGTGTATGGCTAAGATAGCAAGGATGCCGGGATTGGGTTGTGTTGGAAGGATGAGTGCCGCCCTTGTCTTTCCTCCTTTTTATTGTGATTGGCCGCCCTTTATTTGTATACACTGGTGGATTAATTGCCCTGATCCAACATTGATTTTTTTTTTTTATTGATTAGGGATTTGATTTGATTCTGATTAAAATGCAGATTGAACTAATTGAAAAAGACATTTGATTGATGCCAATTAAGAAAAATAAATCAATTTTAAAAAAGAAAAGAAAAAAGCTAATAGAAAGAAAAAGATTTTTTATTTTGTTATTTTTTCATTATTTATTTATTTTTCTTCTTTACAAAAAGGCTTGGACAAAATATAGTGTTCGTGTGAGGTATAGTGTTGACTTACACTCTATCCATCATTTGATGAGGTGTGTGCTATTTCAAGTAAAGTTCACATATCCATTTAATAGTGGATAAAGTGTAGTTGACGTGTCATACACAACTAATGTACAAATAACATAATTTCACCATTAATTTTCATTGGGACTTTTTATGGTGAACAAGCGTTTGGTTTGTTTTTGGGTGCTCAAGGGGCCGAAGCCCAAGGTGCTTCATACTTTTTGGAAGGATGGTAGCCTTTTTCATAAATGAAAATTGTAGAGACCATGGCCCAAGGAGCCCACCCAAAAACGGTTTTTTCGTTGTTCACCCCAAAATCTTTGATCCCGAAGGGAAGAAATGAAACTCTTTTGATGACCCCAGACCAAAAACAAACCAAAAAGATCTTCTTATGATGACCCATATATGTATGTACATTATGGATTTCAAGCTCTGACAGTCTCGTGACAAAAGAAAACTCTAACAATCTGAGTAGCCCATTACATAAGATGTTAGATGGGGCTGCCCAGTCCAGCAGATGAAGCACGATGAGGGGATATGACCCAAAAGTAAATATCAAGGGGATATGGCCCAGGAAAAGCAAGGAAATACGATATGAAGGAAAAAAAAAAAATTATGGGTGTTTTTTTTATCTGAAGTTTTTTAAAATAATTTTTTTAACTCAAATAATTGTATTTTTATATAATTTATTAATTTCAGCTTCTATTTGAAAGTTAAAAAACTCGTTAACAATTGCAGGGTTCTATTGTATTTTTCATTTTATCAAAATTCTTTACCTTATCTTTGTTATTATTATTATTTTTTGGGTGCCGGGGGAGGTGTGTGCAAATTTTCCGTTTATTATTTGGATATATTTTGTCATTGCAAAACAAACAAAAGAAATTAAACACTGTTTTGCTTTGTCAAGTCATTTATGTCCATAGCTAAAATAAAAGTCAATTGAGTGCCAGTTTATTTTCCGCGTATCAGGAGGGAATCCTCACCAGACAATTGGGTGAATCGTAGGATAGGAGTGGAAGTAACTAGTAAGCTTCATCTGCAGTTTGGACTTACCTAAAACCAACAATTCAAATGTTCATGAAACTTGTTGACTGGCCTGTGTCTTTGACGCTTCCATTACACAATGTATATCAAATCCTGCTTCCATATCCAACGATGTTTTTCAGAGTTCACACGAAACCAGGGCATTAATTAGTGTCTCAGTTTTTTATATAATTGTTCTTGTTTTTTTATTTTATTTTAAATGTATTTTTCCTTTGGATTTAATTGGAAGGTGAACATATGGTATTATTATGATATGTGAACATATGACATGTATGGAGATGACTTTGTTTGGTCCATGGTCATCCACTGTACCAGACATTTTTCTCCTTTTCAATAAAAGAAGCCGGTCTCCTACAAGCCTGGAAGATATATATATATATATATACTTCGACAGGTATTTTGCGCGTCTTGTACATCAATTCTTAATTCTGATGTGAACATGCACCTTTAGAATAAAAAGTAATTTTGGTAAATAATAATCACTTCAAAAACACGAAAGAAGTGATGAACCAAGAAAACCAATAAATTATAAAAAAATAATTATAGACAAATATATGATACACGTAGTAATGATGAAAATTGAAAAACAAGAAATAATAAAACCTAATTATCAGTTATCACTATCACTACTTTTCATAAAAGAAAGAAAGAAAAAAAAGAGTAGCAAGAGTTTCAGCGTAGATTGCGTAGTGATATAAAATTCTACCCATTCAGCGTGTGCAAGGTAAGAAACACGCCCGACTTCCCCTGCGGCGGCGGCGGCGCGTTTCTGCTTCTTCTTCTTCTTCTCTTGACTCTGTCAAATAACAAACACACACTATAAAACCCTCCTCAATCCTTATTCCCTTCTTCACTCCAAAACCAAAAACACAGAACCACTTTTTATTATAGCTCCCAAAATCAGAACTACTGCATCTCTCTGTATTCACTTCACTCCACTCGAAACGCGCCCACAGATCGATAACATGGGTCTGAAAGGCTTCTTCGAAGGCGGCGTCGCCTCCATCGTCGCCGGCTGCACCACCCACCCGCTCGACCTCATCAAAGTCCGAATGCAGCTCCAAGGCGAAACCCCCAACCCCGTTCCCAATCTCCGACCCGCTTTCGCCTTTCACACCTCGCGCTCCTCAACGCTGCTCCCTCCCTCCTCCATCTCCGTAACCCCCGCCGCAAAACCCGGCCCCATCTCCGTCGCCATGCGCATCATCCAAACCGAGGGAGGCGCCGCCCTCTTCTCCGGCGTCTCCGCCACCGTCCTCCGCCAGACTCTCTACTCCACCACCCGCATGGGCCTCTACGACGCCCTTAAGCAACGCTGGACCGACCCCGACCACGGAACCATGCCTCTCCCCGCAAGATCACCGCCGGTCTCGTCGCCGGCGGCATCGGCGCCGTCGTCGGAAACCCTGCCGACGTCGCCATGGTCCGCATGCAGGCCGACGGCCGCCTTCCTCCGGCGCAGCGGAGGAACTACGCCGGCGTGTTCGACGCCATAACGCGCATGGCGAAACAAGAAGGGGTAACTAGCCTGTGGCGCGGTTCAGCGCTTACGGTGAACCGCGCGATGATCGTGACGGCTTCGCAATTAGCGTCGTACGATCAGTTCAAGGAGATGATATTGGGGAAGGGGTGGATGGGGACGGGATCGGGTGCCACGTGGCGGCGAGCTTTGCGGCGGGGTTTGTTGCGGCGGTTGCGTCGAACCCCGTGGATGTTGTGAAGACGAGGGTGATGAATATGAGGGTGGAGGGTGGTGAAACGGCGCCGTATAGTGGGGCTTTGGATTGTGCGGTTAAGACGGTTAGGGCTGAAGGGCCCTTTGCCCTTTATAAGGGCTTTGTCCCCACGATTTCGAGGCAGGGGCCTTTCACTGTGGTGCTTTTTGTGACGCTCGAGCAACTTAGGAAGTTGCTCAAGGAGTTTTGATCGGATTCATAATTCATTTGTTGGATTGATGATATGATATGAAGTGATGATGACGAACAAGTAGTAGTATCAATAGATTAAAATATATTCTTTATATTTTTGTATAGGGAGTATTAGATATTAGGCTCAGATAAAGTTGTTGTTTGCCAATACAATGACCCTCAGACAAATTCACGTACAAATTTCATGATTTCATCCATAGATTTACCAACTTTGTTAACACTATTTCATCCATAAGCATGAGTATATTATTGATGTTGGATTTTAAAGATGAGTTAATACTCATTTTAGTCCTTGACTTTTTACTTATAAGTTATTTTAGCTTTAACTTTTTAAATGAATTAAATTAGTTCATTACATTATAAAATATGAGTTAAGTTATCTTATTTCGTTTTTATTTAATTTTTATCATTTAAATGATCATGTGTAATATTAAGTGATAACTTATCATACAAGTAAAATTAATTTTAAAATAACTTATTTTAATATCTAAAATTGCATAAAATGAGTCATTTTATGTCTAGAATGAATATTTAAATAATTTATTTTGTGTAATTTTAAATATCAAAATGAATCATTTTAAACGTTATTCTACTTTAAATAACATATAATATGTTAATGTATCATTTAAGGTTCCTTATCATTATTTAATTGAGAGTATTAAATAAGAGTGATTGAGGAATTAACATAACTTATTTTAGGACTAATTTGATCATTTTAAAAGTTACAGGTATAAATAAGTGACTAAAATGAACATTACCTCTATAAAGATTTACCCCAAAGCTACGAATTAGGCAGGGATTCAAGAAATTGAGGTAGTCATGGATTTCTTCATAATCCTCTCTACTATTCATCATAAAAAATATGCTTATACGCTTCATGGGCATTTCTTGTTCTATTTTTGTGCACTTTGATGGGGCTTTAAATTCCATCGGGATTGAGATTACCTAAAGTTTTACATGGAACCATCAAGAGACTGATTAAGCACTCTAAAATTTATCATCTATTATTTTTGTCATCTGTTATTACAGACCAATGGAACTTGGACCACGATTCTATCTATTTGTGCAATGTTTTGGCCGCTTTTACCAAACAACTCAACATAGATGCAGTTACAGATACGATAATGCAATCGCAAAATTATCATGCTGTTCCCCGAGCCAGTGAAAAGCTGCATATTGGGACACAAACAGTTTGGCTTAAGTCATGGGGCGGTTGAACTACGCCTTGCACATCATGTTTTTGGGTTAAATGGGACTGCTTCTCTAATTTGAATATGGGCTCTTGTGCAAACCTTACCAAATAAGGATTCTCATATAGTGAAACCACAAAAAGCATTGTTGAAGACATAGGCAATGATGCCACACGTGGACAAGAAAAACGCTTACTGATTGCATTGGCCTTGTTATCATGCATAATTTATTGAGTAACAAAAGTTTGGCCTCGTAATCATCGACCTTTATCCACATTATAAGACTGATGATGCCCTTCTGACATTCCTCGTTCCAAGTGTTTTGGATTTTGATTCCATGCATCTAGGTGATGGCCTGGCTGACTATCTGATTTTCTCAATTTGTCTGAATTTTGGCGAGATTTACCTTTGCCTGAACCTAAATCTGAAATTTGGAGTGACTGAGAACTGTCCAACCCTCTACACTTTTCTTGGTTTGGCGCAGTCTCAAATCCCCCATACCTATTGGGAGATGGAAGTGACTGGTCATGTTCAGATCCTTTTCCTTTATCTTGGTTGCGCGCAGAGTGACTGGACTCTCGGCTTTTATCCGGATTGTGGTGTTCATTCGCAGCTTGGCCTCGGCGCACCTTCAAAAAGTTCAGTCTCGATGTCAGTTTTGTCAGTGCAGAAGTAGTGGAATTTGCTCCCTGTTGTGAAAGCATTTGAATAAATAAGTCTATCTAGTCGACTAGTCCTATCAATTTGCAATACGAGTATTTAGCTACCTTCCCGTAAAATTTCACGGTAGACCTTGCATGAAGTAACTTGATTTCTTCATCCAATTACTAAGAAATGTTATATGAGCAAATGCCGTAACAAGGATAGCAATAAGATCGCTAAAGAGCAATTAAGATATTTTCTTATGCTGCGAGACATTTTGGATGGAAAATGGTAGATAGCCAGAATTAATCATACAGAATATAAGCCAGGTAGTGCTGACATAGTTATTGACATTGTCATTGACTCTTGGATGGGTGGTAATAGTTTTTGTTACAGTATTTATTATTCAAAGAAAATGCTGATTTTGTCAAAATTCACAGCCAAGTTTATGAAACCTACCTCACCCTTTGAACCAGATTTCTTGGAACCAGTTGGTGGATGTTTGTTTGGTAAAGGTGTTGACTCTGGCCCCCTCTCACTAACATTTTCTGCTCCACCATGTGTGTCCTGTTTCACCATTACCAAATACCCATGGCTTAAGAAATGATAAATTACAAATTATTCTCATCATTATTCAGTAAATTTGCTCACTTTTTCATACAAAGCCACACAAGAAAGTAAATGAAAGACAACCACACATTAAGTTACAAACTTTAACTTTAATAATATATTTTCAAAGTTTATGTTCCTAGGGAGAAAGGGAGAGTTATTGAGTTGTGTGCAGTTGTCTATCCTCATTGCACAACTTAACCAACCATCAAAGGTGAATTCCTTTGTCTACATTTTAATGAAATTTTATTCACCGGAGAGACTACAAGGGGCACTGGTGACTTCAAACAGTATATATAAACATCCTGAAAGACCAGAACCTTTTTAGTTGTACTTTCATCTAAGCGAGGTTATCATTTATGTTCTCTCCTGCAATATTGCTCTTAAAGATTGGCACCTGTGCCTGTGGCAGGGACTATGGAACAAATCCTCAACAGACATTGTATACCTTGCTAATTGATCTTTCAGATTGTGATGCGTCAGTAACTTCAGTATCCGGCATATTTTTCCTGTGAAATAGATTTCCCGTGAAGAAAGTAATTAATTATACATATAACTTCCAAATAGACAGAAACAGTGGAGTGGAAGCACATGCCAGAAAAGCACCTATCTTCCTAGACTATTCATTATGAAGTGCCAAAAGGCCTCCTCCGACAAAGATGTGGAATGAAAATAATGTGAACAGAATTTTTTTCATGAAAATTGAATCAATTAGGAGTCTTAGATTGTAAATTTAAATAAGAATGCTGTAACAAGCTCATGTGAGATAATAAACATACACTTTTCTTTCATGGTTTGATATTTGTTGTGGTCTATCACAGAAATCTGAAGTAGATCTATCATTCCACTGGAGTTGTACATTAAGCCGCACCCCAAGCTCACTAACCTTCTGCTCTAAGTTGGCAAGATCTACTTCTACCAGAGCTAGCTCCTCAAGATCTGCCTTGGTCTGTAGAAAATTTTCCAATTACAAATTAGTTGAATGATCAAAACACGATAATAATACCTTCGACTGAATTTGACTAGCCTTTTCATAAATACTGGGTAAATAAGACAAGTGTCATGTATGAAACTTGAGTCCTACCTCACGAATTGCTCGAGAATTCTTCTCCTTATGCAACTGTTCCTGTAGTCTAGCTACCTGTGAAATTTTTTTTCAATGAATCTCAGTTTGTGTGTGTAGGGAGAAGGGTGTGGAAAGTGGGTAAATTCTCATAAAGAACATACATCTTTCTCAAGAGCCAGGCGACGCTCTTGCAGGACTTTCTTTCTATTTTCCATATGAGATTGCAGCTTCTCATTTGCCTTCACCTACAACAGGAAGTAAAATTGGTCAGTTAACTTCAAAGAATTCTGACACGTAAAACTAAGTTTTCTCAACAAAATACCTCCTCTATAATTTGGTTTTGTAATTCTTTTCTAGCATCTTCAAGCCTTTCAATTTCATCTCTATGATCAGAAACATAAATTAGTTGATATAGAGAAGTGAAGAAACTAACACGTAACACCAGTCAACAACAATGCACAGTTAAAGTAAATGCTGCACATCAAATCACATCAAGGTCTGATCAACACTAAAAACCACTAAGATATGCTTTCTCTGAATTCATAGTTAAGTGACAACTTCCAAACATAACTAACATTCACTCCCACCAAAAGGGTTTTGATGCAGACAATTGAGAGAGAATGGAGCCAAAAGTGTTTAAGAATATTGAGAAATCTTTACGCCATGTTAGAATATCTCAGGAATTCATTGTAATGCAGACTCAATTAGTCATTTGATTGAGGTAGCTTATCTTAAGATTTTGGATTTGTGATATTTCTGATTTGTTCAAGTATGGCTATTATAATTGTCAGTGGGCTTGACCTCATACTAGTAGCACTATAAGTTGACCTAACTACAAGTATAGATAGGAGTATTAGGGTAGTGTTTTGTACCGTTTCTCTTCTAATTTTTTGATGTGAATGAAAAATATCCACCCCCAATCAATTTTCCCCAGTTCTTAACACAAAAATAGAAAGGAAACAGATCCATTTCGATCTTACTATTTCTGAAACTATAGTTAAGTCTGCATAGAATACTATTACCAATATAAAGCATATCTACAGGTGTTCTCAATTCTGCAATTAGGTATTACTCCATTTTTTACTCACTATATTAAGTTGTTTTCCCATTTCTTTCATCTGTGCTCTCTATACATATGACACATTAACATCGTACATGTTAACTTTGTTCCTCAGGAAAAATAATAACACACCTAATTCTCTCAATAATGGAGATTTGTATTTAAATTTAATCCAATTGCTGTGTCATATGCAATGCTTTTAGTGCACTGGTGTAGTACTCTCAAAATACATAGGAATTCCTTAGAGATTCCTTTCTCTTGCAAAGGCGTACTTTAAAAATCAGATTACACATTCTTGCAGTTTATCTCTCCAAATTTATCATGCTCTTATCTTTGATCAATAATAAAAAATAAAAAATAAACTAAATTACAGCAAAGTCCGGAACTCCCTGGTCTATAAGTCATGGAGCATCAAGAAACACATCCAAATGGCAGAAAATGAGATACAGTAGGAACTAAAATTATACTACCAGAGACTTGAGAGTAAGAGAAATAGACATAGTTGATAGATTTCAATTACTTACTCATCATCAAGAGGAAAATCAATGGATTCCATGGAAAGGTTCTTCCTTGCCTGGAAAGAATACAATGGCAGATATAAAGCGCCATATTTGTTAGAAAAATGTCAATTTTAACTAGCCTAAAAAAAGGTAAGAAACTAAATGGAAATAAAAAATAACATCAATAATAAATCCTTTAACCAATTTAGGCCAAGTGACAATGACATAACTGGAAAGATAGGAAAAGTCACATAATTAAATTTTAAAAAACTACTTACAGAGGTACGCCCTAATAAGGTGCGCTGCCGAGGCGCTGGGCCATTGGATATTGTCGTAGATTTTTTGATAAATGAAGAAGAGTTGGGAAATTCTGAACCATGCACTGGAGCATGGTCAGCAGAAACTCCTCCAACTATATCAGCAGGCTTACTGGACTGATTAGGTACTTTAGATTCTTCATTCACACCTGAGGATGTCGAACTTGAACTAGAATGGTCATGGTCCTGCACATCACAACAAACAAGAATAAGTTACATTTTATTAACCCCCCCCCCTCCCCCAACAAAAGCAACAAAAAAAAAAAGGAGGATGTTTCCAGCTACATATGTCAATCTAGGAGGAGAAGGTGTAAGATGCACAGATAAAATTGATGAATAACATCAACCCTATGTAATTAGTTCAAGTTACTGGACTGTTTTTTAAGATCAGTCGTAGATAGGAAGCGACCAATGAATGACTAAACATTTCTTCTTCTAGAAAACCAGATCGTTGGTAATACAGTTTAAATTTTCTTTTGATGCATCTACACCACATATAAAAAAAAACTTTACAACAGCCCAGCCATTCGTAGTTTGATTAAGATTTGCTTGAATGAAGTAGTTCTAGATAGCTAGAGAAAGCTTGACAGAGTTTGCCCAGATTAAAGAGTGGCTATTATTCTGGCTGACCAACATACCCCATGCTTGAACACTTCTTTCCATCCCTGAGTAATTGACTTAGCTTTTGAAAATGAGTAATAAATTTACAATTTTTCCTAAATTAAATTTGATCCTATGCAATGAGGACACTCTTTAATGAAAAACCTATAATATTATGATTATATCAAAATGTCATGAAATAAATAAAACGGGCTTAAACCTTATCATCGGAAGCATTATTGGGCTCAGACTCTCCGGTCCCACTATAGGGTTCACTACCAAGATCATCATCTGCTTCAGACTCTTGTATTGATTCCTCATCATCATATTCATCATCATCATAAGACAAGTCATCATCAGTAGCTTCTTCACTCTCAGATCCACTCTCATCTTCTGAGTCTGTGTATATATCAGGGCCTGGGGTTGCAGAGCCATCCTGGTAAAACACTAGGAAGTTAGGAACCTAAAGAGACAATAACAAATAACAACAACAACCAAGTCTTACCAGTTATCACATTAGGTGGAGTCAGTTATATGAATCAATTAAAGCCATGGGCTTAGTAAAAAATACGGTAGTATAAAAGATTAAAAAATATAATCAAAAGATGAAGCATGCAATTTAATTAAAAAGAGGCATAGAGCCACTTTGCTTACCAAGTCCAACCTTCAAAAATACAAAACTACACTGATTTTGACCCTGTTGCAACTTGCAAGTGATATTTTATTTGATAGAGGGCTTTTAGGTTGGGGATATGTGGGTAGGAGAGATTTAGAATGGAAACCATACTTTGCCATTCTAAACTTATATAAGGAATAGGTAGTTCAAATGATAAACCTTATCATTAGTTCCAAATTGAGAACCACCCATTCAAATACTTGCGAAAAATATTTAGTAAGAAGATGATTATGCCCTCTAACATGAAAATAAATTAAACCAATGAAGAAGTCACACACACTTTGTAATTATTTAGTTGAAAAATATTGAGCCACATATGAGTATGGTTCAAAGTACCAATGTACCAACATAAAACTATCTATAGTTTATTAAAGTCTATGAGATATGGTTTCATATTTTATAAATAGAAGAAGCCGTGAAAAAGGCAATATCAAATATGATTACCCCAAATATACTGTTATATTCTTCTAATAAAGTTATGACAATTGCTTGAGCATGGTTGGCTGCTGCAGCTGCTTGTAAAAGTTGAGCAGAACCATCACCACCTACATCAAAATCATTTTCAATCTCACACTCTCCAGCTAGAAGAGGGCAAAGAAGTAAGGGTGCCATGCAAGCTGCCACAGCTGAGGAGCTCATTCTATTCACAGCTTTGTGGGAAGCCACAGTTTGCATCATCAAGAGTATTCTGTACAAAAGTGAATACATAAGTTTACATCACCAAATCTAAACAATGGAAAGGAATGGTGCAACTGAAAAAGTGACAAACAATTAAAATAAGTTATTTGTTTCAGTTGAGCCAATTGAGTAACAAAATGTGTAACAAATGAACTTTACCTTCTATCAAAAATAAAGAAAAAAAAAATCATTTTATGCATAAATCATAGAATATACTCAATATCTCACAAATCACGTAAACAGATATTGCCAATAATACTGAAAAATATGCCCATAGGAGTTCTTTTACTGGTAGCTGGTTGCTTCAAAATACTGAGGACTCAGTGTGGCATCAAGTATATATGTTTAAAAATCACTTGTTAGGTCTTAATAATCCTTTTTCAAAAGCTACTTAGCAGGTAAAAAAAAAAGCCTCTAGCTATGCTGTGCTTTGCTGCAAATCAGTACATAGCCTATCCCATGTGCGGATAAAAGAGGAGGATTGCATTAGGGGGTCAACAGTGAGTAAATTTTTGTTGGGTCTTCATGACAGACCACTTGATTTTGTTCTTGACAAGACACAATGGTGCCATTTGGTCTCTGTAATTAGAATAAAGATATTTGAACCGCAAAAGATGGGGGACACTCAAGACAACAAGAGAGAGAGAGAAGATGGAAGAGAAAAAGGTAAGTGTTGGGCCATATTTTTGTTTCAAGGGTGTTGGATGTCTGGGGAAACAGAAGGGGTTCAAATAACATTAACCCCGTAATCAACCCCCACTAGAGGGAAAGTACTTCTGTTGATTGTTGTTGTTATAAAAAAATGTATATTGTCAGTAATTTATAATTCCAATGTGTAACATCTTAATTTCAAGGTTCAGTTACACAGTTTTGGAGCATTAGGGACACTAATCCAACATTTAAGAAGTCCATTCACTCAAACGATATTCTTTTTTAGTGTTATAGATTCTCAATAACAAACTATGAATTCAACACAGCCTCTCAACAAGTAGGCCATCATAGCCTCTCAACAAGTAGGCCCTAAATATAGTCATATCACATTTACACGAATCCAGAGACATCTTTGGATCAACATGACCATTGTGATGAAGTAAGTTTCTAAACACGAGACTAATCCAAATCAACTGAAGTATTTTTCAATAATTAGATTAACTAAAAGGATGAGAGTATTCTTAAACCCAGGAATTCAGCTGATAAGATAACAAAGCACTCAATTAAGATAACCCAAAAGGAGAGAAATGGGAATAAGAAAGTGATCAATCATATACCTTTGCAACAAGCGGCGATTTGGTTCGGGAAAGTGTCATTTATTGCTGTGCGCATAGCAGAAACCCTTTTAGCACGATCAGTGCCTAATAATTGTGTCAATTTTGAACAATGAAAGAAAATTAAACTTCAATAGATCCAAATAAATTGAAACCAATTAAGTAAAAACAAAAACAAAACAAAACAAAAAGGAATCTCCAGAACCAAAATATGTCATTGGCTCCTACTTTAGCCCGAAATGATAATGTGGCAAGAATCTCTAGCTGTTTAACATCTTTTGAAAATTGAGAGCCTAAAATAACTTCTCTTGGCAAAAATGGTCTGTAGATTTGAAATATGCAGTCACAACATCGTGCTTTACATTTGTTTTTTATCTCCCATTTCACCCATACGAGGTATCAGTCACACTACACCAAAATTCAAGACAAGATTAATGTATATTCAAGTTTATCATTTAATTCTCTATTGACATAAATTAGTTAATACAAACCTAATTTTGCTTTGCTATGCAAATTTAAACTCAATCGGAAACATTGCACGAGTTCTAACAACCACTCAACCAGTGTTCAATAAAGCTAATCACCCTTTGGATTCTTTGGAATTCTTTCAGAATAAGTGTTCAAAATCTGAGCCTTCGTGTTCCATCGTTTAGCTAGCACGTGAGGTGAAAAGCTAAACAGTAAAATACACCATTGGTTATTTTCAACTAGTTGTCCAAAATATACCAAGCTTTCAATTTGAAATTATAAGTTGTCACTTGTCACGCTCATATATTCTAAACTTTAATAGAAGTTTTTTTTTTTTTAATTCCTTCTTATCAACAAATTGTCAAAAAATATAAAACTTTCCATTAAAATTATTTGTCACTCTTACACATTCCAAATATAAATGAAAAACCTCTTCATTTGACACAATCATTGGAAACAATTGAATGACTTTGTAATTACTATAAAATTAGATAAAAATGCGGAAATTAAAATCTAAAACGACACTTACGGCAAGCTTCTAACAGTGCCTTGCAACAAGATGCAGGGACTGGAGATGACGGCAATTCCCGAAGCACATGCTGGAAATTTATATCATAAGGAACTATAATAATGAGTGAGCTACAGAAAGAAATCAGCACTTAATTTATACCTTAACACAATCACCAATAACGTGTGCATCCTCATTTGCAGAAAACTCAACTTTTCCTGCAACAATATGCCATACCAAAGAGCATAAGACATGACGAGCAATTTTGAAAGGGGAAAAAAAAAATGGCCCTTGCACATCAAATGCTAATGTAAAGATTTAACAATATTCCACTTAATTCAATATCATGATATATTAATTGAAAATGTTTGACAAGGAATTCTCTTTGATACACAGCACTCCAAATATTTCTGAAAGTACTTGCATGGCAAAACCTGAAACATTGTGAAAACTCTTAATGGCAGGACATGAACAATCTTCAGCACGATTTATAATCAAAATGGAAGCAAGGACAAATCAGCTCGTTAAGGAAGATGTATCAGACAGCAACATTGCAAAAATTAGCCACAAATAGAAGCACTAACCTTGTTCATATTCCTGAACTCGTCGTTCAACCTCATCAACATCAGCTGCTTGTCGCAAGATCCCTTCAACACTGGCTCCTGTTTTATAACATTGATTAGATTCATATGACATGTGTAAGCAATACCAGAAGGATCATTCAGACTCAGTATTGGTTCAAATTCTTTTTATTAATTTCTAATTATGTGATTTCTCTTAGCACATTTTTTATCTTTTTATTTTTCATTAATACGAAAAAAATGGTGAATCAAATAAGCTAGATGTAGTAAACCTTTTATACAAAAAGAAGAACTGATGTATGGGATAAAAGACATCCATCAGTAGAGCAAAGTTACAAAAATGTCCCTCATGATGCATCAAGAATGCATTTATAAAATTCTCTAATACATGATCTTAAGATTATGGGCCTAACTCCATCCCAAAAAATTTAAAGGCTATCATGTCCATATCCGAAATCGAAGTGGGACACATGAGAAAAGACCACCTTATAGAAAAGTTTAGCACAGTTCAATGTAGATATGCATTAAAAAGCAGCCACATTTCACAAAATATATAGAAAACAAAATATTTTTGCTGCAACAAAAATCCTAAGATTAAAAGAAAAACCCACCATGCTCTTCTATGAACCTTAGGGCTTTCTCCAAAAATGTTGGAGTTCCATCAACATCCTCTAGAGCAAGTAAAATTGGTCGGCCGGTGACTGTAGATTTCACTGGTTCTTTATCCTTCACTAAAGAACAAGTGCAGAAAAATCATTCCAAAGGAAAGCAAACAAGTTAGAGATTGTTACAGCGTTAAGCAGAACCATCATCACATAAAAATTCACTACTATGGTACTAAGCAAATGTTATAACTATCAATCAAGGGAAAAGATTCAAAAAAATGAAGGTGTAAAATTTGCACAAACAAACCCAAATGTACAAAAGAGACCATCAATCAATTGCTACAAACTTCAAAGCCAATACCACTGTCAAGTACTATCAGAGATCAAATCAGAAACCAACAAATCTAACAATAACCGTTTGAACAAATACATGATGAGAATTAAATGGTTTCATGAACCACTGTATACAGAACATTGACCACAATCGTAGTGTATCAAGCACAAGATTTGAACTGTGTTGTCAAATGACATATGTAAAGCACAATATACCCAGCATAAATTGGGCCAAATAAATGTCAATTGAATCAATTGGATTGTTCCTAAAGATACCATTTTGCTCCGTCACATTGCCAGCAATCGGTGCTTGTGCCAAAGCATTCTCAAGTGCAGTCTTCCACTCATATAAATCGTCTGTAGTTTCAGCCTACAGCATTCAAAAACTGAAATGGTAAGTTGGCTGCAGATAAAACATTTCATATTCTCCCTTCTTTATCTATATTTATCTCAATGTGTTGAACTAAATGAGCATACAGATCAAAGTATCTTGAAAGTAAATAATAATAATCTTTTTTAAAAAAGGTAAATCAACCACAGTTAGAGCATTGTATGAATAATGTCTTGATTCTCTCAAAATACAATTGAACGGAATAAAAACCCTAATCATTTAAGGCTCCGTTTGGTTTATCTTTCGGTAGAAATGCTTTTGAAAGAATTAAGAAGAAAAGAAATACTTTTGGAACAGTTAAGTTGAAAGGAATTGATTTGTGTTTGGTTTTGATATTTTAGAAGTAAGTTCAAGAGAATGTTTTGTTTGGAAAAAAATAAAGGAAAATCACTCTTAGAAACACAATTACCAAAAAAGGGAAAAGAGGTAGTTGGAAGAGAGTAAAAGCTTGGTAAATGAGGGTAGATGTGTAAAAGAAGATTTCATTTTATTAGAATGAGAGTGAAAAATAGGTTAGATCTTCTTCCACCAATTACTATTCACCACCTTAAAAGTAATTTCTATCTTGACGATTGAGCAGCCAAACACATTTTAAGGTGAATCGAAGTACTTTTGGATTTGTAAACTTGCAAACCAAACAAGCACTAAAAGGAAAATTGTTAGGGATCCTATGTATGGGTAGGTTTACGAGAGGAGACATAGGGGAAGGGTGATGGGCCAAGAGTTGGGCCCATTGTATACAACCAACAGGGAGTTCAGACAGCTAGAAGCTAGTTGGAAATAGTTAGAGGAGTGTAGTTTTGGAGGGAAATTAGAATAGGAACAAAAGAATAAAAGGAAAAGTAGGGAACAATTGTAAAGGTGTGAATTCATTTGTACTTGTATGAGAGATTGGAGACTATATTCTCCTCTAGGGTTCTTCCCTGTTTCTGTTCGATTAGGGTTCTGGTGCATTACCAGCATCCCAATTCAATAAAGTAATCATTCGGTAAATAGCTCTATCAAAAATGACATTTACTGAAGGAAATTTTCAGAAAAAGAAGAAAAAATAAAGCACCTTAAGTGTGAAAGCTCGTCCATCATGACCATCAGGAAATTGTACAGTCAAAAGTTTCTTATCTGGTTTGACAACAACACTACAAAAATTGACAACATGAGTTACATGAGGTCATGAAACTTCACAGATCTTGCTATCTTGACATTATGAAGATAAACAGAATGGTAATAGAACGGAGTTGCAGAAAACAAGCCAACCTGCCTGAATTGTTGAGGTCAATGCCACCAAGGGTCAAATTCACTTCACCTCCTTTCTGAGGGACAGCACTCTGAGAAGAAGAAACCACAATGATAAATGTATATGACAAGAAGTTCACCCCATATGCAAACTAGGCAGACTTATTAAAATTGCATCTGCTTGCATGTTTGTACAAGTGTTGATAAGTTTTTTTCCCCTCTTCTTCTAGCATTTCTAGCCTAAAATCATCACAATGAAAAAGGGATATAAAATGTCATGAAACCACTTGTCCTAAAAACTTAAGTTTTTAGGTTTGACATTAATAGTTTTATATAATACGCCCATTGAATGGCTCTTTCAGTTTGGCGTTGTCATTGGAAAATTAATTGAAATATGAATCCTTAAAGGAGATGACAAGAAAATTATTATATATAAGTATACACATAAAGAAATTTTAGTATATGCAAAAAAAAAAAAAATGTGTTAACCTTCATGAGTGAAGGTTTGGGGCTCTTTGAGTTGGGTCTTAGAATTGAGAGGGCCTAGCTTATGAGGGGCCCAATAATAACAATTATAAGATAGGCTTAATACTATTTTAGAATTAAATGGGCTTAACTAAACCAAAAGCTAGCTTATGAGGGGTGGGTTGTCCAAGGTCTTATAAAGGTTATTTAGGCCATAAGCAATGTGGGATTATAACACTGGGAGGTTTACAGACCCTTCAGTTCTGTAGTTTCTCTGTTATTTAATTGTTCTTGTATTTCTTCTGTTAGTATTAGACTATCAATGACAGACTGAGTTTTTCTTGTAATTTCAGTAGATTTTTCCCAAGTTCAATTTCAAATTTCTAGATCCTGTCAGGACCCAAAACTTGAAAAGCTAAACCTGAGAATTCTTCCATATATATATATTCCTTACTAAGAAAAATAGTGACAGAAAGATAATTTTTGGTCTCTAAGTGAATGTATTGTATGATTTAATTACCAATCTAATTATTCAATTAGTTAAGAACTTCACATTTTTGGGATTTGGGAGGGGGAAGGGGGTGTTGTGCCAAAACACAGGTTAAATGCACAGAGGGAACAGAGTTGAACAAGATGTGAACAATGCCAAAACAAAATTACTTACCGGATCACTTCTGAAGAAAACAAGTGAAGTTTGTGTTAAAATAAACCACCTTTTCTTCCAGGATGTCCATCCGATTCCTACATGTCAAGAAATGCATATTATGCAGGAATAATGACTTCACAAACACCTCAGTCATTCTGCCATGAGTAATCTAGCTTTTACATTTGATGTTATACAGTAAAAATACTAAGCAATTGAATATTGAAAAGATTAAAAAGAAGAAACAGCAAAATTAAAGGGTTTCAATAGTGAAACTGTAGCAAAGTTATTTCCTCAAGTCCTGCGTATCTAATATTGGTTGAGAGGATAGATTTCTTTTCTAACAATATTCAAAAATCAGGCATAACAAAATTCTCTTCAATTCCCGGTCTGTAGTTTTTTGTTCTGTTTTGTTTCTTTTTTATTTTGAGTAAAGTACACTCCCTTTCCCTTTTTAAATTTACTACAGAGTTCTCCCCTTTATTACGAAAACGTATATTAACACAGAAGTCCATAGTTTTTATAAAAATGCTACAAATAAATTCAAAATGTTTTCAGGCCCCACAAAATCATTTACTGGGTCATTAACTCATGAATGCGTTGAGGTTGCATCATTTGTCTTTCCTATCCATATTCAGCCTTATATGTCAAGAAAATGTGAAGAATGCATGAAACTGGTGTGGCTGACCTTTCAATTCAAATGGTTGAACACCAAAGTGAATCATCAATTAAGTTGCACCAAATGAACGCATTTTTCCTCTTTTTCTCAACATTTAAGGCTGAACAACAGTAGGAATGACATTGGCCACAAAACATCCATCAGCTTTTGGTTCAATTTAACGAATATATTGGTAGGAATGGCATTTTCGAGTTAGTTGTAATGTATTTTTTGATAAATATACGAGGGATTTTTTTTATGTTTTCATAACAAAGGAGAGGAGGATGAGTTGCGGTGCGACAATAAGGTTGTTGTCTTGTGATAAAAAAATCACAAGTTCAAATCTTGGAAAGCTTCTCTCAGAGGTAAGACTATGTATATATAACCTTCTAAGGCCTCACCAGATAGAAGGTGCAGTGGGCCACCCTTTTTCATTAGAGAGGAGAGGTTTAAGTGAATGCAAATTACATGGGAAAGGAAAGTGATTTATTCTGTAGACAGGGAAGATAATTATCAGTATATCGCACCCAATTCTCTTTTGGATTTTAAGCATTTACGACTGTCGTTTGCACCATAAATAAAAGACATGAGATGTGCTCTAACTCATTGCATTACAAATTACGTAATACATGGTTTCTCATAAGAAAATGCGTAAACTAGTTGAGTAAACCATACCTTTGGAAGATATGAAAAGTGGCCCACTCTTGAAAATCTGCAAGATATGAAATTACAAGAATTTGAGCAGAGGGTAACAGAGGGACATGGAGTGATTTCAATTGTAAAAATAAAACAACAACAATATGAAAAATCATATCCATTTTATTCAAGCTAAATTTAATAATGATGATAGCTTTCTTTCCAATTAGCATGATTTTCATCATCATCTGGGTAAGCTCAATAAGGATATATTAACTGTGATATAAGATAAATGTTGAGAGTGATAGCCAAAAAAGAAATGTAAGATCAAGCAAAAGTCCACTACGGGAAAATTTTGACCATGATAACAATGCCAGGGCCATGCTTCCGTAAGCTGGACACACACACACATTCCCTTTGATCCAAATTCACACACAGAATCCAATCCAAGGTTTGCAAAGGACAACAATTACCGTGTTTGCACCGTGAGAACGCTGATGCTCGGGTGGCCCAGGTTGGGAATTAGGAGTGGGAATAGAAGCACCACTATTACCCTACGGAACAAACACACACCACAATCACATACACAAATAAAAAACCATATATCAGTTACTCAGATCAGATATGCATTAAGAATTATTGAAAGCAAATGATCAACAGAAACAGAAAGAGCATTTTTGTTCTCACCCGAGACAATTCGGCAGTTGTGTTAGTCATATCTGTGATCCCAAAAATCACATCACCCGCATTCAATTGACCAAATCCTGCGTCCACATGCATCGAAAAGCGGCAATGCAGCTCAAAGTTTATATACAGGAACACCAGAAAAGAGAAACAATGAAATAACCCAAAAGGGGAAAAATATGTATGTAACTTTTATTTGAATGTGCAATGTAGCATACCTGGCGCAGAAATCAATCAAAGTTTGAACAGAGAGAGGGATGGAAGGGGGTGAAAGACAAAAGGAAAGGGAATGGGGAAGCGTGAAAGTGGAAAAGGAAACAGTGATTGTGCCTTTGTCTTTGTGTTCTGTTCTCTGTGTATGTGTGTGTGTGTCTCTCTCTCTCTGTTGTCTCCACATGGAATGTAATGAGAAGATGTTTGCGCGGTCAAGCAAAGGAGCGGGTCTTCCTAATCTGAAGCAGTTGTACACGTCATCCTTAAAAAACGAAAGCACCGTGATGGAGGGAAGCAATGTAACGAGGTCGAAGTCGAAGGAAGGAATGAGGGATTATCTGGTCATTTCACAATACTGTTATGCTATAATCCATCATCGTGTTTTCCTCATTGCATTTGCACCCAACACAACAAGTGTGTGTCTTTTTTCATGTTTTCTCGTTCGTTTTCACTGAGGTTGCCAAGTGTCGGAAGAGCTGCATAGCAGTTTTTTTTTTTTTTCAATTTCTTTTTCCCGTAGATGTAACTACACAGTATTTGGGAAGAACAGTGCACGTAGTTTAGTTATTTGAAAAATATATATACAAATTGTGATTTGGGCTTTTGACTTTGAGACGTCTGAAAATAGGACATAATTGATTTATTATGGTTGGATTTTTAAAAGGGGAATCCTATAAATACACGCATAAAGTTTAAGTAATCAAAATAATTGAAAGCAAAGAGTTACTATGTTTTGTGATATCCTTGATATATTACCACAAACTAATTAAGTTTTGATGTATTTAGAAATAAATAATGGCGGTAACTTCAATTTTAACCCTTTTTTTTGTTGCGAATCTAAATATATTAATAAACGATAAACTAGTATATAATTATTTTTTAAAAATGATGTGTGAGATAGTTGGAAATTTTCTTACAAGCTGTATTTGATGAGTTATTTAAATTTTCAGAATATTTAGCTATATTAGTTAAAACTTTAAATAGATAAATAAATAATTCCTAAATTTTATATTTGTGAATTTAATTTTAATGCATTAATATTAACATATTTTAATTTATATTATCATTCAATTAATTTTTTCATATGTATAATTTTTTAAATAATGAATTTGATAATAAAGTATATTTATCAACATGCCAATATGTAATTGAATTATGTAAAAAAAAATTGTATTGTTAAGACATTAAAATTTAAACTCTAACTATATTTGTGTTCCCTTTTACATCTCACAAAAATAGAATTACTACATAATTACTATAAATCTATGTTGAAAAAAAAATTGAATAATGATGGCAGTACTGATTTTGCTACCCACTCCCGCTCGCAATTTAAGGCTTTTTTTTTTTTTTTTTGGTCTTGCAATTTAAGGCATGAGTAGTTCGAACAAGAAGTGTTTGCTTTATACCCAGTCAAACCTTACTATTAATTATTAATTATTCAACAAGAAAACCTTACTATTAATTGCCCTTAATCGCAATCAAATCAATTAAAGGTACTCACTGCAAACTCCAGCAAGAGTGGATTTTACAATTTCACATATGGGACAAACCATTTCTCTTACACCAGAGAAAAAATAGGAGTGAATATCCATATTAGATCTTAAAATTGCAAAATCTAAGTTAAGTTAGTTTCCGACACAATTTTTGTTACTTTGTATTTATGTTTTTATAATATATCATATTACGCGTAATTTTTAAATTTGGAAAATAATTGACAAGTTAAGACGTTGGGTAATTGGTTAAATAATAGGTAACTGATAAAGGATTTATATAAAAAAATAAAAATTTAAATAAAATGTAATAAAATGACAACTAATTAATAATTTGAACTCTTTAAGGGATTCAAATATAAAAACATAAATAAATAATATAAATTTTTAAATATTGTTTATATTTCACAATCACAAATCACAATTGATAAGTTCAAAATATAATTACACAATCAAACTTATAAAATTTTACATCACAAACTCATAAATTATGATAATATAAACAAAGTGAGTTAATGATGAGTTAATATTTATTTTAATTCACTACGAATGATGTTTCATTGATAGTTGACCAACATACAGAGGGTTGTGACTGGCAATGGTGTTGATCGTGATTGAGTGAAGCACATTAAGTGAAGGGTGTTTCAGGTGCCTTGAATGGTCAATGGTATGGTGCTATGGCACTATGTCATTAATTAATGATCCTGGAATAGAAATTCAAGAGATACACAATTTAATAAAATTTCAAATTTATCCCTAAAATAAAATCCCCAATTCCTTCCAAGATTCAATCCTCTACCATCGCCACAGCCGCCATCTCAACCTCCCCCTCCACCACCATCTCCACCACACGAAGGAATACGAGAGAAAGGAAGATAGAAAATCGAGTACGAGCAGTACTACTGTTGTTGACGATGATCGTGAGTTTGCGTCTGGTCGTGCTGGAAACTAATAAGGTTGGGGCATGCTTATTGGATGAAGAAAATGATGGTGTCATGTAAAGGGAATGGATGGAGCAAACACACTGGACTAGCATTGCGACCATCTAGTGTAACGCCATCAAAGCCTTCGTTACGTATTTAGGCGCTTTAATCAATTATTGCTCGCAGTTTGAAGGTTTCATTCTGCACCCTCTGTGCTTGAACACTAAACTCGGTGTTCGTTGGATTTGAAGAGAAACTATGCGTGCGGGATTCGGTGGTTGGACTCTTGAAAGAAATTAGAGATTTTAGTTTAAAGATGAATTGAAAATTTTACTAAATTTGTATATTCGTAAAATGACTTTTGTAAATAGAGTAGAAATAAAAAATAAAATCATAAGTCCAATGTTTAAATGTGCTGATTAGATAATGACTTAATACTTATATGAATCACATGGCCAATAAAAATTTAACATATTTGGACATGTTTGGATATTCACCGAATTCTTTAAACTTTGTCCAAACAGAGAGAGTCACAATGCAAACGTGCGGGAGTGGAAGATTCAAAATTTAAAAAAGAATATAGTAGAATTCCTCTGAGTGGACAGGATGGTGTAACGCAAAGATGCAAATTTCGTGTCGGCAGAGGGAACAATTTCAGTACACGAAAGCGATACCCGACCCAAGAAAAGCAAACCAAACGAAAGCAAACCGAAACGAAAGCAAGCATCATTTTTTTTTAATAGGTGCAAGCATCATATTATTAAGCATCAAATCAAACACACATACACCCCCTTGCAATGCATTATGAATATGATTTATGATTAAGGTCACAATCTCATCTCATTTCTCATATGAAGATTGCCAGGACGTTTAGAAGTTTAATAAGATAAAATTGAATTAAATTTCAATGGAATTGAATTCTAGAAATTGAATTGAATTTTTATATTTTGAATGACTAGTAAATTAAATAATTCAATTCAATTCTTGATTTGAAATGAGTTTAAAAATGAATGAATTTAATTATTTTTATTATTTTATCTTTTATTAATACGTTAGAAATAAAATATTATATTCAAATAAAATTATTTTGATATTTTTATTTATTGAAATTCAATTCTCAATCAAATTACAAGGTTTGGTCTGATTTCAATTCACTAGTTTTGATAAATTTTAATTTCATAAAATTAAATTCTTCATTTAAATTACTTTTAAAGTATAAAATTTAATCCAATTCCTTGAATTTCAGATATTTTCAAATAATATGTGATTGATGCAGGAGAGTGGGAGGAGGGTCTGCCCTAAAAATTGACACCTCGCTCACACATTGACGTGTCCAATCCAATAGAATCCAATCTCTTTTATTTGTATTCCCAGTTACTTCCTTCCTTCCCGCCGCCACCTTACGACACACACAACTAAGATGAAGTTGCACACCAATTGAAAAGCCACAACAAAATAAATAAAACCAAACCACAGTTTCAAATCTAATTCTGGTGTTTCACGCAACAAACACACAAAACCCTATGGACGAGGAAACCCTATCGTTGCATTAATTTGCAGCGATCAATCCCATAGGAATAGGGGCAGGGTTTTTGGATAAGGGGTAATGGATCGGGAAGTGGGTGATTGGGAATTTGAGAGGGAATCTCTTCGTGTGAATAGGAAGACCCTCGAAGCGGTGCTTCACCACTGTCAGAGAGCTCTTGAATCCATCAACAATAACAATAATAACAACACTACCGACAGCAGTGTCCATCAACACGATTCTGAGGCGGACGCTGACCCTACCGCACTATCACCACCCGATCCTGAAACCGATGAGGTATCTATTTATTTATTACTTTAGGGTTTGTAATTGAAATAGACCTGATCTTTTAAGCTTGATGTGTAGCTGTAACATTTGAGCTGCTTCAGTACTTCCTAATGTGTAGTAGTTTGTAATGAAGTATATGTTATCCAATGAGCATGCAATTCAATTCAACTATGCCATGATGTCTTTATGTGATGCGAATTGCAATGGCAATTACTGAATTGGGCGACTCTGCAACAAGAGTTTTTGGCTTTACTATTTGTTGAATGTAGCCTTACTAAATCCTAACACAACAGCACTTGCTCTGGAATGCAGTTATGTGATCTGCTCAAATCTCAAGTCGAATGTCCTGCCTTCCTTGAAAAGTTGGAGTGTGCCCAGGCATCTGTTTCGTGTGGTATGTTGCGTG
Source organism: Dalbergia oliveri (assembly GCA_030441495.1). Classification (NCBI taxonomy): domain Eukaryota; kingdom Viridiplantae; phylum Streptophyta; class Magnoliopsida; order Fabales; family Fabaceae; genus Dalbergia; species Dalbergia oliveri. The sequence continues at coordinate 12,882,053 of JAMLFY010000003.1, read as the reverse complement.
CTGCAAAATGATTTCTGGGTGTGTTTTGATGATCCGAGTTAATTGATATTAGTTGCTCCTTTTGTTGTTTGGTGTTTTGAATGCTGATAAAAGAAAATTGCTTGGTTATGGCAGAAGAAGGTAATTCATGGGATATGGTCGGTGATAATGATCTTTTGGAAGGTGAAGATGTTGACTCAGACCTAGAAGATTATGTTCTTGTCAGACAAGAAGATATAGTGGAGGGCATCGCTTGCTTCATGGCTGCATATTTGTTACAGCTCAAGCAGACCAAGGTACGATATCTGTATATGTTCTCATTATCCAGTTGGCTCTATATCATACCTTTTTATTGTTATCATTATTTGCTTCTCTTGCGCATTGTTTAATTCATTGTGAAGTCATCTGAATGATATTTTGGTGCATTAATTTGAAAACCGTGAGAATCCCAATCTTTTGGCTTCAAACATCAAAGTAGGATCCAACTGTCATCTGCTTTCTGCTTTTCACTTCACTTACAGGTCCAATGTATGTTGTGAAACATTTACAAATCAAAATGAGTCATTATGTTATGTGGAACAGAATTATGTCAAATATCTAGGATATGGATACAGTGAGAAGGTAGTTAAAGAAAACATTTACAAGTATGTTTATTTATGTAAAAAGTAGTGCATAGTACATAACTATTCCCAAAATTACAATTAATAAATATACTCATCACAATCTTTAATTATCCTATCTCAAAATCTAATTATACAACCAAAAGAAAATTTGGCAAAATTCATTTATAAAATTCTCCATATGAACTAAAAATAGATAAACAAGACAGGCTTATTTTGGTATTGAAGAAATGCAAAGGAGCTAAAATTTGGTGGGTTTATGGCCATGAAATCTGACTCAAATCCGTTACAACCTGAATAAGAAAATGCCATTCTGAGTCCTCTGAATTTGAGTCACACTACACGACACGCCAAATTGAGCTATACTCACTAAAATTTTGGAGCTCTGTATCGACACGTCTCAACTTGCCATCTGTGTTGGTACAGGTTTGCACCATATTGGCCTGACTATATCCAACAAGAAAAAAAAAAAATGCCACAATTATGGATGCACCTTTATTATCTGCATATTTATATGATGCCCAAGTTGGTGTGTCAGAGCATCACAGGTTGCCATGTTATTTAAGCCATCAGGACTCTGGTGCTCTAGTATATTTCTTTTCTCGGTTATTAATTTTAGTATTATTAAAACTGTTAAATTTTAAAGTAAATTTAGTCATATTCCTTAATCCCTGTTGAAGGATTTTTGGCTACCTAGTATTTTATCTTGAAGCAGTACTATGTTTACCATGAGACTACAATTTTACTCCACAATGGTGGCAACAAACACACTCTGTTTTTGTTGTGGTTTTCATCAAATTGTGTCCAATCACTTATCTGTGGTCACTTGGAAATAGATATACACTGCTGATATTTCTTGTTTGCCAAGTTGAACTGGAAACTTTTATAATTAATCATGAAATTCGAGTTTATAATGCTTATTTCCTCTACCAAGATGTCCACTTTGAGGCTTATAGTTTTTAATGTCATGAAATAAGCAGTTGCAACTCAACAATTATTCTATTAACTGTAATATCTAAAAATAGATCGAGAAAGAGAGGCAAGATAAATGTTATGCTGGAAATGCTCTTACTAAACTTGTTGGTATCAATTCAATTCTTTTGGTTCCCTTTCGCCTTTCTGGGTATGGTTTCTGTGCTTCTGTGATGAGATGGATGTAGATTTTTCTTCCAGCCCAATGCTTGAGAAACCATCCCATTGAAGTAGAGACTTAATCATGAAATGCTTATGCCTTTTCCATAGTGTGCTTCAAGGTAGCCCTTCTCATTTTTCTGTTGCCCAACAATGACTTCTTATTGGGTGATGAGGCATGTTGTTTTCTTCTTGTCTGCTTCTAAATTTTATTTTATGAATTATAGCTATGATCAATAACAAAAAAAACATATCTTGTCAAATGTCTTTTAGTTTCTGATCTTTCTCTTTCTCTCTCTGATTGATTCCTTTGCTCTTTGTAGGATTTGACCCCTCTTCAACTCCAGGAAGGTGAGTTTGATTACTTCTATCCTATTAAGATAGCTTACCTTTGTTATTCTTCCATATATTTGAGTGAAAACAACTCTTCTATAGCATCTACCTTTGCATCCCAGCATCCAGATAAACTTTTAAGGTATGTTTATGAGTTGAGTTTTGGAGACCTCCAAAACCCAAATTCACAAACATATCCTTATGCTCTAGTTGAGGCAATAATATTGTCAGTTAGCTAGAATGGGAATGAATTTCTGACATTTTGTTTATTTTATTAGCGCTCAGCAAGGCATTTTCAGTGAAAAAGAAAAAGGGAAAGCTTCAAAAGGCTTGGGATGGCAGCAAAGTTATTTATAATGTTGCATCATGGGGTGCTACGGCCATTGGGTAAGTGGATATTCGACCAGTTCCTTTACAATTGAGGAACTGTTTTATTCATTATTTACCCACTGCAAAATTTGCATTAACTATGTGGTATGTTTTCCCTTTGGATTTGGCTGCCGTCTGTTAGCATTCTTTTAATAATCTTATGTGATGGATAGCACTCATATAATAATCTCATCTCATGGATACTGAATGCCTTGTGTGTCATCTTGTCAGTTGTTTCTACATTTAACATAGTAACAGATGGAAATAACTTTGCTAAAGTGAACCTAGATGTAACTAAGGTCAGAAAGTAAAGGTATATCCATCCATAGATCATCTAATGTTACAATGTACTCATTGATCTAAGGTTGAATATGCTCTTATTTTTTCACTTAGCCTTTTCCACAACCACAGTAGAGGGTCATTCTGAATTAGTTTCACCTATTTTCAGCTAGTAGTTTCATTTTTATTTGCCATTTTTACTTGACATTCTTGACAGGATATATCAAAACCCGGTTATTCTGAGGGCTGCAACTAAAGCATTCTGGACTTCTTGTCACGTGATATCAAAGTTTCTATGATTTCCTAATGCAGCTTGGAGCAAAGTAGGGTGCTTTTCCTTGTGCTGCAATGCAGCTTAGCCTTCCACGACCTGTTCGTATTCTATGTAAAATAATTTCTTTGCACCACTGATCAATTGATCTTAGTGTCGTTTGGTGTAAATATCACTAATTAAAATGTTTCCTAGTGCAATTCAAAATTTTCATTCAAACCCTAGCGTGAAACGTAATGACTTTATTTGGGCTTAATTGTTGTGGGGTTAAAGACGAATACACATCCTATGGTATAGTCACATCAGTTCCCGCAAGCACACGTGACATGGGAGCTTTAAACTAGTACATTTACATTCAATCTAATTGACTAGAAAAATGATATTTATTCACTTAATTCTATAAATATTACATTGAGTAAGTTTTGACCACTTCATATGGTTCTAAGACATGGTTTGCATTTAATTTTTCACTCTATTTAATATGCATGATGATTTATAGGAGAGTGTATCATTACTCATTTGACTAACACACACATGCCAACTCAGTTGAAGATTCCATCGAACCAACTGACTTTGATTAGCTAACTACTAGAGGTATATTTGATAATAATTTACTCCCTTCATTTTTTAATAAATGTCCATTTTTATTTATGCATATATATTAAAAAAATAACTAAAATCTAGATGATAAATATATTTTACAATTATACCCTTACTACCCACTCCAACACTCATTTATCTATCCATTCTCTCTCTAATAAGGGTATAAAGAAAAAATAATAATGTTATCTAAATTTTTTTAAGAGACATATAATAGTAAAAAAATAAAATTTCATTTATAGACACTTATTAAAAAATAAAGGAAGTATTTATTAATGGCCACTTTATTTTTGAAGTATTCAAAATTGTCTCAAACAATGCTTAGTCATGGGCTATTATGAAGTTAAAATAAGGTAATACAAATACACTACATATAACTAATTAATAGCTAGTTGAGCTGCTAGACTTGGCATGGGCGTCACATGTATTGTCCATGGTGGTTTATATGATATTCATCAAATGTAGTTCTTATTCAGATTAGCAAAACTTTCAACAATCTCCATTTTCATTAATGGTGGAGATTCAACATCAAAACTAATTTATTGCAGCTGCTTCCTTTCTTTTGATCCGTATTCAAACACAATCACAACATCATGAAAAATGACTTTCATTAGTTTGACTCAAGCATACAATTCATCAACATTACACTCCCCAAGGAAAACCTTGATGCTCCGTGGTGAACCACAGCTGCCTTCAGCAATAAGTGCTCTGTCATTGGCAGCCATGTGAGCAATAATCTTGTAAATCATTTCAATCTGCATATAAGATAAAAATGTTAATAAACCTATTGAACACTTCTTAACAAAGTGGTTAATAAAGATAATTGAGAGAAGTAATGGGGTGGGCTAAGATATGCACATCTTCTGGAGCATGGCAACGCTCAGCTACTTCTTCAAGTGTCAATGGTTCAACAGGCTCTTTGCAACTGAAAAAAGAAACAAATAAATAGAATTTAGTGGGAGACCTGGCTGACAACATATACAAGAATGCTATTCCTAAAGCAGATGAAGTTGCTCCACATTTGCTGGGCAGTCATTGTGAGCTATGGTAACGAGAGGCCAACACATTTTACAGAAAGATAAAATCAAATCCACTAAAGATATTCTGAAATCATGCTTTCACAAGTCCCCAGAGCCGAGGCTATGTCCAGATATACATCATACCTTGCCTCATTTAGCACAGCCAACACTCGCTTCTGAAGTGCTAATACCTCACCTGCTGCTTTTTTACCAGCTTCCACACCTAAGTTGTTATCATATTTCAGAAGCAATTAAAAACTACAATGAATAAACTTACATAATACAGGCTGGATATGTCATGCAGTATGCATGGCACAAACTTTCAAAACAACACAGATCATTGATCCCAACACTAGGCGTAAAAAACATTCTTTACAAGATTAAGAAAATCCTAAAAAGGGCAAAGAGATCATTTTTTACCAGGTTGATGGTAAGCATTTATGTTGACAAGGGAGGCATATATCCCTACAGCTCGTTCATAGAGTGCTATAAGAGCACCAACTGATCTCGGTGTCACTTCTTGTACAGTGACTGTGATCGACTCTCGGTAATTAGCATACAGAGCTGATCTTGTTCCCTGTAGAAATTCTAATCTTAGCACTAAGCAAAGAAGAAAAACTAACAACAACCAGCCTTAAATAAAACCACCAAGTTCTATAAGAAAATAAGCTCAGATCGGACCTGTAGCATACCAAACAGGTAGTCACCACATGTGACACCAGGTTCAAGTTCCCAATCATGACCAGGGGGTCTATCACGTAGCACCTCAATGAATGTCACAAAGAAATTGTGTACGCCCTCCCTCAGTTGTTGAATATAGCTGTGAGGAGCAGAAGTTTAGAGATATTAATAAAATCAATAAATTATATCAAGGCAACATAAAACCTAGTATGATTGTATGAACGCTCACGCATGCTGATCTGTACTTCCTTTATTTCCATAGACACTAATTCCTTGATTGACCTGTGGAATCCAGAAGTCAGATTTAGATATATCATTAACATGTTGCACAACATATTCACCCTACTAGGAAAATTAGGATCCCGTTTTTAATAATGTTAGTTCAAGTTAATGATATTAAAGATGCGACGCAAGTGGGCTCCAGATGATAGTACAACATGTATACACTCTGCCATGGCAGAAATGAACAATTAAAAACTAGAGTCAATTTGGCTGCTTCCTGATACGGGCAGACTTGCATTTAGAAATTCACCCATATTAAATGCAGGACGAAGTGAAAAAAAAAAGTTATTCATATTTGTTGAACAAAAGAAACATACCCGATTGCCATCCAAGTCAAACTCCTTGCCAAGAGATTCCATGACCAGCTGCTGCAAGTATCTACTAAATAATAGCAGGCTGTCCTTATATGGAAGGATAACCATATCCTATGGAGTATGAAGAAGGTAAAGAAAACAATGAGCAATAATGAAATAAAACAGAAGACAGGCGCTACCATCAATGAAGCATATAATTCTCACCTTGGATCCTACACCATCTGTAGCCCAATACCAACACAAAGCCAGTAGAGCCGCAGGATTACTCTTTAACTGCACAAAGGTATGTGTTAACAAGAACCTTTGGTTCCTTTGCTTTGAGATTGGGGAGAGAAGCAAGTTTAAGCAGATAATATGGTAACGAAGAATTAAAATATTAAATGAAAAGGTACTAAACAATTTATTGCCATTTTACAATCAAATCATGCAATGTTGGTTTTTAAGAAGGCAAGGGGTTTCTAAAGAATTGATCTTCTGCAGATAAAAACAGCATGTCTGGATAAATATTTCCATTAATCATCATATAAGTTTTCCTTCACCAAGCATCAACCTTGATATTCTGATGTATTTGCCAAATGAAGCACCAGTAGTACAAACATGGCAAGTCATTGAGTAATATTCATGGTATTACTCCTAAATTATCATGCATGAAATTCCTTCATCTCCATGGGCATAACTCTGAAAGTAGCATTTAAAATATGATTTAGAAACCAATGCATACCACAGTAGTTCTATTCGCCTCATCCATCAATGCAGCACCAGCAAGCATTTCTCTAATGTTAATGCCCTGAATCAGAAGCATAATAAGTGAACAGGAAATATCAAATCACAAAAAAAATTGTAACTGTCACTTACCTGAAGGGCTGCTGGAAGCAGACCTACAGCAGACATCTCTGAGGTTCTACCTCCTACCCAGTCAAACATAGGAAATCTAGCTAACCAGCCCTCAATTCTGGCAGTGTTATCCAACAAAGAATTTTCTTGTGTAATAGCAACACCCTGCATCAGAGCACGCATTAGTAAATTATCACAAATGTCCATAAGGTGACACTGACAGCAGATGTGCAAGTGATGTAGGGTCCAATAGCGCTTAGAAACGCATAATAGTGAAAACAAAAAGCAATTTAATCAACATTAAAGTAAATTTACTTTAGTTATTAAATAGATATTTGAAATCACAATTATCTTAATATTAATATAAAAGGGATTTGCAACAATTCAAGGACTTTGATTATTAATACTCTCCAGTTGATTCTTTTTTTCAAAAGAAATAGAGCATAATTCCAGAAGTACAGCAATTTCTGGACATCATATGCAAATCTTTGAATCTTCACAATAGTAAATGTAAATCAATCCAAACATAAGTAGCCTGTTCACCCTCACAAAACTATCATTCAATGATTCAATACTATCTCCGTAATACCACCTAAACTTCCAATTGGCATAAATTACTATGTAACAATATGGGAAAATAAAAAATTGAAACCTGAGATTAAACCTGTTCGGAAAATCCAAGCCTGCCTTGCGAAAGGCCTTCTGTACTTCTAATAAGCCATTTCTAGTCTCGGGGGTACCTCCACTCTGAATATAATTGACATTTTCAGGTCAAACACATCTCTCTATGCACCAATGACATCATAATATTTTTTGTTTTTCTGGTAAAAAAAGGGTATAATCTCTGTGCAGACCTTTGAAATCACTATTACAAGTGTTGAAGCTAGCTCAGGACCAAGTTGTGCAATCTGATGATCAATTCCAGCAGGATCTGTGTTGTCCACAAACCTTATCTGCCAAAAGTCCAAAACATTACATGAGGCCAACAAATGTCAACATCCACGCTTAAATAACACTGGTTACTAAGATTTTTTTGTCAAACAATAGAAACTTCAGAATAGCAAGCAAGGCTTAACAGCATATATCATAATTTGGAATCCGAGTTTACAGAGTTTATTGAGTGACTCTTGCAGTTTAGCATTAACAAGCATCAAACATGGTTAAATGCAGATTCCATCACAGAACAGAACAGGTGAATTGATACCTTGAGCAGGGGATTATCAGGAGCCAATGCCTCTGCAACAAACTGAGGCCCAAGAGCCGAGCCTCCAATTCCCACGGATAGTATATGAGTAAAACGACCCTCGGGCGAAGACGGAGGCTTAATCTGCCAAAGTACATCCCCAGACATAAATCACATCACTAAAAGAAAGCAGACACACAAAACACCACAAAAAAAATTAATTGAAACTTGTTTGCTTCTAGATACAAATTACTTGTAGGTTCATGTGACTTTAGCAATAACATTAAAAATTGTTGTTAAAGTGGGAGAACACACATTGAACATTACATAAGAAAAAACTTTATAATGATCCAAAAGCGCCTAAGAATTTCACAAAATGAAATGACAACGCCATGTATGTTGCGCATATACAAGTTCGAGTATCCGGCACGACACAAGTATGATCCAGATATACAATGTAAACCAAACTAAAAATACGTAGAATTCGGTATCGTACTGTATAGGTCGACCCTGTGAATCGAGAGGGGAGAGAGAGAGATGAACTAACCTTACCAGTGAGAACATCATCGGCAAAGTTGCAGATAGCTTCGAGAGTGTTCTCAATCTGGGCCTTGAGGAACGAATTCGGTGCACGGTTAGGGTCTCTGAGCCAGTAATGGCCCACCATGCGGCCCTCATCGGGGTTGGCAATCGCGCCCTTCTCCAATTCCTCCATGGCCTTAAACGCAGCCTGGAATCGGGGCTCCATCTGCTCCACGAACTCATCCGTGAACCCGACCCGACTCACGTCCAGGTACAGCCCCAGCTCCTTGTGCTGGTACAGCCACTCCACGTACCGCCGCCACAGCGCCCGTGGATCTTCTCCAGTCCTTCCTTCTTCTTCTTCGCGGCCGCAACGCCGTCGCTGACCGCCGACACCTCCGCCGGAACCTCCCGGGCCACGGACTGAGTGGGAGCGATGGAGAGGGACCAATCCGGGCCGAGCCTGGGCCGGGCCGGGAACGCGGCGAATTCGGATCCTTTTCGGAGCGGGTTGGTCAACGGGCGAGAGCGGTTTCGGAACTTGAGAGTGTGGGAAGAGGAACAAATGCTGGATATCGATGCCATTAAGGTTACTTTCGGCAATCGCGACTTTGACGAGAGGGAGAAGAGTTTAAGGTTGTTCGAGCATTTGATATTTTTCTTTTTGTTGGGAGAAGGGAACAAGGGACAAGTGAGCGAAGCGAACGAAGCAAGTGTTTGTTGAGCAATTTGTAGTTTAGTTTAGTTTAGCTTTGGTTTGGTTTGGTTTAGTTGTTGTTGGTGTTGTTAACAAGTGAAAGGTGTTTCTACGGTTCAGTGTGCTCGGTGGTAGCGGCGATATTCGCCACGCGGTGATTGGTAGGTTGAATACCTGTCTGACTCTGTTGCTTCACCAATTTGGGTCTTCATAACTGCAAATATTACGTGAATGCCCCCGACGTTGTCATTTCCGGCATCGGATTCAGAGGTGCCGAATTCCGCGGGGAACACGACAAGAATTGCGCAGATGAAGTTTGTTGATTGTCGTTGTGTTATCGGAAATTATATATCCTGTTAATTGGCTTAAAAATTCTTTGCATCCATAAAAATTTATTTCATTCAATTACATATTGTGTCGTCCATGTATATGATTAATTTTTATATGTACTATTTAAAATATTATATAAATAATGATTTGATTTGACGTTATCATTATATCAAATTTAAACTCATTCTTAAATATTATATAAATTATAACTCATGTAATTATGAGTGAAATTTTATACTCGGAGAGTTTTTAAATTAATTATTAAAAGAACATATCTATATTCTTGTATTATTTGTTTATTATATGTTGTTCAGTTTTCTTAATAGGTACTTTAAAGACACTAGTTAAAGAATTTGTAAATTTGTAAAATAGTCGATCATACTATTTAAAATATTAAATACATTAAAATTCATAATTTTTTTCAATCAATTTCTGTAGATTTGAATATGTTATTGGTTGTTATAAATATAGATTATTTTGAAATTAGTCTCTCTAGTAAATAAATTTGATTTTTAGTTCCTCTTTTTTTAATATTACATTTTGGTTCCCAAGTTCTAAATTTAGATACTTATAAATATTTTACAACAATATTGAAAGCTTTATTTTTGTGCTTATAAATATCTTGTAATTTTTTTTTTGGTGTACTTAAAGTATTACCACTTAATGAGACAAACTAACATTAGAGACTAAAAACATAATATAAAAAATAGGGACTAAAAAAAATAGAGGACTAAAACTAAAACCATTTATATTTATGATAATTAGGAGCATATCTTAGCCAATGGATTTTCAAAAGGAAAATGCACCTCTATTTGCTTGTGCAATTGTGCAGTGTTGATATGGCGCTTAACAGGTGTCACATCGGTTACAAATTTGAGCGAGATTGGCTTTGCCCTTCCCTCCTTGTCTTTATCAATCAATTTCTTTCTTGTTCATGTATCCTGTTCTGTCTACAACCTGTGTAATTTGCACAACTAAAGCATGATATGAAAAATAAAACATTCATCTTACATCTAAAAGGTATTGATATATTTAAGGAAAAAGGAAAATTATACAAAATGAATCTGTTATCATTCTCAAGTCGTTGAATCTGTTATTCTCGACCCATATAAAAAGGAAAAATTTTAGAGGAGCACAAATTTATGATTTCATTCTTGTACACACAATAAAATTAATAAGACTTACAAACAAGAGAATATATCTTACATAAAATTAATGAGACCTATTTTTATTATCAATGTGTGTGTAAAGATGAGATTATGAAATGGTAAATTTGTGCTTATAAAAAAAATCTCTTTATAAAAAAACGCTATGTTAATTGGCTGAAATGCTCTTTTTTCGGGTCATATATTACATGGCCAAAATGCAAAAACACTCTGTGGTGCATGTGCATGTACAAGCTAGCTGGGGCCGGCTCAATTTGCCAATTTGGTCTAACATGACATCGGTTCATACTCGCTCAAATTTTGTTTGGCAGAGGGCAAAATAGTAAGCTAGTAATAGTTGAGGCCGACTCAAAGTGACTGATATGATACCAAGGCTCGTGAGTACATAACCTTTTTCTTTTTTCCACCAGTGAGAACATCACTGATGGAGTTGTTCAATACCTGGTTCATTTTAAAAGTAATAGATTATAGTAAGATGGCAAGCCAAAGCCTCTGCAAGAAATGCACCTAGGGACACTCTTTTGGTTTCCTATCATTTTCTTCAATCTGCATTGTTGTTTCATGTGTACACATATACATCATCACTTTGCCTCAAGTGAAGGTTTCTAAGATGCAATTGCTTCTGAAGCCACGTTACCTCATTTTATGAGGTAAACATTAAGAACTCTCTGATCACTAACTCATCAAGCAGCACAAAAACATATGGAGCCTGTTTGGCAAGTGTTTTTTAAAATTGTTTTTGGTTTTTAAAAATGAAAAAACAAAAAACCTTGTTTGTTTGACATGTTTTCTAAATCATGTTTTAAAAACCAAAAAAACACAACTCTCTTTTTAAAAACCAAAAACACAAAACGGTTTCAAGATGTTTGTGTTTTTGTTTTGAAAACAAGAAAAAGCACGGTGTCATTTTTGTAATTACATGGAGTTATTATTCTCCTCCAACATCGACTCCTCCTGTGTGAGTTTTGGCTTATTTTTTCTTCCTTCAAAAGTTGAAGAAACAGCACTGCTCAAACACCTTCATCCATTCAAGGAAGCCTGGCGCCTTCTCCGCCACCGCTCACGCCTGCTCGGCACCATCTCTCCTACTCAGAACTCAGCAAAGCCCAGGAGCAGAGAGAGACCTAGGAACCGCGCGACCTGCTCCCCCTTGCGAAGCCAGATCCACCGCTCAAAGACGCACGACTCCTGCTCTTGCTTCGGTCAGCTTCAGCATCAGGGAGAGGCAGGCAAAGCCCAGGAGCCGTGTGATCCACTCACGCACGCGAGCTCCCCGGGGCACCACGCATGCGACCTGGGCCTTGCATCATGGTTTTTGGTTTCTGATGGTGGTTTTTAGCTTGATGGTGGTGGTTTTTGACTTGTGATAGTGGTTTTTGGGAGCTTGATGATGGTGGTTTTTGGTTACTGTTGTGATGGAGGAATGTTACTCAAGGATTCACATTATGCCAAACAACTTTTTTTGTTTATTAATTTTAAAAGTTATTTTTTAAAAAAAATTTCAGGATTTCTTTTTTTAATTATAAAACTATTTTTAAGTTACATTACCAAACAAATTTTTCTATTTTTTTATTTTTAAAAATTAAATTGAAATTTATTTTTTAAAACAGTTTTAAAAAATTTCAAAACAAAAACACTTCTAAACAACCCCATGATAACTTCCTCTCCGCAAATTAGGAAAATCAAAAGTCCCCAAGAATCTGGTCCTGGCTGGAACCCATCTCCACCAAGTCAAATAGTGACATTATTACCACCATATAGCATCATCGTCAACCATTCCAGCATTACAAAGGTGAACCGATAATTCACTTGAGGTGGCATAATGGGGTAGAAACCCCCTACCAACACCGAGCATTAGCCATAATAATTCCTTTGCCTTTTTCAACTCACGTTTTTGGGTTAAGGAATTTAACACAATCCTGTAACTACCTTTGTTCAAATAGACAACCTTGTGTGGAAGATTCTCAAGCATATCCACCGCGTCCTCAAATCTTTCTTCTCATTGATAGAAAAAAGGTGTTCACAACACATGAACAGCGGATCTATTTTGTATCCAAAATATATTAAAATAATAACAAAATAAATACTAATAAGTATCCAAATGAGATTCTTGAAATTTTAAGAGTTTCTTTCAAACGTATGAAGGCTTTATGTGTATTCACAAGAACTAATCCTTTGCTCTCAACTCTTTGAGCGGTGGAAAAATTTACAATCCTATAACATGAATTTTTAAAGAGATGAGAAGAAGAGTACAATACTCACTAACGGTGTATTTTTCTTTATCTACTATATTTTATAAAATATCTGCACAATGCACCGTTCTTTAAAAATATAAACCACTACATATTAGATCAGATTTGATTTTATCTATCCATGCACTTTTTCTCCCAAGTCTCTTTATATTAGTTGGAAAACATTTGATTTAGTCATAATTCTGTGAGATTTTCAAACTATTCCAAATATAGTACTTGTGCATTTCAATTGGCAATCATACTACCAAATATTTTATTCCAAATGTCAAGCGCTTATTAACTTCATATTATTTATATTCTTTGTGCTAGCAAAGAATACAATAAAGTTCTATAGAAAAAATTTATTTATTTTATTAAATTAAATTCTCCAATTTAATTGTCAAATAATAAAATTTATCTTTAGCAAAAATTAGAACACTTGTTTGTGTGTGACCCCGTAGGTTCAAAACTAAGCCAATAGAAAATTAATCAAATTAATTTACTAATTAAGGTTGGTGTCTAGCAACATTCCTTGACGTCCGGATAGTATGAAGTAATATCTTTTACTTTCAAAAACCACTAGAAAAATAATGAAATATTTCCTTCCATCTTTACAGCTTTGGGTTAATTCTAGAGCATGATATTACTGTCAAACTCTAATAAGTTAACATATAATGAATGACTTAAGAAACTCATTTATTTATTCATTTAATTGCCTTGGCCAAGGTCTTTAAATTCATATAGAGTTCAAACTCATTACTAAGAGTTGATGGATCCCTTATTGATTAATCATTAATTCTACAAGTATTTAATCATGCCCAATATCCATTCAACTAACGTCCCAAAACATTACGTGTCCAGAATTAAAGTATAATAAATAACTTGTTAATTACTATGATAATCTGAGGTCAAAGGAAATTATAATATTTATTCATGAGAAATTTCTATTGACAATTTAAAAGTAATATGAACCATTAGGAGTTCTCTATTAGTCAGTTCAATGGTCATATCCTCATATGCATAATTTATATATGTAATTTAATAAATGAGATCTATTAATCTTTATCCAATAAAAACCATTACGCATATATTGATCCATTCAAATTATTAATGTCCCATTCAATAATCCTATGATCAAGAACAATTTAGATTAAAATTATGAAAGACTTATTTCTCATTATTATAATCTCCAAATCTTAACCCAATAGGACATTTACTTTATCATTTTTGGATGTAATGGAAAAGTGAGATTGAAGAGTAAGATTAGTGAAACTACATCGCATCCATCCAATAGGACATTTACTTTATCATTTTTGATGTAATGGAAAAATAAGATTGGAAGAGTTAGATTAGTGAAAACTACCACCAGTGGATGTCAAATTGAACATACTTTTGGATACTCAAATAACATATTCTACAAGAGCAATTGTCGTGCCAAATCAACCTGATTTGAATCAACCAAGAGATTGAGATTTGAGACAAGTGCTGATGGCTTTTTCATGTAGTCTGCACTCTTCAGTCCACTGGTAAGTTAAGGATATCATTTTTTATTTTTTTTCTCTTTATCTTTTGGTTTAGAGTTAAGGGTATCTCATCTTTTACGACGCATTTTATTTTTTTGGGATTTATCTAATTAGCAAAATCCTTTTTGTTCAGTACAATTCACCTTCTTTTCCTGAACAGGTCGAAACAACTAAGCTTTTAAATAGAGTACGAAACCTGAAAGCCGGCCCACCTTCAAATGGGCCCAAGTGCCTTTCGTTTTTGTTGGGCCTGGTCTAACAGTCACGGGATTCCCAAGTCAGTTGACCAAAAGAAAAAATGAACAACTTCTTCCATTATACTTAAACTTGAGCCACGCAGCAGTTGACCAAAGAACAAAATTGACCCACAGACCAAAAAAAAAAGAAAGAAAAGAAATTGACCCACAAAGACATGTACCCTAAACAGATTTTCATGTGCACCAATGCCCAATAAAAATAAATAAACGATAGCTCGTTAAAAAATACATAAAAAAATTAAGTTTTTAAACTTTTATAATATATTAAAATTCAAGTTCATTTTTACTTCCTTCCTTAGCCAAGAAACGGTTGAAAAAAAACCAAAAGAAAAAAAAATGACATAGGACAGAAAAGAGGTAGGACGATTAAGACATATTCACATAGGTGATAGGACATAGGAGTCAACCCCTAAACCTAAAAGTAATGCAACAGCCAACAAGAGAACATGAGGAGGATGACGTTACTAACATTAGAACGCTTATCTTTCCAACCCATGGACGGTCACCATGCCAGCTCAATCCTACACATCACAATACATGTACTTTATAAACACCCCACCACTTCACTCACACACGCAAGTCTACAAAAACCCTCTCTCTCTCTCTCTCTCTCTGCTCATTCACTCGCACACTCAGTCCCAGTCACAATCAAGAAGAAGGAGAAATGGCGTCTGGCGTGCCGGAAAACCTAAGCAGAGAGCAGTACGTGTACCTGGCAAAGCTGGCGGAGCAGGCGGAGAGGTACGAGGAGATGGTCCAGTTCATGCAGAAGCTGGTGCTGTCCTCCACCCCCGCCGGCGAGCTCACCGTGGAGGAGCGCAATCTGCTCTCCGTGGCCTACAAGAACGTGATCGGGTCCCTCCGCGCGGCGTGGCGCATCGTCTCCTCCATCGAGCAGAAGGAGGAGAGCCGCAAGAACGACGACCACGTGTCCCTCGTCAGGGCCTACAGATCCAAGGTCGAGTCCGAGCTCTCCGACGTCTGCGCCAGCATCCTCACCCTCCTCGACTCCAACCTCGTCCCTTCCGCCTCCGCCAGCGAGTCTAAGGTCTTCTACTTGAAGATGAAGGGCGATTACCACAGGTACCTCGCCGAGTTCAAGGTCGGGGATGAAAGGAAAGCCGCTGCTGAGGATACCATGTTGTCTTACAAGGCTGCTCAGGTCAGTTCGGAAGTTCTTTTTTTTTTTTTCTTGTGAATTCGATTTCAATTTGGGGTCTTGTGTGTTGTGCTTTGGGGAAGGATTGAATACTGAATAGTGTGCTGTGTTGTGTTGTGTTGTGTTGTGGTTTCAGGACATTGCTTATGCGGATCTTCCTCCTACTCACCCTATAAGGTTGGGTCTGGCCCTCAACTACTCTGTCTTCTACTATGAAATCCTCAACCAGTCTGATAAAGCCTGTGGCATGGCTAAACAGGTATGCTTTTGCTATTGCTGAGTCTGAAGTGTTAGTACCTGATTTGTGTGTTTTACTTGATTTTGCACCGGCATATGTTTATCCGGTTGGGGTTTATTCCTTTTGAAAATGACCTATCGTGATTTGGTATATGGATGCTGTGACTGTGAGTGCTTAATCATACCACTACCTATTTGCTTGTTAACATTAGATACACGATATATGTTTGTTTCCTTGAAAGTGAAAGATTCAGGCCAACTGATTGCAACATTTGTCAAACCTTCTTCTTTGGTCAAGCATTTATCCTGCTCTAAGATTCCATTCCACTCCTTATACAACGTCTTTTATCTTTGTTGAGTTTATTTTAATATAATGTGTGTTCCGTTCTCATTGCTAAGAATGGATTGTTGGCATGATTGGAATACTTTTTTACCAATAATAGCAGGCATTACTTCTTGTTGACTTGGGTGATTGACTGTGTTTTCATAAAATGAATGGAAAACTGGAAATTTTGTGAATTTCAATTGCTTGGTTTGCTTTAGCAATCCGTTTTCTCTAAATATGATGAATTTATTGAAGGTTCACATTTGTAAAATTGTTATTCCATGCTGACTGGTAAGAGTAAAAAGGTTGGCAATTGGTTATAGTTCTTTCCTCTATGTACCCATGACATGATGGATGACTTGGATGAACAATGAATTGCATAGCACTGGCACTCTAACTGCCACATTTGGGTGCCTTTAAGTTGCAGATTGCAACATGTGGTGTGATGCAGCTACAAGATTTGGCTTTTGTGGCTGTTACAACTGCATCAGGCCGTTATTGTTGATTGCTTTGGCCCACATCAGGCCAAAGCAGCTGCAACACTATTACAATATCAATTTGAAACCTTGGTTGAGGGTAAAGTTAATGTGGGGAGAACTCCTAGTCTCTCAAGATGTTTGTGTTTGATGAGTGTTATGCTACATTGAATGCATTTTTACTGGTATTAAAAGTTTTTCAATTGAGCATTGCTAAATGGTACCGACACTTTTTGAACAAATCTTTAACGCATTGCTAATAACACATTTGCCCTGATGACCAATCATGGGTGTGGGGTAAAACAAAGCTGTTATAGTAATAACTACTTCTAGTTCATATTTCTCTAACTTTTGTGTCATTAATTTTGTACGACTAAGCATTTTCCTAGTTTTTAACTTGAATTGAACTCTGTAAGAGAAAAGGGCAAATTGCAAGCAGTAGAAAGTATAAAGACAGTACTTTCACTTTGGTTCATCAGGGTTACTTTCTTTCTTTTTTAGTTTTGAAACAATGTTAACACTCATCTGAAATGATATTTATGGTTACCACATTGCAAAATCTGGTCATGAAGCAAACTGGTAATTTTCTTGTTAAATTGCAACTAAATGAGATTTTTCTCCTAAAATGAAAATGTAGTAGAGTTTTGTAGGGAAAAAAATGATTATTCATCTATAACAAATTTATCAGTCTTTTTCAATTGTGAATGTAGCTAATTGGTTATGTAAAAAACTGGAAGTGTTGTCAACTCTAACCCAAGATAAGATTTTTCTCCACCAAAAGAAAAAGTTCACTTCAATTTGTCCATATGGCTATCCAGACTTATCCAACTGCTTTCTTGTATTTGTTTTCTCTGTTATCCACTCATGCTTGGCTTTTGCTTTACTTAGTACTGCAACAGGAACTCAGCCTTATTGATTCCAAAATATCTACTGAACCATATTGATTTTCATTTTCACAAGGCTTTTGAGGAAGCAATTGCTGAGCTGGACACCTTGGGAGAAGAATCATACAAAGATAGCACGCTTATAATGCAACTTTTAAGGGACAACCTCACCCTTTGGACTTCTGATGGCCAGGTACATGTCACCATAGATAGAACAGCCCCCCACCCATTTCAGAATATATTCTTCTGTCAAATCATTACCCTGCACTTTATGCTAATGTTGCACTTGCACCTTTCTGATTATTGACTAAAATCTGAGTTGAGCTGTGTGTGGCTTCCTGCAGGACCAGGTAGATGAGCCTTGATATTCCCTTAAGGTGGACCCGTACTCTTCCTCTGAAGGAGGTGGGCTTTGAATGTCATTTCTCTATACTGATTAAGGATCGCCTTAGATTATAAATGATTGGTAATATGTGATATAATGTTATAAGAACAGCAGACCAGGCTCTTTCTTTTTTCGTTTGTGTCATATGATTTGGAAATGAAACTGTATAATGTCAGATCCAATTAATTATATCTGGTGCAACCTTTCCTTTCCAACAGTTTTCTCTGACAAGAAAAACGCGGTAATAGAAGTTGGTCTGATAGAATATGAGATTACTTGGCAATTGATCGTAGAATTTGTCTCGAGAAATGTTATTTCCATGGTTTCACAGTACATATTTGGTGTGGTCCATATCTTGTAGAGTGATGATATTTAAACATAAAAAGTGAGTGTAAGGATATCTATTTAAAATTATTATATGTGATGTAATAGATGGAGAGTTTGAAATTTATCATCAAAACCCATAATTTTAAAGTAAATATCATTTGGAACACTCACATGTGTGAATAATATATTTGTATCACGTAAGTGACCACAATAGTGTACACTCGAGTGCTTGGAGGACCCTCTTAAAATTTTGGGTCAGCCGTCATTCAAGCATGTGGTCCTATATGAACCAGGAGTGTGGTTGTACCTTTTTATTCTCATGTATGCAACGTTATTCTTCACTGTTATGATGGCGAATATTTCATCAGACCCACATGATGTTGACAGATGTACTATTTGCAACCAAAATATAAAATATCTGATTTGTTTATATACGACAATTGACAAACGACAGAAACATTAAAACGTTCCCAAAAATGTCCGCATTATGTAAAAACAAAAAAAAGTAAATATAATTTTTTGTTTGAGATATTACGGGATAAGAATGAAGGATAAGAGTTAAACTTCTAGTTTTTTATAATTAACATGTAGGAGTTTATTAAAATACTGTGGACTCACTTATAAATATATAAAGAAATAAAGATATGTTTATATTTATTTAATGAATTGAATTTATACACACTGGAAAATATTTTATATAAATATGTAACATTTTTTACATCACAAAAATGTTAGATTTAATCACTCTTAAAAAGTTTACAAATAAAAGGATATGATCCCGTGGACGATAGTTTAATTACAGTAAAACTTTTTAAACCCATTACCAAAAAAAAATTTAACTCTAAAGATATCTAATCTGTTATTTAATAAGTTGAAGGTATTATCTATTTATCAAATTTGAAATGGACATTCTTAATTAAGACATTTATTTGACAAGCTATGTGCCCGATTGTTTTACACTTTTATGCTTTAAAAGTACTTTTAAAAGAATGAGAATGATGTTTTACAGTAATTAATATATTTGGTAAATTTTTTATTTTACTAGAAGTACTTTTGAAGTAATTAAAAGTATTAAGAGAAGTATTGTTGATATTTTTTATTCTAAAAAAGTACTTTTGAAATAAAATCTTATTATTATCTTCACATTAATAACTAAAAGAAAATTTATTTTATACTATCCAAACAAAAATTATTTGCTTAGACTTAGTTTAGTTTTGATGTACTCAAGTAAAATATAAATTAATTATTTTAAAAATAATTTTTTCACGGGTAATTCTATTAAAAGATAAATCAAACTGCCCTGTGTACATGATTTTGGGCAGCGTCTTCACTACCCTTTTTATGTTTCTACAGGTGGAAGATATTTTCCTTCTTATCCTATAAATGCTATGATTAAATAATAGATTTTGCTAACTAGTATCTTTAGAGCATTGGTTAAAGATATCAAAATGATTAAAATGTAAACAAATTTAGTAGACCTCATGCTTTAAAAAAATAAAATCTTATCTTCTCAATGTAAAGTTACCTTTTTTTACTTTCTTAAACAATGCTCTCATGGTATTAGTTAGATAAATCCTTAAATAATTACATGAGTTAACACTTAACAAGAAGCAGTACGTTGACACTGCTCTGGCTATAAGGCACTCTGGTACAGATTCGATATGGACAAGGGGTTTGATCATATTTGAAAATTAGAGGACATGACATGGGTATTTAATAACATATAGAATCAGTATAAAATTAACATAAAAACAAATTTTAAATTTGAAAAAAAGAAAAATAATTTCATATTATAAATTGTTGTAAACAGCGCTTTTTGGTGTTATCTTGTTAAAGGGTGCATCTACCATCAAATATGATTTACTTACAAAAAACTTTAGTCAGCATTATTGGTGAAGTGTCAATTTTTTAAAAAATGTTTTATTTTTATTTTTTATCAT
This sequence comes from Dalbergia oliveri, assembly GCA_030441495.1. Taxonomy (NCBI): domain Eukaryota; kingdom Viridiplantae; phylum Streptophyta; class Magnoliopsida; order Fabales; family Fabaceae; genus Dalbergia; species Dalbergia oliveri. The sequence goes on along the minus strand of JAMLFY010000003.1, from coordinate 12,861,699 downwards.
TCACTATCTGTGCTAAAACGAAACGAACATAAAATCGTCAAGCAGCTAAACAAACGGAATTAATAAGAACGCTCATACGCACTTCTTCAAGTAAACATTATCGTGCCACGCGCAGGCCAAATTTTTAGCTTCTTCCTCCATCATATTTTCGTTCGGGTGGTTTCATGAGTATGGTTAAGGAAAAGATTATCCACCAGGCGTGTTTCATTTCTTTTTGGGATAACAGAGGAGCAGCTAGGCCGGAAGAGTGTTTGGAAGAGTGCTGATACAAAATATAAGGGAAAAAAACTTTGGAATAAGCAGATAGATAGATAGCACAGGAACCACAATAATCAGCCAAAAAAAAAGGGTTAAATGTGCATAAAATCACAGAGAAAAGGTCTACTACTCACATAAGATAATATTCAACCCGTTCATTACAGCCATAAGCATTAATACAGGACACATCCTCATCCTCTAGATAATAATACTCAAACCTCAATGCCTAGTTACATGGATGACATTCGAGATTTTATTTAACACACACAGGCAGATGAACCCCTGATCTCACAGCCTCTGGCTACAAACTTGATAGTCAATCCCTGGTGCTCTCCTTGATCCATTCCAAATATTTAAGATTGCCCCCAGTGATGGGTAAGGAGATCACTTCTGGCACACTGCAAAACGGACAAAAGGAAGAGGTGAGAAGCAACTGAATGCATCGCTGTTTTTAAATCTAGGAATATATATGGTTGAAGTATTTTTCTTATCATGCTTTCTTTTAGTATCAAATGGTAAATGCAACTCATACTTTACCAAGCAAATTTAAATCCTTAAGCAAGTATATTTGCTAGAAGTATCATCCTTACTCGTATTCATGATTCGCTTTGACATGCTCTGTCAGCGCTTCCAGAAGGGATTGCCTAGTCTTGATTATAAGTAGTTCCTCAGAATCAGTTTGGATCTGTAAATTTGCAACACAAAGCTAGCCAAATCAACCTACAACAAGACTTTAAAATAAATTTTCGTAAAACAAGTCCACAAGAACCTTATTGCACACTACAGCGTAAAGAGTAAGAACTTCTAATGCCAGGATGAAAACGGTTTTGAACATGTTTCTATTAATTTTGCAGTTCAAGCAGCAATCATTTTCAGCCGAGAAATTGCAGTTCATAGTTCATACCTCTCCATTCCACTGGTACACTGATTCAATACCTGCACAAGAAATAAAAAACATGGTGTTCAAAAGTCAGACATGGTAAGCAACCTATACAACCAACTTGGTTAGAAAACAAATTAACTCTTGGATCATATCAAACGCAATCCTTCACACCGAATCAGAACCATAACACAGGTTTTTGACACGGTCACACACCAAATGTGAAACAAGTATATAAGCTCAAACTGAAGAAAGACGTCAAAAATAGCAGAATTCATTCAAGCTCAGTCACCTACAAGGGTGCAACAAGTAGTTCTCAGTTCTCACCACACCTCAAGGTAAATCTATCTATGAGCAACATCTTAGCAACTAAACGCTCAGAAACGGAGTAATTACCAAAAAAAAAAAATCAATCTAAGGAATCAGAAGTAAAAAGATGCGTAGTAAAAAAAATCAATTTAGCATAGATGCATAGTAATCACAATGCAATCAAAAGTAAAAAGATGGCGAGTGGGAATGGAAATTCTTACCAGGTACCCTGTTTACACAAGCTGCAAGCTTTTCTTTCACAATACTTTCAGCCAACTTCTTACCTGCACAATCAAACAAAGAACATTACATCCAAACAATTTTGAAAAAAAAAAAAAAAAATAGTAAATCATGCAATGTGCTTTCGATATCCCCAACCCTTATATGCCAACAAATCTCAAGTGCACACAAATTAAAAAGGGGACATGAAGAGACCTGCTTCTTTGTTGGGAACAGTGACATAAACGACGATGCTTGGGACAGTGTTGTTATTGCCTTCCATTCTGATAGAGTGGGTGGTCTTTGCAGAAGAGTACCGGTTACTCAATTTCGATCTGAAACAGAAAAACACAAAACAGAAAACAGAAAGAGGCAATTCAATTGAAAGAGGGAAGGAAAAAAATAGCGAAATCAAGAGAAGATAGCTTATTATGACGGAATCGAAACGGTGTCGTTAGGAGGAGTGAGTAGTGAGTACCGGAAGAGGGAGAGAGTGAACGCACCCCGTTTTGAGGGCAGAGGAAAAGAGAGGTGAGTAGAGATTGGTGAGTCCCAAGCTGAGCACGCAAAACGCCCCGACTAGGGGCAGACGACGTCGTACAGTTGACGAGCAGAGGAAGGATGATGATGTTCTAGAAGTGGCGGAGCACAAAGTTGAAGCCATTTTCGGGAGGTGCGGCTCCGGGCTATCTTATAAGGTGCTGCGCGTCTCCATCAAGCTCCTTTCTGCTCCCTTCCTTGATCCCCTCCTCCTCTCCAATCTTAACCGTCACCTACCTCCGCAAGTTACGTATCGTCACCTGCTTCTGACACGTGTATAGCGGGTGAAACCTGTTCTCATGGTTCCCCATGCACCAGATTTTCGTGTGGGGATGCACGAAAAAATGAAGAGACAAACCTGCGCCGTCAAATTTATTTTTTTATTTTTTTCTAATATTCATATAATTCAGTGATTTGGTCATAACAAATTTTTACAAAATTTAGTCATAATATTTTTAACTTTATCATCACTGGAGTTATTTTTTTAGATATTTATTTTGTTGGAATGATTAAGTTGAGATCAAAATAAAATAAAAAAATTTAGCAAGTAATTGATGTTGAAATTAAAAATAAAAATTTTATTATTATAAAATTGATGTTAAATTGAAAATATTAAGTATGAAAATTGTTTTTTTTTAAGGACCCTTTTTTTTTAAGTGAACAAGGACGCTTGTTTACAAATTAAAGAGTGAACTTTTAATGGTCTATAATGCATTAGTGTGTTGAAAGTTTTGAATTTTTATCCAAATTTTTTTACTTTAAATTCTTTAATTAGTGCCTTAAGTTATTAGGTGTAAGTTTTTTATACAACGCGTGGATACTATTTAATCACAGACTACACTGCATACAAAGTCCAACGGGCCTTGTAACCTTTGCATGCAACGGATAAATTGTATGGTATGAGAATTGAGGACACACTTGACAATAAACTCGTTCATTCTGACCACAAAAAATAAAAGGACAATAAACTCATTCATGACACCCACCCACCCCCAAAAAAAAACAATTGATTACAACATATGAAAACGGGGTACTGCAGTGCCTTAAAAACAAACTAGCACTGCTGTTGATGTCAGGTAAAAGATTCAGGTTGGACTTTATTTCCTTTTGGTCAGCCAGGTTGGGTTTTCAAACTTTGTATGTAGTTAATGATCTGATAGATGGGCATCTAACTGAGGTCCTTCAGAGACTAGAGCAGGCTCCCTCTAACTGCAGGAGCCCATGCTAAGACTTGGCATCACAATGTTTGTTCACCATTGAACCTACCCAAAAACAATTGAGAGTTCAAGACACCCCCTACCCCTTCTCAAAACAAATTAAAAAAAAAAATCTTACAAAATTGCTAAAGGATTGGTTATATGTTTGAGATCCCTTCGGACTTTCATGTTAACAATCACTTACAATATTATTAGTGTAATTTGACACATATCCAAATTCATAAACCCATGCTTTCTCAATGTTCATACGAATAACGTATGCAAGATTGTCTCCTCAATTTTTAGAATTCAGGAATGAGAATATTCTCATTTTTAAGTTTTTAAACCATAATAGATATGGACATGTTTAGTATTGTTTTCAATTTCAATTAAACGATAATAAGGATTTCCCAAGTTCCTGAAGTATCTTACTGCCAACTGACAACGAAGAAATTGAGCGAGCCAATGATGGACTAAGAGTTTTAGCCGCTTTAAGTTAATTTGGAACATGCATAACCTTATCCTAAGTGAGGAACCTACAAGAATATAATGATCGATCAACTTAATTCGAAGAGCTCATCAATATGAGCAAATGATTTGACTTCAATGCTCCTTCAAATGTGTCATTTGGCCATTTAATGGTTGTCACGTAAGATACAAAACATTTTCAGGCCTTTGAAATTTCTGGAATTTAATTATATTAAGGAATTGAATTGAATTCAATATTTTGTATACTACTTAAGTGAAACAATTAAAATCTCATATAATTGAAATTCAACAAAACTAATAAATTGAAATCAGATCAAATGGGTATGATTTAGCTTGAGAATTGAATTATAACAAATGAAAATACTAAAATAACCTTACTTGAATATAATGTTTTATTCCTAACCTATTAATGAAGGATAAAATAGTAAAAATAATCAAATTAATTAATTTTTAGACCCATTCTAAATCAAGGATTTAAATTTAATTCTTTAATTTCCTAATCATTCCAAACATAAGTTGAATTCAATTAGATCTCATTAAAGGTTTAAATGCTCTATTTACCTGTATATGTTGTATTAGGGTGATCAATTTACTATTTCATTCTATATTAATAGTTAACTTTGAAAATTATTTAATCTTGATATATTGAAAAGTGGATGTCTGGCTACATTTGTGGTGAGATGCATTCATTTTTATATATCAAAATTGTAATTTTATAAGTGACTATTAATATAAAATGGATAAAGTAATTAAGTATAACATATAAATTGAGAGAACTCCTTGCTATTATCTTAACTCGTTGGCAACAGGCTTATTAGACTGATCGAGTTGAATAGGGGCAGCTGTCATTATGATTAAACCCTCAGTTTGACACAGTAATATCATAAATAATTAATGCTTGAAAGAAATCACACGAGTCATATTGCATCGCATAGGTGTTTATAACAGGCTCAGTGTTTTTTTGCTGTGTCACTCCCATTGATCATTGTTTGAGCTGTCAATGGAATATTCAAGCTTCTTTTATGCACGTAATAAGTCGTTAACTATGTACTTCAGTCCAAACACGATCATTTAACATAGAGCCTTAATTCATTTCAGCGTGTGACATAACATGCACTGTAGCACTTGCATCAAGTCCAGCCATTTTGGTCATTATTGAAGAATATATCCGTTTGATGTTTTATATGTCTCTATAGTTTTCAATGCCGTTGAGACCAGCAACCAATTAATTATACTCGGAGACTATGCTTAAAACACATTGGTAAAGATTCGATGCTAGGAGTTTTTGCATGAAACCAAATACTCTATGACTTTGCAATCAGATCTCATCATAAATTTGTTAATTGTTGTGATTGTTAATAAACGATTGCCAGGAACAAAATGTTTAAAATTTTAAAAAAAAAACTTAAAAAATAAAATCACATGTTGCATAGTTTCGTTTTACAGGAAATGAGTATTTACTAATTTACATCAGCACATGTGCTTACACAGGAAGTTATAAAATTCATAACATTGATTTTCTTTTCTACCTTGTCTGTAAAATAAAATAGTTTAGTATGGGAAGGAGTTTCTTTTTTTTTCCATTTAAAAATGATTCATTGTAAGATTATAAATTAGTCATCAACAGAAAAAATCCTTGAATTTAAATGCAAGTCTTACAGCTGCTCATCAAGTTATGGTGATTATTATCTGCATAAAGTTAAATTGAACCATCCTTAAACTGTAAAATATGGTTATTACTTATTAACAATGTCACTTCTAATTAACAACTTTTCTTTAGTTGAATCTTCATACGAGTTAATTTTCACACGAGTATCAATCTTTGCACATACTCCACTTATTTCTATCTACCATGTCACTCTCAAATTAAGAGAATTTGAGCCATTATTAAATGTGTTGTAATTCATGTGTTTGATGAATTTCTGTGTATTAATAACTTTCTTCATTCCGTTCATTTATGATAGAAGAACTGTAATTAATTCATATATTGGACAGACCTTTGTCTTCTAAATTAAAGTCACCCACACACTGGTTACCAGCAACTGGCAAGAGGTCCAATATAACAGCAGCAGTGAGGAGTAACTCCAAATGGGAAAAACAAACACCCCTAAGCAAGATGCATAAAACAAATTAGCACCATTTTTTTTTTTTTGGTCCTTGACAACATTAACCAGTAATTACAATTTACAAGCTAGTTAGATCAACGCTGGTAGATAAATTAAGAATAATAAAAATGATGATGGACAAAGCACATAGAGATCCGTTGTCACATTCAGCCAGAAGGCAAGCAGCGTGCGCACAAGTTAAGGGGCTGCCAATGTTTAATTGGTTTCTCTGTGGCAGAGGATATCCACGCCAATGCCATATGACAATATTTGTTTAACATTTTTCAAAAATTGATTTTTCTTCATTGGTACTCTTTATATAAGTATGCACCGTCCACACGGCAAGTGTTAGTGTTCATTTGATTTGACTAATGAAAAACCCTTTAGGGATTACTAGCAATAACAACGAGCGAAGGGGACAAGAAAAAATTTGTTGCAAAAGTGTCAACCAATTCATTTTTCATCTCTTTTCCCAGGCATATTGGCCCCCTCTGTCCCAATTGCCTTTTTTTGTATGGATTTTCTTGAGGATTTCGATAAAGACAGTGCTTAAGCCAAGACAAGCGACTTTTTCCAGCTCGATTAGTCTTCCTCGTTAAACTATTGCTTCTATTTGTATTAGTACTTAGAATTTTTGATTTTATGGATCATACGTGGTGTTCTCCACCTTATTTTTATAAACTCCGCATCCAGTTTATTGAATTGAGCACATCATTCATAGCAGTCTTCTTCCACTATTTTAATTTGAATGTTGGATTCAAGTAAAATAATTTTCTCCCTCCTTTTTTTATTCTTTATTTTTTCAACTTAATATCCTAAATTAAAAATCATTTGTCAATGTGTTCTCTAATTAGACTTTTGTTACTAAATTAATGGAAAATATTTTTGTTACTTTTCCACATGTATTTTCCTACAAGAATCATTCATGTCTTGAGTATTAGATATATCAAGGAGGTGTAATATATAGGCTCAAACATAATACTGATTAAGGAAAAGAGCATCTACCACTTAAATCATAGTTAAACCAACTATTAATGTGCACAAATAATGTCTTATTTATGTGTGACAACATCAATGCTACTTACATCACGAGAGTATTTTTGGTTTGGTTGTATGAACCAAATTAACGGATGAATTGTAATGTAAGGTCAAAAAATTAATTTTGATATACAAAGTATTTAAGCTAACCAATCACATCTCTCTCTCTCTCTCTCTCTCTCTATATATATATATATATATATATATATATATATATATATATATATATATATATATATATATATATATATATATATATATGAAAAAGAGAGACTTAAGAAATTATTATTGTAAAGTATATACTTTTGCTAATGGGATAATATATTATTTGAAATCAAAACTTAATTCTTTTAAAGAATATAACGGAAGAAACCACCACATTTAAAAAATAATAAAAATAAGATAGAAAATAACTTATCTTGCATTAAATTGTAAGAAATACATGTCATCCCAAAAGAGTAATAGATAGTAAAAAGTAAATAGGTATGAGAAGCATAATAAAAAACAAATATGCATAAACTAAAAACTATAGTCAATAAGAAGTGAGATGATTATTTATGGTTTGACTCATATCTCACAAGAATTTGAGTTTAAATTCACTGACCAATGTGAAAAATCTCCTTGATAATATTGGCATTTGTCGCCCAACCTAGGCTTTTGTGTACCAAAAACAAAATTAAACACTGCAATTCACTTTAGTTTTTAATTAAGAAAGTTGATTAGGGCTTAAGATCCACAACTAAAACGACCCGACTGTTCGGAATGAATCAAGATGCACCACAGATGGGGAGACTCGTGGACCCACTCCGAGTCCACGTGGGAACCTATGTTTAAAGTATAAAATACAAAGCTATATACTACATTAATAATTGTTTATCAATTGCACATTAAGTTATATATATTGCCACTGGTGTTTGTAAAACCTTTTAAATTAATCAAGAATCAAGAATTGGGTTTGTCGTGGAGACACAGAAGATACGGCAGATGTTCTGGACGCTTGTGACTGAGGATGAGGCATTAGGCAGTGGCCATTCCGCGGCGTTGGATTGGTTGCATTATTGGCATATGATATGCCTCCCACAGCCATCTGAGCTTACTATATATATGTTGCTGCAAAGTACAAATTAAACTACGAAGAGATCATCTTCCCTTCTTTTATCTTTGTTGTCTACTTGTTTCTAATCAACAAGATTAATCTAACTTTTATATATTTCCATTTAATTAGAAGGCATTTCTCTGCATCTCACATTAGAATATATAAGGACCATAACTAGTTTAGTGAAATACTGAATCTCAAGGACTTGCTTCAATGGCTGGAAATCATTTGTTTAAAAGAGACAAACTCAATCTGTCTCACCAAGTTGACATGTGTATTTCCACATCCTGGAATTTATATTTGTTGATGGAAATTGAATTCTGCTTAGGCCCAGCAGCAAACTTTTTAAACAAAAGACAACCAAAATCAGCGTGATCCGAGCAGGTACCAATACTCGTCTTTAACTAGCTACTTGATAAAGTAATATGTGCAATAAAAAAATACATCGGTAAGAACCAAAATTTAAATCAAAATTATGATCAGACTGGATGGTACTTCAGAATTTTCTCATGGATGATTTTACCGTGGTTAATTAATCAGAATAACCAAAAAAATGTCCTATTAATTATGAGGAATATATATGGAAGATTTTTTTAAAGTAAACTTGATGGGTAAAGTTAGGAAGCTTCTGTTCTTTGTTTGAATTTATCATTAATTTGGGACATTACATTGGATCCAATGTCACATAAATGTATACACCTAACCAAATTTAGATGCAGTTTCTTTTCAAATGAAGTAGGAGTTTATTAATAGCCATGTGAGGCCGGAACGTGATGATCGCATATGTAAGCAAAGCCAAAACGTAAAACGATACCCTTGACAGGCCGCATAATTTGTACACATGATAAGCTGTGCAAACACGCAGGCATAACAAATGTAATCATCTCTTTGCCCATCTATATGCGCAATTGCCCATAGAGAAAGTATTCATATTCGCAAGACCTCTGATCCAGTGATCCGAATAAAAGAATGGGTAGCTCAACACTCGATCAACAGTTAATATTATATATATAGTAATAATAACAGTATGAATAATATGTTATCTATATGTGAAAAGTGAATATTAAGACTGTTAGTATTATACAACATTTGATAGTGGAAGGATCGTGACTTTGTATGTCTCTCTATCACGTTTTAATGTCTCAGTGTACAAATAACATTCCTAAAATAATACAAGTTACTCTAATCCAAAAAAAAAAAAACACGTTAGAATTGAAAATTATGTCATATGTCACAAACATTTGACTGGACCTCGGGCATGTAGCATAAGATAACGGAAAACAAAGGGAAAGAAAAGTAGCTAACTGAAATGATGAGTTAAAATAATAAGGGGTGGGTGCGAATGACACTCTGTTAAGCTCGGATCTCAAACATTGAAGAAGACTCTCTTTTGGACCATAAGGAAAAAGTCTTAGGAAGAGGGGCCTCATACCATCACTCGTGTCACACTATGATTTGCTTAAAATAATAAACAGAAAAAGAAAATGGTGGGAATATAGGCTTTGAAATTTGCACAAAAACTGACATGAAGCATATGGGATAAGTGTGTGTGTTTTTTGCAAGCCCCATGACCATGAGAGGGAAACTGCAAAATTAAAGCAGAAAAGGTTGAATTTCAGATAGCAGATATGAAAAGGAGAATTTCAAAGATTATCAGATTGGAAAAGGGTTCGAAATTTGTGTTCTAAAGTCTCTTTTAGAAACCCATGTTATGCACGTCTATTGCTTGCTTATTGAATCCAAGAAACCGGCATCCAAAGTAAAAACTGAAACTGAGCTTGCTGTGTTATTTTGTGGTCCAACCCAATACCAAAATTTTAACCATTGATTTTGTTAATTATTGGTCATCCAAAATGATGATATGTGGTCAAACGGCTACAAAAATTGGGGATCTTAAGTAAAATTTGCATTGGGGATCTTAAGTAAAATTTGCAATGCTTGCATTGGACTAAAGGGATCTCGGGTAACTATTGGTCGAAGTTTTTCAACGTTGTCACCTTATGTTTTTTAATTGGACATTGACGATTGATTGGCGATCATGATTCATGACCCAAAAATTTTGTTGAGTCAATTTGATAAAGAAATTATATATACCTGTAATTAAGTTGTACTTATAATTTGTCCTCATTGTACCAACAGATTTAGAAATATATATTTAGCTAAAACCAGCCAATAAAGAAGTGCAAATTGATGCATTTAGCAAAACAAAAATTAAGTAGTGCAAATAATTACTCAGTTGTTGTGCAGATAGAAATACATTCTTTAAGGCTTGAGTTAGCTATAGAATTTTACAGGGTGTGAATCAAAGAAAACTGGGCTATTCTCACACGGCTTACGTATTTTGTACAAGTGTCATCATTTCATTGAAATTCTCAAATTTTTCTGTGAATGAAATTCTCAAATTTTAATCAGGCATGCATTCAGGCTTACTTTAGTTTAACTTTTTTTGGTACTTAAGTTTTCACGGTAATTTTTTATTAATCTCATTAAATGTTTTGGGTCATTGGTATTAAGCCATTGAACTATGCTGACATTCAAAAACAAGTTAACAACTACTATTCACCTGACATACATAGCGTTCATTTCGCTTAAATATTTATATATTCCCCTTCAAATCTTTCTGGTGGCACTTTGTCGTAGAAAAACCTAACGCAAGATATTGCTTTGCCTGCAACCTAGAAAAAAATATTAGTTTGCCACAAACCACAATCAAAGAGCATGCATGAAAAGAAAAAAAAAATGAAAAACTATTCGAAGGGGCAATAGCATTGCCTAGTCGAGGCGCATCTGACTTAATGATACAAAACCAAAAACACGTTGGATTGGACCAACTTTGTCTACGATATCTATTTGATCTAAACATCCAAACTCTTCCTTTTAAAATTTTGAAAAACTCGTTCAAGCCCCCACCTCTCTCTCCATCAAGCAAAAAATTAAAAGGTGCAAAGAAACTGTACAAAAGAAGGGGAATAAAAATGACACTAATATTACCAAGGAAAAAGACACAATGTCTAATTGTTTAGGAAGGCATTCATTTAAGCTTTGCTAATTGCGTGATCGAGCTTAAATGGCAGCATCTCTAAATTGTAATTAGTAATGGACTGTAGTTAGGCCAAAATTGCATTTCATCTGATCTGCCAAGGGTTTACTTCTGAGTGTGCATTGCCAACCAATTATTACTTGTTGTCATGTCAGTAATTCATATTGTAATCATCCTTGCTAATTAGGCATTAGGAGAGATGAGGTCCTACTCAAGGTGGTCAATGCCTAATGCTAATAACAATTTCGTACTTGCAAACCAATATTAACAGATCCAAAAAGGGTGACGCGCCTAAAAGTGGGAAAATGGCAAAAGTACATGCCTTTTTGTTTGTGATTTGGATGGGCTGGCCACGAAATAAGCATAAAAGACAAAAACTTCTAAGTTTTTTCCACGACAGGAAGAATAGTGCTTTGGTTGATTTTTTGATATGTTATTGATGTTATTACTGTCAGTAAAGTTCCGTTCTATTAATGTAATTCGAGTTTAATTAGCACACATTTTTAAAAAATTAAATAAAAAATTAGAGTAAAAGTTCACTTTCAAATTAGATCCATTTTCATTTTATTCTAAAAATTAAGAAAAGTATTATTCTAATTCATGAAATTTTAAAAAGTGATTTAAATTAGTCATTATATTACTATTCTTGAAGACTAATTTGAATTACCAAAAAGATTAAGTTGAATCACTTTTTGAAATTTTAGAACTAAAATGATATTTCTTAATTTTAAAGACAAAAATGAATCACGCACATAATTTAAGAAGACAATAACCTTTACCCAAAAAAGTTATCTTAACTCTAAAAGAATATTGCAATTTATTTTGACATGTTAAATGGCTTAGTAGATATATTAACTAAGCAATATCTTCGGCCTTCTACTTATACATCACCTAATTTAAGTTTGATTTGTAACTTTTTTTATTGGTAAATGATGAGTAAGTGTCTTTTAATATGTTCAATGAGTCCAAAAATACATTCTAATTCTAATCTCTTTCCCTCAACTTATAATTTTATTTATCTTAAAAAGATATTAACTAATAAGTAATTAGTCAAATAATATAATGTCTTGAAAATAAAAAGAGAAATTATAGATTTTACTAGTCGAACTAGTCTAGTAGCTAAAGATGTGTTAGTCTGAGCCAATACGGCTATGTTTGGATGGAAGGTGATAGAAGGAAAGGAAGCAAGAGACTTATTAAGTTGAAAGTGTATTCACGAATAATATTTTAGTGGAGAGTGAGATGGTAAAGGCGGACATATTGTCCCTCTTACCACTCAAATTCTTCGCTTTTTCCCTCAAGTTAGGGGATTAATGATGAAATAAGCTCCATTTATCTTCTATTGTCTTAAAAATTTGTTAAATATTCAAATAAGAGGGTGATATGTTTTATTCCATTCCAATCTTTGTCTTTCTAATTCCTTTCATTATTTCTACAACCCCCAAGCATAACCTAAATAAAAATGTATCCAAAATTTTTATTATCTAATTTATTTTTCTTTTGTAAAAAATGTTTTCTCTTGTTTTCAAGAAAAATTATAATAAAAGTATAGACATGTGATCACTGATCTGGATGCATTTGCTACGTACTAAAAGTCTGTGTAATATACCTCTGTCATGCCGTTTATTTTTGTTTATGTTAAGAAACACCGCCATGCCCTTTAAAGGTTAAATACAGAATAATTAACAATTGTTTCATTAATAGTGATTTATACAATTGATTAATTCAAGTGATTTATTTATGTTCTCAATTAAAGTCTCAAGTTCGAGTATATTAATTATTTTTCTTTTAAGAAAAAATTAGATTAAGGGAAATATGTTCACTCCAATATAGGGTTCAAGTATTTTTTTAAAAAAATATATTTATAAATTATTTACCAATTAATGGATCAAAATCATAGCAATGCATGAGTAAAAGACCAACCATGAGAATATTCAACCTTGGTTGGCATAATAATTGAAATTATTAATTGATTGTGCTAAATTTATAAACTATGTACAAATCTAAAAATATCAAAATAAAATGTTTAAATTGAAATATCTTATATAACAATATTAAAAGAAGATAAAATGTCTTCGTTCAAATTAACACAAAAGCGTTAATTGGTGAATGAAATAAGTCTTTGCAATTCAAATATACAAGTGTTTATCTAATAAGTAAAAATTAAAATATCTTGAGAGACCAAACAGTCAAATCTACTCAAAATTTCTCACCATTTAAGATGCACAACACTTTGGCTTTTAAACATGTAAAGTAGGACAACTTTTGTCCCCCAAATTTTATATATTTTGGACATATTTAGTTGGATAGTGAAAATATGAGTTAAAATTTAAATATATAAGTTTAATGTGTTCATCTATATAATTTTTATCCCAATTAAATGCATTATTGAGAATTAAAATATTTTTTATTTTGAACAATGTGGGACTTTGAGTGAACTTTTTAGTATATCTGATCTTCAAATATTTTGACCAAACACCAAATTAAAGGTTTTGTCTAAAAAATGTATGAAACTTTTTATTATGTTTATGTATTATTATTATTATTATTTACATTACTTCATTTTTTTAATATCTGAAAATTTTGAGTATTCTTCATTAAAAGTGATCAATCTATTGTCGTCTTTATTAGTGCTCCACAATTTAAGTCAGAAGTGATAATTGGACAAACTTTTTTATTTAAATTAACAGGTCCAGAATTCAAACTACTATTGATATTGTAAATAATGTTACTTGTAATCATAGTTTATTTTTATTATGATTAATTATTTTAAAGTATTATTTTACTATATTTTATATTTTTTCATATCAAATTTAAAAAAATCTATTATTTTCTATTATTATTATTATTGTTGTTGTTGTTGTCTTAATAATAAAAATATTTTTTTAAAAACTTTCTTTTGGGAATTGTACTTGTTTCATGTAAGTGGATGATTACTTCAATATTTTAAAATATATTCTTTTGTCATACACAATCAAACAATTATACGTATATAAATTTTATAATATTTAAATTGCTGGTTCCTAATTATACAAACTATATTTCATTCATTTTTAAATAGATTAATTTGTTACAGTTGACAATAACTAAAATTTGTGAAGGTTAAGTATTATTCAGAAACAATTTATAAAAAAAGATTTAATTTTAATATCAGTGTATTAAAATTGAAATATTGTTTTGAAATTTCAAATCTCAATATAATGGAAATAATTATTATTATTATTTTTAGAAAAAGGCTTAATTGATCATTGACAATTGACTTCATTATTATTATTTTTTTGTTTTTATTTGGCGGCTTGGCCAAAAAGTTAAAAAAAAAATAAAATTGAAGAAGAAGCGGTGTAGTGTTTTATTTGGCGGGGAAGGGAAAAGGGAAGCGTGGAGGGAAGTGACAGCTAGTAAGCATTTGACGTGGTTGGGCTGTATATCATATTAATATTGCTGTACTCGTACTATACGTATAGTCTTACTGCATTTACGTTAAAATGACTTGAGAACGAAACGAACGCTTCCGGTTATCAGCCATTGTCAGCGAAACACACGCGTCGACATGGGAGAAAACAAACACACACCGCACCTCCCATTGGTCCCTCCTCCTTTTGTAAATTACGTTTACCTCCGAGATTTTTAAATGTAACTTCATCCTTTTTATTTATTTCCTTTACACTAATATTCTCTTACTTATCAAATTTTAAGTATTTATATTACAGTTCACTCTTAATTCACAAAACACCTTAATAAACTTAACAGAATGATTTTTTTTATAATATTAACGTTTTTAATTAATAAAATTATAAAAAATATTTGTACCGCCTATTAAGTTTAAGGGTATTTTTATAATTTTATTAATTAAAAATAATTAATATCATAAAAATATCATTCTGTTAAGTTTATTATCAGTGTTTTGTGAATGATGAGAAAACTGGAATATAAATACTTAAAATTTGACAAGCAGAGAGTGTAAGTGTAAGTTGACAAATAGAGATGTGAGTTGTATTTCACAAACTTCAAGTAGAGGTTAGTGTAATTTACCTTTCTCTTCCATTTTAACGCTTTAGCCCCTTTACCCTCTGCCATCTATTAAATAAGAAAAATGTTAATTGTAATTATAGATTATAAGACATTATATCAATTCATATTTTATCTATTATTGAATAAAGTGTGACCCTACTTAAATATGATTCACTCACAATCTAGTCATTGATGGGTGTTAGTCCTTATGAGATAAATACAACTCTTAAATCAAACACCATTTTTCATATTCTCATTGGTAATTTGGTATTATTAACACATTTCCGTTATTCACACATCTTTTAACCTAAATTATTAGAATTAGATATATGAATCAAGTCACTGGAATTGGATAAGTGATATATCAGAACAAGGATTGGATCAATGATAAAGAGTTAGTATGTGGGATATTATAAGTTTAAATTTTATAATTTTAAAAAATTTTATATATTAAATAAGAGTTTAATTTTGATATATTGATCCAATTAAATATTCTCTATTGTTTGATTTTTAAGTTATGGGATGAAAGTTAACCATATTTGTTGATGTGATATTACATGATTGAATGAATGATAGTGTAAATATTTTTTTATACTGTCATTACATTAAAATAAAATTGAAAAATATTGACACTAAAAATTTAATTTTGATAAATTGTAAATGTTCTTATATAAAAATTTATTCAATTTATATTATTACATTAATGAAAGTATTTATTTGTATGTATTATCATTGAATGACAATATCATTGCTAATTCAAAAGAACGGATGAGTTTAATTTGTATGTATTATCAATGTAAAATTTTTTTACACCTTCATCATCGATCAAATCATTTCATTTGCATAACTTTACAATAATGGATGTAAGACTTAATCATTTTTATTAATATAGTAATATATAATTAAGATGACAATGTCAATGCATATAAATTAATTTATTAAGAATAGTTTTATATGCTAGTGGTGCTAAGTAGTGCAAAATACTTTTATATTGTTATTAAATAAAAATTAAACAAACTATCATATCTTATTTTTGAAAATTAAACCTATGCAATTGCTCAAGATAATGTCACAATTTTTTTTTATTTTGTTGAACAGTAGTGTAGCATTGTTTTATATTGTAAGTGGATGAAAAATTTTCTCTAATTTTTAATTAAAAATTTAAAATTGTAAATAATAATCAATATAGATAGAGTTTAATTTTGATTATTCACAGTGTAAAAAAGTTTTACACTCTTATCCAAACAAATCATTTTATTTAGATGATTTTTCAAATAGTAAATGCTAGACTCAACTATCTTTGCTGTAATTAATAATATATAATTAATTGACGGTGTAAAAAAATTTTATATAAAAATGAAACTTATATAGATAAGATATCAATTTTGATAGTAAAATATTTTGGATCATAAACAAACAATATCCCAGTTTTCATATGACTTGTGAAATAATTATAATAAAAATCAAATACTTATCAAATTAAAGTAAGGAGCTAGTAACACAATTATGTATAATTTGGATAGTATACAAAATAATAATATAATATTTCATATGATCATCTAATTACATATTTCAATTTATAATTTTTTAAAAATAATAAATAATTAAATCAAATATTTTTACTGATTGGATAATATATAATTAAAAGTATGTTTAAGATATGTTTTATATTAGTATTACATCAAAATTAAATAATAATACATCAAAATCAAATCTTATCCCATAAATATCATATCGGATAGTACATGAATGTTCGTGTTGTATTCACCAACAGTCGCAGCGGTCTGTATATTTGGAAATTGCGTTATAGAACCTTTGGGAATGGTGCATGTTTCTATAATCAATAATAAAATGGCCAAAAATGGAAAAATCCAATAATGGCTCATTTGTTAGAGCCTTAGAGGTGCTAAACGGGTTAACCTATCCCGACTTATCGCCCCACCCCCATCAGAAGAAGGCAAATTGGTGGATCAATCCAACGGTTCGATTTGTTTGTCAAAACCGAAAGATATAAGAAAAATAATTAAAAGAATTGAAAAATTTTGTGCCTGTGCTTGATTATTCTAGCGAACTTGAAGGGGCTTTTCTTGGTAATATATGCTGAGCTATTAATATATAGAGTGCAGCAGGACACAATTTGGATAAGATTGATTGTGAAATTGGTGACCATCCTTAGAATCTTTGATGCACATAAAATTGAATACACCCTCCAACAATAAGAGTAAAATATTTATAAGAATTAATTCATCAATTTATAAATTGGCACATCAATTTTATGGATTATTAATGTTTTCTATTTTTCCTATATGTTTAATACAATAGTTAATGTGTCAATCAATAAATGAAGGAACAAATACTTTTACTTGCTAAGAGAGCACCTAAAAATTTTTCTTAAAAAAACATATCTATAAAAATTTATGTTAAATAAATCAAAGGTGGAAATTGAATGTTTATCACCATTTCCACTCATTCTTTAAGTTAATCTAGCTACCTATTATTTCAATAATTTTGTTACTTGAATTGGACCCTAAAAACAATGTGAAAGATATAGTCATTCTAATCAGCACCCTAAAAGAACTTGTTAAGAAATTTAAAAAAAGTTAATTTTCATGCACTTATAGTATAAGAGTTTTTTATATAGTCATCCAATCATATATTATTATATTAGCTGTGATAATTGATTTTCACATCCACTATTTAAAAAATCATCTAAATACAATATTTTAATTGGATAACACTGTAAATTAGCTTTAAATATTACATTATCAGTGTATCAAAATTAAACTCATAAAAATACAAGTTTTATATTGAAAAATAAAATTTCAAAGATTTTAATGCATAAGACTCACTAAAATTTTTTAAAACTCACATTATTTTTTATTTCTTAACAAGTGCCATTAGAGCACCGGTAAAAAAAATTCTAAAAATTAATATAATTAATTAATATGATAATTTAATTTTAATACATTGACAATTTACAATAAATCAAAATTAGTTGTAATATTTGTTAGCATGTTAGCATCCAATTAAATAATTGCGTAACAAATTATTTTCTACATACATTTCATTCAAATCAAATTCCTATCATTTTTCATTCTTTTTAGTTAAATTTTGATATCTGATAATGTAAAATAATATAAATCTTTTATTTGTATGATTTTTAAGTAATAAATGAGATAATTAATTATCATAGATGATGTGACCTTTAAAAGCTTATAGAGGCAGAGGCAGAGACAAAGGAGGATGAGGGGCCACAGCCCCCAAAATTTACACATTTATATAATTATATGTATATTTTAAATTATGGTTCCTATAAAATTCTGTTATCTTATACATAATATGTATAATAAATAATAAAAATATTTTGATATAATGGCACATATAATATAAAAGTATGAAACATATAAATGTTTATAGAATATATTTTTTAATATTTTTCTTTTATTAACTCATTTTATCCACTTAGTGGAATTTCTACATACTAGTTAGTTATTTATGATCAATGCTCTATTTTGATATTAAATAATACGTTGATACACATTTTTTTTATATTGAACCTAGAGATATTTATGAAGAAAATTATTGACTATTTTATTAAGAGAAAAGATAAAATAAATAATGAAATAAACCTTAATTTAATTAATAATTTGTATAAAAATACTATATAATGACTCATTTTATAATTTTTATATGATAAATTATTTATCTAATTTGATCTCCCTCTTTCAAAATTTATGGTTCTGCCACTGTATAGAGGGGATGGCGATAGAATGAGTTATATCATTTGGCTCATTCTGACATTAATACTGTCCAACTCACTTTATTCACCGTTGGATAAGGTGTAAGTTTCATTTAAGAAAATGATCAACATCTTATTCAATGTTAAATGATATGTAGTTTATTATGCATATTAAAATAAGTATACATAATATTTTTCTATAAAAATTAAATATTTTTTTCACTAATAAATTTTTTGTTTTCATTTTATTTTATTATTAAGGAATTAAGAGCTCGATCTCTGTGTGTGTGTTTCTCTCATGTGTGTATTTGTGTGTGTGTGTTTTTCTCTCATTTCAGAGTAAGAGTTGCAAAATGGTAAAATTGGCATTGACTGGTTTTTTATGATTTTTCACACAATAAAAATCCAACAAGTCACAACGCTTCACTCCAGACTAGAGGGCCCCCCTCTCTCCTGTCCCCAACCCCACTCGCCTTTTACCCTAAAAAGGGGTGTTCGTTTCCTTCATAAGCCCCTCTCCTGCGGCACTCTTTTCAGCCAAAACATAACCTTTGAAACAAAGAAAAGAAAGAGAGAGTGCATACAGCAGAGAAAGAAAAGAGAAAGACATAGAGAGAAACAAATACCTGCTCGGTTGGCTCTACACTCATTTTTGTTCTTATTTCCACACAAGTGATTCTGTCATTTCATATACGACCCTCCAACCACAGCCACAACCTCACCCTTCTGCGCCTCTCTAACACACCACCCCCAATCTATTATCCAAAGGAAAAAAGCTTCATTTTTTGTTGTTTTCTGTCTTCTGAGATTGGTTTTTCCATTGAAGAAAGAAAAAAGGAGGGTTTTTAATTGAGCTCTTGTGCAATGGCACCCAGTTTTGACTGTGTTTCAAGCCTTCTCTGTGCAGAGGAAACCAGCTTTTTTGATGATAACAATTACGGGGTACCGTGGATGTGTGTGAGGATTCGTGGCGTCCTAGGCGCCACCAAGGCCACAACTTTGGTGGCCCAGATGATGGGTTGCCACTTCAGAGTGATGAGTGTTTGGCTTTGATGTTGGAAAAGGAATGTGAGCACCTGCCTGCTGTTGATTACTTGAACAGGCTACAAAGTGGGGATTTGGACTTTGTGGCAAGAAATGAGGCCATTGCTTGGATTCAAAAGGTGGGTTCAAGGAGTGGTTTTGATTTTGTTTGCTCCTTCCTTGATGAGTCCAACCTTCTAATCTTAACATTTCTAATCTCTATCTTGAAAAGGAAAAAAAATGGGGGTTTTCTGAAGTCATGTTGCTTGCTTTTGAATGATGCTTTAAAATGAACGAGGATGATATATATTTGGATTTTCTATTTGAAGAACCCATTGTAACAATTCCTTACCTCATTCAGCGTTCGATGATGGTCACTTATATAAATTTGGGCTGCTTTGGATCGGAAGGAATGGAAAGTAAAGAAAAGGAATTCTTTTGTGCATGCATTTTTAAGATGTTCAATCAAAACTAGACTCGCATTTCATCCTTTTTTGCTCTCATAAATTGGATTTGGCTGGCATCAGCATAAAGCCTGATTGTTGAACTCAGGTTTACTTCTAATTTATCTGATTGCCCTTTCCTATGGTCTTGACTAACGAATGAATAACTTGTTCTTTCATAGGTCCGTGCTCATTTTGGTTTTGGGCCTCTTTGTGCATATCTATCCATAAATTACTTGGACAGGTTCCTTTCTTCATATGAATTGCCAGTAAGTCAAGGAATGAAGAAAAAAAAACTTTTATTTAGCTGTTGTTATGCGCTTGTTTTGATCTAGTGTTTTCCACTTGCAGAAGGGAAGAGCTTGGACAATGCAGTTGTTGGCTGTGGCGTGCTTATCTCTTGCTGTCAAAATGGAGGAGACTGATGTTCCTTTGCCCCTTGATTTGCAGGTAGAAACAAATTTCTTTTACAATGCTTGATACTTGTTTAAAGTCAATGCATTAATTTTGCATGTGCTGATCGTTGTCTTTTTCTGCAGGTTGGTGAATCGAAGTTTGTATTTGAAGCTAAGACCATTCAGAGAATGGAGCTTCTAGTACTAAGCACATTGAGGTGGAGAATGCAAGCAATTACTCCTTTCTCCTTCATTGATTATTTCCTTTGCAAGATCAGTGATGATCAGAGTTCATTAAGATCTTCAATCATGCGATCCATCCAACTTATATCGAGCACCATGAGAGGTACTTATCTGTTTTCCTCCCTCAATCTATTTGCAGAAATGGGTTGTTTAATTGTTTTGCTTAAATATTCAATTTATGTGGTAATGATAATTATGAAGGAGAGGGACTAGAGATGATAACTTGGATGGTGTGAATTAATGCAGGGATTGACTTCTTGGAATTCAAACCATCAGAGTTTGCCGCAGCAGTGGCCATTTCTGTTGTTGGGGAAACCCAAACAGTTGACACTGGGAAAGCTATTTCTGCTCTGATTCAACACGTAGAAAAGGTAAGGATGGTGGTCCAATTACAAGGAAAAACAAGTGAGAACATGATGGTTTTACTTTTTACCCTTATCATTTTAAATTGATTGCTTCTAATTGATAAAATTCAATTAATCGATGACGGTCGTGTCATTGTGTAATTGATATTTACTTTGTGTCATTTGGGATTTGGCAGGAGAGAGTCTTGAAGTGCCTCGAAATGATCAAGGAGTTGTCATCGATTAGTGTCCATGCCAAGGATTCAAGTGATTCTGTCCCTGTGTGCCCCCAAGCCCAATAGGGGTGTTGGATGCTTTGTGCTTAAGCTACAAAAGTGATGACACAAATGTTGGTTCATGCGAAAATTCTTCACATAATAGCCCTGATCCTAAGAGGAGGAAGTTAAACAAAACCTGTGGTTCAGAGCTATTGTAGTGATATGTGGGTTGGGATTTTTACCATCATCATCCACAGAATGCTTTATTTTTCTTTTCCAAAAAGGACATTATGTGTGTTTTATGGAAGGTGCCCCTCCTCACAGGAAATGTCGAAGGGATGGAAGAAGAGGTAGCCAGAAAAAACCTTAAAAGGGAATAAAGAAACAACTGAGCTATGTATAAAGGATAGTGAATGAAACTATAAGGTGAGTCATGAGTGGAAGATGGGACATCAAAAGTGAATAGAATCCACACGTTGGCATGCTATTGGCATGAAGTTCAGTAATCACCAGCTGTTAAATATTTTAAATCTTTTAACAGCTAGACCACAGAGGAAGTGATGGATGAATGAGGGGGAACAAGGATTATTAGCCTATGGTTGGTGTAAGTACAGTCCTAGTTTTTCATTTGTTCAATTGTTCTACTTTTATAGTGAGGGAGGAAAAAAAATAGACAAAAAAACAAGGCAGAGTTACTAGCATAAGTTATATTTGCGGGAAATATTTCATTTACTTACGTTTATCTGTGTCATTATCTTTATTCTGTTAGTTATTTAATTAGTTTTTGTTTATGAAAATAAAAAATAAATATTATTTTTGTTCTTTCATGAAAAGGATTCTACTTTACTATGAAAAGGTTCATTAGCAATTCCGGTATAACGCTTTGACTGTTGGATCATCGATCCGATGTGGATTAAGATCATTGCTGTCCTCTATTCGACATGCACTAACGGTTAAGCCCAGAAAGAAATGCACAAAAAGAAAGAAAGAAAGAAATACTGTTTTTGTCCTTCCGCTTGGTCATGGGTCATGTGAATGGACAAGCATGAACCATGATTACAATATGAATCACCAATGATGATGACTCATCTAGTGATATCTCTATTTTTCTCAATATTTCTAAGAATTGAACTGAATTTTTCCTTGGACGGATTAGTCTTTAAAAATGGTTATGTTTTCATATTAAATAATTTTTCCTAATCATGATTTAATCATGAATTTAACTGACTGAAGGAGGTAGTAATCTCAAATTCTGAAACGATCACGATCGGGAGAACTGTTTGATCACAAGTTTGTCTTGAAGCAATGTCTGTTGGAATATTTTGTTCAGAGACCAAACATCATGGATCAGTTTATATGAATTTCTCATCTAATACATTACTATTTTTGCCCCACCCCCGCAAAAAAAAAAAATGGTGATTTGATTAGGCTCGATGCCATAGGTGTCACTGTCGCTCGAGGTTTCGGCTTTCTGTTTTTTTAGGATATCTATCGCTAGGTGTTTTTATTATACGGGTTTTTTTTGTTAAAAGTAATACCATTAGAGAGTTTAGAATTTTTTTTTCTTTCTTATCCAATGCCCTTGATTAGTTATATTTGTGCGAATCTTCATTGGTTTTAGACCCAAAATGAAAGCAACCCAGGGGCATCAGAGTATTGAGTTGGGCCCTTTTGAAATTGACTATCCGACCTTGGCAAGGTCTCTCTCATGCTGGGATATCCTAAACTAGAACAGAGTCACTAGCATCAATCAGGCCCAATGGTCCTTGTGTCGGACTTTGGACCCATATGTGGTCCACAACACCTAATTTGCATTAAGAATATGCGTTAACCAATCCGTGTCAGGGAGAGGATCCTCCCTCTGAATCTCTGATCCTGAGGAACAATCCCATAAACATTGCAAGTTGTTGGCCAACTCGCTAATGTGTTTAGGATTTAATTGCCATGACAGTGTAAAATTTTTCAAGGTAATCCAATTATGTATTCATATAGTTATGATAGTTGATTTTTATATCCACTACCTGAAAATTATCACTAAATGTTTTGATTAGATGGCAGTGTAAAACGTTTTTACTTCAGTACATAAAATTAACTTATGTATTTAACTTGGGTCTTAAGCCTTAATCCAAGTATGTTTATCGATTTTTCCATTTTAAACTTAAGTATTGGAATATCCAACTATCAGTCATGACTTTGGAGCAAGGAGGATCATCCACACATCCTCATGTTTCCAAACCTACTCCTAAGACATTTTATATATATATATATATATATATATATATATATATATATATTTCTGAAGTGAAGTAACCTCTTATTTGATTTACCATTTCAGAACACATTTATATAATCACCCATCCATATATTTGTTTGGGCCATGCTTGATTGCCTGACGTGTTGTTTCTTTTCTTTGTTTCGATGCGTAAATACCTTTATATTTTCTCAATTGTGGTTGGGCCACACCGCTGCTGCTCTCTTTGTTTCGTGAAATTTTCTTTTTCTCTTTTTTTTTTGTCAAGGTTTCGTGAAATTTTCTTGTACCCTATGAATAGACTATCGCTAGCCCTTTGTAGTTTCATTGGCCTTTGGCAACCTTAGTGTACTCATATTAAAAAAAAAAAAAAATTGCTAGGTTGAAGAAGTTACCTTCAACCAGAAGATTAAAAAAAGGGTACCCTACCGTAGGTGTGTTTATCATGGAATCTCTTTTTTGAAAAATTAGAGTGCTCAAGATCATAATATTATTATATTAAATTAGAGTTTAATTTTAGTATAAATATTTTATTATTATAATAATATTATTATTATATTAAATATTTTACACATTATCCAATCAAAACCTCTCTCATTTGCATGTTTATTAAGTAGTCGATGAGAATGTTAGTAGCAATACATATAATCAGATGATTCTGTTAATATATATATATATATATATATATATATATATATATATTATCAATGAATAGAAATTGAATTCATTAAATTAAAGATGAGTAATTCTTCTAGTTTTTCCTTGGACTAGGGTGATTAATTTTTTTCTTTCTGGTCTTAGAAATAAACTCAATCAAACAAGCATTTTCCTTCCATTTAAATGATAAAAAAGTGAAAAAGCACAAGGTTTTCAATTATCGTAAAAGATTGATTGAAGAAAAACATGAGTTGACCGAAAAAAAACAAAAGATATCCTTTAGCCCGATTGGAGGAAAGCGGACTTGGGTTATGTTATTTTCCCACAAGAATTTTGTAATCGATGAGCCATGATGTTTCAAATATTTTGACAAACTTAAGGCATGTTTGATTTGAATTTCTAATTTTTAATTTTTTATATTTTGTTAAGTAAATATTAAAAATTTTAAAAATTACATATTTCAATTTTTAGTTTTTATTTTCAGTTTTTAATATTTTTTTTATAAAATTCTAAAAACTGAAAAACTAAAAACAAAACCAAAATCAAACAAGCTATTAGAACCCAAACCATACAAGCTCAAGAGTTAGAATCGTGAGTAAGGTGCCCGGACCAGAGTTTCAGTATGGTCATTTGCTCAGTGGAGGCTCTCATAATGGACCAGCCATGCAAATTGCCATAAACCCACTATTCTTTGAACAAAAACATTCTGACAAAAAAAGAAAAACAACGAAGGAACCCCATGCCTCTCATTGCAAATTCAATCTTTCGACCAAATGGGAGATCCCACATACCAATATACCATTATCAAAATGGCACCATATTTCTTATTCTCAATTCTCGGGCTACGTAACTTTGGATACTCTCCGTACCTCACTCGGTTACTCACACATGCTTTTGCTTGCTGACCCCACGCCACGCGCAATAACATACATTCAACAGGTATCAATCAAATGTGTTGCTATTTCTCGTTCAACCACCCGAGTCTTCTCCCTAACTCAACAAACTAGCCAGCCCCAGTTAATTTCTTCGTTTCATAATTCATAATCAATGACCAAAATTCATCATTAGTGATATATAGTGGGTGCGCCAAACTGACTGGGGGAGATGCACAATTAATTAGAGGCTAAACAAGGGCCACCACCACCAATCGAAATAATAATAATAATAACAGTTTTGCAAAAGAATTATCGACTAATAATATGATTTATTTTTTCTTATTTAACATTATGGAATACCTATTACCAAAATCCTGATTAACAAAAACTGAAAAAAAAAAGGGTAAGGAAAGATATGTAAAAGGAGCATCAGATCTCCGGGATTGGCGGGGTTATGGTATTGGGCTTGGCGTGGGTGCATTGGCAGAAAGCCAGAAACCTATTCCTTCCTACCGTACCAAAGTACTGACCTGACCCGCTCTACTCACCGGTGACCGTACGTACATTAATTATAGGATCATCATTATACAATTAAAAATACTAACCATATAAAAATAAAAAATAAAAAATAAAAAATATTAGCCAGCCTATAAGAGGAAACGACAGAGACAGGTGGCGTGGTGCAATTTTTTTCCAATAATTATTGAAGTCCTTAAGTATTTATCAAGACAAGTGGCAAAAAGATACAGTAAAAAAAAAACACACACACACCAAATCATAACTATAATACTAGTACTTAAACTGTTAAACACACTAATGTTCCATCAAATTCCTTCTTTCAAATTCCTCATTCAAACCAAATAAACTCCAGGATTACTATATCATACCACTGCCCCCTAATGTTGGTCACGCATATATCAACCTCCAAAAGTTTTCACTTTTCATAGGTCCCCTTTGCTATTGTCATCAAGGACATATAGAAACTTTTGCAAAAAAAACATCTACACACATGTGACATGTGGTGGTGCACACCACTCATACCAATTTAACTTTATTTTTTATAACAATTCGTCCATGCTAACTACACTTTATCAAAAATAATTATATTCCTTGCATTTCAAATAGACCATATAACAACAAAAAATAAATCACCTCACTTCTTTCTTGTATGATCCTTGTATGGAAAATCAAGCCAAATATCTAAGAATTCTTGTAGTTAGGAAGACACAACCCAAGACAACCCCAAATCCCTCAAAATTGCACTCCAAATCATCCAAGTGAAAGAGCAATGTACGAATAGATGTGTAATAGATTCATTTGTCATCTTGCAAAAAACGCACCTTAGATCAGGAGTATGAAGAATCACAATTTTATGTAAAAAGTCCTTTGTTTTCAATTTTCCTAAAAGAGCAAATCAAACCATCAATTCCACTAAGGCGGCACCCAACCCTTCCATAAATTTTGGAAGACATTGAACGCGTTCAATCGGCATCCACCTTCCACATACAGCAATGTGTGAATGATTTTACCAAGTAATTATTTTTTTTATTATGCTTCCATACCCACTTGCCCTTATCATCTGTATTAAGAATTACTTGTAAAAACAAAGCATTAAAATCTTCTAAAAAGTGCTTCTCCCTCTTAAAAAGGTTCCTTCTCCATTGTAAATTCCACACCCACTCACTTCCACTTTAGAACCCACACTCAGAGATCATATGGTTCTTTTGAGATGTTCCTGCATAAGCCCCAAAAATTGATCATTAAGTTTTTAGTCACCCACCCAAGTGTTTTCCCAAAATAATATGTGTTGTCCATTACCAACTAGAATCCACAACACATTAACAACCACTTGCTCTACTTCCTTACTCATTTTTCCAAATATTGCAAATACCATTCTATGGTCCACTCTTCCCTTTACAATGCTGATAAGAATTAGTCAGACATTTTCATCCCATTACATAAACTCACTACTTTCTTCCATAAAGATTCCTCCTCAACCGCAAACCTCCACCACCATTTATAAAGCATGACATCATTCTTCTAAAGAATATAGCCTACCCCAAGACCTCTTTTTCTTTTGACAATTGAATCATATTCCACTTAACTGTGGGGAATTTCTCCTAGCATTAAAAGCGTCAGAAGAATCTCGATTTCAAAGAGATAATCTTAGCTACTGCCTTTGACATTTGGAATAAACCAAGATAGTATATAGGGAAACTATTAATGACCGATTTGATAAGTGCAAGCTTACGAGCCTGTGATAAGATATTAGCTTTCCACCACTAAGTTTTTTCTCAATCTTTTCTATAATTTGGCGTGGTGCATACTGGATACTTAGTAGCAGCAATAGCATATGGGGGTCATTCATTCACGTTGGTCATTGGGTAATTGAGCCTGAGGCAGCCACATTTCCATTTAATTTTGCCATGTTACCTGGCTAATGGTATGTTTGTATGGTTTGACCCACCATTAGGGTCGCGTGCCAAAGCGTGCGCTAATGCACAAGATCTCGACGTGCAGTTGCTGTACGCACAAAAATCATTCAGATAAGATTGTTGCATATCATGCCATGCCATCACAAATTCAGCATTACCATCACAACAGCCTTTCCCAGTTTTCAGTTTTCACGCTCATCTGCGAGGCCACGTGCGAGAAGCGAGGCCACGTGCGAGAAGCAAGACAGCAATAAATCTGGAAAAAAAAAAAAATTGCCAAATAAAGAAGATGGCGTGTTAATTAAAAGGATTTATGAATTCGCGTGTGACGCTTTTTCTGATACTAAAGTCTGCCGCTTCTAACTGTTTCTGTGCCCAAGATTCGGTGGTCGGGGATCGCAAGACTTTCTTCCCTTTTTTAATTTTAATTTTTAAAATAATATTATTTTGACTAATAATTTATGGATCTCAATAATATATTTATATTAATCATTGGATTATGTAAGAACTTCAAATCAGTGAGATTACACTAATTTAATGATGAATGTGAATATCAACATTATATCTTATTTTTAACCTTCATTAATTTTTTCCCTTTGACATGCTTTTCTGTAAATTAAATTTAATACCCTAGGGATAAGGGGAATGACATTATTATATTTGGATGCGTACCGTATCAAATCACACCATCCATAATGTTTTGTAATAATAGTTACGAATAATACTAATAAAAAAGTGTGCATAAGGTGACAAAAATGAAATCGTACAAATGGACGGGGACACATACATTTTGCATGAAATTACAGTTTTGGCCTCGACTGAGAAGTGGCCCTGACCTGGTTACTTCTCGGGTGTCTGCTGCTTCTATTTTTCGCTGTCTGTCTCGAATGCCGCGGTTGCCTTTGATTTAGGGCGGTTTAATCTGTACTGACTCGTAGTTATTCAAGGTTGACTTTGCGCTTTAAAAACTATTAGGTATGATGTGTATATATATTATTTAACTAGTTATTACCCGTGCATGCATGAATGATAATAAAAAATTATTTATTAATTATTAAAGAAAATAAATAATAATTTATTTAAAATATATTATAAAAGTTAAATATGTAAATTTATTTTAAAAATAAGCAATTAATTAAATAAATGGTAAAAAATATAAATTTATTATTTTATTTTATATCTTGTTTTAAATATTATATTTACAAGGTTAAAAAAATCTCAATAGATGACCTATAATTAATAATAAAGAGCATGTTTTATGAACATTTTGCATTTTAAAGTTGAAATTGTTGAATAATAAAAGAAATAAGTGGATAATTTTCTATCTATTAAATCATTTATATGAATGACAATTAGCATTATAAAAGGGGACATGTCTTATCCCCCTGTCTTGAAATTTCGCCTCTAATGCCCATCCACATCTCCATAAGGTCTATTCCTATTTATAGGGATTTGAATACTTATTGATATTTATGGTTATTAAAAATTTTCAAAGAAGAGAAAATTTTAAAATAGTTTGAAATTAAAAATATTTTGAAATTCAAAATATAAATATCCACAATAACAAATACTACTAATGCAATACAATTTAAATTAAAATAAAAAAATGCATACATTATGCAAATCTAACAAAGATAATTGAAAAAATGAAGGTATGTTATCCATGTTCTTGCTTTGTTTAACAAACGGAAACTTCTCCACGTCGACGGTCCCTAAGAAAATAAAATTTGTCCTTATTTTCATCCCATTGTGGGTAATCCCATTGTGTATCCACTTTCATTGGGTTTTTTTTTTCCATCCATAGTCATTTACATCTTTTTAGTAAATTAAAATATTGAATTTATAAAAACATAAAATATTTTTCTAATTAATAAATAAATTTAATTGATGCGATTTCAATTGCACATCCTCTCGTTGTACATTCTTTTAGTAAATTAAAATATCAAATTTAAAATATATGTTATAATTAGTAAAAAATCATATATAATCTTAATTTATATCATCTCAATTATTGAAATAGTATATCAATTACATAATTATTTTTAATTAAAAAATTAATGTAATTATTTAATTTTTAAAAAAATTAATAAATAATTAGTATCATAATCAAAGAAATGTAAATTATATAATTGATTTTTTTAAATATTTTAATTTTGAAAAATTAATTTTTTCAAAAAATAATATGGAACAATTGTGGAATTGAGAAATTGAAATGTTTAAGTTTCAAAAAAATTAAATATGGCATAGTGATATTGATTCTCAAAAGCTCTAGATGTGAAGTTAGAAACTTTTCTCCTAACCCTCCTCATTTTAGAATTTTCCATTCATCTCTACCCATTCCCAGTGAATCCTCATTCCTCATTTCTTACGGAGATTTGAATCCCTACTTATATTCATTGGTTTATAAAAAAAATTTAAAAAAAGAAAAAATTTTAAAATGGTATTTGAAAGGATAATAATACTATTAGTATGTATACATTATTGATTAATATGGATATTAATATCAATTAAAGGTTATACTATTATGCTTATAAAAGAAAGGTAATAATATTATTTATTGTTAATTTTTTTTGTGTTTCTATTTTTTTAGTGTGGGTGTGATATTAGCTTTTATGAATTAGAAAATAAAATTTGTCACTTAAATAGTTAGGTGGGATTTGAAAAATAAAATCAGCAATCTATCAGTAATTATACCTTAAAAAAGGAAACTCAAATAAACGTGGATTGTATATAGATACAAAAATAATATTTTAAATTTCAATTAATTAAAAGTTTTAGCATGAGAAAAGAAAAGGGAATAATAAATGCATATATTGAAAGATAAATTAATCAATAGCTATACTGTGATAACCAAAAAAAAAAAAATTAAATTAAATTATAAAAAAAAATTTGAGGTAAGGACCACGTGCACCTTAAGTGGTATAGACTACCATAGTTTTCTCTCTTTTCTTTTTCTTTCTCTCTTCCTTTCCTCTCTCTCACTCCCGTGACTTTTCTTCCTCTCTTCTGTCTTCTTTCTTCTTCCTCTCCTTCGTTCTTCTTCTTCTTCTTTTCTTCTTTTTTCTTCTTTCATTCAAAAAAAAATATCACCATCACCTCCATAATCATCATCTCCTCCTCCTTTCATCATTTCTACCGTCTCTTTCTCCTCTACCTCTATTTTCTCTCTAAAATCTATTAGAGAGCTTGAAGTTTTTACAAGAAATTGGAGTGAATTTCTTCACTAATTCTCTCTTTAGTGGTAAATAAGCCTCTACTCGCTCTATTTTATTTATTAAATTTTCTAGTTAATTTAGGATTAATATTCAAATTTTTTTTTATTCTATAAATTAGTGATTTTAGTGATTTGGGGTAAATTGTGTAAATTGGTATTATTGTTTAATTACTAATATTTTATTTATATTGTTTCTAGAGTTATAGAGCAATTGAGCATCAACTGTTGGATTGGTGGCACTTGGAAGTTGATATTCAATTCTGAAATAGTTTGTGAGTAGACATTATGTCTATAATTGTTTTTAATTATTCTAAATTAGTTAAAAATATATTTTAGTAAATTAAAGGCTGAGAAATAATTATTTGGCTATGTTATATAAATGTTTGGTGAAAATAGATTTAATGTAAATAGGTTATATTTTATTTGAAAATTTACACATGAGACAATATGATATAAATTAGAAATTTAATAAAGAAATATTAAATTTCATAGATTGAACTAATTGAAAGCTATCGACCCCTGATATAGATTTGAAAAATGATTCATGGATAGTGGGTATGACCCATTTTTATTGATTTGTATAAAGTAATTATATGTTTTGGGAAGAATTTCTGGCAGATTCTTAGCTAACGAGGTAGGCGTTAGCCTTGGTGCACCTTGATTATAAATTTGGGATACAGTGGATCCTTCTTCTATGGCTCCGCATGGGTAGGACCATTCTTTTAGGATCACACGAAGGAATGGCCAAGTGTAATCCTTCTGTTTATCCTAAATTTGATGATTCCCTATTTTATATAAAGTGGAATATTTTCAGGAATCTTATTCATAAATGAAGGATTTGTTGAATTTATATGAACTATGAAGCTATTATTATTTTATTTATGGATTATATATTGTCTCATGTGGGTTATAGACATCATGTCTACCAGTTGAAAACTCACTCCGTTGTTTCTCTCTTTCCAAGACAGGTGCAGTTTCAGGTTCCAATCCACGGCTCCTTAGTAGCCGATTGTCTAAGTTTGTGAACCTTCTTGAGAAGGCCTTTTGGTACACTGGAACCTATTTTTGTTGAGTTTATTCTGAGAAGTTTAATGCTCCATATGTCACAGGCAGGGTCCTCGGATTAGTTTTGTTTTTATGTATATATTTGTGCTTAAGCATACATAGTTAAGATTTAGATATGTATAGACTATATTTTAGAAAGGATTTGTAAACTAAGTTTAGATATATATATTGGAAGGGCGCATTCTGAGAATGCTTGATGCCCATATGTCTGGATTTAGCTGGGAATATGATATATTGTATTTTATTTGGGAATGATCAAAAACAAAGGAAACTCTTCTTGTTTCCTAGAAAATTTGGTATGTTAAGGCTTGCTGGGAAATGTATTCCCATGCGGGTCATGGCCTAAGCTGGGTTGTGACAAAGTTGGTATGAGAGCTTTAGGTTTCCCTGTAATATGGAGCAAGTGTCCTTTAGTAGAGTCATGATTGTGTAAATGGTTGCCGGCCATTTTCACAAAGCGCGACCTTATCAAAGGCCTAATAGGAATGTCTTCTTAAGTCTATTTTTAAGTCGTTTGGTCTTATGTCATTCTTATTCCACAATTTCTCCCGTTCTAATTTCATGTTCAATCTCTCAGGTGCGATGCCACCTAGGAGGCGTAGACGTAATGTGCGGCTAGGAGACTATAATGCCTCCGATGCTGAATCTAATCGAGCACCTAGAGGAAGAGGTCGAGGACGTGGGGGTCGTGGCCGAGGGAGGGGCCATGGAAGAATACCTGACGGTTGAGGCTCAGGCCACAGGAGCAACCAGTTGATCTTGATGCACGGATGTTGGGTATGCGCAAGCCATTGACAATTTGGTGGCCGCTTTAACCCAAGGCAGAGATAGAGCCCAACCACATGTTGAACCTCCCTGGCGCTCAAAGAAATGCCCAGCCTTTTGGACGTGAGGAAATAACTATTGAAGCATTCCTGAGGCTAAACCCACCTACCTTCAGGGGACTCTAGACGAAGACCCACAAGAGTTTTAGATAGATCAAAGCGAGCACTCTGGTTCTCAGATGTGAAGGTGGAGAGCATGGATTTTGTATCTTATAATCTTCAAGGCACTGGACATACACTGGTATGAAACTCTATTGGAAGAATGCACGCTGATATGAGACCACCCCTCAATGGGATGAATTTTCTCAAGCTTTTAGAAACGGGTTCTTTCCAGAAAATAGAAGGGAGAGACTCCTGATGAATTTGAGAAGTTGAAACAAGCTCTGGAATGTCAGGAACCGAATATGCTACCAAGTTCACCAAGCTGTCTAGATTTGCACCACATCTAATTGCAAATGAAGCAATGAAAGTGCGAAGATTTATCAAAGGGTTAAGGGAACCACTATGTACTAACCTTCTTTCTGAAGTTGGAAGAATGTCTTTTGCTCAAGTAGTGGATGTTGCCTCTGCTATGGAGATAACAAGAGAAGAAAATAGAGCTACAAGGGATTTTGGGAAAAAGCCCAAAATGAAAGGACAATTTTCTGGGTCTTCTGGGGATTAGGCTATCAGGGTTATCACCATCGTGGTCAACAGGGCCGAGCAAGCACCATCAGGTGGAGCCATGTCATCTGGACCTACTTTGATGAGTGTCTCAGAATTCAAGATCACATACTGGAGTGTATCTCATCCAGGTACCCATGGTTCAGGGCAATTAAGCTATGTTAAACCATTTTGCCAGGAAATTATCACACGGGAGCTGTCACAGGCTCCTGAGCCTGTTTTAATTGTGGGCAATATGGCCATATGAGGAGAGATTGTCCTTATGCCCAGGGAGGTTTTGGCAGAGTTCAGGCAACAACGCAGCACAAGTACCATCCTTTCCAATTTTATCTCCAGGTGGCTTCTGCCCTGACTCGGGGAAAGGGCGGAGGAGTAGGTGGTAGAGGTTGGACAATCAGGGTTCAAGCCAATCAGGCAGAGGCCAAGCAAGGATACATGCTATGACACGCAGGATGCTCAAGCATCCAATTCAGTAGTTGCAGGTACCCTTCAAATTTGTTCTTTTGATGCACAAGTGTTGTTTGATCCGGGTTCTACACATTCATATGTGTCTTCATATTTTGCATCTCGCTTTGGTGAGCAACCAGGGTTCTTGGAAAGCCCATTTTGGGTTGGTACTCCAATGGGAGAATTTTTGTGGGTTCAGTTAGTGTTTCGATCTCGTGTCGTCGTGTGAATGGGGTTGACACTTAGCTGATTTGATACCTCTAGAGATGGTTGACTTCGATGCCATCCTAGGCATGGATTGGTTAGCTCCTTATCATGCCAATGTTGATTGCTATTCTAAGATAGTGAGGTTTAACATTCCAGATGGTCCGTCTTTCGTGTTTGAAGGGGATGCTTATCTCACCCCAGCTAGTCCTGATCTCATCCATGAGTGCTTTGCACTTGATGAATAAAGGCAATCAAGCCTTCCTTGCTGGTCAGAGATGTTGAGGCTGAAGTGCCTAGCATTGACCAAGTTCCCTGTTAGAGAATTTCCAGACGTGTTTCCAGATGAATTACCAGGATTGCCTCCTGAGAAGGGAGGTAGAGTTTAGCATAGACTTGGCCCCAGAAGTTCAACCCATATCCATTCCTCCTTACCGCATGGCTCCTCCGAATTGAAGGAGTTAAAAGATCAGTTACAAGATATGCTAGAGAAAGGTTTTATTCGCCAAGCACATCCCCATGGGGAGCCCCAGTGCTCTTTGTGAGGAAGAAAGATGGTTCAATGCGACTATGTGTGGACTACCTTAATAAACTCACTGTGAGTAATAAGTATCCGCTACCAAGAATTGATGACTTGTTCGATCAACTTCAAGGAGCTTCTTGTTTCTCTAAAATTGATCTCCGTTCTGGGTATCATCAACTGAAAATCAAGGATGAAGATATTCCTAAGACCGCCTTTCGTACCCGTTATGGACATTATGAATTCTTGGTGATGTCCTTTGGCTTGACAAATGCCCAGCTGTTTTTATGGATTTAATGAATCGTGTGTTCAAACCTTCCTGGATCACTTTGTGATCGTCTTTATTGATGATATCTTGGTATATTCCAAGAGTATAGAAGATCATGAATACCATCTAAGGATTGTACTGCAAACTTTGAGAGATCACAAGCTTTATGCCAAGTTCTCCAAATGTGAATTTTGGCTTGATCAGGTGGCTTTTCTTGGTCACATCGTATCCAAGGATGGAATTATGGTGGATCCAAAAAGATTGAAGCTATCCAGCAATGGCCACGACCTACTCCAGTTCCCGAGATTCGAGTTCCTAGGATTGGCAGGCTGCTATCGTCGGTTTATAAAAGATTTCTCAAGAATTTCTGCCATTGACTAAGTTGACTCAAAAGAATGTGAAATTTCAATGGAGATTCATGTGAGGAAAGCTTTCAAATGCTCAAAGCTTGCCTAACCTCAACCTGTGCTTGTCTTACCTTTGGTTCCTGAGGTTTCTAGTTTACCTGATGCTTCTCGATAGGACTTGGTTGTGTTTTGATGCAACACGGTCGAGTCATTGCTTATGCTTCACGGCAATTGAAGAAGCATGAACAAAACTATCCCACTCATGATCTAGAGATGGCAGTAATCTTTGCTTTGAAAATTTGGAGGCATTATCTTTATGGCGAGACATGTGAGATCTACACTGACCATAAGAGTCTAAAGTACATATTCCAACAGCGGGACTTGAATCTGAGGCAAAGAAGGTGGATGGAGTTGCTTAAGGATTATGATTGCACTATCTTGTACCATCCTGGAAAGGCTAATGTTGTAGCAGATGCCTTGAGTAGGAAGTCTATGGGTAGTTTGGCTCATATTGCTCCTGAAGAAGACCGTTAGTGGAGGAAGTGCACAAGCTTGAGGCTAGTGGTGTTCAGTTTGACTTGGGGAGTCTGGGATACTCTTGGCTCATGTAAGAGCCCAGTCATCCCTCGTGGAGCAAATTAAGGCGTTTCAGATTGAAGATCCTAGATTGCTTAAGTTGCGGGATGATGTTAGAAGTGGGGCCACCTTTGAATTTATAATAGACCAAGAGGAGTACTTCGATTTCGTAACCGTCTATGTGTACCGATGTTGAAAACCTTAGAAAGACCATTATGGAAGAGTCTCACAATTCTCGGTACTCTATACATCCTGGCAGCTAAGATGTATCAGGATCTGACAATTATATTGGTGGGAAGGCATGAAAAAGGATATTGGTAACTTTGTGTCTCGTTGTTTAGTGTGTCAACAAGTTAAGGCTGAACATCAGAGACCCCAGGGTTGCTTCAAAAGAAATACTGAATGGAAATGGGAACGGATCACTATGGACTTTGTGAAGGGCTACCCCGCACCATTAAAGGGTTTGACTCTGTATGGGTCATAGTAGATCGTATGACTAAGTCAGCTCATTTTCTTCCTGTAAAGACCACCTATCGAGCCCATCAATATGCTCAGTTGTATATTGATGAGATTGTTAGACTTCATGGGATTCCGATTTCTATTATATCCAATCGAGGAGCTCAGTTTACCCCGATTTTGGAGAGCTTTTCAAGAAGCCCTTGGAACTCGACTTGATCTCTAGGCAGCTTTCCATCCTCAAACGGATGGGCAATCCTGAAAGAACCATTCAGATTTTGGAAGATATGCTCAGGTCATGTGTTTTGGATTTTGGAGGAAATTGGAGTAATTACCTATCTCTTATAGAGTTTTCATACAATAATAGTTATCAAACCAGGTTCAGATGGCACCTTTTGAGGCTTTGTATGGGAGGCGTTGCAGATCTCCCATAGGTTGGTTTGAAGTTGGCGAATCTAAGATGTTAGGTCCTAACCTGGTACAAGAATCTCTCGATAAGGTTCAGTGAATTGAGAGCGACTTTTGACTGCTCAAAGTAGACAAAAATCCTATGCAGATCATAGAAGACGTGACTTGGAATTCTCTATAGGAGACCATGTCTTTCTTCGGATTTCCCCATGAAAGGTGTTATAAGGTTTGGTAAGCGAGGAAAGCTCAACCCTCGTTACATTGGCCCTTTTGAAGTTCTGGATAGGGTCGGTGTAGTGGCATATCATCTAGCATTACCCCCTGAACTATCCATGGTTCATCCAATGTTTCATGTCTCTATGCTTCGAAAGTATATTCCGATCCGTCTCACATAATCTCTCCTCAAGTGATTCAAATTGATGAGAAATTGTCGTATGAGGAGGAGCGTGGCCATTGTTGACCGCCAGGTGAAAAAGCTTCGATCAAGGAGGTGGTGTCAGGAAGGTGGTTTGGAATAACCATTCTAAAGAAGAGGCAACTTGGGAGGCGAGGAGGCTATGCGGCCAATATCCGCATCTATTTCATTCTTGAGGTATGTGTCTCATCTTTGAGTTGTTAGAAATTCGGGACCGAATTTCTTAAGGGGGAAGAATGTGATAACCAAAAAAAAAAAATTAAATTAAATTATAAAAAAAAATTTGAGGTAAGGACCACGTGCACCTTAAGTGGTATAGACTACCATAGTTTTCTCTTCTTTTTCTTTCTCTCTTCCTTTCCTCTCTGCTCACTCCCGTGACTTTTCTTCCTCCTCTTCCTTCTTTCTTCTTCCTCTGCTTCGTTCTTCTTCTTCTTCTGTTTCTTCTTTTTTTCTTCTTTCATTCAAAAAAAAATATCACCATCACCTCCATAATCATCATCTCCTCCTCCTCTTCATCATTTCTACCGTTCTTTTTCTCCTCTACCTCTATTTTCTCTCTAAAATCTATTAGAGAGCTTGAAGTTTTACAAGAAATTGGAGTGAATTTCTTCACTAATTCTCTTCTTCCAATGGTAAATAAGCCTCTACTCTGCTCTATTTTATTTATTAAATTTTCTAGTTAATTTAGGATTAATATTCAAATTTTTTTTATTCTATAAATTAGGGATTTTAGTGATTTGGGGTAAATTGTGTAAATTGGTATTATTGTTTAATTACTAATATTTTATTTATATTGTTTCTAGAGTTATAGAGCAATTGAGCATCAACTGTTGGATTGGTGGCACTTGGAAGTTGATATTCAATTCTGTGAAATAGTTTGTGAGTAGACATTATGTCTATAATTGTTTTTAATTATTCTAAATTAGTTAAAAATATATTTTAGTAAATTAGAGGCTGAGAAATAATTATTTGGCTATGTTATATAAATGTTTGGTGAAAATAGATTTAATGTAAATAGGTTATATTTTATTTGAAAATTTACACATGAGACAATATGATATAATTTAGAAATTTAATAAAGAAATATTAAATTTCATAGATTGAACTAATTGAAAGCTATCGACCCTGATATAGATTTGAAAATGATTCATGGATAGTGGGTATGACCCATTTTTATTGATTTGTATAAAGTAATTATATGTTTTGGGAAGAATTTCTGAGGGATCTGTAGCTAACGACAGTAGCGTTAGCCTTGGTGCACCTTGATTATAAATTTAGGATCATACAGTGGATCCTTCTTTTATGGCTATCCGCATGGGTAGGACCATTCGTTTCAGGATCACACGAAGGAATGGCCGCCTAAGTGTAAATCCTTCTGTTATCCTTAATTTGATGATTCCCTGTTATTTTATATAAAGTGGAATGTTTTCAAGAATCTTATTCATAAATAAAAGGATTTGTTGAATTTATATGAACTATGAAGCTATTATTATTTTATTTATGGATTATATATTGTCTCATGTGGGTTATAGACATCATGTCTACCATTTAGTTGCAAAACTCACTCCGTTGTCTCTTTTCCAGATAGGTGCAGTTTCAGGTTCCAATTCCACGGCTCCTTAGTAGCCGATTGTCTAAGTTTGTGAACCTTCTTGAGAAGGCCTTTTGGTACACTGGAACCTATTTTTGTTGAGTTTTATTCTGTTAAACTGTTTAATGCTCCATATGTCACAGCAGGGTCCTGGATTAGTTTTGTTTTTATGTATATATTTGTGCTTAAGCATACATAGTTAAGATTTAGATATGTATAGACTATATTTTAGAAAGGATTTGTAAACTAAGTTTAGATATATATATTGGAAGGGCGCATTCTAGAATGCTTGATGCCCATATGTCTGGATTTAACTGGGAATATTATATATTGTATTTTATTTGGGAATGATCGAAAAACAAAGGAAACTCTTCGTTTTCCTAGAAAATTTGGTATGTCAAGGCTTGCTGGGAAATGTATTCCCATGCGCCGGTCATGGCCTAAGCTGGGTTGTGACAAAGTTGGTATCAGAGCTTTAGGTTTCCCTGTGTAATATGGAGCAAGTGTCCTTTAGTAGAGTCATGATTGTGTAAATGGTTGCCGGCCCATTTTCACAAAGCGCGACCCTATCAAAGGCCTAATAGGAATGTCTTCTTAAGTCTATTTTTAAGTCGTTTGGTCTTATGTCATTCTTATTCCACAATTTCTCCTGCGTTCTAATTTCATGTTCAATCTATCAGGTGCGATGCCACCTAGGAGGCGTAGACGTAATGTGCGGCTAGGAGACTATAATGCCTCCGATGCTAATCTAATCGAGCACCTAGAGGAAGAGGTCGAGGACGTGGGAGGGTCGTGGCGAGGGAGGGGCCATGGAAGAATACCTGGACAGGCTGGAGGCCATAGGAGCAACCAGTTGATCTTGATGCACGGATGTTGGGTATGCAGCAAGGCATTGACAATTTGGTGGCCGCTTAACCCAACAGGAGGAGATAGAGCCCAACCACATGTTGAACCTGGCGCTCAAAGAAATGCCCAGCCTTTTGGACGTGAGGAAATAACTATTGAAGCATTCCTGAGGCTAAACCCACCTACCTTTACAGGGGACTCTGACGAAGACCCACAAGAGTTTTTAGATAGATCAAAGCGAGCACTCTGGGTTCTAATGTGAAGGTGGAGAGGGATTTTGTATCTTATAATCTTCAAGGCACGGAGCACACGGTATGAAACTCTATTGGAAGAATGCACAACTGATATGAGACCACCCCTCAATGGGATGAATTTTCTCAAGCTTTTAGAAACAGGTTCTTTCCAGAAAATAGAAGGGAGAGACTTGCTGATGAATTTGAGAAGTTGAAACAAGCTCTGGAATGTCAGGAACCGAATATGCTACCAAGTTCACCAAGCTGTCAGATTTGCACCACATCTAATTGCAAATGAAGCAATGAAAGTGCGAAGATTTATCAAAGGGTTAAGGGAACCACTATGTACTAACCTTCTTTCTGAAGTTGGAAGAATGTCTTTTGCTCAAGTAGTGGATGTTGCCTCTGCTATGGAGATAACAAGAGAAGAAAATAGAGCTACAAGGGATTTTGGAAAAAGCCCAAAATGAAAGGACAATTTTCTGAGGGTCTTCTGGGGATTAGGCTATCAGGGTTATCAGGCACCATCGTGGTCAAGGCCAACGCAAGCACCATCAGGTGGAGCCATGTCATCTGGACCTACTTTGATGAGTGTCTCAATTCAAGATCACATACTGGGAGTGTATCTCATCCAGGTACCCATGGTTCAGGGCAATTAAGCTATGTTAAACCATTTTGCCAGGTGTAGAAATTATCACACGGGAGCTGTCATAGGCTACCTGAGCCTGTTTTAATTGTGGGCAATATGGCCATATGAGGAGAGATTGTCCTTATGCCCAGGGAGGTTTCTGGAGAGTTCAGGACAACGTGCAGCACAAGTACCATCCTTTCCAATTTTATCTCCAGGTGGCTCTTCTGCTTAACAGGGGAAGGGGCAGGAGGAGAGGTGGTAGAGGTCGGACAATCAGGGTTCAAGCCAATCAGGCAGAGGCCAAGCAAGGATACATGCTATGACACGCCAGGATGCTCAAGCATCCAATTCAGGAGTTGCAGGTACCCTTCAAATTTGTTCTTTTGATGCACAAGTGTTGTTTGATCCGGGTTCTACACATTCATATGTGTCTTCATATTTTGCATCTCGCTTTGGTGAGCAACCAGGGTTCTTGGAAAGCCCATTTTGGGTTGGTACTCCAATGGGAGAATTTTTGTGGGTTCAGTTAGTGTTTCGACTCGTGTCGTCAGTGTGAATGGGGTTGACACTAGCTGATTTGATACCTCTAGAGATGGTTGACTTCGATGCCATCCTAGGCATGGATTGGTTAGCTCCTTATCATGCCAATGTTGATTGCTATTCTAAGATAGTGAGGTTTAACATTCCAGATGGTCCGTCTTTCGTGTTTGAAGGGATGCTTATCTCATCCCAGCTAGTCCTGATCTCATCCATGAGTGCTTTGCACTTGATGAATAAAGGCAATCAAGCCTTCCTTGCTGTGTCAGATGTTGAGGCTGAAGTGCCTAGCATTGACCAAGTTCCCGTGGTTAGAGAATTTCCAGATGTGTTTCCAGATGAATTACCAGGATTGCCTCCTGAGAGGGAGGTAGAGTTTAGCATAGACTTGGCCCAGAAGTTCAACCCATATCCATTCCTCCTTACCGCATGGCTCCTGCGAATTGAAGGAGTTAAAAGATCAGTTACAAGATATGCTAGAGAAAGGTTTTATTCGCCCAAGCACATCCCCATGGGGAGCCCAGTGCTCTTTGTGAGGAAGAAAGATGGTTCAATGCGACTATGTGTGGACTACCGACTAATAAACTCACTGTGAGTAATAAGTATCCACTACCAAGAATTGATGACTTGTTCGATCAACTTCAAGGAGCTTCTTGTTTTCTAAAATTGATCTCCGTTCTGGGTATCATCAACTGAAAATCAAGGATGAAGATATTCCTAAGACCGCCTTTCGTACCCGTTATGGACATTATGAATTCTTGGTGATGTCCTTTGGCTTGACAAATGCCCCAGCTGTTTTATGGATTTAATGAATCGTGTGTTCAAACCTTTCCTGGATCACTTTGTGATCGTCTTTATTGATGATATCTTGGTATATTCCAAGAGTATAGAAGATCATGAATACCATCTAAGGATTGTACTGCAAACTTTGAGAGATCACAAGCTTTATGCCAAGTTCTCCAAATGTGAATTTTGGCTTGATCAGGTGGCTTTTCTTGGTCACATCGTATCCAAGGATGGAATTATGGTGGATCCAAAAGATTGAAGCTATCCAAATGGCCACGACCTATGAAATAGATTCGGAGTTTCCTAGGATTGGCAGGCTGACTATCGGTTTATAAAAGATTTCTCAAGAATTTCTGCCATTGACTAAGTTGACTCAAAAGAATGTGAAATTTCAATGGTCAGATTCATGTGAGGAAAGCTTTCAAATGCTCAAAGCTTGCCTAACCTTAGCACCTGTCTTGTCTTACCTTTGGTTCTGAGGTTTCTCAGTTACTGTGATGCTTCTCGATAGGACTTGGTTGTGTTTTGATGCAACACGGTCGAGTCATTGCTTATGCTTCACGGCAATTGAAGAAGCATGAACAAAACTATCCCACTCATGATCTAGAGATGGACAGTAATCTTTGCTTTGAAAATTTGGAGGCATTATCTTTATGGCGAGACATGTGAGATCTACACGACCATAAGAGTCTAAAGTACATATTCCAACAGCGGGACTTGAATCTGAGGCAAAGAAGGTGGATGGAGTTGCTTAAGGATTATGATTGCACTATCTTGTACCATCCTGAAAGGCAAATGTTGTAGCAGATGCCTTGAGTAGGAAGTCTATGGGTAGTTTGGCTCATATTGCTCCTGTAGAAGACCGTTAGTGGAGGAAGTGCACAAGCTTGAGGCTAGTGGTGTTCAGTTGACTTGGGAGTTGGATACTCTT
This sequence comes from Dalbergia oliveri, assembly GCA_030441495.1. NCBI lineage: Eukaryota > Viridiplantae > Streptophyta > Magnoliopsida > Fabales > Fabaceae > Dalbergia > Dalbergia oliveri. The sequence continues at coordinate 12,818,930 of JAMLFY010000003.1, read as the reverse complement.
GGCTCATGTAAGAGCCCAGTCATCCTCGTGGAGCAAATTAAGGCGTTTCAGATTGAAGATCCTAGATTGCTTAAGTTGCGGGATGATGTTAGAAGTGGGGCCACCTTTGAATTTATAATAGACCAAGAGGGAGTACTTCGATTTCGTAACCGTCTATGTGTACCCGACGTTGAAAACCTTAGAAAGACCATTATGGAAGAGTCTACAATTCTCGGACTCTATACATCCTGGATCAGCTAAGATGTATCAGGATCTGACAATTATATTGGTGGGAAGGCATGAAAAAGGATATTGGTAACTTTGTGTCTCGTTGTTTAGTGTGTCAACAAGTTAAGGCTGAACATCAGAGACCCGAGGTTGCTTCAACAGATAGAAATACCTGAATGGAAATGGGAACGGATCACTATGGACTTTGTGACAGGGCTACCCCGCACCATTAAAGGGTTTGACTCTGTATGGGTCATAGTAGATCGTATGACTAAGTCAGCTCATTTTCTTCCTGTAAAGACCACCTATCGAGCCCATCAATATGCTCAGTTGTATATTGATGAGATTGTTAGACTTCATGGGATTCCGATTTCTATTATATCCGATCGAGGAGTCAGTTTACAGCCCGATTTTGGAGAGCTTTTCAAGAAGCCCTTGGAACTCGACTTGACCTAGACAGCCTTCCATCCTCAAACGGATGGGCAATCTGAAAGAACCATTCAGATTTTGGAAGATATGCTCAGGTCATGTGTTTTGGATTTTGGAGGAAATTGGAGTAATTACCTATCTCTTATAGAGTTTTCATACAATAATAGTTATCAAACCAGTATTCAGATGGCACCTTTTGAGGCTTTGTATGGGAGGCGTTGCAGATCTCCCATAGGTTGGTTTGAAGTTGGCGAATCTAAGATGTTAGGTCCTAACCTGGTACAAGAATCTCTCGATAAGGTTCAGTTAATTTGAGAGCGACTTTTGACTGCAAAGTAGACAAAAATCCTATGCAGATCATAGAAGACGTGACTTGGAATTCTCTATAGGAGACCATGTCTTTCTTCGGATTTCCCCCATGAAAGGTGTTATAAGGTTTGGTAAGCGAGGAAAGCTCAACCCTCGTTACATTGGCCCTTTTGAAGTTCTGGATAGGGTCCTGTATGGCATATCATCTAGCATTACCCCCTGAACTATCCATGGTTCATCCAATGTTTCATGTCTCTATGCTTCGAAGTATATTCCCGATTGTCTCACATAATCTCTCCTCAAGTGATTCAAATTGATGAGAAATTGTCGTATGAGGAGGAGCCTGGCCATTGTTGACGCAGGTGAAAAGCTTCGATCAAAGGAGCTGGTGTCAGTGAAGGTGGTTTGGAATAACCATTCTAAAGAAGAGGCAACTTGGGAGGCGGAGGCTATGCGAGCCATAAGATCCGCATCTATTTCATTCTTGAGGTATGTGTCTCATCTTTGAGTTGTTAGAAATTCGGAGAATTCTTAAGGGGGAAGAATGTGATAACCAAAAAAAAAAATTAATTAAATTATAAAAAAAAAAATTTGAGGTAAGGACCACGTGCACCTTAAGTGGTATAGACTACCATAGTTTTCTCTCTTTTCTTTTCTTTCTCTCTTCCTTTCCTCCCTCACTCCGTGACTTTTCTTCCTCCTCTTCCGTCTTCTTTCTTCTTCCTCTCTCCTTCGTCTTCTTCTTCTTCTGTTTCTTCTTTTTCTTCTTTCATTCAAAAAAAATATCACCATCACCTCCATAATCATCATCTCCTCCTCCTCTTCTTCATCATTTCTACCGTTCTTTTCTCCTCTACCTCTATTTTCTCTCTAAAATCTATTAGAGAGCTTGAAGTTTTTACAAGAAATTGGAGTGAATTTCTTCACTAATTCTGTTTTCAATGGTAAATAAGCCTCTACTCTGCTCTATTTTATTTATTAAATTTTCTAGTTAATTTAGGATTAATATTCAAATTTTTTTTTATTCTATAAATTAGTGATTTTAGTGATTTGGGGTAAATTGTGTAAATTGGTATTATTGTTTAATTACTAATATTTTATTTATATTGTTTCTAGAGTTATAGAGCAATTGAGCATTAACTGTTGGATTGGTGGCACTTGGAAGTTGATATTCAATTCTCTGAAATAGTTTGTGAGTAGACATTATGTCTATAATTGTTTTTAATTATTCTAAATTAGTTAAAAATATATTTTAGTAAATTAGAGGCTGAGAAATAATTATTTGGCTATGTTATATAAATGTTTGGTGAAAATAGATTTAATGTAAATAGGTTATATTTTATTTGAAAATTTACACATGAGGCAATATGATATAAATTAGAAATTTAATAAAGAAATATTAAATTTCATAGATTGAACTAATTGAAAGCTATGACCCCTATATAGATTTGAAAAATGATTCATGGATAGTGGGTATGACCCATTTTTATTGATTTGTATAAAGTAATTATATGTTTTGGGAAGAATTTCTAGGATCTGTAGCTGACGTATAGCGTTAGCCTTGGTGCACCTTGATTATAAATTTGGGATCATACAGTGGATCCTTCTTTTATGGCTATCCGCATGGGTAAGGACCATTCTGTTTCAGGATCACACGAAGGAATGGCCGCCTAGTGTAAATCCTTCTGTTTATCCTAAATCTGATGATTCCCTGTTATTTTATATAAAGTGGAATATTTTCAAGAATCTTATTCATAAATGAAAGGATTTGTTGAATTTATATGAACTATGAAGCTATTATTATTTTATTTATGGATTATATATTGTCTCATGTGGGTTATAGACATCATGTCTACACAGTTGCAAAACTCACTCCGTTGTTTCTCTTAGATACAGGTGCAGTTTCAGGTTCCAATCCACGGCTCCTTAGTAGCCGATTGTTAAGTTTGTGAACCTTCTTGAAAGGCCTTTTGGTACACTTGAACCTATTTTTGTTGAGTTTATTCTTAGAACATTTAATGCTCCATATGTCACAGGCAGTGTCCTTGGATTAGTTTTGTTTTTATGTATATATTTGTGCTTAAGCATACATAGTTAAGATTTAGATATGTATAGACTATATTTTAGAAAGGATTTGTAAACTAAGTTTAGATATATATATTGGAAGGGCGCATTCTGAGAATGCTTGATGCCCATATGTCTGATTTAGCTGGAATATGATATATTGTATTTTATTTGGGGAATGATCGAAAAACAAAGGAAACTCTGTTGTTTTCCTAGAAAATTTGGTATGTTAAGGCTTCCTTGGAAATTATTCCATGCGTCCTTATGGCCTTAGCTTGTTGTGACATATACATATATAAGTATATTCGATTCACATCAAAATAAAAAAGAATAATAGTTAACTAATTGTATAATGTTAATGCACAGTGGAAATTTTAAATAAAAATATAATTTTATTTCAAAATATTATTCATTCTCCATAATTAGTATTTGTAAATGGAATTGAAATTACAATTCAATGACTATGTATATATTGAATTCAGCAATCTTTAAGCTTTACAAAATAATGAAGAAAAAATAAATTGAAGAAGGTGGAACAATGTAAATAAATTCCAATGGAGATTAGTTAATGTGTTTTGTCTAATATTGCTATTGGAATCATCAGCTAACTTGGTTGTGCACTAAACTAACCCAAAAAAGTATTGTTCTCGATGCAACAACAACAACGATTTCCCTCTTATATAAATGTTCTGCCAAACAAATAAACAAAATAAAATCAAAGGTAAAAATAGAACAAAATCAAGGGTAAGAATAGAAGTAAAACCAAACACATTCTTCAATCATTCTTAGTTCTTAATCTTTACTATCTTAAGTTTAGTGAAATGACCAGTTGAAATAGTTCAATAGCATCTCGTTTACTAAATTGTGGCTTCAAATTTTGAAAAAAAAATTTATAAAATTATTAATACTCATTTATACAACAATAAAATTAATCTCAAATTTAGTAAAATGCTTATTAAATTATTTATTAAAAAAATAATTACCTTTGCCACAAAGGATTGAATAATATGCGATTGGCCAAGCCAAATGGTTGTTTCCTGCACAAAATATAGAAAAAGACTATTCAGATATATACACAAAGTGAAAGACTAAATAAACATGGAAAAATCTCCATACAAAACGGAAAAAAAAAATCACAAAGAAGAAAGGTATAAATAAATTGGATATAAATAACGAAAATAAAAAGGATAAATAAATTGATTTATTTCAAGAGATCTTAAAAATAAATCTTTATTTCTTTGGAGAAACATTTAAATGTATAATATATATATATTAAAAATACTAAACAAACAAAAAATGTTGTAAAAAAAAATCTCACAAAGAAGAAAAGAGCTTCAAAGAAGAATGGTAGAATATTTGAATTTACTAACTTATGAATTCTTATTCCTTAATATAAAATAAATTAATGTATTTTGAGATAATTAATAAATAATGAACGAAGAGAAATGAAAAATATGAAAATATGATAGGAAGAATGAAAGAGAAAAGAAAGTATGGAATAGAGAGAATGAGAAATAAATGAGATGTTAACATTTCACATTAAAATTTTAGCAGGTAGAATCTCAACAAACTAATATTGCAAATTTTAAGAGAAGTTAAAGGTTTTTTATTTCGATTAGTATAAGTGGTCGTCTTTGGTAGTAATGAATATGTTACAGATTATATGAGTAATTTAAGGGGTTTATATTTCGATTATAGTGAACATTTCTTGGTAGCAATAGTTTTTGTTTCCATTTTTGTTTTTACATTAATCTAATTGGATTCTAGTTTGTTTTAGAGAGAAATTCAGTAGTCTATTGAATCTAAAATTCAAAACATCAAGGTGAATTCATGTGATGCCCGAGGTACACCTCAGGAAGTAGGTTTCATAAACCTAGGGTCCTTTAACCCACCCGTCCTCGAACTTCACTAAGTCGGGATCCTATACCTCTTTGGAGGGCTATATGATATAATCACATTTTTTGGATCAAAAATCTCATTAATTGTTCCTAGAGGAAAAAAATAAGTTGAAGAATGATTTTTAATAAATTTTATGAAACCTTTAAACGTTCATTTTTAGCCCACAAGTTTAGAAAATCTTAAAAATTCCCAAATTTGAACTAAAACTCAAAATTTGAATTTTTAATTGTTGGGATTTTGATTTTTTGATATTATATTTGAATCCAAATGGAGGTATTTCCTTATTTACATTTATATTTTAAAATTAATGAAAAGTAAAATAAATGAGAAAATTATATATTTTAAATAACTGAGTATTGAGACAACTTAGATGCCAAATAACAAAAAAATAAGAGACTAGGTGAATTGTCACCGCTATAGCGATCCAGGGCCCTGGCAGTCATAAGTGTATTTATGGGGGTCGCGGGATATGGCTAGTATAGCGTGTCAAGTGGAGAAAAGGACAGAACGACATTGTTTCACTTCCTGAAACCCGCATTTTATAAATCCCTTCTTCCATTCAGTTGAAGAAGCAAAACGCAACCCTTTCTCCTCCTCCATCAATTTTTCTCTCTTTTTCTCAAATTCACTTCAATCCATCATCTCCAATCATCAAGGTATATATATGTTGTTAGATTATATCTCCATTTCTTCATAATCTTGGATTGGGTTTAGTTATTTCTCTCATTGTTGTCAAATATGAGTGCTCCCCCAATGTTGTAAAGTTAGAATAGAGCTCTCTAGAGATTTTAGAGTTTAATCTATAATTTTACGGCTTCAATAGTAGATATTGGTGTCATCCCTTATCCTTGAAGCTCGTTGGTGTTAACACCATCACCCTCTCCCCTTCAGGTGAATGGGTTCAGATCCTATTATCCTTATGTTGATCATTAGAGTTCATTTCGTTAAATTGTGGCATGACCATATGATTAGAAATGAAAGTATGAATATCTATGATGTTGCGAGCTATGGCTAAGATAATGATTTTGAATATAGCATGAAATATATATTTTGAAAACTCATGGGACCATTATTGTTAAAGTGATTTTTATTAAAGAGCTAGAGTATGGATATGATTATATTTAGAGATTTATGAAACATTATGATGATTACCGAGTAGAGCATAAGTATATGATAGAGTTTTAATGAAAATAAGTATTTTTATAATTTAAAGAATATATGGTAATTATAGAGAAAGACTATTCATTAACGGTTATTCCATTAACCTTGGTATACCAAGTCATCCCAGGGCAAGAAATTAGAAATGGGATCTAGTTAGGTGTCCCAAGAGTTAGAGATTTTGTTATGCTACGGTTGACATGCATAATCAGAGATTTTGTTATGTCACATAATTTGTGCATGACAGATATTCTTGTTTCTCTATTAGAGTACTATTGTTTATATTTACCAAAGAACTTCAATTTTAGAGCTATTCTATTTATATTTATTAATATGATTTCAGAGATATTGCATTAATTAGTATTGATGTTTATATATGTATATTTTTCTAATGTTTGTTGTTGTCCCATTAGCGAGTTATGGGTAAGGCCTACTCATTGAGTTTTAGATGAAACTCACCCCTCTCCCTTCTTCCATTACATATACTAAGCCTCGGGTCCTTCTCATCCATCTCTCCCCGAGTAAAGATTTTCAGTTGGTGAGCTTCACTTCAAAGTGAACTTGTATTTTGGTATTTTTGTATGAGATAGAGTGCTCAAGTGTACATTGCGGCAGGGCCCGGACCATTAAGATATTGCATGTTTTGTATTTTCATGATTATGATTTCTATGACTTATTTGGTATTGAGAGCAACTCATATGTTTTGTATTAGAGATATATATTTAGAGCTTGATTATGAAAATATTTATAATGATTTGATTTCAAAAGAGCTAGAGATTTATATTAGAGATGAAATTATATTTTGGAACTAGATTTTATATAAATATGCATATAGAAAGACTTAGAACTCACAAGGCTTACATGAGGATGAGATTCATGTGCAGTTATGTTCCCAAATTAAGTCGTGACAATTCAAAATTTAAAATTTTATAATTAATTATAAAGAAGAGAAATGAAATGAGATGTTAGCATTTCATACTAAAGCTTTATATAGTAGCGATCTTAGTAACAAACTAATATTGCATATTCTAAGAGAAGTTAAGGGTTTTTATTTCAATTAGCATAATTGGTTATGTTTTATAGCAACGAATATGTTACAGATTCTATGAGTAATTTAAGGGTTTTATACTTCGATTATAGCAAACCTTTCTTAGTAGCAATAGTTTTTGTTTCCATTTTTATTTTTACATTAATTTGATTGGATTCTGGTTTATTGTGCAACTGAAATTAAGTAGTTTATTGAATCCAAAATTCAAAATATTGTCAAGGTGAATTCAAAATATAAAATTTTGTAATTAATTATGGAAAACACATGTTTAATTGAAAAAAATAAAAAAATATTATAAAGAAAATAGAAAAAAATATGTATCACGGAATATATTTTTAATGTTAAATAATTTGGATTGGCATATTTTGATCAGATGTATCATTTAAATTAAGAATTGTAATGATTTGAAATTCAATATGTAATATGAAATATTTATGTTGTATGAATGAAATAGATATGAATATAATTTTTATAGAAAAATAATTAATAATCAATGTTATAAAAATTGTGGATCGTAAATTGTTCCATGAGCGGCATTTATAACACTTTTCCTAACATGAGTTTTGAATATTAATATTATAGTGTTTGAATCTCAAACTAGCTTAGTGTTAAAATAAAAACTTGGGTTTGAGTTTTTTGGTATTTTTATTTTTAGCTTGTAAAGATACCGATATTTTCGAATAATTGGTGACAACTTTTTTTCCTCACATGTACTACTAACTTAAAATGCAGCTTTCGAAATAATTATATTTATACTTTGGTTACGTGGAAAATCTACAACCATATTCACAAGTTAGAGATTATTGCTGGTATGTTTTTAAAAACAAGAGTACTGCTGAAGAAATTTCCTAACACTCCTAATCTTTTGAGTAATTCATAAAATCTAATGAAATTTCTTTGAGAATTTATCTGGTATTTTTATAAAATTTTTGGATATTAATACTTTTAAATTGAAAATGTGACATATATTCTACTAACTCAATTTATTAAAAGATAGAAAATCAAAGATTCAATCATAACCATTGAAATAAAAAGGGTATTGATATCCTATGAGTCCTGAAGTGAAACCAATTTCTTATTGTAAATTACTTCATTTCAAAATAAATGTCTCTTTTACTCTTTCACAAATATATCAGATAAATTGATTTATGAATATACCAAAAAATGAATGATGCATTTATTTTGAAATGAAGTAGGGAGTAATATTTTCCATAAAAATTATATATTTATATTAATTAATAAAATTTATCATGATCATTAATTTAATTTTTTTAAATTATAATTTATATTTTTTATGTGACTCAAGCGCCCAAGACTTCTTAATGGTACAAAATCCGACCAACAATAATAATAATGGCACAGGATCCATGTGGAGGACGAAACATCCTTCCTATGGAAGCATGCAAAAATTTTTCCCGCTGAAAGGATCTAAGAAATTTTCATGTAGACAGCAAAAAATTGTCCAGGTGTAGTAGAGAATAATATTTCTCTTTTGACAAACATGTTTAAGTGAATATTGACATCAATTTAAGAGCCTTAAAATCACTGTTAAAATAGGCAAATGACCGACCAAACAAGACACTCTAGTGAACTCTACCCTCACATGCATTGCATAAAAATTTTGAATGTGAACCATGAGGTCTAACACAATTAGTAGTTAGTTAAGCTCAATCAAAGATGTTATTTTTGGCTACTCAAAATCTTTTTCCAATTATAACTGATCTTTCCTTTCAATATGATCGGCTCTTTTATTGTCTAGTTGGTTCTATCAATATTGAAACGTTATTTTAATTGTTTGGGTGACACATTTATAACGCACACTTTATAGCTTGTCTACTGCTTGCTGTCACTTCTATAACGTTCAGCTAGACCTTATAAAATGCTAGAAGATTAGTTAAGAGGGACATGTTCTAACTTAATGCCAAGCCAAGCGGTCGAATTCTATTGGCCTGAAGGTGAGATCTCATTTGGTTGGTTGACCAATCTAAACTTTGCCTAGAATAACTTCTCAAACATTTAGTTAGGAGTTTAATTTCCCGATGTGTATAGAAAGGGTTTTCTTGTAACCAGAGGTTTATCCTTTAGTATTGTTTCATGTCTTGAATGAATTAGTCATCGTCGCGACAATGGATATCATAGAAAGGAAACAAAAAAATGGAGGTGACATTTAACTTGGAACAAGGTAATTCAGGAATTTAGCAAAAAATTTTGCATTTTCATAATGGTTATTATTCTCTATTATGAATATATAAGATAATTACATTACTGGATAAATTTGACTTTTAGTGCAAGTGAAAATAAAAGGATTACAATTATTTTAAAGTGAGAAAATAATGATGTATTCACTCTTAACAAAAAAACAAAAGATATCGTAATTTTAATTCTTTGAATAATTTAACAAGTGACAACTTTGTTTTAAGGGTAAATTACACTCACCTCCCTGAGGTTTGTGGAAATGTAATTCACATCCTTCTATTTGTCCATCTGACACTCACACGCTCTTGTCAAATTTTAAATATTTATATTATAGTTTCACTCTTCATTCACATAACACTAATAATAAACTTAATAGAATGACATTTTGTGATATTAACTATTTTAATTAATAAAATTATAAAAATACCCTTAAACTTAATAGAGGGGTACAAGTATTTTTTATAATTTTATTAATTAAAAACAATTAATATCATAAAAATATTATTCTTTAAGTTTATTGACAGGTATTACTGAATGAAAATAAACCTAATATAAATACTTAAAATTTGATAAGAGAAAATGTGAGTGTTAGTGGATAAATAGGATGTGAATTGTATTTCCATAAATCTCAGAATGTTAGTGTAATTTATCTTATTTTAAAGCATCTTTTTCTCTAGTATGCGCAACTTCAAGCGTGCAATGGAGAACTTAATTGCTGCTTTAGTAGAGCAGAAGGATAAAGTAAACAAGGCTAATTTGGCTAATGGCGACAATGAATTTTTAAGCTTAAATAAAATATTAAAAATGCTACATTAGTGCACAGCAGGGTTCGTAGGGGTTTACTAGTGGAATTGGAAGTGCCCATATTATTGTGAGGAAATGGCCACACGGTGCAACTCATCAGAAGTACTTGGTCATTACTCATTAGTACCTGAAAATAATGTGCTGCCCACTACATCCGCCAATGACACTGCTATAATAATAACCCTTACATGAGTTCCACAATCCATCCACCACATTGCATATAGTAGTATCTCACGTGCGGTGTCTTTTTTTTGGCGTACCTTTTTATTGGAGAATATTACGGTGTGCGTACTCCTTTTTTTTTGGGCTTTGTGTGTATGCATAAAATTACTAAGCTGCTTGAAATCACACCTTTCATTAACATACATCTCTCTTGCCCTGACAATGTGATACTTCTACACGAGCTATTTTGATGTATTTGTGCTTACCTAGAAATATAGGTTTTATGATAGATCTAGTATATTTGGTAAATTTTATGGTACACCTTATATATTTAGGTTCATCATAGACCTCATATTTATTAATTGTTGGATCAAACTATCCAATAAAAATAGTATTCATCCAATAATTAATAATAAGGAGTTTATGGTAGACTTAAACATATAAGAGTCAACTTATAATTTACCTACTTAGATATATTTATTAATTAGTTACTAAGTGGCGTTTGTTTCAAGATTTAAAATTAAGTTCTTAAGAATCACATTCCTAGAAATGATATTTCTAATATAATTCCCGGGTATTTTTAAAAAATTATTTGTTTAGCATTAAACGTTCTCAGATAATTTGTTAAGATTATCAAAATAAATTTAAAATTTTGTTATTCTTGAGAATATATGTCATAACTTTCAAAATACTTTTAACATAATCATAAAAAGAAAAAGTTAAATAATTGATAGATGATTTAGTAATTGTGTTTAATAATTGTGATTCCCAAATCATGAAATTTTTTTTCTCACCCTTTAAATTGGGAATGAGATTTCACTAAATTATAGGAAAATCTTTTTCTATAGAATAATTAATACCTAAATTTTTTATAAAACTTATAATAAACGTTGAAACGCATCATTCCCAACTATCTTTCTTGGAAATAATTAAATATATCCCAAAACAAGCACCACGTTCACGTAAGATATAATAATATAGTTGAATGCCATGTCAAATTGTCCACCATGGTTCCTTCATATGGACTTGTCTTCTCTTTTTTGGGTCCAGTCATCTGGACTTGTCTAAGATGCTTATGAAAGATGAAAAAGAGCACTTCGCTAAAAAAATCTACGAACTAACCGGCCCCTAAGCGTTTAAGCCCTTGATATATTATTTACCCCGTTTAAATAAATGATTTATTTAAACTTTTATATAGAAATAATTTTTGAAAAGTAATTTATAAATAAGTTATTTTATATTTAAATATATAATAATAATAATAATATTTACTTTTATTATTTTAGAAAGTACTTCTTAAGAAGCTAGATATTTTTACTTCTAAAAAATGCTAAGAGTAATTTTTAGAAAAATAATAAACTATTTAACCAAATATAACAAAATATAAAAAGTGACTTTTGACTTTTAAAAAATGAAAAAAAAAATAAAAAATTATAATATCCAAATGGACCTTAAGAACAAGACTTAATCTAAGCAAACTTATTTTGAAGGCTGAGGTTACTTCCCTGTAAATTTTGTCATGAACATGTTAGAATTCTCCCATATATACACGGGGAGAGAGAGTCCATGATTTTAACGTGTGTTTATTAAGTGTATAAAAACTATTAGAGATATTACTAAAACAAGCTCATCAACCACAGCCTTGCACCTAGGAGCCAAGAGCCCATCATAGATTACCACGTGTTGGTTACATAGAAATCAAATTTATTACTGTTCAAACTTGTCATGGGCTAGTTTCTTTTGAAGTTGACAGCACCTCCTTGCAATATTTACTAGTAGGTACTGGATATCATAGCCCACAATAGTTCAACAATTGGTGGCACAAATATGATAAAATTGCTGCACATCATACAGCTATACTTTCATCAGTTTTAAGTTTATGTGTACATTACTTGTAAAGTAGCCTAGTTTTGTCGCAATTTCATGCGAGTACTTCAACCATGGGTTTTGTTTCCTTTAATATTTTTTTTTTAACTTCTAGGCCTATAAAAGGTAAAGTCATGTACTGTGATTTATCAATTCATCAAGGTATCAAATTATAAGAATTTCCTCTTCCATTTATTATGTGTGTTGTATCATGTTTGTGTGAGAAAATATTAAGTGAGTTATATTTGAGCATATTCTAATATCAAAAAGTATGACCACCTCTCTATTTAGATTAGGTCAGTCCCTTATTAAACTAATTAAGATTAATCAACGATGCATGTTTTCTTGAAGACTCAACTAATTACCTATATATATACATAGCTAAAATAAATTAGCTTAATTAGTCTTCCTGCAAATAAGCATTGACAAATTTTTAGGCATACTATAACTTGCATGTGTGTATACACACATATAAAGTCATATTATTTTTTTAAGTGATCATATAACCTTTTAATTACTTATAATTCTAAGGATTCATATATGATTGTACTTAGAATTTGATTTCTATTCTGATATAAAACCACTTTCCCAATTAGATACATTCCATATGTGTGTGTGTATATATATATATATATAACAGCTCAACAAAATGAGCAAATTGCTTTATACTAGCTCAACAAAATGAGCAAATTACTCTATACTATATTCTCATTCACGTATGTATGTACGTTAGCTATCCCCACCCTTTATTTTTCTTACCTCTTCCTTTCTGAAAAAGAAGAAGACAATACGGGCATGTAAGAAATAAGATATAGCTTTGGAATAATGCCTCTAATATCCTTAGTGGTGGAATTGCATAGTCGTCGGCGGATACATATTTAAGTACTATTGGGAGTTGACTCGCCAAGAATACTGGATGGATTCCTTGTGTGTACCAATCCAACGTAATTGGGGATGACATGATTAGAACCACGCTTGTATTCAAACATTTCAAAAACCGTATGATTTGTCGCAAAAGAGAAACTATCGTACCACTCCAATGCCTCACTCATGGTGGAAGAGATATGAAGTTATTGTCTATAACATCACATGTTTTAGATCATCTTATCAAGCCTCATCACTTTTCTTACCATCTAAGGGACACATACATCCGCACAACAACCTATCTCAATTATGTCCATGTTCAAGCACCACCGCTATGCTTATCTCCACTTTAAGCAAAGAGATACATTCAAAATATAACCAAGTTTTAATATTGAGATTAATTAATTTTAATGTACTATATATAATACGATAGCACATGATTGGATATCTCTGTTCTTCTTTACATTGACAATATATTTAAATTAAATTCTTTAATATTAAAGTAAATAGATAGACAACTGCATAAAATTATAAATACATAAATGGCATTAAAAAGGTGTATATTTTAAAATGTTGGTTTTTGCTTATTGTTAAGGAAAATGCTTGACAACCAGAAAATCTATTAAAATTTTTTCACTTGAATCATGTGGCAAAGTGTTATTTGAAAAATTTTAAAATTTTCAACCATCCATAATTTTCATTTAGCCAATACAAATTTGCCATGTATATGTCAATTTTAGCTGGCAAATTTTCCGATGTGATTTTTCTTAGCTATGTAGCAGCACTCTATTGTTAAACACTTACAGTTTTATTCTCTGTTTTGAAATTTTTAGGTTTTATTTGGAAATGGAATGTAGGATTTATCAGAATTAACTAACTAGAATATTAAATCTGAACTATATATAGGACGTAATATAATTGAAATATTACATTGTCGCGAAATTACAAGCATGCCTGTCACACGTGTATTGATGATGAAAATATTAAACCTAACCTAAAGAAATAATTGCTTAATCTACCCATTTTTAGCCAGCCTCCATACATCATCAAAAGAAAAAGTAACAGAAATGTCTCTTTTTATGAGAGTTAAAATATAGAAGGAGAGGACTGAAAGTTCCTTTTTTTTCTTGGAAGGGAAAGAAAATGTGGACATTAAAAAAAGGTTTGGGTGGGAAAAAAGTCTAAGAAAGTGGATGTCATTTAGCATATAAAATAAGGGAAGAAGGGGGCATGGATTGCCCCTCGCCTTTTGGTCTAACTTTGCATTGGTTTATGGTATTTTCAAAGAGGAAAATACACTATGCTTTATAGTGCGGGGTGATGGATAAGGAGAGGGAGTTGTTTTAGCTTTCCAAGCGTGGCTGTTTTTGTTGGAGAATCCACAACCAAATTGGCTCCATGGTTTCATGTCCCACGCTTCCCACCAAACTCAAATGCATATTAATGGGCAATGGGCCTTCCAAAAAGCAAAGCAAAAGAATCCCTCTTTCTTCTTCACCTATTCTTTCCGTGTGTTTGTGAGTGGCATGGGAGAGCTGGAGGCTTAAAGTTTGGGTAAGAAGTAAACACTTTCTATGTGCAGTCAATACAAGCCTGATATGTGTCACATCCTCGTGCATCCAATGGACTCTGATCACGCGAGTTGTAAATGGAAGTGATTATGTTTAACTAGTTAATTGTGGAGCCGTATATATTGGGGAAATTAAAGGTTTCATAACTTTGAAAAGAAATTTTTTTTTTATCTTATAATCAAAGTCGTCATTAATGTTACCAATACGCAACAAATGAATCCAACATAACTAACATAAATATAACAATTCATTATTATGATTGTTTCCTCGTTTATATGCTTCAACTTTTCCCTAAAAAAAAATTGTATAAATGGTGACCACGTTTGATTTCTTTTTAAGTTCGATAATGGTACGGGAGGGTTTTGCTTTGAACATGATAAATACAAACATTAGTGGCAGCAAACATGGGAAACCATGTTTATCTACGCCATAAACAAACCCACTTGCTTTCCTAATCCTTGTAGAACACATCTTGACTTTTCTTCTTGCCTCCCACCCCTTCTTTTCTTTTCTTTTGGTGCATCGTGTATTTTCCCGTTCTTCTAATTGTTCTAGCTAGGTGAATACAATGGGGGAAATAGAAATGATACTTTGTCTCATCCTCTGTTTTTTTAATTAGTAATTTGTTTTAGAGATCACAATTGTTTATTTTTAATATTAATGTCAGATCAGTGAAACTAAAATTAGGTAAAATATAGTGAATGAATAGTTTTAAACGATAACATTTTTATCCCAAAATGCTATGAATAGATTGATTGATGATAATAAATTTATTACAAACATCTGTAATGGCTATTTTTTGAGTTGTCATAAATGAAGAGTAATAATGAGAATCTTCGGGTGGCTAGTCACCACCAATCTACCCAAAAAAGAGCCATATTGAAGGTAACATCTAAATATCTTAAAAATTAAAATATTAAACTTTAAATTGCCACAAATTATTATTTCTCATTCTAATGTCAAATAAAAAAGGTTTAAAATAAATAAATGTTACGAATTATATAAAAAAAATTTATTGAAAGAGAATGATGATTTTTTTTTAAAACACATATATGATACTGATTGGGGATAATATATATTGCAGTTGACTTTTGAAAATAGAAATTAAAAAAGGGAAAGAAGAAACAAAAGCAAAATGCTTTTTATTAATTGGCTGATTGCTGAAGTAAACCAAAACTTAAGAAGGGTAAAAAGAAATTTAAAAAAAAGGAAAAAAGATTCATCCTCTCTCGGCATTCAAACTGTTTTTTTTTTCCTTTTGAAAAAAAATTACAATGCAGAGTTCTTTTCAATTTAAATTTAATTTTGATATATTGAAAATATATTACAACCTAACAAATATGATTGATTGTCATATTAACTGTTTAAATAATTATGTAAATGAAAATTAAATAACAATTGTTCTATTAATGAATCAAAATTAATTTTTTTTATTTATTATGGTAATGTGGATTTGTTTAAACCTCATAAGTCATCCATCAGTCACCTAATTGATTGTGTGTAGAAGCACTCTTGAACAATTGCACTAACATTTTATAAGAGAAATATTATTAATATATAAAAATAAATAATTTTAATTGATATTACAAAGAGGATAATAAGTTTTAGTTTAATTTACTACCATTAAATGTTTTTTTCTATATAATATCTATAAAATTAAAATATGAATTCAATTTTAGTCGTATATTATCATGTTAATTAAAATAGATTTGGATCTTCTAAAGTGAATCCCACTTTTAAGAGTAAAGTGAGCCTCACTTTAGAGAGTAAAGTAAGGAGTTTTATCTTTAGATTAATAGAATAAAAATTATCTCACTTCTAATTTTATTAATTTGAAGATAAAATTTTCTCACTTTACTCTTTAAGAATGGTAGACTCTCATATTTACTAATAATTCAAAAGTCTCATAAATAATGATAGAATTTTAATAATAATATACTAAAATTAATCTATAAAAAGCATTTATTTCTCATGTACAAATATCATTAATTACTTATTTCATAATTAATCATCCGAAAATAATTGTGTGAATCCAAGTTGGCATCACATGAAAAAGAGGATAAAGGAAGAAGAGGGAGGAAAAAAAAGGAGAGGAGAAAGTTAATGGGGTGGGATTGCAAAAAAAATAGTAATTAATACTGTAGTCTTGGATTTCTACATTATATGGTAACATAGTTAAAATTATAAATATATAGTATTATAAGAGTATGGGTTGAGATCATATGATGTATAGAATTCACTATAATTAAACTCCAATTTATATTATCCAAAAAAAGAAAAAAAAATGCTTGCATCATAATTTTCATTCATATATGAAGTATTATCATGACAGGTACACGGATAAACTAACCCGAATGGTATTGGTGCCTTGAACACAGAATGATATCGGTTTTTATCTTCCTCCTAGCTGGTGGGTAGTGACCAAGGACGCTTATTGAGATTATTGTATAAACAATATGCGTTTAATTTAGAGGTATCAAATTAATCAAGGATTTTAACCCAGAAAAATCAAGAAACAAATAATTATTTATAAACATAAAGTTTATTAAAAAAAACTCAAAATCCCATAAAATAGGGCACACCACACCATGATTTAAAAAAATAATACAGGAACAGGCTCATCTTTTAGCAAAAGGTACCCAACTGGGATCTCGAAGCTGGTCATATAAAGCACATATGTGCTTTATGTGCTTTTGGTTAAAGGGCTAGTGTGAAAAACACAATTTGTCTGTGGATGAACTCTGAAGAAATTAAACCCGAATAAGAGCTAGCAAAGTGGAGGCACACTTGGAGATCGATCTGAATGCATCATGTTGCTGCTGTGACTTTAACAGTTGTATTAATTTTAGCTTTCTGTTTAATTTTCTGATTTGTATTTCTGTTGAGTATTTTTCTATTGAGAAACCAAAAAAATAAAAAACTAAATAGGTACTTTATTCTACCCTTAAATGGGACTATATTATATGAAAAGATTAGTTCATTGTATTTACAGTAATACCTAGGAAACCAATAAAAGAAAATACAGAAATTTCAGCGAAGCTTGAGGAGCTAAACCTTGGGGAGTTGTTATTACTAGTCAATTAGGTGGTCCACAACCAGCATGCTCGTGTCATTACGAATGTGTAATTGGCCTAACTGACATCATACTAAAGGAGTAATATATTTTGAAAATGGAAAATAAAGTGACCATGATGATAAAATAACTCGGAGACATGCAGGGGAATTCTTTTAATTTATTATTATTGATTAACTTATCTATACCAAATTAAAATATAGTTTCTTTATCAGAAAAGAAATCGATCGATGCCTTGTATCTCAATCGGTATGTGGTGTAGCTGTTTTAGTGCCACCAAAAGGTTAGACCCAATGAGATTGGAATGAAAGGCAAGAACTTGATTGGGCTCGTTTATTTTTGTTCCCTCCAATCCAAACAAGAGCGCATGAAAATTTGCATATTCTAATCAATTTAATAAGCCTATTGTGCCTACGTAATTGGGTGCCTTGAGATATTCGTATCTGAGCATAAGGATCTATTTCAGGTGAGCACATCATGGGTCTCACACCTCTTGTATTTTTCTTATTTTGGTGGAACCATACCATGCCTATGCAGTGTGTATGTGTTTTCTCTTGGTTCTCTCATTTAGTTATTTCTTCGCTCTAATTGAGCTCTATATGGTCTTGTTTGCCATGAAAAATGCCAATGAGGAAAGTAATATTAGTTCTGTTAGACGTTTGGTAGAATCTCACCTCCCAAAACCAGCTATGAAGAGGAGCTGAAGACCTTATAAACTTACATGTCATACCACTAATATATGAAGCTCAATAAGTCATCATATATCGCTGTCTACCCTTACATGTTAGCTTTGAGTTTGGGCATATGTGGTATAATAAAGAGTGTGATTAACGTGTATCCAGTCATTGTCAACAATATAATATCAGACAAATTTAATAATATAATGTAGAAGATATCTTTTTTATTCCAACTCTTGCCACGATATTTTCCCCCAACATATTGTAGCGTGTTTCATCAAGTTTTAACTGGATTGACCATTTTGTTAACATGAAAATGTTATTATTTTAACTTGAAGCTTATTCCTACATATATTATTTTATCCCCAATTGCCTGTAAGAAAGATATTTGATTTCAGTTTGAAATAAGGAAGTTTCGGTAGCAGGTTGCTGTCGATTGAAACAAAACATCATCATATCAACTAATCAATCAACAAGGATGATATCTCCGTGTCTAAGATAATGATAATTACTTAGGTATGCGCCAATAAGCATATATACTGGTTGGGTAAAACGTTTCAAAGCTGCGTTAGCATCATTTTATCAGTGCCAAATTTCATTCTATCATAAGAATTAGGTTCATAATAACATTCTTTCAATGATTTGGTATTCAATATTCAATTGTACTGGACAATTTCTCATCGTGAAGGGGAGATGAAAACATGAATGAACTTAACTAGAAGATAAATTAAAGTTCTGCTTAATATAGAACAACTGGACTGGACCCTAACAAAAAGGCAGTGCAAAGTGTGGATGTGGAAATTGGAAAGTTGGACAGAGTGAAGAGTACAATGGAAAAAAAAAAAAACAGGTTGAGTCACGCAGTAAAAACAAAACCAAATATAATCGCGAAGCATTCATCAAGATTCAAGGCATAATATAAATAAACTATTTAGCCAGCTTGCAAATACTTGTTTTGCTGGAGACACAATTTGTTCATAAAATATTCACCAAGTTAGCGCTGTGTAAATTCCATGTTTAAGATCATGGCTCGTGGTGACTGACATGATCGATCTTCGTTGTTCAAATTGAAAACATACTTATGCTGATTATAATGTAGTGAAACTAAATTGATTGGCTTTTCGTTACCCTTTGACACTAGGGATCACTTACTCTAACGTCGATGATTTATTAGCATGTACAATTATGTCTTTCCGCTGGCTATTTATTAATGAAAACACTAGCTCTAGAGTCATAATAAAAGGGTTGGATCTGAAACAAAAGCTAGCAATATAGGGGACAAAATCTGATTTAATTGTAGAATTGACATCGCAAAACACTTTTTGATATAATAAAAAGTCTAAACCGCGAGAGCTAGAGTGGTTAAATTGTATAGTTTTTTTAGATTAAATCTTTTCAAGATTCGAACCCTCAATCACAAAGTTTGTCTCAACCCACTTTTATTGACGTAACTCCTATTGATTTTTGACACCGTATCATTAAACACTGAACACTTGTTCCAATGACAGCATCGACAATTTTTTTTTGAAGCGGCAACCACATACGTTGCAGATGTTTTCGTAGGAGGGTGATCATAACATGTTGTATAATTTATTAAGGGAAATGTAATGT
Source organism: Dalbergia oliveri (assembly GCA_030441495.1). Taxonomy (NCBI): domain Eukaryota; kingdom Viridiplantae; phylum Streptophyta; class Magnoliopsida; order Fabales; family Fabaceae; genus Dalbergia; species Dalbergia oliveri. The sequence continues at coordinate 12,798,992 of JAMLFY010000003.1, read as the reverse complement.
TTAATATTTAATAAATGAGTAATAATACACATGTAGAGAAATATTTACTTCAGACATCATGATTATTATTAAATAGAATAAAATGACATGATCAGTAGTTCATTAAATGACTAACAATTATAATACATCATTTTGCACATAAAATTTTGGATAAATTTTTTGTTGTTAGCATTTTTCCTGATAAATTTAATCTTCACTAATTTAATGAAGGGTTTATCCTTATTACAATTTAAGTTGAGACTGGAACATAGATGAACTGTTCATTTTTTTATTTTGGGTTACAGGTAATAAACTGTATATTTAAAAATATACTTTATCCAAATAGCCAACTCATATCTAGCGCCGGCAAACCCACGGAAATTACATTGCTAGCCAATAAAATTAAGATTTTGACCGCTAGTAAGGATTTATTCGGCATTGCAGTCAAATATAAATTTTGAATAATTTGTAACGCCAAATTAGTCATTTACCTCCTTCTGCATGTAGTCTCGATAGCTGATAATTTTTTTTTTTTCACGCAGCTGATAGTCTTATTTCATATTTGCATTAATTATTTATTTCACATTTTAAAAAATTATAATTTTTATAATTATAAGACTTTTAAAATTTAAAATCTAAATACATACAGGAAATGCCGCTCTAAGACTAGGTAGAAATTTCGAAGGTTAAAAAGGGAACAGAATTGATGCAAACGAAACCAAATCAAATTGTGGAGGCCATGGAACGGGCCAGCCATGGTGATGACTATTTTGATGGCTTAGGCACATCCATGTATCACATCAATAAAAACTTAAAAAGTATAATTGTACTCCATGGTGGGACCAAGGCCTAGTGACCTTGAGCTTTCCCAAGCCCTAAAGCTAGGCCATCGATGGTTAATAACGGGAGATATACCGTCAGGTGGAGTGAGCCATCAGACATGATATGCAAATTGCTGATGGTGGGTCCCTAACTTAAATATTTGTATAATTCTTGGTTTGAACGGTCAAGCTAAATATTATTGATTGTTTAACATTGGATACCATCTCTTCCTTTTTTAAATCTTTTATGGTCCCCATCATGGCCTCCTTTCACTTGCCTCTATTTCCATGTTCTTACAAAAACCTTCTTTCTACTATTGTTCTCTCCATATTATAGCCATTGCATGTTCATACGCTTGCTTTTGGGTTTCAATTTGAAGACTAGATACAGTGCCTTCATTCTCTGTACATGGATGTTTTAATTTACGTTGCATGATATATATGTGTGCGTGTGTGTTGGCTTGGATGAATGGATTGAATGTGTTGATTATTTTGATAAGAAGATCTAAGAAAGACACGGTTCAAAGATCCCGAAGTAGGTATTCAGCGTAAACTATGGGATAGTAAAATTCAAATGAATAAAGAAGCTATGCAATAGTGCTTAGTGGTATCAGGAAAAATACAATAAAAGTTAGTGGGATCGAAAAATATAAAAAAGAAGCAAAATTGTCTCGTAATGAGCAATATGAGTGGCGAGCTACTACTTATATAGGATCTAATATCCTCTTTTGCTAAATTAGCTAATAATATGTGTGATGCAAAGAATGTACACGTACGACCGAAGAAAAGCAGCCCTTAACAATGGCCACAAACTGTAGCGCACCTTTCTGTGTCCAGAAAACTTTTCTTTTTCGATAGATACCATGTCAATTAAGAAGCTCAGATGAAATAAACAAATAATCATAGGCTCCTTAATATTTCATCATTTTTTTTTCGTTATTTCGGATATCCCACAAACTATAGGCAACAGTTACAAAACAGCTAACAAGGGAAACTTGGCACGGTTCCTCCTTTTCTAGCAAGAATTTTAGAAGACGTAACATTAATTAATTGTTAGTATCGACACGAGAGAGTGGTTGCACCTGCCAGTGCCTACGGGATAAGCTACGCATCAATCTTTACCATGATATCCGATCTTTGGTATTGTCCATTTATAGAAGGATCATGAAGTGATCATCGTGGAATGCATGATGCAAAATCTGATTAGAACCACTTAACAAAGATTTGGGTGATCAAACTCGACCCAGGAAAAACAGTGACATATTATCCAATGCTTGCTTCGTGCCCATAGTCCAACCAATATCGTCATGGACGAGGCTATAATGGACATTGCAATATGGGGTACATGAGATGAGATCGATGATGCATGAGCAGCACATGATGGGATTTTCCAGTTGGAAGGCGATGTTAGATTCGTCCAGTGAAACGGAGACAAGCCCAACCAAACTAATTAACCAGATTGAGTGGTTAGGTTAGGTTCGAACCCAGGGGTGTGGTCAACATAACACATGGTTAATTAGTTGACCCCATCTCCCAGAACCAAAAAACAAGGTCATGTCATGATACAACCACCCACGGGGCCACGCACCTCTCTTTTGTTCTTCCACAACCCCAGAAGCCACTATGATCCATCATTGTAAACTCAATACCTTGCGTGCACTCCTCACCCTCACGCACGTATAAATCAACCCACACCCTCAAATTTTTCTTTTTTTCCTTTGGAAATACTCTTTGTACATGTATTGTGTCGGGACGCACTCTCTCAGCTAGCCGTCTGATTTAATAGAAAATAATTTAAAAGAATTCAAAAACAAATGCAAATATTCATGAGTGGTGGATGCATGCTATGAGTCGTGTATGCGTCCTTCAGATAGCATTTGGTTGGTGTCTCAGGGCAGAGGGAACACTATGAGATAATAAAGAAAAAATAAAAAATATCATGTTTAATTATAGAATATAAGATATGACAATTATTTTTATATCTTATTTAGAAATATGATGAAATCAAAAAATACATGATAAAAGACTTACAACTGTCGCTAATCGCCGACTGGACCACTGCCTCAACTTCCAGTTTGTACCACCAGGAACATGGTAGTGTGAGGACAAATAGAAAAATATTAAATATGTATATAAATATTATTAAAAAGAAAAAAATATTAAATTTCTATTTTGTATCATATTCTCTCATTTCCTCCATTTTTAAGGTCCAGAAATTTCTTTATTTTATGTCCAAGATAAAAAAATTTCTTTTTCCTATTCTTGTCTCCGCAATGAATAGTTTTGTGTATTCAGTGTCTCAACGTTGCCTGAGAATGCGATCACGTATCATTGCTCTTTCTTTGTAACATCTTTCTTCTGTATAAAATTCATATCTTGTGAACAGGAAGGATTTGATAATTTTTTATTTTGTTTTTATAGTATTTTTTATACAATCATTTAATTCCACATTGTTATTTCATTAAAAAAATAATTTTTACAACAACTACCTTAAAAATCATATATATATATATATATATATATATATATATATATAAAATAAAATGTGACCGAATCACAACATAAAATACTAGAAATTTCTACGGTATCCTTGTAAAATTCAAGATACTTGTACCTCTTAGTTATTTATAGCTAAAAATAAATCATTGCCCAACTAACCCAAGTTTTAAAATTTTTTCAAATCATAATTATTAATTACACAAAGGTATTGGTATCTACACGTATTGAAACAAAAACCTAAAATGCTTTATATAAATTTTAATTATAGATAATAGAGTTATATAAATTTTAGGTGTGGTTAAGCCTTTAGCCTAATGGAGTTATGGTTATTGTCTCATATACCTTTGAATTGATAATCTCTTGTTTGACTCTTACCTCCTCCTTTCTCTTAAGCCCTTTAAGAAAAATTCTTAATCTTAATGTATCGGTTAGAAAAAAAAACATATCTAAACTACTATATGTGTCTATGTTAAAAAATAAGATTTGTTGTATTAATTCAATATAAAAATAGTAAATAATTGTTTGGAGCACTTGAATCAAGGGCATATATGCGAATGCATTTTTCTATATAATTCAACTCCCGTGCTGTCTTGTGGGTTGGAGTTTCCACTTTCCACTTTGACTGTAGCCATTCACGCCTGCTCCTCGCTTCTCTCTGTCCTCTTTCACCAGCTACCCCCCTTCTTCCTTCTCTCTGCCTAACTTTTCGGATTTTATTTTGGGATCGAGTTCCGACTCCCATCTCTTCTCTTCCTCACTTGTAAGTTCTTAGATTCTATGTTTATTCTTCTGTAATTCTCTGTTCCCCCCATTTTTGTGTAATTAACTACTCCTAAGGTAATGTCTTTATTTTTGCAATCGTTTTTGGGTTAATTTTCTGTTTTGGGCTTGATGGGCTAGGAATTTGTGGTGTGATTTCGAGTAAAGTTAAGTAATTTTTCGTTTTCAAAGCATTTCGTTCAAAAGTGTATTGCTTGAATTGAGCTGAATCCCGTGATTAATCCTATTGTGAAGGTTCATGTTCATGAAAAAAAAATTCAGTCTTTGTTGTTTGCCTGTGTTGATTATATTACGATCTGAATCAGAAGTTGTAATTCCATAGAGATTGCAAGATATCTGATGTTGAGATTGTTTTGCAGGGTGCTAAATAGGTTTTTGGTGAAGGGACTAGTGAGTGGTGGCTTTCTATTTTTTGGGATAAGGAGAGAACAGCATGCGGTGGTGGCATAGTCTTTCTGTTGATGTATTCCGCAAAGGGATTTCCTTGAATCTGTATTGCAAAGTGATTCTGTAATTAGTGTTGGTTGTGTGATCCAAACCTTAACATTTTTCTCTCAAGCTTTTCTTCTATTGCATCATATCCATGGGTTCCACTTTCTTTGTTGTTGTTCCTTGCTATGTCCGTCAGATTAGCTGAAGGGATATAGCTAAGCAAACTCTTCCAGAAAATAAAATCTTCTTTTTCTCCAAAACAAATCTTTTTTAGTTTAGTGTAGGTGCCATTAATTAAGCTTTTTCTTTTTTAGCAGTGCAGTTTAGTTGTACCAGTCTTTTTAGTAACTGCACTTTTGGGGTGCTAGACTACCGTTTAGCTCATCTAAATTTGTTGGACTGGCGTGGGAGTGTTCAGATTAATTATATTGTACTACTCAGCAAGATTGTGGTTCTTGTATTTTTGGATTGAAGAGGGTTGGGGAAGTAGTTATGGTGTGCCAAGCAGCGAGTCAAACGAGATTTCGGGCATTGAAACATGAGAATGGAACAGCCGGTACCTCCACCATTATAGTTAGAGTCATAGCATGCTTCCAACCTCTCAGAGAATGCCAGGTATGTCACCCAAGATTAATTTACCAACATTTTCATTGTTCTCTTCTCTTCTTTCTTTTTTTTTCATGATCTATGGAAAATATATCAACTCTGGTTAATTCTTGGTTTTGGTTCTTTGTCCAGGCTGAATATTTCCGTCACTTGCTAAAGCCTGTCACGTAGAGTAGTTTTGCCTTGCTCCGTTTGGGTGGGTTAAGCCTGTGTTCTTTTAGTTGTTTTCTTTGTTTGTGGAAGAAATCTTTTGAATAACAGATAGCTCTTGCGTTGAAGTCATTTTTCTTCAGGTATATTCTGCTTTATTGTTCATTCATTTCAAACATTGGCTTTTATTTTTTATTTTTTTAATCATTGTTGATTATTGATATTATGGTTTGTGTTTTTATAACTGTTAGGGGATCGTTTTTTATTGAATGGGAGAAGATTGTGGAACCTTTAAACCGCATATGCAATTTGGTTGGCAATCACCCAATTTAGGTTCCTTTGGTGCTCCCCTTGTGGGGAAGCAAAACGGCACTGCTGCTGCTGTGAATCCTGGTGTCGATGTTGTCTCAAGGAATGAGACAATGCCAGCTTATGTGTCCTCTGCACCACCGAATCTGCAGTTAGGACACTCCAATGAACTCCATGGTTGGTTTTACTGTTTGCCTCGCTTTCGACAAGGATTTACTCCTGCTCCGAACTTCACTGCTGAGGAAAAACTCCCTACTGACCATGTGAAAGGTTTTAGGGACAAACTTGCTCCCTGCGGTGAATCAGGCTCCCCTCAGAAGCAGTTTCTTGTTATTGACCAGACGGCTGGTCAGACAACTGTTGTCTATAGTTCTAAGTTTGGGAGCCCCAATGAGTGCCTTGCTTCTTGGCATTCGAAATTCAACGGTGCAAACTACTTGAATGGGAATTACCCTTTGGGAACGGATTTGAATCATCTGACTGGGCCAACTGTGGCTGATGAAGTGGATGAGAATCAGGGTACTGGCATTGAAAGCGAGATGCATGAAGACACGGAAGAAATTAATGCATTGCTTTACTCCGACAGTGACGGTTATTCTACTGAGAATGATGATGATGATGAAGTAACAAGCACAGGGCATTCTCCCAGTACAATGACCACTCATGATAACCAGGAGCCTTTTAGGGGAACTGCAGAAGAAGTTGCGAGCTCTGCTGGGAATTTGAAGAAGCGGAAGCTGTTTGATGGTTATCACGATGATTTACAGTTCATGGATACTGCCAATTCTGTGAAGCGGAACAAATCCTTTGAAGCGGAAGATGATGCGGAATCGATGTTCTAGTGGCAACAGTGAGAGGTCAGGTGAAATTGGTTCCTTGTCAGCCAGCGAGAAGATGAAGAAGGAGAAGATACGGGATGTTCTGAGTGCTCTTCGGAGCATAATACCTGGTGGGAAGGACAAGGACCCTGCCATGCTTCTGGATGATGCGATACGCTGCTTGAAGTCCTTGAAGCTCAGGGCTAAAGAGCTCGGACTAGATGCCTTGTAAGTTGGATCATTCAGTAATCCAAAACATGTCATTGGTTGTCACCTTTTAGTACTTTTAATTAAGTTGTGGTCTGTAGTTGATTGTTGGTGGAGTCTGAAGAATAAACAAAGTAACGGTTGTGGTACGGGAACTCCATAGGTGCCAAGTGTTCAAATCAAACCGAATGTGGTGGAGTCAAAACTTGGAAATCATCTGGTTTGGCCGGAATAATTCATGTATAGTAGTAGTGTGTAAAAGAAAGGAGTGCTCAGTGTATTGTGCCGCAATAAAGGAGATGTGAATCATTACTCCATTTCTTAGGCCAAGAGAAAGTAGTACTCACACCACAGCATGGGATGCAGGCAATTTTGAAAGAGAAGACTAGTTAATTCACGCCCCTCTTGGGTGTTATGTGGGGCCCAATCTCATACCCTCTTTTTGTATCCTGGTCATGGTTAATCAATCCTTCGTGGTTTTGCCTTTTCTCAGATGAACAAAACTTTCACCAATCTATTAGGGAGGGTCCCAGGCACTCGTAATCACAAGTTTCTTCCTCCCTCCCTCCCACTTAGCAGGTTGATGATACAGTGATGTAGCCTCGCCTATGGGAAGCAGATATGTGATTTTCTTTAGTGCCTATTAATATCCGTGGGCTTGTGTTTGTTTGTGTGTATTGTAATTGGTGTGTGGACTAGTTCAAAAACCATGATATATCTCTTGGTTGGATGTAATTCAATATGGTTGGTTGGTGCTACTGTTGTCTTTTTGCCCGTGTATTTACGTCGCATGCACGCATTTATGATATGAGAAAGTGATGTTTTTCTTCGTTTTTACTAGTGTTCTTTGAAAATTCTAATATTAGTACTATTGTTATTATTATTAGGATTAGGATTATTATTACTTGGATGATTCCTAAGTTGATGAAAAGTTATGTCGTGCTCCATGGAGATGGCGGACTGATAAGGGGTTGTGGTATGGGGGGACCACAGCGTTGAATTATTAGACAGAAGGATACATTTTTATTATGCGTGCGTGAATGAGAGAGGAGAGGGAGGCACGGGCATGGTTGTGGTGAATAGTCAATAGTCATGGTAGGTACCCAACAAAAGAAAGAATCTTGTACAGTGTTTTTATTCAGCTCACTTGATCTTCTGCAGTGCATTGGAAGCCTGCCATTGCTCGCAGCAGCATGCTAGTACGTGCGCGTTTTTTCTTACTTTCTCTTTTTCGGTGGATGACAGACTGGGCTGGATTCTTAAGCTTTTGTTTTTATTTTTATTTTTTGTGGTTCTTTGGGTCAACACTCAACAATTATTTTTCAGCTAGTTAACATCTGCAGTAGAATTTATAATTTGTTTTTATTAATGATGAACCAAACAGAATAATTAGTGTCGTGTGTATGATTTGGGGTTTAAAATTTCTGCAAATTTTCCAATAAGGCATTTGATTTATTGGGATGAAATGTCTCTTGAACAGTTGATTAATTTTTAATTGAATCAAAATAAGGATTATGGTTGTACATCAGTAGTTAGCTAAATCAACAGTTATCTTTTACAGAGTTGAACTGTGGGGCTGGGCTTGATAGATGGGCAGGCATATATTCCTCAAACGGACAGTCTGATACGAAATCGAAGTACCTATGAAAAATGCATGCTTTTCCCCTTCGTGGACAGAACAACAAGTTACTTTTGTGAAAGATATGGTTGGTCTGAATATTTGAGCCATCGTATTCCTGGTGCGGTTGAGTCACACTATACGTAACGTCTCTATTAGTATGTTTAGTGGCTAAGGAATCGAATAATGAAACTCTAATCTAATAAGATGACGAAAGGGAAAGCATAAGGAGGTAATTTAATAGTCACCTTGTCATCACTTATCACGCTGCATTCTGGTTCTCTGTCTTGATTTTATTTTTTTATTTTTTGACGTGTATCTTGATTTTATTTATGTTGATGGAAGTTTTGTTGATGTATTAAAAGTGAAAGTTTTGTTGATACGTACAAGTGACCTTTTGGTCGTAACTAGGCCGAAAGGAAAAAGAAAAAAGTGGTTAATTTGATAGATACCAGTTGCTTCACAAATTCCGAATGATTTGATACGAAAAAAACCCCTCACTCATAATTGGGGTTGTTTGATAGAGGTTAAAATGTGCCCCAAAAATCATTTCTAAATTGGTAATTTGCACAAACTCCTTACGGATAAAAAACTACATCTATTAAGCATGAGTACAATTTTATTTCGTGACCCTTTAGTAGAACCACATCAAACATGAGGGATTGTCGGGATCAAATCATAAAAGTGATTTTGGCCAACTAAAACTAATATGACTGAACATCGAACAAAAAAATCCTCTTCGAGGTGCTGGTGGGGACAAACCAAACTTGTTATAGAACCTGCTTGCTCGAGATTCGACCCTGGCAAACCAGTCAACATTTTCAACTTCGGTAATTTTCTTTTCGTTTGTGCAACAACCTCCATCCTACATTTAAATTTAAACCAACTTAATTGTTCATTATCTAAATGATGTTACACCTCAAAGTTTTGTATTTTTTTTAATGAATGACCAGAACGATAAGTACACGTTTTCAAACATAGCTGAAGTGCTTAATGTCATCCCTATCCGTAAGTGCTTGTTAGATTTGAACTCCTGATATTTCAGAGTCCTTAGCACTGTTTGCTCATCACTTGATCCGTTATTTTATAACTTACAGCTGAAGTGTTTAATGACATTGTCCAGCTTTAATAGGACTACTTAATTTTTATTAATAATAAGATAAGATTTTGACTTCGTTAGGTGCCGTAATTCTTTGGCTTTTCTTGATATTTTCTCTCAAGTCATAAATTGTCTAATTTTTTATATATTTGATTTTCAAATTTTCTTTGGTATAATTTCTGATATATACACTAAAATGTCCTCCTATTTTTTTGTCGGTCTTTTATTTTTTTGGGTCGAAGTAAAATGTCTTGCTGACAACTGCTTAGTTTTCATCAGCCTATGATTCAGGCCCAAACATGAAACCTGGAAATTTAAAAGGAAACTTTGGGCCTTTTTTATAGCGATCTTAGGCCCTAATCAAGCCTGGAAAAGATGACCAAGAAAGAAAAAACAGGGAGTTGTCATAACATCCTCAGAATAAAGGCTCGTTGAGTTGCGGCTACCATAACGGTCCAATGTTCAAGTCATATGATACTTGAATTGGACTCAGCCCTAAGGTCTTTTTTTGGCACATCTTAAGGGCATTCGTGCTCATGCCCCGAACAAAAAAAGGGGCGTTCGCGGTCAAAATAAAAAATATTTAATATGTATAAAATGATATTTAATTATAAATTATAAATAAAATAGAAAATTACGTGATACATCAAATTGAGTTTAATTTTTATACAATAATAGTAATTTTTTTTATACTCTCATCTAATTATGCATTATTACATTAATAAAAGTGGTTAAATTTCAGACCTACTACTTAAAAAGTTAAGCACATAGGAGCATTTCTTTGGATGATAGTGTATCAAAATTAAGTTTAATAAAATTTTTATATTTTATAAATCTAATAATAAAATTTATATTATTTATAATAATTTCCAGATTAAATGGGTGAGCAATTTGAGAATAATAGTGTAAAGTGTCAACCTCTCTAGTAATTGAACTTTTATTTAGAGTATTATTATTTTAATACCTAAAAACGGGTATTTAAAAATATCTCATTGATACACCCACTCATAGGTAGAGTTTGGTAGCTGATATAAGACAAAAATACGGATATATTGCAGATACAAACTTATACATTGTTTGTTATATTTCCTCATCTGTCTTTGTTTTTCCTCTTATATCAACTATCAAACATGATGGTATCAGATCACTTGAGAAAGAGGGGGTTTGAATCAAATGATCCTTTAAATTTTCTGCACACTTAACAAACAGTTAAAACAATTCACCCAGATGTCTTTATGAATTAAGGAGATATTCATGAGCAATATGTAATTTGGTAAACTTTAAAAACAGTATTTATATGTTTGTTATCCTTTTAAAACAATATATCAGAATACAACTTTTAACAATATAAAATAAAGGACTTGTTGGAAATGAAATGAGAATAAAGTTTCTTAAAGGTTTTGAGACATAAAAAGAAATATGCTAAATAGCAAAAGTTAGGTCATCATCCTCATCAGAGATAGCAATGGCTTCAAAGTCAAAGGAGGCAACATCTTCAATTTGTTTTTCCAACATACTCCATCTTTCTTTGAAGTGTTTCAATCTCTTTGGCATCAGCACTCTCTTTGGAGTGGATGGAGAGAAGACTCCTTTGAAGCTCAATGAAGGAGGATAGTTCAATGACCAATTCACGCATGACCGATTTCAAGCTAGAGGTCTTTCGCTTGGATCCTTTGGAGCTTGGTTCTCGGACTTTTTGAAGAATGACTTAGGGATGATTCTTCTTCAGCTCCTCCTTCTTCATTATCATTAAGCACTCCCTTTCCTTTGTCATTTGCTCTTCCCTGAGCTACCCATGATGGAGGATTCCTTCTGCCTGTCATGACATTGAGGGCAACCTCACCTTCCTCATTCTTGAGTGACACATTGAAGTGTTTGAAAAACAATGTTAAGAACATTCCATAAAAGAGAACTACCCTTGGTGCTTCTTGCGGCATCAGAAATATGATTCATTATAATGTAGCCAAGAGATAATGAAGTGCGAGTGATCAATGCATAAAGAATCAGAGTATCATTAAAAGAAATTTTGTCAAAACTCCCATTCTTTGGTAACAGAATGTGTGAGACAAGACGATGAAGTTGGGTTCTTTTATGGAGGGTAGTAGGAGTGGGTTTTATGCCACAAAGGAGGCTAATATTTTCGCAAATAGCTAGCACAACATCTTCATAAGAAAGAGTAAGATTTTCATGAGTAGGCCATTTGCCAAATGCATAGAGGCGAGCTCCATCAAAAGGAATTTTCAGAAAGCGGAATGATTCAAGATTTATTGAAATTTGTTAGTTTTTAACAAAGGAGATAAGCATGTCATTTTGGAATGAAAGGTTGCTGTAGAATAATCTTACAAGGTTGGGATAAACAAGTTCATTAAAATCAAACAAATCAAGCCATCCTTGGTAGCGAAACATCATTGTAAAATCCAAATCATTTCCACAGAAGCTTTCAAGATTAGACACGAAAATAGGGAGTTAATTTGCGCTTAGAAAAATCATTCAAATAATGATGATAGTTTTGAATAGAGGAAAAATGTATGGGCTGTAAATCGAGAAGAGGAAAGAGGAGGGTCCTTCTTACGTTGAAAGGCAGAGGTTCTACTCGGCTCCTTCCCTTTCGCCGATGATGGAATAGGTTGTTCCTCCTTTCTGACTCTCCGTACCAGAAGGTCCTCTTCGTCAGGGTTTTTTGTTCGCACCATATAGAGGGTGATGGGTGTGGTTGAAAGAATGTGTTTTTCTCCTTTCAGATACAGGGAACTTCGGCATTGAAGCACAGCTCTTAATGCGTGGCATTTGGTTAAGAGACTTCAGAGGTTGGTGGCTTAGAGAGGAGAAGGACGAGAAGTTTGAAGGTAGGCACAAGTTGCAGAATGGAAGCGGAGAGAAGAGGAAAAGGCGCTGAGGGAGAGAGTTCATATACAATGGAGTGTTTGTGGTAACAATTTAAAAAATTACTTGCAGTCAAAAGATAAGATGAATACTAACATAAAGAAGAAAGCTGTTAAGAGTTTATTTGCACGGTAGATTTTTAGGATAAGAAAAAAATAAAAAAATGAGTTGGGCTAGAGAGCATGGCAGCGGATAGAGCTTTAGGCCCAAAAAAAATTGTAAAACAAATAATTAAAAAAATTGGGTCCATGGAACTTCCAGATGGAACACTACCGTTTCTTAAAAATATGAAATAAAGAAAAAAGAGGCCGCTTTGCGTTGCTTCAGTGGCCAAAACATAGTCAACATGATTTACATATTATCTTGATTTGCTTAAGATGCATTGATTACAACTTCTATTGTGAATCTAGAAGCAATAATTCCCTTTTAAAAATTTAGAACAACTTAAAAAAAATGATTCCTTCCATGTTATATATATATGTGTGTGTGTGTGTGTGTGTACAAAATATATGCCAAAAAAAAAAACTTAAAGCACAAGAATAAATGAATAAGTTATTAATTGATTTTCGAGGAATTTTTCATGCCAATGTTTCTCAAATAAGAATCTCTTCAAGAAGAGGCTTAGTGAGGAAGTCAGCAAGTTAATTTTAAGTGCAAACAAATTTAACTTCAATATTTTTATTTTGCACATGTTCTCTTATGAAGTGATGTCTAATTTCTATATGCTTGGTCTTAGAGTGCAGAATTGGATTTTTTGTTAGATTGATGACACTCAAATTATCACAATAAAGTGGAACCTGATCATATATGAGATTGTAGTCCATTAATTGATGCTTCATCCATAGAAGTTGTGAGCAACAACTTGAAGTAGAGATGTATTCAGCCTCCTGTTGATAAAGCAACAGTTCCTTGTTTTTTGTTGCTCCAAGACACTAGTGAGTCTCCCAATAATGTGAGACAGCCACTAGTGCTTCTTCTATCAATCTTATCTCCTGCATAATCTGCATCACAATAACCTTTAAGATCAAATGAGTTAGTTCTAGGATACCATAATCCAAAAGATGAAGTTCCAAGCAAATATCTAAAAATTCTTTTTCCTAGCAAGATGGGATTCTTTAGAATTAGATTGAAATCTTGAACATAATCCCACACTAAATGATATGTTCGGCCTTGATGATGTTAGGTACATCAATGATCCAATCATTTCTCTATATTTTGTTTCATCAATGTCTCTTCTATCTTCATCTTTATCAATTTTGGCGGAGGAATGCATTGGAGTTGCCATTATCTTGGCTTGATCCATGTTGTATTTCTTTAGCAACTCTTTTGTGTACTTTTCTTGGTTGAGAAAAATTCCTCTTGGTGTTTGTCTCACTTGAAGTCCAAGGAAGAAGGTTAATTCTCCCATCATGCTCATATCAAACTCTTTTGCCATCAACATTGAAAATTCTTCACATAGAGAATTATTAGTAGAACCAAAAATTATATCATCAACATAAATTTGTACTAGAAGAAAATCTTGATTTGTGCTTTTAATGAAAAGAGTGGTGTCAACTTTTCCTCTTTGAAAATGATTTTCTAAAAGAAATGTACTTAATCTCTCATACCAAGCTCTAGGAGCTTGTTTTAACCCATATAAGGCTTTAGAGAGTTAAGAACATGGTTTGGAAATCTTTTATCTTCAAAATCGGGTAGTTGTTTGACGTATACTTCTTCATTAATAATTCCATTTAGAAAAGCACTTTTAACATCCATTTGAAATAATTTAAACCCTCGATGAGCGGCATATGCTAGTAGCATTCGAATGGCTTCCATTATAACAAGGAGCATATGTTTCATCAAAGTCAATACCTTCTTGTTGGTTGTAGCCTTGAGCAACCAACCTTGCCTTATTTCTTACAATATTTCCTTGCTCATCCAATTTGTTTCGGAAGACCCATCTTGTTCCAATGATAGTGGTATTTTCTGGTTTTGGAACAATTGTCCAAACTTGGCTTTTGTCAAATTGCTGTAATTCTTCCTTCATAGCTTTCACCCAAGCTTCATCATTTAGAGCTTCATTGATTGACTTTGGTTCCACTTGAGATATGAATGCAACATTGCATTCTTTGAATGAAGATCTTGTTCTTAAGCCTTGAGATGCATTTCCTATGATGAATTCATTTGGGTAATTGCTAGTGGCTTTCCATTCTCTTGGGATTTTATTTTTGACCTTTTGGACAGATGCTTCAGTTGGATGTTGTTCAGGTTTATGTTGTTCAAAGATAATTTCTGGTTCTTAGGTACAATGTCTCCTGACAACTTCAGGAGACATTTCTGGAGTTTCTTCATTTTCAACAGAGTTTGTTTTCCAGATTCTTCAAAAGTATTTTCCTGAAATATCTAGAATTTTCAAATTCTGGATTCTTTTCTGTCATTTCAAGGTTAGTTTCACAAAATACAACATGCATAGTTTCCTCTACAGTTCTAGAACTTAGATTAAATACTCTATATGCTTTACTCCTAGTTGAGTAACCAATGAATATTCCATCATCCGTTCTAGCATCAAACTTTCCCTAGTTTTCTTTGTTATTTAATATGAAGCATTTGCATCCAAATGCATGAAAATAATGAAGAGTTGGTTTGGTTCCATTCCAAAGCTCATAAGGGGTTTTCTTTAATATGGGCCTTATAAGTGTTCTATTAAGAACATAACATGTTGTGTTAATAGTTTCAGCCCACAAGTTTTTTGGAGTTTGATTTTCACAAAGCATAGCTCTTGCCATTTCTTGCAAAGATCTATTTCTTCTCTCAACAACTCCATTTTGTTGGGTGTTCTTGGGCAAGAAAAGTTATGAGATATGCCATTTTCATCACAATAAGATTCAAAATGTTGATTTTCAAATTCTTTACCATGATCACTTCTTATAAATACAATGGAGCTTCCTTTTTCATTTTGAACCTTTTTGCAAAAATTTTTAAAATGAGAAAATGCTTCATCCTTATGTGCTAGAAATAGAACTCATCCAAATCTTGAATAATCATCTACAATGACCATTCCATATCGTTTTCCTGGCCAAACTTTGTGTTCTAGTTGGTCCAAATAGATCAAGATGTAATAGTTCTAAGGGCTTTGTGGTTGAGACAACATCCTTGGGCTTAAAGGAGGGCTTTGTTTGTTTGCCCTTTTGACAAGCATCACAAACTATATCCTTTTCAAATTTAATTTTTGGGATGCCTCTCACTAAATCTTTATTAAGCAATTTAGAGATTTGGTACATGCTAGCATGTCCTAATCGCCTATGCCAAAGCCATTTATCATTTTCAAAAGATGCAAAGCATCTTACATCTTGAGTTTTTAGATCATCTAATGTCACACCATAAATATTTCCACATCTTTGGCCACAAACAATATGTGATTATTACTCTTCTTATGAACAATGCATTTGTCACTATCAAAGACAACACGATAGCCATTATCACATAATTGACTTACACTAAGTAAATTGTGTTTTAATCCATTCACATGAAATACATTATCAATGGTAGTAGAGGATGATTTACCTATTTTTCCAATGCCAATAATTTTTCCTTTTCCATTGTCTCCAAATGTCACATTACCTCCATTTTGATGTTTAAAGGATGAGAACATGGCTTCATTTCCAGTCATATGCCTAGAGCATCCGCTATCAATGTACCAAAGCTCCTTTCCCTCTTCTTTGGCTTGCTTGATTTGGAGGAATAACATGTTGTCTTTTACGCATCCAAAGTTGTTTAGGAACCTTGTCATAGGGGGTTCTATATTCACTTGCAGCATTTCTATTCACAAGCATAGGGACTACTCCATTTTCCTTTTTAGCCCAACCAATAAAACATCTATTTGATAAATGTCCTATTTGTTTGTAATTGTAGCATTCTTCAATATTCTGCACTTTCTTTTCAAGCTTTAGGCTCTAACAAAATGCTTCATGTATGGTTTTCTCTTTTGAAAAGATTTGCTGGTTGATGCACCAGATTTTTGTTCAAAGAGTTTTTTATAAAGTCAATTTTGTTTATGAGCATCATAACCCAAACCAGCCTTGTTAATTGCACACCTTTGCTCCAAAAAGATTTTCCAAATTCTTTGTTCCTTGGACAAATTTGGACAGATCAGAGGTGAGTGTTTTAACTTACGTTTCAGTAAATCATTTTCAATTTTAAGAGTATCAACCGAAGAATTATTTAAGCATTCTTTTAAAGCTTCAATCTCATTTGCTAATGAATTATTTTCAGCAACTAAGACTTCTTTTTCTTTCTTTATTCAGGATATTTACAAAGCATATTTTTTGAATTAACAAGCAAGTCATCAATAATATCAATAAGTTCACAAGTTGTCATATCAGAGAAATTTACCTCATCGCTTTCATTTGCCATGAGACATAAGTCAGCAAACATGCTTTCCTCATCCTCGCGCTAGAGGAATCATTCTCAAGGTCTTCCCATGTGGATAATAACCCATTTTTCTTGTACTTCTTTCCTTCTTCTTTTCTTTATGGCAAGGGACATTCGTTCTTGAAATGTCCTGGTTGTTTACAGTAATGATATGTTATATCCTTCTTACTTGATTCTCCTTTGTGATTGTCTTTCTTGGAAAAGTTTCCTTTTCTGCCTTTGCCTCTTTCTTCCATAGCTTCATCATTCTTTGCACGAACATACTAAATTCATCATCTCTCCTAGCTCTTCTTCGGTTTCAATTTTGTAAGCTTCTTCCACTTTGGATTTTAGTGCAAGCCCTTTCTTCTTTTTCTCATTTTTCAGATGAGTTGTTTCAAAGGCAATGAGATTACCTCTTAGCTCATCATAAGTTAATGTACTGATATCTCTTCCTTCTTGAATAGCTGTTATTTTGGACAGCCATGGTGGTGTGAGACTTCTGAGAATTTTTCTCACAAGTTCTTCATCTTCGAAGCATTTACCCATCATGTCTAGATTGTTGATGATGATAGCAAAGCGTTCAAACATTTGATCAATGTTTTCTTCTTCTTTCATGTGAAAAGCTCATATTCTCTCATGAGCATATCAATTTTAGTTTGTTTGATCTGCTTTGTGCCCTCATGAGTCACTTGAAGTTTATCCAGATTTCTTTGGCACTTCTACATATGGACACCTTTCTATTCTTCAAAACTTATGGCACAATGTAGAAGGTTGACTGCCTTGGCTTGCATTTCGATTTCTTTTTCTCTTCTAGTCCATTCCTCATCACTTTTAATGATGCTTTGTCCTTGTTCATTTGTAGTCATGGGCACTTCAGCTCCTTTGGTGATTATTTTCCACAGATCATAGTCTGTAGATTGAATGAAGATTCTCATTCTTTCTTTCCAGGAAGCATAGTTGACTCCATTGAAAAATGGAGGCCTTGTGGTTGATTGACCTTCAGGAAGAGTGTATGGAACAATGTTGGCCATACTTGTCCTTTGGATCTTTTTGCTCCAAGCAATTAAGCTTGACCCCTAGAGACCTTGCTGATACCAATTGATGGTATCAGATCACTTGAGAAGGGGGATTTGAATCAAGTGATCCTTTAAAATTTTCTGCACACTTAACAACAGTTAAAACAATTCACCCAGATGTCTCCTGTGAATTTAAGAGATATTCGTGCAGCAATATGTAATTTACTAAGTAAACTTTAAAAACAGTATTTATATGTTTGTTATCCTTTTAAAACAATATATCAAAATACAACTTTCAGCAATATAAAATAAAGGACTTGTTGGAAATGAAATGAGAATAAAGAGATAGGGTTAAGAAGAGTGCACCAAGAGCTTTATACTGGTTCAACTTCAATATGAAGTCTACTCAATCCTCACCAATGTTGATGAGAGTTCCACTAATTTTCCAATCCAAATACAGAAAGTTACAAATCAAAGTTGGTAACAATTCCTACTAAAACTCTCACAAATGAAATCCTAAAATTTCAACAAAGACCAAGACAAATTTTCAAGTATTGAACACTAACCCTCTCAATATATTTATCACAAGATAACACTTTGAATACTAGGATTTGAAGGTGTTTTCGTTTGAATAAGTCTTGATGGTCTTGAAGATGGTTCTTCTTGAACCTTATATAGGCAGCGCCCTTTGCAACCATGAGAGAGAGATAAAATGCTGAGCTGCATTGTGGTCTTTGCATAGCAGGAAGGACAAGTTTCAGGAGCAGAAGCTTAGGAGAAGAGAAAAGTATTCATTTTCTTCTTTGGATGAAAGCTGAAAGCATTCTTTTTTTATGTAGAAATATTTAGCAATAAGAACACCAAGTTGGTATAAGCATTTGACCGTTTGCAAAAGCTCTTGCTTCCTCTTTCTGCCGTTTTTATTGTGCTATGTTGCCTTTTTCAGGCAGTAGAACAAGCTTGAAGCATGGGAGAAAGAGCATTTCCATTTTGAATGATGGACCAAGAGGTTCTTTCTTCGTGATAGAAATGGTTTCAACAAAAAGGTTGCTAAGCTTGTGTAAAGTCTTAACCGTTTAAAACCCATTCACAATGCTCTTCTCAGTCCTTTTTTTATAAGTGTAATGTGAAGAAAAGTGCCTTTGACCTTTTGGCTATAGTCACAAGCTAGCTCCATACTTTGTGACTTGCTAAGTGTACTTTCTCTCTCTCTCTCTGTACTTAGGATGTGGACATATCTAACTTTATAGAGATCCACCTAGGAGCAACTTTTGACATTACATTGCTTGTCCTCAATTTTTCGCATACATCATCTTGGTTCAAGTGTAATACATGATATTTAAAACAAACCAAGGACATCTCTGCAAATGAGGAGATATTTGCGTCTAACTTAAATAAAAAACACTTTAGCAAATATATAGATTATGTTTGTCATCATTTAAAAGTTCTCAAGCCAACAAAACACTATCTTAATTGTTGAAATAATATTTTTGTTTGATTTATGAGATATATCGTTTGGGTGGGCTTTGAGTATTTCAAAACACAGGAGATATAATGTAGTAGCTGATAATGTTGCAAACTATCATGGAAGAAAAGAGTGGTTTGGAGTTGGAGAGGTTCCTAATTGTATGTAAGAATTATTAAAACTTATAAACTTGGACGTTCTTTATTTATTTATTTTTTTTATGACTTTGGATCTTTTATATAAAAATACAAGGTAAGTCTAGTTTCGTTTAATCATTTTTTTAACCGAAAGTTTAATATTTCTTTTATGTAACAAATTTAGGGTGGAATGGCAATGTCAGTCCAAAATCTCTGGATAAAAAGTATTTATAAAGGAATTTACATTAATCTTATCTCAAAGAGAAGGGTGAGGGTTGGAACTTGCAACTTGTCATATGAAGGGAAAGGAAAATGATAAATGTTATGAATAATAATTCGTAAAATGATGTGCAAATCACAAAGACAAAGTAAGAAAGTTTGCGTTTCCCTAGGTTATAACTTCTCTCTCTCATTTTTATACTCTCTCCTCTTATGATTAGTTGATCAGTCATCGTTACTCATTTATGAAAAAAATTTCGTGCCATCAAGCACTCCTGGTCCCCAAATTATATCTGTTTCCTGCCCTTTCTAATTATTTATTGACATGTGGTAAATAGATATTATATATTTGGTAATTTACAAATTTTCAAATTTGTTTTGATTCTTATATTTTATATGCTAGATTTTATCATGGTTCACTCAACTAACGGGAGTTAGTTTAATCATTTTATTATAATTAGGAATCAATCCAAACTAAATATTTTCCGTCTTGATCTCAACTTTCAAACATGTTTCTCATTTTTGTTGAGTATGGATTGGATTTAAGCAAGGAATATTATTTATACATAATATTTGTTACATATAGTTTCCACCTTTTTCTTTTCCGATTGGATTGAGCTCCACCCTCAATTTTAACGGTGGAAGAGAATGTACAGATACAATATTTACGTAGAATTAACATTTCTGCTGTACCACTGATCAAAATATAAAAACAGAAATTATGACGTGGTGGACATTCGAGATTAGACGTTCACGTTCGACAAGGTACATGATCGCGCATTATCAAATAACGTAACAGCATGCCGGGAGCCAATCATCCACCGTTGGTTCAAGGATCAGGGGCGCTTACATATCACGCAACATCGTTCTACTGTACTCCTTCAATCACCAAAACAAACCTCATGCCCAGCCCATTGTTTATTTTTATCCTTTTACTTCTTTTTCTCAATAATAAATCAATTAATATTATTAAATCACACGTCTCACACAAAATAAAAAGCTTAAGCGCACACTTTGTTATATTTCTCAGCGTAATAATTAGAATTCTTTTACTGAACATTTGGAAACCATATAATTCATTTCTATTAAAAAAAAATGAATTGAATTGAATTTTATTATTTAGAAGGAAGTTAAGTAAAAAAAATTAAAATTTTATAGGAATTAAAATTTAACAAAATTAAAAAATAAAATCAGACTCATGAGTATGATTTGGTATGAGAATTGAATTTCAACAATTGAAAATATTAAAATAATCTTTCTTAAATATAATATTTTATTTATAATCTATTAATAAGGATAAAATAGCTAATTGAATTGAATTTAATTTCTTAATTTATTGATTAATTTCAAATACAAAAAATCAATTTAATTTCATCTCAGTTTTCAAACGCGCTGTTATAAACCGAAATTGTTTTGATTTGTTCGTAGGAACTGTAAAAAATTGTAAAGACAACAATATTAATTATAGACATAATAATTATAATTATAACAAAAAAGAAAAAGGAATAATTGAGAGGAAGAAGAAGTGTGATATATGGGGTGAGTGCAGAGGATTACTTGCAAGTGTAACCGACTCATCTGCAAATTGCAGTTGATGAAATTCACGGCGATCGAGTCGGCTTCGTCAACCTTGTGTCACTCACTGCGCACCGATTACTCAGAGCTTCTGCTTCTTCTGCAATGGAATCCGTTCCTTTTCACGATGCCAACATTCACGATATTCTCGAGACCCGATACCTTCACTCTCGCCTAGTATTCTTCTTCTTCTTCCTCGTCTTTGTTTTCTTTCTTCTTCTTGTTTTCTTTTTTTTTAATACGAGTTTGGAAGGTTTTAAGAGTTCGCGATTAGCTTACGAATTCCGATTTTTCAATCTGGTGGATAGTAGAAGAAAAAAAAATGTGCTCTGCTGATGTTTTGTTGTGTCGTATGATTTTGACTAAGAAAATTCTGCTGTCTTTGTTGTTGCTGTTGTTTAGGATGTGAATCAGAGTTTGCAGACGCACTCCTCGTTGATTCGGAGGCTTTCTCAGGAGAAGGAGTTAGAGGTTGGTAAGACAACTTGGGAGGTTCTTCTTTTAAGTGATTTCAGTACTACTTGCTATCATATGCATGTTGGAATTAAATTGTATACAGAAGGGAATTTTTTTCTTAAGTAGCATCCTGCAGTTTTTCAGAGAAGGTAAACAACAATCTGATGCCATGGTTCTGTGTTGTGACTACACTTGCATTAGCATATTCATCCTTTTATACCTATTATTATGACAATGAGAACTATTTGAGTATTATCTAATGCAGTTTTTCTTTAGTGTCATCTTCTTGAAAGAGGTAGGCTGTTAGTATCGATTTCTTAAAAATGCTGGCAATGTACACTCATATTGTTTGTTGCCTTTTCGGTGGGTATCCTTTTGCTCATGATTTGAACAGGGTCACCTTGGCTGTGTCAATGCGGTGGCTTGGAACTCCAGAGGTACATTATTGATATCTGGATCAGATGATACACGGGTACGGCACATTCTTGTCATGTATAGCATAATCTCAGCATAATCTCATATGCTAATTTTTCCTCCTTCACTCGTTGCAATGAATTGTGTGCATGAAATTTTCCAGATTAATATTTGGAGCTATTCTGATCGGAAACTTTTGCATTCAATTGAGACTGGTCATACTGCAAATATATTCTGCACAAAGTTTGTACCAGAAACTTCTGATGAGCTTGTAGTCTCTGGAGCAGGAGATGCCGAAGTAATGCTATGATCCATTCAATATTTTAAGTGGCTTATGCAAATTTAATTCTCCAATGTAATATATTTTTCATTTTGGCAGGTCCGATTATTTAATCTGTCTCGCTTAAATGGGAGAGGATCTAGTGAAAATGCCATTGCTCCATCAGCACTTTACCAATGCCACACTAGAAGAGTCAAGAAATTGGCTGTAAGTCATGTGGTCCAAGATAATTCTAAATTAGCATAGTTTCAATAACGATATATCAATGGGGATGAAGAAAATCAAACATAATTTACATGGGAATATCTGATTTTATTTGCATCCTGTAAGTTTCATGTCTTCTATGTTCATTTTTGGCAGGTTGAAAATGGGAACCCCAATGTGGTATGGAGTGCTAGTGAAGATGGGACCCTGAGGCAGCATGATTTTCGGGAAGCCACCTCTTGTCCTCCAGCAGGATCTTCACACCAAGAGTGTAGAAATGTTCTAGTAAGTGATTTAATTCAGTTGCACATACTCCTACTAGTAAGTTTTGAACTCAGATGTTGTTGGTCTTCCAATATTTTCTTCCTTTTCAAAACTATCGTATGTTTAGTCATTATTGTTGTTCATAAACATCCAAGATGAGTGCACGTGGGAAACCTATATGACTGAGGCATATCAAGGGAGATCAATAATGAGAATTTCATAAATAGCTTTATTGTTGGAGCTTATGAGTTGCATATTTGTTCACATCATGCTCATTTCTTATTACTCTTGAAATCATATGTCTTTCATTTCTATTATGCAAGTTCTTTAAATTTTCCACTGCAAGTTTGTCAGGATAATTGATGTTTTCTAAAGCTGGGAACCATGGTATTTTATTTATTGTTTTTCATGTTTAATGCTTAATCTCAGCTCGACTTACGGAGTGGAGCTAAAAGGTCACTTTCTGATCCTCCTAAACAAGTCCTTGCTCTAAAATCTTGTGATATTAGCTCAACTAGACCACATTTGCTTCTTGTTGGTGGGAGGTAAATATTTCTGGTGATGCTATATATTATTTAATTCATTTTTTCTACTTCAAACTGATATTAAATTCTCTGTCTTTCAGTGATGCTTTTGCGCGTTGTATGATCGGAGGATGCTGCCGCCTCTTAGCTCCTGTCGGAAAAGAATGTCACCACCTCCTTGTGTTAATTATTTCTGTCCAATGCATCTTTCTGATCGTGTTAGTCCTATGCTTTACTGGCTACTGTTATCTGCTTTTGCTGTGTTACCTAATAGTGTTAGAATATTGCAAGTATTTATTGCCTAAATAAGAAGAATCCTGTGTGAGATAGGGATAGAATCCAGTTATGTTGGCGAGCTTTGCTTACTGTTTTCTCATTTGGTTTGATATTATATTATTTTATATTTTATTTCATTATTTTATATTTTATTTCTTTTGGAAGGTTGTGCTGGTAATTTCTCACGCTTTTTTTTCTTCCTCATCACTGATTACATGTAAAAGGAAAGTTCATATTACTTCCTTTCACGCCCATAAAGAGTTGGGGTTAGGAGGCCTATTTGTCGAATGGGTTCCTCATAGAGGTGGCAGAATTGTCCCTGAACCCATTAACCATCCAGTCCAATCAGACATGAACCTAATCCAATATCTCCATTAGTGTCCTAGTTTTAATGGGCTGGCTTTACTAACTCTAATTGGTGTATTGCATGGATAATGTATCAAATCACCCATGATCTGTAAAGATCCACTGCTGTTCGTTCTTAAAATGGAAAAAGGCAGTTTTTTTAAAATATAATACAATGTTAGATAGTTGAGTTGGATATCCAACCATAAAAAATTGATCAAAGGATGGATTGGGTAGTTATTTATTAAATGGGTGCTGGATGGATTGGATTTTTCCAAACACTTTCTCTATCAGATCATAAAGTGGATTAATGTTTTATTTTTCACCTATCACTTTTCCACCCACTGTTCCTCTCCTATATGCAGAAGAAGGGAAACAAACTTAGAATATTTCTGTTTCTTATGGGTTTTGTCAAACTTTATGATTGGAACATAATACTTGTTGTAGTGTTGGGTATCAATGCTTGTTATTATAGGTTTAAATAATCTTGTTGATTGCTATATGATGGTGTTTGGTACGCAAAATATTGCAAGGCTCTTGTAAATGATAGGTTTGCAATGTGAAATATGCTTGTCGGATGATTCAATGAAATGATGAATGCAATGTTCATGCATAATTGGGTATTCTTTTCCTGTCTAGAGAGGTGAGTGTGTTTGTGTAATTGTGTTGGATTCCCTCTCATTTGATATCCTGATTATAATTCAGAATGACAGTTGTCTGCGCTCTTGATCTGTTACATTGGGGCCCATTGCAACACCAACAGCTGTGTTGTTATGTTTAGGTCTTGAGGAACGTGGCAGCAAATAGCAATCATGGGCATGACGAATGTAACAAATGTGATGACTGCCATGGCTGTGGTTGTGGAGGTGTGGCTCTGTGGCGGTGGCAGCCATGGCAGGGTTAATGGGTGTGTAGATTTCACCCAGGTGGTTTTGGGAAAAGAACTGGAGTCATAGGAGTCTCCATATTAGGCATTGCTGCAGTAAAAAAATCTAACATTACTGTCCTATCTCCTAAGAATGCTCAAACCAAACCTAAGTGTTCTGTAATGTGCCCTAATTAAAAACGAAAAAGGTGGTCTGTAATGTGAACCTTTCATCCTGCATGCCAAATGCCACATATACTGTTGGTTTTAGCAGTTACCATGTTGACTCACCCATTTTCTCCTTGGCAAATTATGCATGTGTAAGCCTTTATGGAACTTTATGCCAAATATTGTTGCACTTAACTTGTGTCTCGTTTCTTCCAGGGACATCCAAGCCTACACTTAACTCATGTTACATTTGGTCCTGATGGAGATGAGGTTCTCCTTAGCTATAGTGGAGAGCATGTTTACTTGATGAATGTGGATCATGGTAAAGCATTTTAAATTGAACCATGTCTCTTTTTTATTTGTCACTAGTAGTGTAATGTAATGTGCTTTTTATTTGGCATCTTATTTGGCTATGCAGTGCTTGTTATCACTGTAATCTCAGCCACATGTAGTTAGATATTGAAAATTTCAGTGAAGCTTGAATAAGTATATTTTGCTTGTTATCATTGCATGGAGTACATATCGGGTGGTAAAAAGCCAAAAAAAAAGGGCTTAATGTAGCAGAGATAAGGATGCTGCATTTGATTAGTGCACGCATCTGACTAGATAGGGTTAGGAATGAATACATTTGAGAGAAAGCTAAGGCTGAACCTATTGTGGAGAAGATGATGGAATCATGCTTTCAGTGGTTTGGTAATGTGTGGAGAAGTTAGAAACCCCATTAGGGAGAGTAGATCCGATGGAGGGTAGTCCAATAGCTAGAGATAAAAGGAGAACTGGTGAAACTATTAAAAAAAGATAAAGATTGGATTGGTTTGAATGTAGGCATGATTTATGCAAAGATGATCCATGTAATCGACCCTATCAGGTTGAACAAAACTTAGTTGCTGTTATCAGCTATTAGGTTTTCTTTGATGAACAATTAATTAAATTATTGTGTAGGTGTTGGGTATGGTGTGGATTGGGTTTTGTGAAGGATCTATTTAGCAGAGCTATATTAGCTTCTATTCTGTTAGTTTCTCATTACCATGTTTTCATACACTATAAAAAAATTTTGAGATCATAATTATTCTTGCACTATGCAGCTGGAGTAAATGAGATGCAATATACTTCAGGAGATGTTTCAAAATTAATGACTTACACTCCAACAATTAATGGGACAGAATTGCAGCCTTTTGTGTCTAATGTCTTCCCAAATGGATTTTCTATTAAAAAAAATGTTGCTGCAAAGGTATGCAGTGTATGCTTTTTTTCACTAATATGATTTTGTTGTAGATCTTTGGTGTATCTAACAGCATGATTCTTTAGTTTTTACATTGCATCTTATCGACTAACTGGGTTTTACAGATTGACCATTGCAGGAAACTAATAAAATATGCTAAAAACTTATTGGATGATGGGACTCCCTATTATGGAATTGAGGCATGCAATGAAGTTTTGAATTGCTACAGTCATATTATTGGCCCTGCACTAAAATACGAATGCTTGTGTATTCGTGCTGCACTATTGCTTAAGGTTCTTCGACTGGGTCTCAGCTTTCATTCCGATTTTGGAATTTTTTTTCTCAATTTTTTTCTCATGTTTTGAAATTTGCACCCTTATCTAGAGGAAGTGGAAAAACGATGATCATATGGCCATAAAAGATTGCTATGCTGCTAGGAAAATTGATAATTCCTCCTATAAAGCACTTTACTATATGTCAGAAGCATTGTCACAGGTAATTCTGGTTGTATGAACTGCATTTTTAGAATGTCTTTGCTTCCAATCTTATTTGAATTAGTTTAATGTCACACTGGTTTTCCTGAATGTCTGAGTGCGTGAAGCTTTTATATGTGTGTGTTGTTTGATTTATATAAGAGAAAAGAATTACACTCATAAATGAAGTGAATAGTGGAGGGATTGTTTGAGCTTGTGTATCTTTTTTTATGTTCTTGCTTTTGTTTTGAGGATGTCACTCTCTCTCTCTCTCTCTCTCTCTATATATATATATATATATATGTGTGTGTGTGTGTGTGTGTGTGTTGTTTGTATGTGTTGCTTTGGGTTGTTTGGAGGTGAAGTGTGTGGTTAAATCCATACATAAAAAAAAAAAAAAAAATTGATGCTGATTAGATAATCCCAATTAAAGTGTTAATATGGCATTCAAGGGAATCCAGAAGGAAACAAGTGATCAAAGATTAGGTATCTGAAAATTTTGATTGATTGAAAAATAAGGCATTAAACCGTGCTTGATAAGATTGATGGTGACTATTGAGACTATAGTGCTTCAATAAACTTCGACTGAAACAAATTTTAGGCAAGGGCATTTTTATTATTATTATTTTGCTAAATCAGTTGCCAATATCTAATAAAATTATTTTGTTACCAAAAAAAAATTATTTTCTGACTTTTGGCTTGAGGGACATGTATGGGTCTTTTTAACTCCACTTTTCATGCCATTAATATCCATTAAGCGTGCCCTTTGATGGCAGAACCTTTCCTTTCAAGTCTTAGAACCTATTTTACTTGATTTCTTTCTTCTATTCTTTTTTGTTGCAGTTAGGTAGACACAAAGAAGCTTTGGATTTTGCTGTTGCTTCCCAGTTGTTGGCCCCATCCTTATCTGAAGTTGCAGAAAGAGTGGAGAATGTGAAGAAGGATATTGCTTCAGGTATGCTTAAGTTGGCTTTCATGTATGGACCATAGTTGTTAATCAAGGATAGCGGCCTGGAATGGCCAACTCCAAAACGCTATAGTGGGATGGCCACTTTGTGAGGCCATCATGGCTGCTATCCTGAAACGCAACCTGACAAGGTTGCCATCGTGCCTCGAAGAGCTCTGCTCTGCTAGGCCACCATCATGTTTCTATTGGGTGTAATTAACAACTATGGTATGAACTTAGTTATAAAAATGCATATATTGAATTGCTCAAATTTTGTTTTTGTTTGC
This sequence comes from Dalbergia oliveri, assembly GCA_030441495.1. Lineage (NCBI taxonomy): Eukaryota > Viridiplantae > Streptophyta > Magnoliopsida > Fabales > Fabaceae > Dalbergia > Dalbergia oliveri. The sequence continues at coordinate 12,771,263 of JAMLFY010000003.1, read as the reverse complement.
ACGTATGGGCAAGTTCCTCAATGTCTTAATTACTCCAATGAAATTTGTGAATGGCCCTACTCCCTTTAGAATAAGTTTGTGCACTATTGACATAACTTAAACACACTCCACTTCTTCTCATAAGAGCAATTGATATTAGACTATTTAGCTACTATATCACTAAAACTGCTAAGATTTGATGAACAAAATCAATCTAATTCCAAAATATTTCTTCTAATGTTAAGGAATTACATGCTATTTCTTTCTTTTTATGATTTTATGTCGATCTAACTAGTTTGTTATTTAATCAGCGGAGGCCGAGAAAAATAGCAAGACAAATGATGGATCATCAAGGTTTGATGGTCGAGGTGGGAGAATATTATCATTGAGTAACATACTCTATCGTTCAGAGGGTAACAGTGATGCTTCACAAGATGGTCCAAGATCTGAGAGGGATGATTCTGATTATGATGAGGAGTTGGAGTTGGACTTTGAAACATCAATATCTGATGACGAGGGACAAGATGTGGAGTCCAATATTCTTCATGGGAGTTTAAATCTTAGAATTCACCGAAGAGGTGACTCTAGTGAAAACACTGTTGCAAATGGCTCATGTGAATCACCCTCATCATCATCACAGAATGAGAAAGCATACTATCAGGTTTACATTCTTCTCTCCCATTTTTATTCATATTATTGCTTTCTCATCAATGTGATTCTTCACAAAAAATTTTGCTTTCTTCTAATTTTGTTTCATGGGTTTATAATGTCGTTTCATTTTGCTTTTGCTTTTTTGCTTCCTTTGTTGTCATTCATGCAGCCCGAAGCAGCTGTTGATATGAAGCAGAGATTTATTGGCCACTGCAATGTTGGAACTGATATAAAACAGGCCAATTTTCTTGGTCAAAGAGGTATATGCTATCTCATAGGACAGATGAAATTACATCTTCTTTTCAGTTGTTTCTTTTGCTGTGAATGCCAATATCTTCTTTGGAGATGGAAAGCAATGGTGCATAGCACCAGGAAAACAGGATTTCATTGTCATTTCTTGGCTTTTGTTTTCCATACCATCATAATGAATCGCCTCATTTTGATTATTTATTTTTAGAAGAATAGGGCAAGTTTGAGTTGACCGTTGGTCTGCCATTGCTTTAAAAAGATTGCCTTATATATTTACTTGCAGGTGAGTTTGTTGCTAGTGGAAGTGATGATGGCAGATGGTTTATTTGGGAAAAGCGGACGGGTAGACTCATAAAAATGCTGAATGGTGATCAATCCGGTAAACATTGTTTTTTCTGTAGTTTTGGGAAGAATTGGTCCCCTCTTGTATGGTTGCCTGAAGATTTTGTTTTCTTCATCCTGCAGTTGTAAATTGTTTACAATGCCATCCATTTGATTTTGTTGTGGCAACCAGTGGGATTGATAGCACAATAAAGGTGAAAATGTCAATCCTATGATGCTTGGTGTCTTTTGGTTGGAATGAAAAACTCTCTCTTTCCTCGATACAGAAAGAAATTTATTTGGAATGAAAACTTTTGGTTGGAACAAAAATTTAATCTCTGAAGCTTTTTTGTGATGCATTATTCTAGATATGGACTCCAAGTGCTCCTGTTCCATCTGCTGTAGCTGGTGGTTCAGCAGGACCAGAAAATGCAGATGTGTTGGTTGCCATGGAGAGCAATCAACAAAAGTTATCTCGCAGTCGTGATTCCATCCTGTAAGGCTCTTGAAACCGTCTGTTAGATATAGGAATGTCTGTGATGTGGTAATGCAGCTAGGATAATGTTCTGGTAGTTTCTTACAAGCATAATGCCTTGCATGCCTCAAAAAAGAATACAAGAAAAGGAAAAATGATGGTGCAATGCCTAGGAATAAGCATGACTTACATTTCACTAGATCATTCTGTTCTTAATATCACGTTCTATCCCACTTTCTGCAACGAAATAATCCTCCATTATACTCTCATTGTTGTGGGTTGTAGTGTCTTACTCTATCATGCCCAATTTCCAAAATTGCCAATTTGATCACTGCTCCTTGCGCAAATCCTAATCTTGTAAAGTAGGCTACTTCTATTCTTGACAGTGAACCCATGTGATACTGGTGAGACAATCGACTAGGAAGGCTGGATTTATTGTCTTCCACATTTAGTTGCATTGTTATTTGATTGGGCATGATGTTTGATCCATCCTTCCTTCCCTTATTTCTGTGTTACATTGCTATGTTTAATTATATTGGCCTGCCCATTCTTACTTCCTGAATTGATCAATCATTTTAGGTATGTTTGGTTAAGTTATTGGGATTTTTGCAGGCCCTTTGAGCTTTTGGAACCGTTTAGAATGCATGAGTTTCCTGAAGGATCACTACGCTTACGTCCATTTGAATGTGCCCAGAGCTAAACATTCTCTAATTGTCACCTGCTGGTAACTTTTTCTCTTGCCTGAATTAATGTTCGCGCTCTTTGTATGTGTAATTTTAATTTGAAGTGAAGTGTAGAGTCTCGACTGCATTTGGTTTTAGAAAACATTTCATCTTGATGTGTCTTATTCTTATTTTTTCACCAAAGCACTTAAGACTAGTTGCTATCATCTCGGTCGCTTCTAGTTCTTATTTGTTTCTTGCATGCTGCTTGTCTGTATAAGCATTTTGTACTTTTGTTGCCCTTGTTGCCACTTCTGACTTCACTACCCAAATTTTGTTACCACAGAACATCGGTGATCTTATAGTTGTCTAGGAAAATGCTTTAGACACATCAATGTCCTATGAAATTTTGTACTTCTGCTTCCCATGTTGCCACTTCACTACCCAAAATGCATTTTCCTATTTCATCAGCCCGCTTGATTTCTGTGTGTCGTTCACATCAATCATGGTAAGATGGATCTAAGATACCTAATCCATATTCTGTCTTACACTACTTAAAATCCTTCGATCCCCAAACACCAGAGCATTGTTTTTGTAATCAATTTTAGAAATAATACAAATTCTAAGATGGACTGTGTAGTTGCAGAAGCTTCACCTGTGGTTGATTACTTGTTAACTACTCACACATTTAAAAGTCAATAATTTTGGTTGTGTAGCATTCTTCTGGTCTGTGTTAACTTTGTACTTTGGTAGTTTCGCAGGTGCCATATTCTGTAGTGTGCATGAATCTGGATTGATCAGGGATGTGGGGGCCCTTATCGATGGTGGTAGCTTTTGACCAAAGGGACGCTTTTTAATGGGGCGCGAAATAAGTTGCAACATTGAGAATAAATCATGGGGTATTATTACCCTGGATTTATTAACTAGACTTCAGATGATTTTTATTTTTTCATTTTTGTACAAATTTATTAGTTACTATGTTTGCAGTATATTTTGTATAGTAAATTGTCAAATTAAATTTACTTGTACAGTAAATGATCGAGATTTAAGAGTTTCGGTCTATATAAGGTTCCTTCTTGGTTAATTTCCACTTCAGATTAGGCATGTAGCATGTTCTTGCATTCCGTTTTTCGGGATACGTCGTATCTTCCACAGCGAGGTATGTCAAACTTTTAGGCCTTTTCGTTTCAAATTAGATGTGATTTAATTTGAGTTTACTTTGGCAGTGTGAAATAAATTTATATTGACAGTCCATAAAATTTAAGCTCGATTTTCATTCGGGATACGTCTTGTAAATGGATGTATGTAAAAAAAATTTATATTATTTGTGTATCAAAATTAGATTATTTAATTGTTTCAAGATAGTTTTAAAATTTTAGTAAACTATTTTATGACAATTTATTTCTATTTACATCAATTTAGATAAATTTTTAGAATTTAATTTTAATAAATAGATAGTATGGAAAAATTTTAAATAATTATTTAATTATGTAATGTCGTGACTATAAATATAGTTAATTTTTATTTTCACTACTTGTGAAGATATACAAAAAAGGGATGATAGCTTATAACTCCTATGTTGATAGTAAATTAAAATTAAATTTTTTTTTCTCTTTTTCTATCACTTATTTAAGTAATTATAATTTTTTAAAAGTATAATTTGGTCTTTTAGATTAATTTTTTATAAAGAATTAAGATTATTTAATATTTTTTAATTTATTTAACAACGTTAAATTGCATTTAATTTAAAATAAAAAACATAAGATATAAAATTGTATTTTTAAATAGATTCAATCTTATGTATCCACAGTTTATATATATATATATATATATATATATATATATATATATATATATATATATGTTTTATTATATTAATAGAAGTATTTTTTTAAAAAATGGATTTTATAATTATTATTTCCAAAGACATTTACATAAAAGTGTATAATTAGATAGTATAAAATTGTTGACGTTGGTATTGTATTATAATTAAATATTATGTTCAATAGATTTCAATATTGTTATCCTGATATGTAAACTTTTTTTAGTTTAATTTTTATGTATGAATAATATAAATTTGTTACATTCTCTCAATCAATAGAAATTTAAGAAGTGACAGATCATGTTAGATCTGCCCATTATGATAATTATGATTGGGCACTTTTTTAATTCTATTGGTTGATTGTGGTGGCATTATCATTGTATAGAAATTAAAGTTAAAGTTTTATGCAATTATTATATTATAAATTATTCCATTTGTATAACTATTTCACTAATAGGTGTGATAATCAAGCATATTTGTTATGTGACAATACCCAATTATCATATCTTCTATATGTAGATATATGAGTTTAATTTTGATATACTAATAATGTAAAAATATTTTACACCATCATCCAATTAAAATATTTTGTTTGAATGACTTTTCAAATAGTAGAAGTAAAAGTCAATTGCCATAGCTTATATGATAATATATAATTAAATAATTGTATAAATTTTTTTTTACATTGTCAATGCATATCAATTAAATCTTTGAAGTATTATTACAAAGAATTTGAAAAGTCATCGTTACAAAGAACCTGGAAAGTCATTTTTTCATCATTTGTAAATTTATATCCAAGAGTTATACTCCAAAGAATCTGAAAAGTTATTTTTTCATCATTTGCAAATGAAAAGTCCAAAATTTTCATCAAGTACAGTAAAAATTCTAATATATTTGATTTATGCAATAAAATTAATATATTATGATTATTAAATTGTAAAAAAATGTATATATTTAAGTTAATTTATACTTGATATGGAAACTATCTACATACGTCTTTCAACTGTTATCTTGCTATAATAACTTTAATTTTAGTATCATATACTTATAGCTATTTATTATATACTTTAATATGAAATATTTTGCATAGAAGCTTATTAAAAAATGAATATTTTTTTTACACTCAATTCTTTTTGCAACTACTTATAAAATATAACTAACTAGAAGATGAAACAATTATTAAAGCAACAGAAATTTTTAGTGAAATAAAGCTTATGAAATCCAGTTAGGAAGTATTCATATTTTCAACACAATAATATTATAAATTAGATATTTTCACATTATTTTTAATTATTTCATTAAAAATTATATTTGTTAAAAGATTTCATGTGAAAATGTTTCCATTTCTTAATATCTTTACACACTAAAGTATATATAGTGTCTTTTATTTTAATAAAATTTTCAATAATTTTATTCACATTAACATATATAGATTAGGTATGGATACTTTTAAACGGCTAAAAAATGTATGTAAAATATAGAATTTAATCGCATTGTGTAAGCATAAAGAGGAGCATCTCATATCTATATCTCTCATAGTATCATGTAATCTTTTCTTATTATTAATCATTTTTATGGTATATTAACTAATAATATATATTTAAAAAATTAAAAAAATTGATTTAATATTTGATGAAATAAAGTATCATATCAAATATTATATGACTTTATTTTATATTATAAATACCAAAAGTCTCAATTTAATATTTTTTATTTTTTTTATTTCATACTTGTGCTAAATAACTACACCATCGTTTTTTAATTTACTCAATTTTCATTCTATATTAATTAATATTTTTTCAAAATAAAATTATAAAATTAATTTAATATTTCATACAATAAAGTATTAATATATCCTTGGTTAAACAGGCTAGCAAAATTTATGTAAATTTTTAATTTTTTCTGTAAATTACCTTTAATTTTTTTAAAACTTGAATTCATTAGTTGAATATATGTTATAACATATTTGAGGTCTGCGTTTGTTTTGAAAATAGAAAAGATGATTATATAATAAAGATGTCTATTAGGAGGATAAATGTTTAAGTTACTCAATTTTCATTTTATATTAATTAATTAATTAATATATATTTATAAGTAAAATTATAAAAATTAATTCAACACTTCCTAAAATAAAGTATTAAATAAATTTATATAATTTAAATTAGAGAAATGTGAGGTTCACAACAAAAAGCCAACAACAAAATTACACTATATATCTTATCACCATTAAATGTAAGTGAGTAGAATGAGTGAGAATTAACGTCATCTAATGATAATAAGGGATATAATGTAGGTTTGTTGTTAGTTTTTATTATATACAAAATATTATTCTTTAAACTAATGATAATTCTAAGATTAAAATCCCAAATTCTTAGGTTTATAATGGGATAAATCTCTCAAATTTAGAAAATCTCATATTAGTCCCTCAAATTTTATAAAAGGGGGAAGGTTAGTCTTTCCATCAAATCTTGCTAACTTTCACAGAAATATCTATGTATTATGTTAACTAGCTTAATGTACCTGTTAATTTTAAAAGTCATAACTTGTCTTATTTCTCTGTTCTAAATAAATGTCAATTTAAAATCAAAATCTTTCTTCTATAGTGAGATAATAGATGAAAAAACTAAATGACTTCTTTTAGAGGAGTAAGACAAGTTAGAATTCGATAAAAGTTAACAATACATGTAAATAAATTAACAAAACAAATAAATAAGTTAACAAACACAACTTATATAACAATTTTATAAAAGAACTAATTTGTCTTCTTTTATAAAATTTGAGAGGTAATATAAAATTTTAAATAAAGACTTATTTATTCATGAGGGACTCATTTGGGATTTTGGCCTAATTTTAAATGCCTTTCTTTCATGCGGCGTCCGAGTACCATCTAGAACGATAATACTAGTGTATTACTCAGCACCAAATCAGACGAAACCTGTTGAGTTTCCTGGCATGACAGCTGCTCAACAACAAGTTGCGGACTCACTCTCGGCATGCTTTCAACGGGGAGACGCCTGCATGAAAAGACTTCCAGCGGGCCATCGTCCAACCATCAAGATAACTTGGGGTTTCATTTCGAGTGCCCAAAGACACGTTTCTCATTTTTCGGTCATCAAGTGATGCTTTTTCACTCTCGTTAAATTCAAGGCGTTGAATTTTTAGTGTATGTCATGCTGTTAAATGTTCACCACGTTAATTATGTGAGGTTGAATAAGTGCTATATGACGTATATTTTATATTACAAACCATGCCTCATGTTAGTGCATTATCCTATGGCATGTGCCTGGCGTTTTTTATAATAAAGATATCCCTACAATCAGGGTAGAATATAACATTGATCCAATTGTTGACCATGCTCTCCGGGCCAAGGGGGGTGGACATATTGCAGTTCTTCTGACGATAAAATTTTAGATGTGGGCCATGTGGCTAAAAGAAAAAAAAAAAAAACAAATACTTCTGTGCGGAAAAAGAATGACCTTGTACTTGTTCAATATCACCGCCTCATGCAGATAGAGAACTTGAAAGCGTTCATGACGGTGTTACCACAGACATGGTTCCAAATTTCCACATATTCTGTTTGGCCTAACCAATGGTCTCTAGTGCCAAGGTAATGGTTCATTTGGCAATAGAAATCTTCACCTACCATTCTCTCGCGAGGCTAGCTAGCCTGAAAACATTGTCCAAACTTAATTGACGTTCCTTTTCCGTAAGGACACTTAAATATATAGTCTATATGATGGAGATAAACTTTTTATATCAAAATGTTGTATAGCTATTGAATTTTGTGTATAATTGTTAATGAGAATATGAGATTAATTTTATTCACCGTAAGTGTTAATAGATGGTTTAATCAAGCATTTTATTTACTATGTTACATAACTGAACATTTATATAAAATTTTTACCCGGATACATACACTGCTTCAAAATTAAATTCATTGTTGATTTTCCTTGCATAAATCATGAAATAAGATATTGCGACTTCTTTTTCTTCGCGTTTACTTGTTTAGGCAGCAAGCTTTCCAAACACGGGGAGATTGGTGAAACTCAAAGTCCACCTACAATTTATAACGATTCAATTGTAAAAAACGTTGTCATTTGTTTTGGTCTTTTCTCTTCTCTTCTCTTCCTTCCTTCCTCTTGTTTGGCTATTGGCCTACATATATAGCATAGCATCTATCACTTCTCACTATTTATCAATTGTCAATCTCTTCTCTCTCTCTCTCTCTCTCTCTCTCTCTCTCTCATATGCGACAAACAAAAACAGCAAAACATGACAAGCAAAGGAACTGACACTGAAGAAGAAGCAAACCAGGAGTGTTGCATGTGTGGGGATCGCGGCTTCTGTGATCAGCTTTTTCAATGCAAAATCTGTCAATTCAGATATCAGCACAGGTACATACATATATACTATCAAATTAAACAACAGTGTCTCTTTTTCTCTTCTTCTTTAATAATCATATTCATAACTACTATTAATACTACAATTTTATTCGGTTCGGTTTTCAATTTCCTCTATTGGGATTCCACATGTACCCTTAACAATTTTGCAGATACTGCAGTAATGTCTACCCCAAAGCCAATTCTTACGAAACTTGCAACATGTGTCTGAGCCACAAGGTGTGTCATCATGTGAAAGAGAAGTCACCAAAGTCATCTTCCCATTATAATAAAAACAATGGCGGTGCCAATAATATTGATGAGAGCAAGAAAGGACTGCAGAGAGGAAGTGCCCTTCAGCTCCAACAGCAACTGGAGAAGCCCATCAAGAAGCAGAGGCTACCAGAGGCAATATCACCATCCACATCGGTTGCAGCCCACGACAACATCGCCACCAATGAAGCCCTAGCAGAAAGGATGAGGAGGGTCAAGTCAGTGGGGACAAATGGAGTCAAAAAGCAGGTCTATCGGAATAAGGTTAGAAGGTATAAGCTTCTCGATGAGCTTTCATGTTAAATAAATAAGTTTCAGAACCAGATTACTTAGGTTCTAACAATAAACTCCATATATATATGCTGAAAGTTTCAGAAAAAATAGATAAATAAATAAAGAAAGAGTCGTGGTTTGTTTTATTTTGACTTTTTGATTTTGTTGTTGGTTTAAATGACAATATATGAATGAGTGAGTCATGGACTATGGAACGCAGGCACATATGAATGAGCTAAGAAGGTTCAGACTCACAATTACTTGTTATACCAGTTCCCAATTTTCGCTCGAATATCATGTCACCATAATATGAATAATGAAAGGAGATGTATGATGTAGTATGATTCAGTTTGTCAATTGGATCACTCATTAGGGCAGTTTGAAGACCACTTTAACGGCATAATAATGAATGAATAGAACGGAGTCATGCATGAAGATATGTGGTTCTCTGCTTATTAGCAGTTTTCCCATTTATGATGAAGTGCCATGGGAAAGAGACTGAGCTCAGTGCTACGGGTTCCTGACTGAGCTGAGCTGAGAATTGATAGGGCAGCGAAATTGAGATGCATCACCAAGAATATTGTTTTGTGTACAGCAAAGTTGTACAACAATCATACACTAACACTAATATTATTTTTTCATCTTTTAGTGTATCAATATACATTCTCACACCAAGACCAAAAATACTGTAAGTGTTGATATAAAATTGCTATACAACTTTATTGCACAATAAACATTACTCTTTCGCCGATAAACACGCAATTGCGGGCCAAAAAGTCCTCAAGAGTTAAGAGAGCGTTTTGCGAGTTCCCTAGACTAGAGGTTTCTTGGTAACGTGATCATCTGCACACGCCTTGTCTTTCGAGCGGGCTTTGGGCCTTCGCAATGAATCCAAATCATTTTTATTATGTTTAACGTGACTTTTTTTCATATTATTAAAGACATTAAATACTAACTTTACTCTTTTTGCATTTGGATTCCCAGCTAAGATTGTTCAATTAATCATGAGTTGTGTCTCCTCTTCTAGCTTGTCAGTATTATGGAATGGGAGTCATCTCGATACTTTCAAACTAACTCGGGACTCACAAGGGGCCCTTTGTCTCTGTATCTTTTTGTTCTTTGCATGGAGAGGTTGGCTCTTTCTATTTTGGGGAAGGTGCATTGGGAACCTAGTAAGTATTTCTAGAGGGACACCTGGTGTTTCTCATCTATTCTTTGCAAATGATATCCTACTTTTTGCAAAGCGAAAAAGTTGCAAGTCCAAATGGTAATGGCGACCCTAGAAGCCTTTTGTGCATCCTCTGGGCTTAAAGTTAGTGTCGAAGTCGCGTATTTGGCATCCTCCACGTTTCTGGGTTCGTCGTAAGCTATTCACAAGAATGTGTGGAATCCATTTTGCTGGTAATCTAGGTAAGTATCTTGGCTTTCCACGGTGGCTGGTCGTGTGAAGCGTAGTGATTTTGCGGGCATCATGGAAAAATTGGTATGAAACTTGCAGGCTGGAAGAAGAACCTTCTCAATAGAGCCAGAAGACTTTGTCTTGCAAAGTCTATCATAAGGGAGCCCTCTGTATCTTATGCAAACCATATGGGTGCGCACAAGTTTGTTGGATATTGATAGGGTGGTGCGAAATTTCTGTGGAATGGCCATGAATCAACTCGTGGCTTCAATCTGGTTAGCTGGGAAATAGTAACTATGCCTAAGCAGAATGAAGGTTGGGGATGAGGATGGCGCGCCTGGTGAACACGTCGTTGTTGGGAAGCTTCCTTGGATAATGATAATGGAGCCAAACAAGTCATGGGTTCAGTTACTCCATCATAAGTACGTTAGGGGGCACCTTTATGCATTGAATTACCCCTAGTGCATCGCATATCTGGAAGGATATTCTTCGCACGCATGATGTTGTGGGAAGGATTTGAGTTTGGTTTGGGCTTGGGTGATTCATCATTTTAGTGTGATGACTGGCTTGGTGTGGGTCCCCTATGTGGGCTTGTGAATTTTGTTCATATTTCAGATTTGGCGTTTCGAGTAAGTGATGTTTAGGTGGATAATCATTGGCAACTGGGGTTACTTCATACTATGATTCCTAATCATGTTAAACAATAATTCTCCACAAAAGGTCTACGTTGCAAGGTGCAGATTGTTAGATGTCGAATCCTCATGTATCAGGTGTCTTTACTCAGGGAAAGCGTACCATTGCCTTTTGGAGAAGGAACGTGATCTTAAGTTTCGCGAGACTAGAAATGGGTGTGGAAGCTCCCTTGTTAAGAGAAGATCAAGTTTTTTGTTTGGCTTTGTTTAAAGGATGCAATGCCAACAAACGACATGCACTTTGATGCCATATGGCGGTCTCTTTGTGTTCCCATTGTCACATTGAGCTTGGAGACTATTATTCATTGCGTGTGAGATTGTGTAGCCTCTGTGCGGTGTGGTTGTTGGGTTTACTCATGACCCTAATTTCTTCTTGTTGGATGGCGAGAATTGGTTGAAAAGTATTCAAGAGATAAGGAGAAGAACCTATTTATGGTTTGTCTGGGTGGGTTTGGCACTGGAGGAACAATATCGTGTTGGATTCAAATGCTGGACACTACATGGGTGATAGGGAGAATCTATCAAGCCATGCATGATGCTGACTTGTCTCGTTCTCCTATTCATTAGGTTCATCATGATCTTTCTAGTGTTGTGTGTTGGTTTCCACCTCAGGAGGAGTGGTAAAGCTGAATATGGATGGGAGTAGATTTGATAGTAGTCGTCGGTGTGGTATTGGTGGGCTCATCCATGACAATGAGGGCATTTGGTTATGTGGCTTTTCTTGTGTGACCCTTTGGAATGATGTGACTATGCTGGAGCTCATGGTTGTGAGGAAGGGGTTGCGTTGGCTTGGGATTGTGGTTGACGGCGAGTCTTTGAGAGTGTGACAGTGTGGGCTACTTATCTGGTGGGCGGCCTGGTAGGTTTACGTGCATATGGTTTACATGCCTTGGTTAGAGACATTAATGACCTGTTCAGCGTGGGAGGTGCGGGTGTCCTGGGTTCCAAGAACGGCAACCCAGTGCGTGATCAGCTGGCCAAGATGGTTGTTTCCAGTGTTATCAACGACTTGGTGTGGGACTCTCCTCCTTCAGGGATGCTGCAACATGACCTAGTGTAGATTTTCTTGTTTCTTTGTTTCATTGCCAAAAAAAAGATTCCTTTAAAGGTACCAGAAATATTAGAGTAAACTTTCAAGTTAGTCCCTGATAATTGAAAAGTGTCAATTTGGTCCTTAACAATGTTAAAAATCGAATACTTAATGGTCCCTACATAGAAAACGTTAACGATGTTAATGATAATTTTATTGTTTGATAAATTGGTCCTTGACGTTATTTACACACTATATTGGTCCCTTAGGTGTCCCAATAAATGAATGTAATGTGAAGGCATGGGCTACTGGCTGATATTAATGAAGAGATTAACTATATTATTTGTTGTATGATTTAATTTAAATTTTAAGAGAACAAAAATAAAAAGTTAAAAAAAAAACCACCAACTTTCCCCTCACCCCATTTCATCCCAATACACCACCACCCAATGGAGTGAAGCACCAAATCACACTCCCACATTACCTTCCCGTGAAAAGGATGCACAATTGTGGAACTTGTGGCCATTATGTGTTGAAGAGAACAATTATTGCACAAAGGGACTTTTATTGAATCAAAGAACAACAAATAAAGTAACGAACCTGGTCCTTGGTATTGGCATTTGTAAAGCGGGCTCTCCAACAATTTGAGAGAAATTTGGTCATCATCCATGGCAAGAACACGCAAATCCACAAGGAATTGGTCACTGAACCCATCTTCATCCCCAATGACCCATTTGGCCTAGTCATCTTAAAGCTAGCTATGTAGAACTAGAAAAACACCCAATTGTGTGTGTGTGTGTGTGTGAGAGAGAGAGAGAGATCACGATCCAATGAGCAAAAAAGACACAATTTTAAAAGCAAAAACTTTGTTCCTAGGTGTTAGCATAAGGTGCGAACGGTGGCTATGGCTAGGTGGTGGTCTCGCGACCATGGGTCTCGGGGTGCATGAGCGATGGTGGTTTTTTGATTTGATTTTGTTGATTGATGATTGTGATGTGCTCTCTACTTTTTTTTTATATTTTGTTTGGTTCTTGTATTTTGGCTTAGGATTTCATGGATGTTTGAGGTTTCTATTTGAAGAGTGAGGGGCATAGGATGGAGGGTAGGCAACGGAAGGGGAAAGGAAGAAGGCCACTCTAGGAGGTGCTCTGCCAAGAAGACGTAGCCGAGGAGAGGCGATCGATGGCGAGATTGCGACAATAAGGGTGCCAACGATGGTGGTTGAAGCCATCGGCACAATGGCAGTGTTGGTAGGGGTGGGGTTGACAATAGGGAGTTGGAAGAAGGTTGTGATGGTTGTCCCTAAAATTGAAATTATATTTTAATGACAAATTAAGCCCTTTCCACACCTTTACATGTCAGCCACATAGGGGTTTCATAAACGACGTCAAGGTACCAATTTATCGACAATGAAATTATTACCAACACTATTAATGTTTTCCGTTTAGGTTTAGGGACCATTAAGTGCCAACTTTTGACAATATCAGGATCAAGTTGACACATTTCAATTGTTAGGATCAACTTGTTCAATATTGAAATTGTCAGGGATTAACTTAGGGATTTACTTAAAAGATTATTATTACTACTACTATTGAATTCCCATGTAAGAAAAAAAAATTCATTGGAATAAGTTGACTTGGTTAAAATGCATGTCATCCTGTACAAGCCAAACGTTTTGTTAATGCCATAAATATCTCCATTTCCACGGGATATTATGTTATTGAAAATTTCTATTTGGCCCGAGCCACCGACCTACGATTGGATATTGTTTTCAATAGCCACGTTTCCTTTTAAGATTTTCATCCATTAATCAACATTTGGGATAACTTAGGTGTTATGTTATTTGAGCATACTTAAAGAATATGTCAATAGACACTAGGGAACACATTCGTGGATCATTAGGAATTCCAGTTAATTAGTGGAGAATCAATACGCTTACAGTGATATAAGTTAATGCTATTATTATCCATTTCTGTTACTTGATATGATAGCTTCAAATAGAGCTAGTTACTGCCACTGTTAGAGACCGTTAGTATTAGTTCCTTTTTGTTATTTTCAGCTTCAAATTAGCTCAATGTTACTTATTCATCCTGTGATTGTATAGCTGAGTATACAAGCTTCATGCATTGAGTCACTGTAAGATAACATTTCATATTGAATATTCTCCAATAAACTCTCTAGAATTTTCAGCTCCCAAACTCCGTGTTCTTGGTGTTACACCCTCTTCCCTTTCAAGCTTGGTACCATTTTCACAATTTCATCTAATTGTGCGTGTAAAATCTTTGATCAATTGCACAATAATTCTCAGTCAAGTGTTGAGTGACAATATTATTTCTTCGCACATCAATCCTCTTTATTCCACAGTTCTCAACGTGAATTCATGATGAGAATGAGGTTTTTTCTTACCTTTTTTTGTCGTTGAGTTTTATTCAACTGTTAGTCTTTTTTTTTTCGGTTGCCCATAGTGCTGTCAATGATATCCAGCACCAATGAGAAATATTAAACCTATTCGTGACCTGAAGCCTGTGGCTTTAGGCCTTGGAGCAAGCCCAATTAAATTTTGCCCTTTACAATTAATCCTCCCTGAGACTGAAAAGAGAAGCAGGCCCTTCACAGCCCCAAGGACAATATGGAAATTAGTTACCGGTCCAGCCCTCACCCAGTCACCCCGTCGTCTAGAATGTCGATTGTATATCTGTTAAAAAAAAAAAGAGTTAGGAATCAAGAACAGAATATCAAAATATATATAGATTCTAGAGAAGCCTAGAATTATCTGATCGACATCGTCAAAGCAAAATGAATGAATAAAATCAGAAAAAATATTAAGTAACTGTGGATTGTGGAAGCTGTAGCCTGTATGTCTTAACACATGCGTGTCGATGGATATTGCAATTATTGCGCAGGTTACGGTTTGTATTCTATGTCCAACACCGCCACAATTTTTCTTCATCGTGTACCCTGTTCTTGTGTTGTGATTTTCGGCTAGGTTGAACTTGAAACTTTCTAACTCCATATTGTTCATAACCCATTAGTCCATTATTGATTCCCATCAATATGATTGTTACATTATTCTCATTGTCGTAGTCTCCAAATCTACTAATTAAATAAAATAAATGCTACTTGATTAGATTAAGTGGTTTAACACTTGTTTATTGTGAGTATCAAATTTCAATCTTTTTTGACAAAATATTAAGCACTTATTCTAAGAAGAAGAAGAAAGTTCTTGCACCCAAATATGCAGCGAATATTAATAGTAAGTCTGATGTTAATAAAAGAAACTGTGATTTGATTAATTATATTTTTGCTAATGATAAATTTTACTATCATTTGAGTTTCAAACAGAGATCCAAAACACACTACAATTCTACATCACAAATGGTTCTTTCCTCCAAGCTACTCCAAGGCGCCCGATAATGGATCACAACCAAATAGGTTCTGCATTGTATAGCATTATAAATATAAAATATAAATCCAACTAATTTAATTATTTAATTAAATTTGACTTATCACTTTAGCTACTTTACAAGTCATGGATGCAACACTAGTGTTATAATTACCTACTATATGTTTACCAAAAGTTTCAACTTATTGAGGTTATTATCATCCCATCATGAATTGAAAAAGTATAAATGTGAACATCATTTCCCGGCATTTTTTGTTTCAAATGTGGAGTTCCTTGCAACCGGGGGAACAAAAGTCAAAAGTGACTACCACGTATTTGAAATATAATTACCCATAATATATATATGATGATGACATGTTCTACAGCTAGATTTTCAACTGAATTAAAATTGAATTGGGTAACCATTGCCAAAAAGGTCAGAAACCATATCTCAAAGCACAGAATATCCATAATTTGCTCTGCTCTTCCAAGTCGTGGCCCCACCCCCGCATAATTAGAAATGCTTCTAGAATGAAAATCTATTCCCACTGCCACAAACCAGGTTGTTTTAATAGAATTGCTTGCACCTAATTTGTTTGTATTTGCCAGTAGCCTTTGCCACAGCCATGTCTTGGCATGATACATGCGATGGGAGTGCAAAAGTCCAACTCGGTGCAGTTTCATTTTTTGAGAGATCCAAACCGCTAATAGTCAAAAGCTGATATAAAGCTCCACTCCTCGTTTCCCAAATTGAACTTCAAAAGCCAAAAGCATCCAACAGATTCTCGTCCCACGTTTCAGTGTGTTGTTTTAGCCAAACAGATGCTGCCTTTGCACGTCACTGTGCGTTATCTGTCCATACTCACTTTGTGGCACTTCAGGCACCACCACTTTAAAAAGAAAAGAATGATTTTGACCATATCGTTCTTAATTTGTTGCTTGTCTTTTCAGTTTGTACAGTGATATATTATATAGAGTTCTTAGCGCCAAACAAATCAAAGCAGGATGTACTTAGGTGTTTAATTTAATTTGTTGTTGTTGTTATTATATGTTCTCTCTTAATTTATGCTCCTACTACAATTATTTTGTATAAAATAGTATTGTTATATCTTTTTTAATAATTAATTTAAATATTATGTTGATTTAGAATTTCACTTGCAATAGTATTTATTTAATGTTCAAAGGATACTTAATCGATATGAGCGAAATTTGTAATTAAAAGAATTTTTTAAGACCAGCTATATGCTACAACAAGTATATTTGTAGATGAGGAACTATTGATAATTAATAACTGAGGCTGACTCACCCAATCCGCAATACAATACGTGATACGAGTGAAAGCAAGAAAGAGTGTGTAAATCGTCATGAAGAAATTAATAAATTAATTTGTCCATCGCCCTGAAAATTTGGAGAGAGAATGCACTCCACTAGTCCTCTCCTCGTCCCTTTAGCTGTTAGATGAGTATAATACTTCGCTCTATTAAGCTGTAGCATATTTCCCTAGTGCAATCCTTTTCCCATGATAGAGAAACAGCTTGATTCAGATTTCTCTAGTCCCCACAAAGTCAATCATGTCCATTAAAATATACATATTCTCGTGATTTCGAATTTGGGAATTTTGGTCCAAATAGTCAAAGAGGCGCAGGAATCCAAGAAAGGTGAAGGCGAAGTAAATTACCAAAATGCAATTTGTGCCCTATATAAATTTATTCAAAATATTTTTTTTGGTAGATATTAAAAAGATTTAATATTAATTAGGCTCTAACTTTACGTCACTTTATTTTTTAAAATTATAAACATATTTTATTTTATTCTTAAAATTTTAAAATTAATTTTTTAATTTATAAAATTTTATTTTATACCATTTTAATCACTAATTAAATAGTCTTCAATCAATATTACATTTTATTGATATAGCATATCAAGTAATAATGATATACCATGTGTAATGTCTACAAAATATAATAGTTATCTAATCATAAACTAAAATAACTTATAGAGTATAATTTTAAAAATTAAATAATTAATTTTAAAATTTTAGAGATTAAAATAAAATATACTTATAATTTAAAGAACTGAAATTAGACTTTACTTTGTATCTGAGGCTTCATGAACAATCACGAACTGAAGAAGCTTCAAATTTCAATCAATACCCGTATGAATATCTTATTTCTTTTTTTTCGAAAAGAAAAAGACTTTTGCACTTTAGAGTGACTGAAGAAGGATAAAGATGACTACAGTAAATCAGAAAGGGTTTGACAAATGTAACGTGGAATCAAATTTGTTGGGATTTAATAATTCCATCTTTATAGGAAATCAATAAAAATTTTAATTTTTTAGAAGATAATTAAAAGTTGATGGAGAAAGTAGTTATTCATCACATTTACTAGTAATAGTTTTTCTTGAAAATAAAATATGATCAATTAATATATTATTCTTCAATTTTTAATAATAATATTATTATTTTAACATATAAAATTTCTAATATCTTAGACACCTTTCTCATAAAAAGTGTGAGATTATATATCTCTTTATTCTTCTAAAAATGTTATTTAAATAGCAAAAAAATTTATGTCTATTGAAATATCCACTTTAAAATTATTGAATATAATGAAAGATACACCTAATCCATTACATCAAATTCAATAATTATCAAATACATCCTAATAGATACAATTTTTCAAGTGTTTGAATAACACGACTCTTATTCTCTTTTAATATCTCTTCCTTTATCTCTCTTAGGTGTTGGGTATCTATTAAAATAATGTGTTGAAATATCATTATTGTTTTAAGTGTTATGCTAACTAGTGCCTTAGGGATTAACAGTTTTAAAATGGTACTACCTCATTATTTAATAAGTGTCCATCAATAAAATTTTATTTTTCTATTATTATCTGTCATTTTAAAAGTTCTAGGTAATATTTATTATTTTTTCTTGATACTCTAATAAGAGAAACAGAGTTAGTGTATACATGAAATATGAAAGATAATGTTATAGTAAGTAATAAGGATAGTATTGTAAAATATACTTAAATTTATCTAATTTTAAATTTATTTAATTATTTTCCTTAATAAGTGTCAATTTTTACTTGTGTACACGTATTAAAGAATAAAGGTAGTAAATATTTATTAAAAATGTGTAATTTCATAAGTTTTAAGGTATAGGATACAACATTAAATTTATAAAATTATTTTTATTGAAAACTTTAATCAATTTTAAAGGCACTAATTAAATAAACCGTCGTTTTAATAAGAGCTTGCACGACTTTGCACGCAGGAAACATTAATAAATCACTACTAGTATTAGAAAAGCAGGTCGTAGCAAAAGAAAAAGAGAATTAAAAAGGAAAAAGAAAGAAAGAAAGAAAAGGAATGGCGTGCGTGGAAGCTAGTTTCACATCATCGTCCAAAGCTACGAATCATTTACGACTTTATCAAGTGTTTTTAAAGTTGAGCACACCTATCCTTGCAGGTATGGGTTTTGCCGCTCTCTGTTCCCCTTCTCTTCTCCCCCATTCCCACTACCCCTTCTTCTCTTCTCAGCCTCTCTCTTACTTTCCTTCTCTCTCTCTCTCCTTCCCATTTTCAATATTCCCTGTGAGTCACCCACCTCCATAATCATTCATGGGTTACCTCTCTTGCAATGCCGAGTCCGCTATCGCCACCTGCGACCCCTACTACTGGGATCTCAAGAACAGACAAGAACAACAAAAACAGAAACACAACAAGAACAAGAGCACACTCTAAGAAGCTCCCTCAAATCCGGGAGTTCAACTACGCCGACCTCGTCGCCGCCACCAACGCCTTCTCCGCCGACAGCTTCCTGGGCAAAGGCAGCCACGGCAGCGTCTACAAAGCCACCCTCGACGGCGGCAAGCTCATCGCCGCCGTCAAGAAAACTAAGCCAACCAAGCCCACAGCCGCCGCAACAACCTCCCGCCACCACACCACCTGCACCGGCTGCGGCAACTGCACAAGCCCGGCGGAGAACGAGATCGAGATCCTCTCACGAGTCACTAGCCCCCGCAGCCTCGTGAACCTCATCGGATTCTGCACCGACCCTAACGGCACCAAACTTATCGTCGTCGAGTACATGCCCAACGGCTCCCTCCACGACCTCCTCCACTCCCCGGTCCGCCCTCCCGGTTGGACCGCCCGCGTCCGGTTCGCTCTCCAGGTGGCGAAGGCGGTTCACGCGCTTCACTCCGCGAACCCGCCGGTTATCCACAGAGACATCAAATCCTCCAACGTGTTGATCGACAGTGGATGGAACGCGAGGCTCGGCGACTTCGGGCTCGCGCTCAGGGGACACGTGGAGGACGTTCGCGTGAAGTGCACGCCTCCCGCCGGCACGTTAGGTTACCTCGACCCTTGCTATCTTGCGCCGGAGGATCTAAGCGCCAAGAGCGACGTTTTCAGCTTCGGGATCTTGCTGCTCGAGATTGTCAGCGGCAGGAACGCCATCGACGTGAACTACAGCCCGCCGTCCGTGGTGGACTGGGCGGTGCCGATGATAAGGAGAGGCGAGTTCGTTGGGATTTGTGACCGGCGGATCGGAGCGCCGTCTGATGCGGGGGTGATTCGGCAGCTGGCGGTGCTAGCTGCGAGGTGCGTGAGGTCGACGGCGGAGAAGCGGCCGTCGATGGCGGAGGTGGTGGAGTGTTTGAAGGCGGTGAGGAAGAGGATCCGCGCGTCGCCGATATGGAGCGGGTTGATGAGGAGGCGCGTGGCGCGCGTGGAGAGTGAGAAGCCGTTGGCGAGGTGGGAACGGGATTCGTGTGATTACTACGATCATAGGAGTGAGGATGAAGTTGTGAGGGTGATGAAGGGTGGGAGTAGGAGGAACAGGAGCAGGAAGGTATCCAGTGTGACGGGTCTAGAGTATGAGAGTGGACCTTCTTCCAATCATGTGGTGGTGAGGTCAAAGTCCATCGGTGCTATGAGTGGAACAATTCAAATGAATTCGGACTCGGGTTCGGGTTGGCGCCCGAACCAAGTGGGGCCTGGGTTGGGAGAAGGAAGGCGAAGGTAGGTGGAGGGATGAGGCTGAGCAAGTCTAGGTCTATGGGGTTCTACAAGGTCCTCGTCTTTTACATTATGGCAGTGAGAATAACAACAATGACGATGACCCGATCCATTCGTCATTAGAGATGGCAATGTCCAAGTGGCTCATTAATGAGAAGTTGGAAAAGAAATTGCTTGAGAAACCGTTGGTTAATTCGATTGGATTGGGAATAATCTGAGTAGCTGACGATAATGAGAAGGTGGTTTCTGAATGCTGAATTATTGGATTCCTTACTATTATACGTACGTTTGGGAGTGGAGTGGATTGCCTATTTGCAACAGGGAGTTCAGCAAGCCTGTGTATGGGAGGGATATGTTGGTGTTGAGTGGGATGAATGGGTTTGAATTGAATGGTCTAGTTGCATGGCATTTGTGGGTCTGGGCCAACCGGCGAAATTAAACCATTCTTTATGGTAACACACAAGCTCTTCAGAAAGGCTTGCTGTGCTTATTGTTTATTATTGGAATTGTTATTGCTCAGTACTTGTTAGTTATTTGTCCAGGCTTGGATTGTGTTTGAAGTTTGATTGCTCTTCTTTGAAGAAGCGGTAAGAGACTGGGGACTAGGACGACTAATTTTGCATAAGGTGGAAGGCACCATTCACTCCGCTCTAGGCTACCAAGTAGTGCTGGTTAGAGTGTCGTCTTCAACCATATTTGTATACCATAGTTTTGGATAATCATCAACATTGTAGCATATACAGAAAATTTTGCTGTCTTAATCTTTCAATATTCTGAGTTCTGACTGACAAATTCTGGCAATTCTTCCGTTATTCTTTTTGGTCATTGTATAGTCCTACACTAGAATCATTTTAGTAAATTAATTAATGACAAAGAAATAAGATAAAGGTCCATAGACGGAGCATTTAACTTATTTTCGTAATCATATATAATTTAGGGGTATTATCCATTATCCAGTATTTGTGAATTATATAATGCTTGCTAGTTTTATTCTAAATATTTAAAATTTTGCTAAATATCTAAATATTCAACAATTCATCCGATACTTATGAAAACGTATAGTATGGAAGCAATCTTCGTAATTCATCGGTAAATTAGACATGGTCGGTGGCCACCGTCAAGAATTTATTACACCTCCACATTTTCCCACGCTTGAGCTCAGAATGCTTGAAAGATGTGGTTTGACATGAGGCCGCATCAACATACACACGATACAGATATAGGACATTTATAGCTAGATTTGTTTTCAGTTGGCCAAATAGTTGCGGTTGTTATAGATAATTGCATAGAGACGCTTCTGGTAGTGGCCCATTTGTTTTACTCTCTGTTGGTTTTGCTTGGTCGAGCTAGCTGAATCTATATACATTGAATGCATTTTGGATCATTGTGGAGCCGACTTATGTAATGCTACTTCCATTCTAAAATACTCTAATCATCTAGTTTTAAAATACGATTCTCAATATTAAAAAATCATTGAGGCATGTTATCCATTGAGACCATCTATACATGGGATGGGATGGGAGCACTTGAATATGCAAAGTTTACGGTAATTTTGTACCAGCACTTTATTCGATCCCGGAAGTATTTAAAAGATTATTGGTATTGTGATTATTGTCTATTCATGATTTTCGAACCAACCAGTCAACGAGTCAAATATAAATTATTTGTATGAAAACTTTAACTGGTTTTCATTTAACATTTCACAGTAATTTGTAGGTGACATAAACATGGGAAGTTACAGAAGAAGGAAGGGTTCTGTTCTCCATCCAGCTTGTGGCAATCCGAGAAAGGCCAATCGCTGTTTCAGGTGTCCCACACCATTAATTATTTATAGTGCTCCTGTGTTACGTATGGATGTAGGATGCAACACCTTGGAAGCAAGCTATTAAATTCAATCGTTTTCTCTGCGAATTCCCTATCTATCTGATCTCAACCTCTTTGGTAAGCGCCTCCTAATAAATCCTACAATCGTGGACTGCAATTGCAAGCGACTAAAAGACATCTGAATGGTGATAATATCTCAATTGCGTAGTTCCTTGTTTTAATTTCCTCTACTATTCATAGAAATTAATTCGCTTACTTTTTAACGGTACCGCTTTATTATTATTATTATTATTATTATTATTATTATTATTATTTATTTTTCAGATCTGAAAAAATAATAAAAAGATAATGATGAGATAAATGTCCTCGTCCATACTAAACGGCTAGTCATGGATAAGGCCTAGTTGCCCAACAAAGATCATCACTGGCCATGACAGAATGAGCTATCACCAAGCGTCTTTGTTGTTGTTGTTGTTCTCTCTTTGAACATGTGCGCGGCCCAAATTCAACATCAGTTTATATCATTATGCCTTTGTCAAGACTCAAGCACATTAGTTTATCATTACACTTGCCGTTTCTTTGGAGTGCTATTTACATGGAGGGTTCCAACTTCCATGATACACTGGCAGAAAATGCAAGAGGCGGGCTATCCCATTGTTGTCCCCAGTTTTGTTCGCTTAGCACCCAATTTTTTCACCTGGCAGTTTGAACCATTTGATGTTACGCAAGGCTTCTTCTGTAACTAACACTTGCTAGGTGGAGGCTTCAATCACTATGTTCCTTAATTCCGATTTAATGACATATGAACTGTCAATTCTTTATTTTGATTTAACATATGAACTGTCACTTCTTTAATTGAAAAGCACCTGTGTGTACACACAGCTTGAGAAGCCTCCTGCACACTCAATCAACTGATGTATACAGTTTCGAGGTGTTTTGTCTTTGAGCATTTGGCATGTAAGACCACCTTCGTGCACACGATACAGCTTTTGATATTTCAACCTCTAATACCATTTTTTTTTTCCTCTTTTAACTGATGTCAGATTCGAAGCCTTTTTGGTACTCCGTTGTTGAAGAATTTAGTAACACTATAACCCCGTAAAGTTTGTGCTAAAAATTCGGATGGAGTATAGCGGAACTTACAATTTAAGGCTTATGCATTTATCCTAAGTTCAAGTTTGCATCAGGGCCGGCTAACACGGTTTAAAGTGGGCCTACATATATACTACTTGAAGTTCATCAATTCTAAGAGAGAGATATGTCTCGGGCTTGTAGTTGTGGGCTCAAAGTCGTGGCTCCGTTAAGCCCGGTTTCCTCATTGCCCAAAAAAACCTCCGCTTCCAATCTTGCACGAAAATGGCTGTGTATGGTATATATTAAAATAATTATTATGAGAAACAGATATTTTTGTAAAAAAAAAATTTTTTTGGTGCCTCTAATTTAATGACATCTAAATCTGATTGAAGTATATATTATCGACTTTTGCTTTCACTCATCCAAATTCAAGAATAGTTAGAGTATGGATTAGTCAATACAGCAATTCCTATCCAGAAAAAAAAAAAAAAAATTCAACAGAGTAATGTGTCAAAAATTTGTGGGAAAAGAGTTTTAAGTTAAATAAATAAAAATATTACAGTAGTAAGGATGAGATCAGTTCTTGTTTTAAGGTTTGAAACATCAATAACCACAGCTAAAAAAATCAAATTGGAATTATAATTTCTTCTCGATAATTCAGATAAGGCACCTAGAGAAAGGGCCACGTGTTGACCAAACTAGACAAAATACATAAAGAATATGTGAAACAAAACTGTAGAGAACATCTCCCATCAAGGCCAAGCAGGATAACACCAGTATTCTCATGACAAATTTACAAGATACAAAATATAGGTCGAGCTATAGCACTAAGCACTAAGATATACCATCCATCTGAAATCTAGCAACTCAAACCAAACTTCAGCATCACATATGACTATATGACATAACAACCACCGACTTCAATCCTTCATTTCATCTAACAGCAACACTAGCAGACTCACAATCTGCAAACTGCGTTACTGATGATTGCCTTTTTATGTATACCTCAAATCCACTGCAATATTGCAAATGAAGTCATATATATGATTATTATGAGCATAGAAGTTCATTAGATATCACAAACCAACCTTCAATAACATCATAAAACTAATTATATTTAGATAAATTCACCATGTCCCTTTCTCTATCCCATCAACTATATATCGTCACATAGGAAATAAAAGTCGAAAAAGATTTAAAAATTTAAAAGAGTTGCCAAATATATAATATTATTTTCTATATGTCAATATATTATTGGTAGGACAGAAAATGTAGCATATTTTGGGACAAAAGATTTCAATCCATCAAATCAACATCTCATGTTTTGTTACCACCTATAATTCATGTTAAGC
Source organism: Dalbergia oliveri (assembly GCA_030441495.1). Taxonomy (NCBI): domain Eukaryota; kingdom Viridiplantae; phylum Streptophyta; class Magnoliopsida; order Fabales; family Fabaceae; genus Dalbergia; species Dalbergia oliveri. The sequence goes on along the minus strand of JAMLFY010000003.1, from coordinate 12,746,401 downwards.
CACACAAAATCAGTCATCTATGTGTAAAAGGAAAGGCATGAATTGGGTTTGAAACATTTATATTGATAGGTGATTTACAAGTACTTCTCTAACTCTCAATAAACATAAAGGCATGTTTTGACCTTGAATTGAGACAAATTTCCTCTCGACCTAATTTCAACATTAACCAAGTCCTTACACAAAAGAAAAAAAAACTCAAGCATATTATAGCAACAAATGGAGAAAAGTATTTTTTTACACTCATATAAAGAAAAAAATAAAAAATAATGGATTCGTCACTTTTTTTCTTTTTTCAATATTCAGCATTTTGTTTTTTTTTATTTATATAAGTTTCATTAGAAAGAATTTATAAAATAAGTACAAAATAAATTTTTTCTATGTTAAACAGAATAGACCTAAATCCACCAAAAAGAACAGAATAGTTCTAAAGTGTCCCGTCAAAGGACCAATACAATAATTTCACATGCATGATGATGATACTTGTTTTATACAAAGAATAATTTGGCCTTTCTCAAATGCTAAATTACAAAACTGATCGGACAAAGCCTCATCGTACTGGATTATTATGCGTAATTCCATGCGCTTGTTACTTGTTATTTATTATGCATAAATAACTGTTGAAACTACGTACGTTTCCTTCTAGTTACACCTTAGATCACCTCATTTTGGTCAATGAGAGCACTTCCTTCACACAGTACCAGAAAGCATATTACTCTACACTCTTCTCTTTTCTTTATTTTTTGCCTACGTTATAGTTAGTATATGATTGACTCGAACAAATCCTGGTGCAAACTAGAATAAAAGAAGAAAGGAGTTTGGAGTGGACATGTGCACTCTGTCACTGCTTGATGGTGAAGGTTTGTGTTTGGTTTATAATTTGTAGAATGTGATCTAGTTTCAATGAAAGAGTATTTTTTTTTTCACTGTTGTCTAAATAATGGTTTTAGATTAAAATTTATATTAAAATATAATTAATTCGACATCATTTTACTGAACATATTAAAATAAATTAAAACTTAATTAGTTGCACTCTTCAAATCATAATTTGTGGGTTTCAAATTAAAATTCGAACATAGAGTAATCTATGTACCTTAAGAACCTTGGCACTAAATAAAAAATAAAAAAAAAATAAAATAAACTTGAAATCACCTGAGAATAGTGTTATCTAGACATCATAATCGTTAGGGATAGCGATGAAATCATGCTAGTCACAAGTTAGTTAGAGGTTGTTGCAAGTTAGTTTCGCATAACCTCTTCTATATGCACTAACAGAATTGTGCCCTTACTATATAAACTCCTCTAAGACTTGTACCAGTGTAGCGAATTCATTTGTCACTTTTCACATTTCGTTTACCCTCAATGTTTTCAGAGAACTTAGCTTTCACTCTCCAAAAACCTTAACATGGTAAGACACTAAATATACAGTTTCATGCAGCTAAAGTTTACTAGAAATAAATTAAAAAAAAACAATAATTTTTAAAGTTTTCTATTATGAATTTAATTTTAATACATTAATGAAATAAAAAAATTTTTCATTGTCATCTAATTAAATTATTCTATTTGTATAATATTTTAAATAGTAATTATAAAAGTTAAATATATTTATTGAAGTAATAATACATAATTGAATAACAATAAATCAAATTAAATATTTTGATTATAAATAAGAACATGAATCCTTTGATTATAAGTAAAAATAAATTGTTTTAAAATTTTAATAAAATTAATTCAAAGTATTAAATATTATATAATATAAATAAATTATTTTATATTATTTTTTAATAATATACTATAAAATAACTGTTATTATACAATCTAAACCAAACATATTAATTTTAAAAATAATCATAATTAAATTAATACATTCAAATACAGCGTTTACTTTTATGTGATCAATTGTACTTATAATAAAAGTATCCAAATAATTCTGATACTAAACCCAATTCAAACACACCCTAATTATAATCGAACTCGTCAAAGAAAACTATCAGTTATGTACAAAATAAAAATTAGTAAATAAACACATGCAATTATTTATTCCGTACATGAGAAATGCCGAGTGAAAGGCTGCCATGAAGCATGGGAATGCAAAATGAAGCTCAGGCGGTCCCTCCTCCATTCCTTACCCCACACTCTCATGCGTCTTTTACCGTCTTGTCAACATCCATGTCCCACACTCCCGCCATTCATTTTATTGTTATTTATTTTTACTGTGTTCGCTTTTACTGCTATATCCCACTCATTCACATGAAGTAACATCAGAACATGAAAGGAGGAATGGCATTCAGTCCGCGGGCGGAGACTGTGGCGAGTAAAAGAAAGTTTGTGTCCAAGTGGTTCCCAAATCTGATTCATTAAAATGTAAATCTAATGGTTGTAATAATATTATGTTAGATTTTTTTTAATATTATAAAAGCTACTCATTAGTGTTTTATCTATTTTACCCCTTTTCTAACCCCCTCCACACTGTGACTGCCTTAAGCTCTCCACCTACCCTATCTCCCCCTCTCCAGTACCACCGCTCTTGACTCCGACACCATTTTCACTGTCACTGTCGGCATGGAGGTCGGTGTCACTAAGATGGGCCGCATCATCACCACATCCCAAACGTTGAGCTCCATATTCATCCATGGGTAGAAGTGAAGCGCAAACCCGCAAACCACCATCTCCAACAACACGAAGCTATAACATCAAATATGAAGAAGCTATAAGTTTGGAAAAGGAAGATATCAAGGAAGACAACCACAGATGCATAGGGCAGGCAAAGCAATAAAGGAAGTCATCAGACGAGGCGGCGCGTGTGCTTGACGACGCCATGACAGTGGTGCGCCGCCGCTGCCACGCACAAACCACCTCCCTCCACGCCATCTTCGCCTTCCTCTCCCTCCCATCCTCCTCCCTCCGCGACGCCATCACCTGTGCTCGCACTGCCGTCCCAGCCACTGCCACAATCTCCCCTGGCCTCCAGCTCTGAGCCCTCGAGCTCTCCGTCGGCATGTCCCTCGACCGCCTCCCCTCCACCAAACCCACCTCCTCCAACACCACCTCATCCACCGATGACAGACCTCCGATGTTGAACTCCCATGGCAGCCACCCTGACACCTTCCACCAGCCATAAAACTCGACACCAAGTCGTTGTGGTGAGTGAGATTCAGGAAAAAAATGAAAAAAAAAAGAGAGAATTGGTCCAGTTACAGAATTATAAAACATAATATCAATTATTGGAGATGGGTGTGGAGTTTGTAAATATGGTCAAAGACTCAACAGACAATGACTTGATGTGGAACAGATGCCGGAGGAAAAAAAAAATCAAGAGAGCAAATGGAGGATGAGGGCAAATAAATTGGAGTTTTGACACAGTCTGTTCATATTTCTTTAAAACACATGCTTCACCAAACAAAGATTTTGTGATAGTTCATCTTCATCAGGGACGAAGGGGACAAGATGGACAAAGTGAAGGAAGAGTGGAGGCAGGCAGTACAGGACAGCAGGGAAAGAGAAAAGAGACGTAGAAGATAAGGATTAAAGAGTAATTTTAATGTTTATTTTTATTCCAATAATACCCAAACTTCCTTCTCCCAATATAGAATCCACCTCAGTCCGCGTAGTGAAAAACCAAAAATAAATGCAAGCTGGAAGCCCAAGCCAAGTTCCTCTTGTCCATGTGGAGCACAAGTATTGACCTTTGATCACCGTCCTTTTACTCAAACGTATGGAATTATATCATGAACAATTTAATTAAAGATTGCTTAGAATAATTTGTATAAATATCATATGTTTTAAATATGAAACCGATTGATGTTGTTGGTTTATCAATAAGAATGGTTAGCTTTCGATGATAGTTGATAGACAGACAATAAAATGTCAACATAATAATAAATTTAATGAATTATTAACTTCTTTACTATAGGAAGACATTATTACAATTGAAATATGAACTAATTTTACTTCATAAACTAATTAATTATTGAAAAAATAATTATCAAGTTATTATAAAGAACATTTGAACATATGTATCAAATTGACATAAGATTTATCACCACCTTTTTATATATATTAGAATCAAATACATATATAAGAGTAACATTACATCATCGTTTTATAAATTTTCCATTATATACAAAATTATATATATATATATATATATATATATATATATAGTGTATTTTGAATCTTAAAACGTATTCAAAACTCAATTCACTTAAAATTTAAGAGAATTAAAAAAGAGAAAATATTTAAATTAGTGCATTAAAAATATACTTAGGATATATTAGTCCTTTAAAATTTTAAAATTTCAAATAAATCCATCATATTTTTAAAAAAAATGGATAAATTGATTAGTTATACAATTTCATTTTTACTATATAGAGATCAATTTATTTTTTTAAATATAAAAGACTAATTTGAGATTTTTAAATTCTAAGAGATTAATTTATCATTCCAATATATTTCTAAGGAATCAATTTAAATTTTTAGTCTTAAAAAAAATAGTAGAAAAATACATATATCATTTTGTCATCTAGAATATGTAAAACGCACCTGACTAGCTAGGTTAGAATTAATCAAGACTGTAAGAATAAGCTCATTTCCGGGAGTGAATTCCCAAAAAAAACATTTGCATTCTAGAGATATATTTCACAGTCACGGAGCTCAATCGATCAAACGGAACTAATAATATAGCTAGAATGGAGCTTTTCCTTTCTGTACGAACGGAGAGTGGGGATATTTTTTTGGTTACGTAGAGTGGGGATAATGAAAGTGAATGGAAAAGAAAGCAAAAGGAATATTATTTTTCGCAAAATAATAATGGTATTTGAAAAAGTGAAGGGAAGAGAGAATAGTGCAAAGGAGAGAGGGCACGTGGTGCGAGAGTGAGAGTGACTGAATGAACTAGAAGAAGGGGATAAGAAGAAGAAGAAGAAGAAGCGTGTAAGAGGGGAGGGGAGGGTGTCTCTCTGTTGTTAGGGAAAGCGGATGCGAAAGGTGGTTTCCAGCCAGCTGACATGAGAGCGACGCAAGTACGATTGGGAATCGGAGGTGGGGAGATGAGAGTAGCCCTTCCATCGATTCGCCCTCACGTGTCGGCCTTTCTTCCACTCTCCCACTTCCGTTCCACCATAACGCTTTCTTCAGATGTGGATGTGGGATAAAAATCTCTCTTAATTATTAAAGAGTAAAGACATTCGCGCATACCCCTCAATTTAATAACTGATATTCAAATCAAATTTCACTAACTTTATTCAACGTATCTTTATATGTGTGTGGGGTACAAATTGCATGTAAATATGCCTAAATTTAACTTGTTAAATGTGCATACATCTGAGTCTTGAAGGAAGTGGAAATAAGTAAAATGGTGTATATAATAAAGAGTTAAATATGGCTTTATCTCTAATAAATAATAGGATTTCCAATTTTATTCGTAATTTTTTATCTTCGATTTTAATTTAGTTTTTATCTCTAATATGAATTTTTATTAATTCTTGTTGATTACTGATTTCAATTCAAATATTTTCAGAATTTACCATAAAATGGATTATTAAATTAGATAAGATGTATTATTTGATTGAGTTTATAATTGTTATCAGTTAGGGGTGTAAATGTGTTGGTTTGAATCAAATTGTTATCATTTTTTAATTAGTTCAGATTTATAATTTTCTTTTTGCAAATTCAAATCAAATCGATCTACTCAAATCCAGGTTAGTTCAAAACAGTCATAAGATTTACTTGTTTCATTTTTTTTTTCAATTTTTGCCTAAAATTTCAATTAAAAAATACTACATAAGTTCAAAATTTTGAATAAGCAAATTTTCATGTACTAATATGTTACAATAATATAAAGAGACTAGAGGCTTAGAACATAGTACCTAAACAACACAATTTATATTATATGTCTATAAAGCCTAAATTTGGGTTGGATTCTGGTTGGATGAGGCAAATTCAACGCTTAAATCCATATGTTATTGATTCTATCAGATTTCAAATTGATTGACCCAATTTGAATTGAATTTAATGAATTGATTTGGTTTCATAGAGTTCGTCGATAGTTCAAATTTACACACACCTCTATATGTTAGTGAGTTTCACCTGAGAGTTTAGTGTGTCATGTAGGATTATTAAGTATTGCATAAAATATGGTGTTCTCTTCTGTTAACTAACTCAATATTCAACAAAGATATACCAACAACAAACTTGAAATTAAATAGTTTTGTAAATATTTAAATAAAAAAAATCTAAACTAAAATTTATTTATTTTTTATAAAAAAATGTGTAAGCCTACATTAAAACATGTTTTTTCTATTATAAATTTTATTACATAGATAAGTTTTCCTATAATAAATATTGTACTAAAATATTATTTTCAACTTAGAAACTCTGGATTTGAGTAAAATTTATAAAACGGAGATTTTTGTTCAAATTCAAATTTTGGTTTTCCAGAAAGAAAAAAAAAAAGATACTGTATTTGACTACAGATTATGTTTTGTTTTGTTGTCAGCCCATATGCGTAATCAATGTCCGCCTTCTTGTACTGAAGCAAAGAGGGAGGAGGCACAACATTAATACCTAAACTCTAACTTAATTATTAGTGTGGTATATTTTTCAAGTTGCTTCAACAACTATATCTTTTTATAGCCTCTGAAGACAACAGCATTTACGTTATTTTTCTTAATTCTAATATAAAGAGTATATAACAATAAGAAATGTGAATGAAATTAATCCGTGAACTATCATGCCACGCATCAAGGACATTTATTATTTTCCATTTACATTATCCATGCTTGTTAACACGATTATAACATTAGTTAATATTATTCAACCATAACTTTCATATTTCACTAAAATTTCATATATTTTAATATTATTTCAATCTTGATTGTAAATTTTTTATTTTATATCATATATGTGATTAAATATGTTTTACTCTTTTATATAGCAAGATGAGTTTGAAATTCTAATTTTAAAAAATTTTAAATTAATTTACATAGTTTTTATTACTTACTTATATATATATATATATATATATATATATATATATATAGGTGTTACTATTTTTTGGCAGGGATATATAGGTTTTATTTTGTAACGACTAACGAATAATTATTATGTGTACATGTCTGTTATTTTAATTTTTAAAATAGAATTAAATAATAGTTACAATGATAGAACAATTTTTCTAAATTCTAGTTATCTGTTATGTTCTTGTGAGTTAATTGTTGCTTTAAAAATGAATATTGATAATGACTACCCGCAAGTTGTTTGAGGTAACAAGAATTCTACAATAAGAGTTTGAATCCTTTTAAAGGATGTTCACATTAGTATCAATAAATAACTTTGTTTTTTCACTAACTTTTTTTTAATAATTCTTTTTACTAACTTTAAAGATGACAAATTTTAATTTTCGTCACACTTTTAAAAAATTATTTTCGTTAATATAATGAGATTTGGTACTTTTAAAAACAAGTATTACGTACATTCATATATGTGTTGTAAAATTAGGTCATTATTATAGAGATAAGTTACAATGGTTCTTAGTTCTTACCTGAAAAAAAAAGAGATAAGTGTTGCAATGATAAATAACATTAGCGTTATTTTAAAGAAAGAAGGACTTTAGGTAATCGAATTTATTTGGAATAATGACGTCTGATATATATCGACTTTTGGATGAATATGTAAAAAATGATATTAAAGCACTATGGTTTGTTTTCGGTTGCATGAAAAATAGCTTTTTAATAGTGAATTACTAAAAACGACTGTATGAAATGATTTGTTTATATTATATAATATTTGAAGTTTATGGTGTGTTTGATTAGGATATAAAAATAAGAGAAAAATTATTATCTTAATTTTACATTCCAACCACCACTCCTCCTACAGCACTAAGGTAGCATTTAATTAGTGAAACAGGAACAAAAATATGAAGATTTTGAAAATACATGTCTGTTTGGGTGGAAACGAAGAAAAGATAGAAAATTTTATTCCTCCTGATAGAAAAATGTAAAATTTTTATTCCTGAAAAGTGGAGACGGGTCCAAGAGATATAAATTTAATATTTTTTTCAATAATACCTCTATATATATTTATTATTTCTCAATGTATCCTCACAAAATCATCGATTACCTTTTGAATCAAAGTAGCACCAAGTACTTCGACTACAGGGGAGGGAAGCTTCATAGATAGCTTCGCCACGGTGATCAATGGGTTCAACACATGGTACTTATGTCTTTTATCGTGTATTTGTTATATTGATCCATGTTTCCAACGAATATGGAAACAGTTGTAATGTCTTGTACTCTACAACCAAATATAATACAGAGATAACACATAATGCTATGTAATGGTTTGGTCATGTTGGGCCTATATCCATGTTGAGATAACACATAACAACCAAACACCACAATCAAATGTACTTTTGGAGTTTATTTGATAAAAACCTAAACCTTGTTAATATAAAATAATTAGTTTCTGCTTATCATCAAGAACTTCACAAAGTTATTTCTCATCTTAAAATTATTAACTTCTGATTATAATATTCCATTAATTTTTATTCAAACATAATTATTTTTGAAAGACACCTTTGAAAAAATGTTGTTATAACATGTTTCCAAACACACACAAGTATATATTTAGTTTAGTTTGAATATCTAAAACTATAATTTGAGAAAAATTCTTGCATGCACGGAGGAAGAAGCTTCCTCCACAATGATTTATGACCATGAAATATTTATGTGGGACCCATGTGTAAGAACAAAATTCAGAAAATATGTAATGTATATAGTTGATGGAGGAAGAAGATCCTTCCTCCATGGAGTAAGGAAGAATTGCCCATAGTTTGATAAGCACAACTGGAATTTATCACTTTTAAAACGATTCTCGTAAAATGCGGTTGTATTAATCTTAATTTAGTTTGGATTTCAAACATTGCTTTGAAAAGAGTTTTTTTTTAAATTACTTTTATTTAAAATATTCTTATTTATTAATGTTTCAAGTTATTTTAAAATAATAGTGTCCATAAAATTCAAATTTACTTTTAATCAAAACCAAACTTATAAATCGAACATATATAGCATGGACCTATTGGAATATTAGATGGATAAAACATGGTAATATTTTGACTAAAAAAATAGACGTTTGTCACTTATTTCTTATTAACCCATTTTTATCCTATCTTAAAAAAATTATAGAAGATATGCTGTAACAAATTATGAAAAACATATGCATTTTTTTTTTTGGTTTTTGCTTTACGATTAGGTGGTTGGGTTGGGTTGGGTTAGGTTAGGTTGTGTGTTGGAATTTTTCAACTCAACCCAACTATCCAGTATTTTTGGATTGGGTTGGGCCAAAACCCATGGATTCATACGTTGGCCCGACTTGATAGACACCCCTAGATATATTAGTCTTCAATATTTACAACAATATACAATTAAAAATTGTGTTATGCACTTATGTACTGTCACGTCAAAATCACTAATGAACTAATGTTAATAAGGAAGGTTGTATAGGATATTTCAAAATTAGGACTTGGCATGCAAGTTTTGAAAATAGAGAGGATACAAATTGTCCTTTGTCAAAATCAGGAAATTAGTGTAATTTTTTCTATTAATTTTAATATATTATGAGTATCAAACAAATTGTATACATATGTAATTATATTATATATATATTAAAATTAAATTTATTTATAAATGAAAAATTATGGCATGGTCATGGAATTCTTCTAAAGTGCATTGTTCTACATAGTAAATCACTTTTATAAAAAAAAAAAAACCGAGGTTATTCTATTAGAAATAATACAAAACTGTGCAATGATTTCTTCCTCATAATTTTGAAAAATTGTATGAAATGACCGATTCATCCCTTCTTAAATCTTAGGAAACCAATATAATCCTTTTAAATCTGAAGGTCCCACGTATACTTCTCAGGACCATTGTGGGTGGTTTTTGTTTTGTTTTTTCCTCGTTTAAGTTTGTAGATCAGAGGGTGTGTATTTATTGTCACGTAACATAGCAGCAGGGATGGATGGTGCCTGATAAGTAGTTAGGGTGGCACGTGCTTTGGCTTTGTTGATAAGGTAATGCTTTGGGAAAAGGTAAGTTGCTACAATGAAACCGTATGGGACGTGGAGTCACCAAACCGTACCAAATCAAAGAGAGAGAAGAGAAGCAATTGCAGTAATCAAGTGTTAGTAGTGCTGATCCCCAATGTTAAATATTGATTAATAATCATATTAATTAGTATTAAAAGGAGTAGTGAAAATGCTGAGGGGGAGTGACGTCACGTCGTGTCGGAAGAGGAGGGCACGTAAGCAGCTCCCATAAATGCCGACAGATTAATTTTTCCGAAGACAAGTCGGTGTCCTAAGTTAATGATTCCTCCTCCTCTCCCCCTAGCCTAGGCCTCCCTCATTTCTGCTGCAATTCTTCAAGCACCATTGCTTTTCCTTCTAATTTCCCCCTTACTAAGTTTATCTTCACCGTGCTTTGCTAACAATACAGGTGTGTAGAGGTAAACTCGTTTGACACTAGTTTTCTTAAACCTTCTTTTTCAACTACAGTCACGATTAGCTAGCACATTATTGATCTCAATTTTATCCTTTTCCGTTGCTGTTTTATTGAGCAATATTCAGCAAAAACTTTTTTGGCGTTTTGTGAAAAGTAAAAGATATATTATGAGAAAAAAGGAAGAATACACAGGGATGGCCGGTTAAAGTAAAAGTAAATGTCCCAACATCACAGCTTGTTAGATGCAGATGTTAATAATGAGTGAATATGTAATGGCAATTGGCAAGTATTTGAGATGCTTTCCAGAGTGAGACGCCTCTTTTTCTGCAGACGGGTTATTGATGACCACATCCTCTTCTCCTCTCTTATCTTCAACTCCGGGTTCAAACAAATAAAATTAAATAATACATAGAAGTATTACATAAACCTCCATAAATTAAATTATTACTTAAAAATAATAATTATTTATTTATTATTACAACTTACAAGCCAATATAAATAAACACACAATCTATCTTAGTTATTATCTTTAGCTGAAATTTCCCTGTGCTTTATGACTTTATCGCTCGAATTGACTCACCTCTCTTCCCTTTCATCTCTCTCCTGTAGACTGTAGATTGTAGATCCTCCCCCACAGTTCCATCTCTAGCAACCACCATACCATAAACCAAATTCCAAATAAATAAGAAAATTTAATTTATTTAATATTTCCCTTTTTATAAAAAAAAAAAAAAGTGGAGAGCGATATGGAATTTGACGAGCACGAAGACCAAGAGGAAGAGGAAATGGGGATCCCAGAGCCGCAGCCTCCGCCGCCGGGTTACGACTCGTTCGGGAACTCGGCGGCAAGGTCCAAAACAGGAGCCGCTGCCGCAGGAGCTGATTGCGGAGCGGCAGCCGTGACACCGGGTCGGAAAGGTGGGCCCGCGGGGACCGTGAGGTACAGGGAATGTCAAAAGAACCACGCCGTCAGCATCGGCGGCCACGCCGTCGACGGCTGCTGCGAGTTTCTGGCTGCCGGAGAGGAAGGAACGCTGGAGGCCGTGACTTGCGCTGCCTGCAACTGCCACCGGAATTTCCACCGCAAAGAGATCGACGGCGAAGTGAGCTCCTTCCACCAGCCGCAGCAGAGGCCGCAGCCACAGCCACCACTGCACCACCAGTACCCCCACCAATTCTCCCCTTACTACCACCGCGCGCCGCCTCTTCCTTCGGCCGGGTACCTCCACCACCACCTGGCGACTACGCCGGTGTCCCAGCACCGCCCCTTGGCTCTGCCTCCTGCGGCGTCGGGAGGGGGTTCTATAGAGAAGAGGACGACATGTCCAACCCGAGCAGCAGCGGCGGCGGAGGCGGTGGAAGCGGAAGCGGAACGAAGAAGAGGTTTAGGACGAAGTTCACGCAGGAGCAGAAGGATAAGATGCTGGCATTTGCGGAGCAGTTAGGTGGAGAATCCAGAAGCATGATGAAGCTGCCGTGGAGCAATTCTGTGCTGAGACCGGTGTGAAGAGACAAGTCCTCAAGGTTTGGATGCACAATAACAAGCACACTCTTGGTAAGAAACCCTAATTCCCGATTCTTTCTTTCTTTCTTTCTTTCTCTCTTTTGGATGGGGTTGGCCGTTTTTGGTATCATTCTCACCACACCATTAGTGGAACAACTTGTAATCTGGAATTTTATTAGAGATCCATCTAGCTAGCTAGCTAGGGTTCTTACTTAATTTTATATTATGGTGTAATGATACTTAATTTAGTTGTTGGTGATGATCTGATCTCCGGTTTCATCTTTGCCAATTCTGAGCAATGTTTCAGCTAGTTAAGGCATCAGACAATTATCAGATTAATGTGATTAATTAGCTTCTGTGCGTTATTTGCTTGCCAATTATTCTCATTATTTGTTAAGGAGAAATTAAACCAAAGAAGGACAAAGAAATTTGGAGGTTTATTGAAGGATATGATTTACGGGTGCTCATCTTGTGATGTTGGGATAATGAGGAGGAGAGTATGCAATGGAAGTGTGCAGATGAGCACACAGAATAATTTCCAGTACAAGTTCAGTTCAATTCAACGTGTATGGCATGCAAATGCAAAGCTGTTCCAAGTTGTGCCTTGTGTTCGTCCACATTCGTCATCTTTTCCTGCTTTTCCTCCTTATCTCCGTCCGGTCCATGGCTTTAATTTTTGTTATGCATAAAATTGAGTGTCTATCGGCACTCATTTTATCATTGTTATATTAATGGTAATTCTCACTTATTTTATTTAATTATCATATTTAATAATAATAAAATAAATATTTAAATAAATATCTAATTTTTAAATATTAAAATAACAAAACTCTTTTTATTATCGTTTCTCTCTCTCATATTAACGTCTCTAGGCACTCCTCATTTTCTTCTGCATTCTGGAATCTGGACACACTTCCTCGACGTAAGCCACCCGAAAATTCGCTAACCATTCAATGAGTCGACGAGATTCATGATCCGAAAAGTTAAATAATTAATAAGTGACATTAAACCAATTTTTTTTTAGTGTGAAATTGAGGGATAGCCACTTAGATCCAATATTTTATGTTCCTTTTGGCCTTTTTTTCAGTCGCTTGTTTCAGTTACTTGTAAGACGAGGCACCTCGTCCTACATTATTAATTGTATGTTCTACGGACTTTCAGTTAATTTCTTCATTTCTGTGTTGGGTCGCTGTTTCTTTATTTTTCCCTCATAAAAAAGGAACAAGCTTTTTAAATTATCGTTTCAGTCCCATTCGGCCATTCATTCCTGTGAAAATGCGAGAAAGTAATGCAAAAACAAAATTAACTGTGAGTGGGTATTCATGTGGCATACTCGTACACTGTTTGCCTGAATAGTCGCAGATCACAGTGTTGCAGCTCAGATGTGTGCAGAACCCTTTTTTTCTGATTATGATGAACACTGCACCACGCTATTGCTGCTCTGTCCACTTTTTCTTGTCCATTTGTATTTGTATTTTGTTCTCTCTTTGCCAAAAGTCTTAGGTTTAATTTAGAAATTTTGTTTAGTTGGTTAAGAACAGATCTAGCGCCTCCGGTGTCTAGTTAGTATTATTATCGAACAAGCGCAATGATCTTAATTTTCTGTTGCAGTGTTAAAATGTATTAAGGGCTCTTTAATAGATGAATGAGGCTTAATTGGAAGGTTGCTTGTTTCTGAGTTTTAATATATTTTCCACTGGTTTATATATGCTTATAGTTCTATGCTGGTAATAAGCTTTTGCGCATAAAGACCATTCAATGTGCAGTTCTCCACTACATTTTGAAAATTATAAAGCTTTTGATACATCCAAAAGACAATGAGGTTTAAATACAAAACTTTAAATAGCTATAGGTTTGAAAATTATAAAAGTTGAAAAAGTTAAGGTTTTAATTGCTGTGCTTTGCCTCATTATCAATTAAAATATTGAACTTATTCTTCAGATTGACTACAGAACTATATAGTTAATGCATGGTTTATACTACATCTATTAAAAATTAATCAAAGTAATAAGAGATAAGAGTCTTAATTTGGCGGGTAAATTACAAATTGAATAAAGTAAAAGCCTGTTTTTATACTACCTCCGTGGAACAATTATTTAATAACGTAAAAGCCAGAATTAGTACAATTTAATTACCTTAATTAGCTGCATCTGTGTGTGCCTGGGTGTCCTGTGCGCTTATGATGCACGTATATATTCACCGTCTAGTAGCTGAGGATTAGTTATGATTGACTGTACTGTATGAGTTTGATTTCTATTTTCTGCAAAGCCATTGAAGTTGTCTCCAAAACAACCATCATGTACAACTCTCAATTATTTTTCCTCACATTCCATGAATCTAGTGTCGTAGATAATAGCAGGCCATTGCGATGGATTTAAGTTGATATGACGTTCGTGTACATTCACAACAAAATTTATTGTGGTTTGGTTTATTTGATCAAGCATATTAATTCATGGCTAACATGATTAGCTCACAGAAATTAATATCTTGTTTAATCGACCGTACTTCTTAATGTTTCTGTGTCCTCCACCAGGTTATAACTAATTTCAAAGGAAAGTAGCTAGACAATTAAATTATTTGTTTGCTTAAGTGTGGCAAAAAATGTGCACGCACATTTGGTTGCTGGGTGCATCATCATGTCCATAGCTACTATATATTATATATAATAAGGGAGGAAAATGGAGGTTTGATTAGTTTTAATTGGCGCAGCAGTATCCGAATTTATTTTCTACCAAAAGCTGCATAAGAAACATATCGTTGCCAAACTATGCCCATAGTACTCCATCCTATACGAACAATATGTTATATACATATTTCCTACTTGTTCTTGATAAAGTTTAGGCAGTTGGATTGGCGAGATGAAAGTCCAACCCGAAGAATAAACTTGATTTTCTAGCAGCTAAGTTGTAACATGCCCCTCTTCCAATCAACAAGTCAGAGGAATTTATAAATAGTTGTTGAACAGATTATTAGAATATAAAGCCATCTAAATATATGCTGATCAATATTAAATGCGGCTACACTCGGAAAAAAAATGGTTACTTTCTTTAGGCCAGTTATCAGCCCAAGACACATGTATGGTTCACTACTTAATTCACTTGGACCAGCTTGGAATTACAACCACCAGCTGCCATGATTTTTACCTGTAAGTGTGGAACTTCTTTTTTTGTGTTTCGAGTGGTGCGGTACAATGAGGCATGAAACTTTTTGAAAAGCCTTAATGATGTTTTTCGTGTCTCTCGAAATACATCAAATTTCATGAAATAAAAAAAGGAATGTATCAAATTTCTTCGTTTTAAAACGGGTTTCACTTACCCTCTTAAGAATATTTTTATTCTTATTTGATCCCTGAATTAACTTACTATTAATTTTATCCATTAAGTGTCAACCTGACATCTCATGTGAAAGAAAAACCAAATATTTTAGGAACAAATTAAAAAAAATCATGATATTCTGAGAGAGTTAAAAAACTAATATTATTTTAAAAGAAGAAACTAACAAGTGTGATATTTTACATGAAAATATACTTATAATGAGAGAGTAAACAAAAGAAATTTAAAATATTTTTGAGAGATTAAATTAGTGAAGACTTCCCATAAAAAAACTAAAAAATTCTGATATTTATTAAGAGATAAAAGAAATAAATAAGCCTTTTAAAAAATAAAAGGACGAGGATCACCAGCCAAGAATTGATAAATCTCATCAATTTAGTTAGTTTGGTTTAATTACGTTACGGACAGAATTCATTCAATCCACCACAAGAAAAATCACGGGGACATTAATTTCTAGAAGAAACTCAAAATTCACTATAAAGGCCATCTTTTTTGTTTGGTCGGACTTTAAAGGCGTTTTGAATGAAGAGTGATGAAGGCCAAAATGCACAAGAGAGCATATACGAACAAAGCGCATTCGTTGTGACTCGTGGGAACTCGTGACCATTAACATTGACGACATCACAATTGGTGAAAAGAGCAATAACACGGCATACAGAAATAACTGATTTGTGTTGTTATGAATGCAGATTTTACGTATGGTACATGATTTTCAATTGCTTTTGTTGCAGAACTGGATTTTCATTTCAATTCTTTGGTGCGTTCCGAAATTCAGTATAGCTAGCTTGAATCTCATTTGTCGTTTCAAAATTTCCACTCAGGTGATTAGAGAACTGGATTCCGATTCAAATTTTGGTGTGCATATACTCTCGCTTGACTATGATTATTTTACTGTCATAAGAATGACTTTTACTTTTGCAAATAACTAAAATTCATTTTACCTAACTCCAGTTCTTGATTTCTGTTGTGGTGGAACTTTTAAATCACATTGCCATGTCAAGATTTTTGTTATACTTCCCCAACGTTCTTTTAAGGCTATATACGAAAATTAAAATGGTGATCGATTTTTATTGAACTTTTAAAAAAATAAAAATAAGAGATAAAAATATCTTTTATTATTGATCATAGATTATCTCTTTATTGAAAAAACATATTCATTTTTATTCATTCTAACTCATTATTATTATTATTATTATTATAGAAAATAAAATAAATAAAAATAAATTAGTACCTTCTTCAAATATGAACGTACTAATGAAATGACAGACCAGAAAATAGCACAAGGTGGCAGGGTGCTCTTATTGTGGGGCATTGGCTTAACCAATCAGTCGTAAAAGAAGTCAACGAAAGCAACTCTTACTAATAATTGACGAAAGTTCAAGCCTTCAAGGCATGTCCCGGAGCTAAGCTGGTCTCACCTTGGTCGCTTTTGTTATCGTCTTTAATTAAGATTTTTATTTTTTTATCACAAAAAATATCTTGATCTTTGTAAGTATTATACTTTAAGGGACAGAAATCACCTCTTCAAATTATATCTTTTTTCTTTCTTCTCACAAATCACTTCTCACTGGTAAAAAGATGAATAATATCTATCTAATAATTATTCTAAAATTTAAAATTTATAAATACTTTTATTCCATTTTGTGAGCGCTTGCATTAATTAAATGGCGGTGTCAGTTGACTGGAATTATTAAACGTATTCCTAACCTACAAAAGCTGGTCAAATCAAAACTCAAACCTCGCGGCTTGTATATAGTTGCGGGCTCTTTACATCATCGTCAACATAATATACCGTAACATTTGTGCATGACTTGGACGCTTCTGGTACATTATTTCATTTATTTGTGCCCCCAATTCTATTGCCTTTCGATAATTATTTGACTCTGTTCACAGCTCTATCGCTGGGATCATTTTTTTTTACGATGAATAAAACTTTAATGAAGCAAAAGGCTCAGCAAGACCTCCGTTAGAAGAGACAAGTTCGTGACACACAGGAAAAATAAAGCTCATGCATTTTCTTTTATAATTTGTTGTGCTACTATTCTAAATGATTCCCACGTATACGGAAGGTACAATATATATACATAATAAATCCGTTGTATTTACTTTCCCTCTTTAACAGGATACTTTGTTATTTCCTCACTCAAGAATTACACAGCTTGTTTATATATAATTATTTCAGTTTGGGCAAACAAAATAGAAAATTTGTTAGAAAATGCTTTTTTTATTTAATCATTTAAAAAGAAATAGTGGAAAATAATGTGATATGAATGATAGAATTTAATTTTCATACACAATCATTAAAAACTTAACTATTTTACGTACAATTCAATTGTGTGTATATTAACAAAATACTTAACTCAATTATTCACTATCTCAACAGTCTTATATTACAAATAGAAATATAAATTTTGATAATAATATAAATTATAAAACTCCCATATACTATCAATATTTCAATAAGAGTTTAATTTTTATCCTGTAAAGTATAAAACTTTTATAATGTTATCCAATTAAATCATTCAATTTATATGACTTTTCAAATAATAAGTGTAAAATTTAATCATTTTTATTGATATAGCAATTCGTTATTGAATGAAAATGGTGTCCTTCTTGTCTCCTAATCATTTATTGTCATATAAAAATGTAATAAAATAGATTTAAAAATTTATAAGTTATTAAATATATAATACATGTTATTTACTTATTAATAAATAATTAAAGAGATAGAGAAAAAGATATAATTTAAAGACAGAAGATTTTTATTCAGCAAACAGAGACAGAGTGTAAGACCCCAAAGTGCCGAAATTATATCTCTGGACTAGATTCTAGATTTTTTTGCGGTAATAAAATTTCTTTTTATTTTTTTGGTGATTAATTTTCGTTCAATGAATCTGATTGCTGTGAATTTAATTTAATAATTTAAAATGCAGACAGGCCTGGTGGTTTTTTATTTTTTCCCGTCTTCTTCGGTGGGCCTGGTGGGTTTAAATGAGTAACGAGTTTAGGGAATGGGCCAAAAAGGGCCCTACTTGATTCGAAAGGTTACTCATCAAGTGTACAGAAGATGGGCCTGGAGAGGGCTTTTGATCTTATCACGATCTGACCAACTGTCAGAGCATGTCAGGGCCATTAACTACTGGAATTCCCCCGCACAGACCAGCCTGCAGTTTTAACCAAAAACCAAGTGGCTGTGGGGACCATAAATCAAAGGATTCACGAAGCCATTTGTTGGGAAGAACCAAAACTCCTTCCCCGCAATTTCCCGACTCTGAAGTATACATCTCATAAAATAAAGCGTTTGCCAACTTTATTCCGTGTTTTAATTTCTTGAAAACGATTTTTCAGATTCTAAATTTAAAATATGTTTAGTTAATGCTTTATTGGTCGGCTTTAATTAAATCTGTTCTTTGCAGCAGTCTGACGTTACTTGCTTATTAAACAGAGTCTACGATTTTGTTTCTTACAGGTTAATTTTCTGACTTAATGAAATGAAAGTGACGCAAACATTTAAAAATATATCTTTCAGGGTGCTTCTTATGCGGTTCCAAGTATGTTTGGGATCATATGATGGTGAAATCCTCGGCCATTTATATTGGAATATAACGGTTGAGCTTACATGATCTTATATAATCTTTGAAATTAGAAACTTGACAACTGAAAAACTATAAATCAAAAAATAAGATGTGCAATGTGACTCATCCATGATTTGAGAAAGTTACATAATTTTTCACAAAATAGTTTTATTTATTTTACCATTTTACCCCCAATTTTCATTATTTTTCCGCTCCTCACCCGCCCTCACTTGTTGCCTCGTCGATCGTTCTCTCTTCCTTCCAACCTGCATAGGTGGTCAGTGGTCACCGCAATATGGCATCCAACATCCTTCTTCCGGCAATGTTAACGCTTCGCCATGGTGATTTATTGGCAACAACGAAGGGAACGAGTCTTGTGACACACAACGCTATTGCGTGTTCGAAGGATCTCAAGCCCCATGACTTGGCAAACAAAGCATCAACCATGATTTGATAGGAAATTACAGTGATTGGAAGGCCTGGGGCTTAGACAGCATGGAGATTCGGTGGGAATGCGAATTACAGCCAACCTTGTGTGGGTCTGGGTCATAGAAACACAACTGTTGCAATTCATTATCGATCAAAACAACCTAATAGATGAGAGAGAGAAAAAAAATAGAAGCATTTCAGATAGAGTGCCTTTTTTTTTAGTTCGAATATAAAATACCTTGATACACAGTCATTTTGGTGAAATTTTATCCGTTATTGAAGAAAATAGAGAATGGTCGCATTTACAATGTACTTGCAGCCATATACTACTGCACCATATGGCCTATATTATGCCCAAAACCGCATCCTGACCCTTTATTTGATTATGATTCACCATTCCAATCCGGTCACTTGAACCTAATAATTATCTTTCAACCAAAAGAGAAAATGATTATCTTCAGACCGAAAAATGAGTTAAAGGTGAAAAAACTCATTTCCTATTTTGTGCTCGACGAAAGAAAACTAGAAATTGTCCACAATCCATGTAATAAGATAAAAAACTTGCACCCAACTTCATGATATACAGATCAAAGGCGTTGCTGGTTTTAAAAGAATGAAAAGTGATTAATTAATAGATTAAAAAGTAAATCCACCGTCTATATTCATTCAACTTACAACAAAATCAATTGACATAAAATTTCAGAAAAGTAATATGACGTCACACATGTAAAATACATGTTATTGAGCACTTCTAGCTTTGCACCAACTTATATACCATGAACACTGAGTTTCAATAATAACCAAACAACAGCTCCACAAAGCGGACAACCATATATAGCAGGGCTACGACACTTCATGTTTCTGTGAATGATAATTTATCAACATAAACACCATCCTACATGGTGCTCTTCAATCCCGTGCGTATCAGCAGGGCTGCAATGCTCCTTGAATATTTTTAACAGCGCTGTCATAGTGCACAAATCCCATGAACCAAAATTCATGGTTGTCAACAGAGATAATCTGTATATATTTCTCTGATGTGTTGCTTTTGCTTGTTGATGGGTTCACTGCTCTCAGCTGATGTAGTGGAATGACCACCTAAACCATGGGAAGGAAAAGCATGCATCCTAAATATATCTCAAATACTAAATTGGAACTAAGTGATACAAAAAATATTATAAAAAACTGGAACTCTGTTAAGTATAAGATACAACAATATTGGGTAATCGGATTAATAAGACAATATTGGGTAATTAGACTTTAGCTCAAGTAAGGCTTGCCAGAGCATCTTGTTAGTAAAATTAGTGTGTGATCAATCTCCTTAAGTTCTTATAGCAATAGGGCAAAATAAATGAGAATTATAAACTTCACATTGTTTAATATAAAAATGTTGGCCAAATTATGGACGGGAGATTGAAAATGATTTGGTGGTCTTGTGTTAGTTTAACACCGATGATTAATGCATTAAAGTGCATGAGTGCTGAAACATTCATCATACGAAAAGTCATGTATTAAAGCTATGTTGGAACATTTCCTCCGTGTCCTTCTATCATTCCTTGATCAATTGTGGGTCAGAATGAGCATATTCACATGAGCAGTAAAACTTCTAAAGGCTGAAACAAATATAGGTTTGCTCACATTCACAAAGAACACAGGTAAGGCTAGCACACTGTGTAAGGCTACTCAAAGAGCATCATGATTCATGACAAACAAAACACATAGCAAGTGAACTCCTTCAAGATCAATGGTGCAAGTTCAAAAACAGCACAAAACTATATGATTGTTATCACAATCTGAGGAAAACGTTTACTCTCAGTCTCCAACCTACAGTAAATTAAAAAAGGGCAGAGCTATTTCCGACGAAATATTTTCAATGAAATCCCTCACAAATTGCCAGTGACCAACCAAGTTCTATTAACCATACGTTGGGGTTACAGTTTTAGTTTTAGATACATGTGACTACTAAGAACGTAAGGGAAGAAAAGTGACAGCTCATTCATATTAGATTTCATAAAATGTAAATCTGATCTCTTAGCATTATTCTTATTTAAAGGCATAATAGCAAACCTCGTTTCTTTAATTACTATCAGAATTCAGGAAAAAGAATAGCAGAAACACAAAGAAAAAGAAACACAATTAATTTCCAGTTTTCCACTCCCTTAAATTTCAAACAACATCAGCAAGCGTGTAAGTTCAGTGCTACACTCAAGAACAATCCTTAATTGCAAGAAATGCAAGACGGCTTAACTTGGGGACTGACCAATTAGAATTTGTGAATTGAACATGTCTAACTAAAATTTGCTGCTACTTACACATATGTAAAATTACAGCACTTTAACCAAATTGCTTCCTATTCAATTCTATAGAAACAAGAATAAACACGTACTGCTTCTAAATAATCAAAAATAAAATGAAGGCATTAATTAATGGATCAGGGCAACAAATCAGTTTGGTGAATTGGGAAAGGCATGACAGATCAGAGACAATACAGATATTCCATATTAGAGGAAGATAATAACAAGCAAGAAACTTGCAGCTTACCTTATAATAGCTCCATTGAGTCTGGTCACCAACTTGGTAAGAGAGTGGGTTATCACTACAAAACGCCAGCTTTGCCGTTGATAAGTATAAAACTCCCATTACAGGTCCAGCCGAGGTGGACAGGTAGCATGCATATGTTTTAAGGAGCTGCTCCTCCGGGACGGTCTCAAAAGTTTGCCTAAAGATCTTCTCATAGCCACCTTCTGCAAGAACCTTTGTACTCTGAGCAATCCTCCCCACAGCAGCATCAGCAAAACTAGGACCTGTCTTCACTGTTTCACCAAAAGTCAACATGTAGAAAGATATAAGCTTCTCAAAGTAACACTTGTGGAACTCATCATCAAGCAAGCACACAAAACTAACAAAACTTCAAAACAAGCAATCACAAAAGCAGAAGTAAAAGACTTCAATGATGCCATCACGCAACTAAAATCACCAATACTGAGGACCTAATAATGATGCCATATCAAGAGAGGACAATAGATAAATAAAAACAACTAGCATCGAGAAATGGTTTCAACAGATCCCGACCCATTTGAAAGAAAAGGAAACTCATTCAATTTCCAAAATCAGAGCAGAAATAAAAGCAATGAATGGCAGCAATGAGCAACAAAAGACATACAGTGCTGCCACATGTTGCCGGCTAGATCCTCGGCCTTCTTGGTAGCTTCAGCGGCTTTCTTACCCCATCTGCCAAGAACATCCTTCACCGAATCCAAAGTATCTGCAAACAAAAAGGAACATAACATAACTAAGAGAGCAAAGTATGGAAGTAAATAAAAGCAGAAAAAAAAAAAGTGACCGACTCTTGGTCGAAGATGTGGGAGCGGGTGCAGCAGAGACGTAGGGATTGGACTCGGTGGGCATGGTGGTGGCAGCGTCGCCGGAAATGGGAGCGCGAGGATCGGGTGCGCCTGAACTCAAATTCTGATGATGATGATGTTGAGGATCAGGCTGCGGCTGTGGTGGTGGTGGTGGTGGTGGGGCAACGTGGTTGGGGTCGAGTTTAGGATATGGAGCGTAATCGGTGGAGTGAGACTCCTGGGGTGGTGGTGGTTCTTTGGGGAGGGGGGTGGGGGTGGGGGTGGGAGTGTTTGTGGTTTGATCACTGCTCATCTTGTTCTTCTCTCTGGTTTGGGATCTCGAGAACCTGCAGATGCTGATGCTGATTCGTAACGTACACTCAACCCAAAATTGGACGAGCGAGGCAGGGAATCTTCTAGAGCTTATAGAGAAAGACAGCGTTTCATTCGGAAGGAATCGCACGACGAAACGTGGGACTCCAATTCAAATGTCAGTCTCATAGAAACCGTCAAACGATCTGTACTCTTTCGGGTTCATCATCGCTCTCTTTCTGGATCTGCCCGTTGCTTTTCCTTTTTTTATTTTTTTTTATCTGACCATTTGGGTTTCCTACCTTTTGTTTTTTCTGCCGAGGTCTGAGTTGGGTTTTCCTTTGCATTTTTGGTTTTGGTTTTTGGGTCTAATGGTTTTTCTCCAAACTTAGAGAATGGGCATCTATGTACCCATAGGCCTAAAATTGTCCGAAGTTTAACTTATGAAAAGCCCACTAAACTAGAGTCCATCACTCCTTGGGCCTTTATCTATTAATTTTACAAATTTGTAATGGTTAGTAGACATTGGACAAGGAAATAGAACTTCGACCTAAAAAACAGTCAAGGAAATAGAACCATGTAGATATAGATAGTTGGTGAAACTTTAGGATTGGACCAAAAACAAAGAAAAGATAGATGACGAAATTTTGTAGAAAAACAAGTCTAAGAATTTTTTTCTTTGGCACACTCACACAAAAGCATATGAGATCCATAAATGAGTAAATATATGTTGAGTAAAGTTGATAAGATCCACTTTTATTATGAATATATTTAAAAATAATGCCTTAGACTAGTGTATATATGAGTATGTTGCTTACAAATGATAGCTTAACAAAGCTTTGAACTCGGTTTACACTTTACAACCTCAAGGACCCCCAGTCATGAGTGGTCTAATACCTAAAAGGGTGTGGGGTCTGATACATTGTTCAAACTTCAAACTTCAAATGTTATTTCTCACTTCAAATAGTATCAATGAACGTCTTGACCCACGAGTTTCAAAAAGAAAGTACCATACATGCATGAGATGAAGCCTAAGCCTTTCTATTGAAATGTTTCCTCAAACCCATGAAATCGATGTTGCGGACAGTTTTAAAGTTGTGTGTTAATATACACGTAGTAAAGAATTAATATTAATTCAAATGTGAAAAAATAAAAATGAATCTTGGATCGAAATTTCTTGCTGTATTATGTAACAGATGCAAATGAACTAGTCCACCACAATTCACAAGCCCAAATATTGAGCTGCATGTACAACGCTATTGGAGGTGCCTTTAATGCTTTCATTTTTGTAAGGGAGCTGTATTGATGGTAGATCAATTTTACATGCATAGAGCCTTGTTATACCTCACTTTGCCTCTATTCAAAATGCTTTCTTCACACCTGCTAAGAGTGATATACTAAAACGCAGGTAGTACCCAATTTAGACGCAGCCACGCAGGCCATTTGATTGGGAGTTAGATTCTCTAACAAGCATTAGACAAGTTAACCTTTTTGAAGGTTAATGAGAGCACAGCACAGACAAATTAAGTTTGATATAAACATTTACAAGTTAGGTGCCAAAACTTCATCATACACACACCCTTTCGCCATTGCAGCGTTCATATGGTTCCACCGTTTGCTAGCATATTGCATGATGAAAAACCAAAAGACTGGCTTGAACTGCCGGTTTCTGTCAAATCATGAATAAAAGAGAATAAGGAAATTTTCTTGCTAGCATATACGAAAGTCCTAAGCACGAGGCGTGTGATTCCTTCCTTCCAAGTACGAGTTTCAATCTTATTGAAAGCATTTTGTGACTAAAGTCCTCAGGAAGCCATTGAGATAAGGCTCGTTGCCATATTATTACTAGGCCGGCCTAATTCATGGAACCAATAGCTAGAATTTATCACCAACACGCATCTAATTGCTGATGAGCATCTGGCTGCAGGCTAGCTCAAATGTTCAATATATGTATAAAAGGTCTAAAGTTCACTTTGTCTTTTCCATGCAAACAACCCAATGGGAGAGAATCCCCAGGCAGAAACAGATAATAGACATAAGGCATTCATATAAGTTCGGTGGCACAGGAAATGTTAATTTTAGTCGTCTTGCTCTGGACCCATTCACATCGTTTTCACACCATATATCAAGGCTTAAGCTCCCCGGGATAAAGACAAGCCCATATACCGACTTCCTGATCCTGCTTGATTTGTGGAATGATTATGACAACACTTAGGCTTTCGCGAACAGTGAAAACATTTAAACAATCTAGAAAGGACATGCATTAATATATTTTCGATGCTTAACGATTGACTTCAATTTCATTGGTAGAAAGGCTACATTGCTGAGTTAATATTTCAACCTTAAGGCATCATGCAGTTCGTGTGAACTGTGGCTAAGGTCAATGGCCTATTTGGTTCTGAAATTTATGGGTCACTAAATTAAAAGAAAGAGTGCAAGTACTCTCCATCCACTCGAGTTTTATGCCTTGTTGTTTTTTCTTTCCCTCCAATCCAAAAGAAGTTTGATTGATTGAGGATGCATGGGATGACACTTATGAAGCCTGAAAGAATATTCGCAAAGTGACAAAGCGCAATGAGGGAATCCCAAATCATTTTCTTTGTCCCAACAAACCCCCTTGCTTTATGGTTTGTTTTCATTTGCCCCTTGCATTGAAGGAGTTTGGCATGATCCTATGTTTGACAAATTATGAAAAAATAAACCTTCTCAACTTAACAACTGAAATGATAGTCATCATGCGCTATGCGAATTGGGAATCTATCTTATGCTAGTACGGAATTTACCCTTTGAATTTTATTTCTTTTTTATTTTTTATTTTAACAAAAAGCCTTCTTCTCAATCCAGAAGTTAAAAAGTGTTATCATCTGTAAGTTGTTACAACGTGAACAAACTCAGATCTTTTGGTCTTTGATTAGGGTAGATGGCAAGTTTCTTATATGGGAAACAATGAGTTTGTGACCATATGATCACTAAATTTCAGCCATCAATAATTAAATTATGAGACTAAACTTTGAAACATGATTTCTTTGGGATTTAAACAAAGACTCAAGCAATGTTATTTGATCATTAATAAGTGGGTGCTCTATTTGGACATTCCTCTTATCATCACTGAATGAGATTGTCACCCTCACTTATCCCACGCATATTTTCTCCATCCTTGGGTTTGATGATTGACACCCTTCCGCATTGGCAGCAGGTTGGCAGCCAGCTGAAAGAAACGGTATAGAATTAGTTTGATGATCTCTGACATTTTTTTTTCAAAAGAAATTGGAATTAACAGGTTTATTAGTGCATAAAAATTAGTCATTGACATGGTGCACATTAATTTAGATGATTGGTTACTCAGTTATAAACGATTGACTCCATAAATTTCCAGTAGCAAAGTTGCTTCGATCGGTTCAGCATATATGATGGGAAAGTACTCGAGCATCACAACATCTGCATAAGGTTGCTCTGCCTTGCTAGGAAATCCAAACACATATGTAGTAATAATATCAAAATAATTGTCACGAAAAAACAATTTGCCAAAACTTTTATTCTCCTTCTTATGCCCCCTTTTAAGCTTTATGCTGATATCAGTTTGAAATTCTTTATACAATGTCTCTGTCGTTTTACTATATGCATGTGAAATTACAAAATGAGAAAGTGCCTTTCTGATTCCACAAACCCTATCTATAATACACATGGCAGGCATATAAAGACACAGAAAGATGGACCCATGAGAAAACTGCAGATGCTGAGAAATTCAGTAGACATGATCACGAAATATCTGCTTTAGAAGCAGTGTTTTTTTTTTCCTCCATGGTTTATTATCTGCAATAGACCAATAGTAATAGGAATTTGTTGGATGAAACTAGACCAGCCTAGCTTCCTTTTCCAGCAGACGTGTTTTTTGCAGTTTTAACTCCACATGTGCTGTCCACAGGTTGTGTCTCCATCCCATCAGAGAATCTTACTTCTTAATTGTCATTTCCTGGAGTTTTCTCATTCATTTTTTAATTTGTTTTAAAAAAATTGACAAATATTGAAATGTGCATTGATGCGAAGCCACCGTTTTCGTGCTATCTATATGCGCCATGCTTATCTATGATAAACATCCATATTTAAAAAATCAAACCGGGCTAAGCACCATTCAAAGGTTTATTAGTTCAGTTAAAATTCAATCAAAATATAATAAAATATATAAATAAATATTATTAAATAATATAAATATACTATTTATTATTTTTTATTCTAATAGTTAATTTATATTTAACATAATTACGTATGGTATCTAAATTTTGAAGAATGTAAATTAGAAAAAATATAAATGAAGTTGAAAAATAAAAAAACCAACACATATAAGCTTGCAGTGACATTAAACCCATTTATACTAAGAGTATGTTTGGTTTGGAAGTAAAAATGAGAATAAAAATTTTTTAAATGAGTTTTATGTATAAAATTACATATAATATTCATTTAAAATTTTTTTATTCTTATTTTTATTCTCTAATCAAACACATCCTAAATGAGAAGTATTGACCAAAACTAATGTGCTCACACAAGTCTGTCCTCTTCTTCTCTTTTTTATTTTGCGCATTTGGTTCTTCTCTTCCTTATTGATATCAAATCAAACTGTCATTTTGTCTGATTATCCTTAGAAACCAATGAAACAATCATTTACTACATTGATCAAAATCTCAACGTTGGGCTCTTCTGCTTCTTTAACTGTGTTTGGTGCAACAATGAGAAGCCCTTCCTCGTCCACCAAAGTGAGGTTGTCGTCGTCGTTGTTGTATAGCGACCACTTTTCTCCTATTGCCAGTGGACATGAAGTGGTGACTGTGGTGTGAAAATGTTCCAGACTGGTCAACCGGCGGAATCAATCCGGATTGCACGCTTTGCCAGTTTTCCCGGTTCTGACCCTGTTTCGCACCTTTATTCACTAGTTTCAACTGGGAAAACCGACAAATCGGTGCAAACTGGATCAAAATGATAATAAATACAATGGATAAGGAAATCTATTTGCTGGACAATAAATCCAATGGATCAAAAGAATTAAAGAACGAAATTAAAAAAATAAATAAGAAAAGGTAAAGCTAGCCGACACTTAATGCAATTGTTATGAAGACTTCCTTGTTTCAGATTTCCAGTCTGAAGATGACCCTCTTAAGGAGGCTAAGACAACTTGGGCGATTGGCAAGAGTCTGGGATTATTTGCTGGGGATGATGAAGAAGTAATCCAAAGCTTTGGCTCATACTTGCAAGGGTCGAGAGGGTGGTGGTCCCAGCACTAAATCTAGACGTAAGAAAAGGAGCACCAACAACGGCTTCTAATATGGGTTTTGTGTATCTCTTGTTGAGTAGGCTTTGTGTCTCTAATGTCATGTATTAGAGGTGAGCCTAATATTTTTGGTACTTGTATTTCCTTTGAGTGTCGAGAATCTAATAATCATCGAGAAAAATTTATTCAGTTATATGTTCATGATTTGAAGTACTAAGATTGGGTTTGGTAATATGTCTAAGGAAGCGGTGCTAATTTATGAAAGGTATAAAATAAATTTTTTTATTTATAGAAATATTGTTGCTCCTAATATTTAAAAGCCAGGGGTGCTATTTCATGAAGTGCTTTTTATGGTTTGAGCTGTATAAAATTTAAAAGATTAATATAATTTATTTTATTTAATAATAATATATATGAAAATTATCCTTTTTGATATTTATATTTATTATAATTATTTTAAATTATTGAAATAATTTTTATAATATATTTACTAAATATTACTATTATGATATTTTCTATTAAAAACAATATTTATATTATTTTATCAAATATAATACTGTAATGATTTTTCAAAAGCAACTTTTGAAAAGTTAAAAGAACACAGCAGCTCTCAATAAGCCGCAGCATGCCAAGCCTGAGTTGATTTTCTACTCTCGGAGAATTAACATGATCACAAAAATAACGAGAAGGACAGTGCTCTAGGGAAAAATAGCATGTGACGCTGATTGTTTGAAGATAAAGTTTTTTTTAACTCAAACAATGTGGATACTATATTAATTTATAATTTATTTATTATTAAATGAGATATGAATTTCATTCAAATAGTATTATTATTTTATTCAATAATAAATTAATTATAAATTGATATGATATTTCATATTTTATAAATATAAATAATATTTGTATCGAAGATATACTGTACGGTTTAAAGCTATGTTATAAAGAAGGGCTGACCATACATTACAAAGACCTGTTCAGGTACTTTGTGAATTTATAAATGTGGTCCCCCAAAAGACTGAGAGGGAAAAATAAAATAAGCGTAAACAGGTCAGAATGAAAGGGCAATTCGATAAATTTGACCAGAATGAAAAATTGAAAGTTGAAAAAGAAAAATACTAAAATAGAAAAAATGAAGCAAAAGGTAGAGAAAGGGAAAGTAGGAAAGAATCCCCAAAATAATGAAGGAAGGAGAAGTGGATATTTGTGTGCAGGAAGAGAGAGAGACAGAGAGAGAGAGAAAGGAGGAAAGTGAAGTGGAGAGAAAGAAAGAGAGAGGGATGGATGGATGGAGAATCCCAATGCTGAGCTGAGTAGACACAGACAGCACAGCACAGCACAGCACACAGCACATACTGCACACCCTGCCCCCCTTCTTCTCTCTTCTCTCCTCTCATCTCAATCTCACTCACTTCCACTCTCTCACCCAATTGGTAAACTACTACCAGTACAAGTACAGTCCTCATTCATGAACCAACCAACCAACCACACCAAGATTCCAAACCACCTTTCTGATCTGATCTGATCTGGTCTGATTCAATCAGATCACACAACACTGCCAACACCCTAAACCACACCAAACCATGACACACTCCAACCACCCGGGATCCTCCCTCCCCACCGCCCAATCCTCCTCCTCGGCGGACCGGGTTCTCGAGATAGTTCTGGAGAACGTCCTCCACTTCCTCACCTCCCGCCGCGACCGCAACGCCGCCTCCCTCGTCTGCCGCTCCTGGTACCGCGCCGAAGCGCACACCCGATCCGACCTCTTCATCGGCAACTGCTACGCCGTCTCCCCCGCCGCGCCACCGCCCGCTTCCGCCGCATCCGCTCCGTCACCATCAAGGGCAAGCCCCGCTTCGCGGACTTCGATCTGATGCCGTTGAACTGGGGGGCCCACTTCTCCCCCTGGGGCACCGCCCTCGCCAACGCCTACCCTTGGCTCGAGAAGGTCCACCTCAAGCGTATGTCCGTCACCGACCACGACCTCGCCCACCTCGCCCACTCCTTCGCCGGATTCAAGGAGCTTGTTCTCGTCTGCTGCGAAGGCTTCGGGATCACTGGACTCGCCGCCGTAGCCAGCGGCTGCAGGTATTCCTTTCTTTTTCTTCTACTTAATTGGTTTGTGTTTTGAGGAGGGAAATTTTCGGATTTTTATGGCATTGTTGTGTATTGAGTATGCGCTGTAAGTGTTTGTAGATTTGACTGTGTGGTGTTGTCTCTTGTATTGTATTGTATTGTATTGTTTGAGATTTCATCGTGGCGCGTGTTTGGGTGTGGGAAGGTGGTGTTTAACTGCCTTGCGCGTTTTTTTACCTGTGTTTGATTGTTTTGTTGGCAGGTTGCTGAGAGTGCTTGATCTCGTGGAATCTGTGGTTGAGGTTGCTGCTGATGATGATGAGGAAGTGGATTGGATTTCCTGTTTTCCGGAGGGTCAAACCCATCTGGAATCTCTTGCGTTCGAATGCGTTGATCGCCCTGTTAATTTCGAGGCCTTGGAGAGGCTGGTGGCTAGGTCCCCTTCCTTGAAGAAGCTTAGGTTGAACCAATATGTCTCCATTGCTCAGCTCTATCGCCTCATGCATCGAGCCCCACAGCTCACGCACCTTGGGACAGGCTCTTTCTCTGCCTCGGAGGCTGTGGCCACTGGTGGTCAGGAGCTGGATTATGCCCCTGCGTTTGCGGCTTGCAAGTCGCTGGTTTGTTTATCTGGATTCAGGGAGATGTCGGTGGAGTACCTGCCTGCCATCTATCCAGTCTGCGCCAATCTCACTTCTTTGAATTTCAGCTATGCTAATATCAGTGCTGATCAACTCAAACCAGTCATATTGCACTGTCATAAACTCCAGACATTATGGGTATGCCTTGTCTCGCCTGCCTGTGCCTGTGCCTTCCTGAGTGCATTTTTCAGTAAATTGGTATTCAAAGCTTACCCTTGCTTTCATTTTGCAGGTCCTTGATTCAATATGTGATGAAGGTCTCCAAGCAGTGGCTGCAACTTGCAAAGATTTGCGCGAGCTTCGGGTTTTCCCTTTTGACGCAAGGGAAGAGATGGATGGTCCAGTTTCCGAGGTAGGTTTTGAAGCAATTTCTCAAGGTTGTAGGAAATTGCAATCGATTTTGTTTTTCTGCCAAAGAATGACAAATGCGGCTGTCATAGCCATGTCAATGAACTGCCCGGATCTTGTCGTGTTTCGTCTCTGTATAATTGGGCGATATCAGCCGGACCCTGAGACTCAAGAACCCATGGATGAGGGTTTTGGTGCAATTGTTAAGAACTGCAAGAAGCTCACTCGACTTGCTGTATCTGGTTTATTGACTGATCGAGCTTTTGGTTACATTGGGGAGCATGGAAAATTGATTAGGACACTGTCAGTTGCCTTTGCTGGAGACACAGACCTCGGCCTCAAATGTTTGCTAGAAGGATGCCCTAATCTGCAAAAACTTGAAATCAGGGACTGTCCATTTGGGGACGAAGCTCTACGCTCTGGTTTGTATCAATTTTACAGCATGAGATTTCTCTGGATGTCATCCTGTAAATTGACCCGCCAAGCTTGCCAAGAAGTCGCAAGAACATTGCCTCATCTGGTGTTGGAAGTCATCGATAGTGAAGCGGCCAAAGTTGATGATATTGAGATATTATACATGTATCGGTCTCTTGACGGACCACGGAATGATGCTCCAAAAGTTGTTACCATTCTTCATTAGTCTTTTAAATCCAAGATTTTTCCATCCTTGGTGGCAGCTGAATGAAATTATAGAGCAGGAGACATTTTAAGTAAACCTGCCATAAGATTGCTGCTATGCATTTCAAACAATGTTGAGCTAATGATAGCTGGTCTTGGCCTAGGCAATTGTGTTGCAGACCATGGATGAGAAAACATTTCTCTTTCTGCATTATTGTTCATGGAAGAGGACTCGGGTTTGTGAGGTGGATAGAAAAAATTAGGGATGGGGGATGGGTGGAGAACAATGCAGGAGATGAAATCTTGCAGGTATTGGACCATCCAATACTGTACTTGAAATTTATGTACTTTTTCCTTTTATATTCATTTTATCGTAAAGGAAAACTACCAGAAGAAAAGTGGGGACGGGGTAGAGTTTGCCTGAAGCTGCTCTGATCATTGGTTAAGCGATGTTCATGTCCTTGGCCAAATAGATGGTCGATTGAGATGCAGATTCAGTAGGGTCCAAATAGAAGGTTTGGAGATGTGACATTCTGTTAACTTTGCCACGGTACCAGTAGAGAATCCAAGAAGGTTGTCTGTGTATTCTGATTCAGATTATAGTTAGTGTAAGCTGTTGGTGTCGAACATCCAACCCCCAGTCTGATAGTAAGCGGATAAGTGTTTCCCTATCTGAATGTTTGGTTCTTCAGATGTGGTGTTGTAGCGCCTGACTGTTGAATTTATTGTTGTTGTTAACAATCGTGAGATGGTTAATAAATGCCATGGTTTGCATGGACCATGTACAATTATGCATAGTGGAGCTGTGTCTATGCATTTCCTTTCTTTAGAATTAGAATGATCAGTTGATTGTGATGGCCCATTAATTATATATGAAATGTTATTCAAGTACACGTTGCCTTTCTTCCTGTGGGGTTTTCAGTTACATGCTTTGGGGATCCCTTTGGACTTCAAAGGGTCCTGATAGGTATATGAGATCCTTGCGAGGAGCGTGTGAGCTGTTTCCATTGCTCAATAAACTCACACACGGGCCTTTTGGTTTCAAGATATACATGGCTTGATTTTATTTACTGCACTTTGAATTATTTCGTGCTGTTTTAAAAATTATAAATTTATATGAAACAAATAACTACAACAGCAGGTCAAGGAAGCATTGAAGTAATAGTATATACTTTCCTTTGACCATGTATGTTATCAGCTTTAAGCGAAGATATTGAGGTGATGATAGACAAAGAAGCAAATCATGTAACTGAATGACAAACTAACCGTTGACCAATCAGGATGTACTGATATACAAGTTAATACATTATGTTGTCTTTGATGAACACGTCTAAACACGAAAGATAAAACAGTATTGACTACATAATGTCTACAAAATAAACAAGGCTCAGGAAACAACTCAAACACTAAGTTCATGGCACTTGAGTAGTAAAATGTATCATAAATTGTCCTTGACCATGAAAGGTCATCAAAATAAACCCTTGCATGAGGAGTGGACAACTACAGTTTGAATCAATCAATCTTCTCTTGCTTGATTGTTTTCTTCGGTTTGCAACTGAAGCTATTTCTTCACTAAGAGCTACTGCCTCATCAGAAAGTCTTTTACACATGGTCAAATTAACACAATTGTTCACCGGAATATTAAACCTCTTTGTAATCCTTTAGTTTGTTTTCCTTTCAGTGTTTTGAATAAAATCATCTTCCAGGCTGCAACTCCCACTGTCTTGCAGCTGACTCGATCCCTCAGGATAACTTGTAGCACTGTATACAAAAAGAAATGAAGAACATAAATATTGGCCAAAAAAGAACACTAATGCAGGCAGAAGCAAAAAAGATTATGATAAATCAAGATACCTACTTTTGAATTTAACAACAACGGGGTCATCAAGAATGAAAAAGACTTTAGTTGAATACATGAAATTTTGGAGAACAACCTTGCCTGATGCGTCCAACCAACATTTAAGCTAGAGGTTTAGGATCATGATAGTAAACCAATTCAAAAAGGAAACTTTTGCCAATGAAGAAAAGAAATGAACCATCATACAAATTGATGACAGAATAAAAACACAAAATGAATTTATGTTCATGAAATTCTACTTTCATAAACTGAAAATCATTAATAAATCACAATAGAAAAATAAGGAAATAAAAAAATAAGAAAGGAAAAAAATTATAATGATAACAGTTATATGCAGTGGGAACAAACAATAAATGAGCTAAAACCCTCTGACTTTTTCAGACCTTTTCTTCTAGACCTGTTTTCTTTATGTCTGAATCCAAATCCCCATTTCTTCTAATTTAAACATGTGTTCATACCCAAAAAAATTAAACATATGGCAGAGAGTGTTAAAATTGATATTTCACATATATCATCGATGTGTTTTGGAACAAAATACATGTAGTCTATTTGCAGCTTTCAAAATAGAATCATTAACTTCTGGTATCCAACAGAAGGAAGCCTAAACAGGAATTCTAGACTCCAAGATAAACAAATAACGATCATTATTGATTTCATGTCAAAATTTTCACTATAACTTACTTCAGACCAAGAGAAAAGAAACAATGGAAACCAAAAAGCCAATAAAAGAAAGGCTGCTATTCATATAAAGCAATCTATAATAAAAAGGATTTCAAAACAGCAAGACTTATATGGGATGATAATTGTGTTGATTATTGATGGATTGATATGCAGATTTCCATGGTTTTAAAGATACTACAAAGAAGGACTGCCTATACATTTACCGTATAAAGATGTATTCTGGTTGGGTTTATAATTCTGGTCACCCAAAAGGCTGAGGGAACAGAATAAAACTATAAAATAAGTATAAATAGCTCGGAATGAAAGGGCAGCTCGATAAATTTGATTGAAATGAAAAATTGAAAGTTGAGAAAAAAAAACACTAACAAAAAGTGAAGAAAAAGGTGAAGAAAAGGGGGAGTAGAAAAAATCTTCAAAATAGTTTATTTTGATCATTAAAATTGTATATGTATTTTATTTTAACCCTTAAAATGAAGAAGGAAAATATTAATCATCCAAAAAATTTTCTAGAAAATAAATGTCAGATTTGACATGGCATGACTTATATAACCTTTAGATGAGTAGATGGATGCTACCATTACATTTAATCCAATCACCATGATGTATTCTATACAAAATTTTAGTTATATTATTCTAGATATGTAGTATTACTCATGAAAAAATTAACAATTTAGTCATTAAAGTTACCTAAAGTTATTCAAAGTAATTCCTAAAAGTATGTATTTGTTTCAACTTTTAGAAAAAGTGATTATAAAACTTAAATCCTTCTATGAGAATTTTGTACGTAATTATTTTTATTTTTAAATTTTGTTAAATATCATATCAATTTATTATAATATTGTATGAAATCCTATTATTAGGGCATTATAATTAATAAATCAAATCACCAAAATAACAAATAATTATAATTAGATAAATCATTGAAGGATACAATATTATTTTCTTGTGATTGATTTGACCTATATTCCTTTGTCATTATATATATTTATTTGTGCAATGCATTCAATTGGTATCCATATTTTCTTTCAATTTATTGTTGCAATTATGGGCTCAAATTCATTATGGTACGGTGATTTTTTTTGTTGTTTTTCTTTTTAATTGTATTATTGCGTTTAATAACAATTGTTCTATGTTTTATAATTTTGTAATTTAGTATGACATCTATGTCTAAATCATCTACTAGATTAAAGCATTGATTATTATTTCATATATTGCTAGACTCAAATCTAGGAGAGAATGCTTTTTCCCTTCCATTTCTTTTTTATATTATATTTTATCATATTATTTTATTTTATTTTCATTTGATGATAAGGTTATAAAAATATCCAATTTTCTCATTCATAGCTTCATTTTGTTCTAATATATCACTTCTCTTTATCTTATTTACTTTAATCTTCATTAATCGCATGAAAATATTACCTTATAATATCCTATCAACGTTGATAAATTGTGTAATTTAGAATAGGATGAGTGAAGAAATTAACATTTGTTTGGGAGTCTTTCATCAATGGTTGCAATAAATGGAATACTGTTGTTTTATTGTAATGGTTTCCATATTAGGAAACTCTCTTAGAACATTGTATCTATAACTTTTAGATCTAGGTATTTGTATTGTTTCTAATACAAATAATTTGTATTGAAATTGTAATGGTCTTTCTATTTG
Organism: Dalbergia oliveri; assembly: GCA_030441495.1. Classification (NCBI taxonomy): domain Eukaryota; kingdom Viridiplantae; phylum Streptophyta; class Magnoliopsida; order Fabales; family Fabaceae; genus Dalbergia; species Dalbergia oliveri. The sequence goes on along the minus strand of JAMLFY010000003.1, from coordinate 12,710,261 downwards.
ACGAACACAACGAAAATATTGTAATTATTTTTTGGGTTTAATGCATTTTTTCCCTTAAATTTAAGGTCATGTGCAATTTAAATCTCGATTTTTCAAAACGTACATTTTGACACCTTAACTTTTAAACCTTGCAAAAACCCCCTAATTTTCAAATAGTGCATTATGACATCTTGAATTTTTCAAACTATACAAAAAACCCCCAAAAAATTTAAGTCATAATAACGTGTCAGGTTGCACACAATAAAAAAATTTAATTGCATATAGTATTCACGAACAAGGTGTCGGTTACACAAATTAGAAACTTCAAGGGCGTTAAGTGCACATAATCTTACCTTCATTAGTTGTCAAAATTATACTGAGGTGTTTTGCAGTTTGAAAAGTTCAGGGTATTGCGACGCACATTTTAAAAAGTCAGGGGTTAACTTGCACATGATCCAAAATTCAGAGGGGTAAAATGTATTTATCTCTTATTTTTTAATAATGTTATGAATTCTATTTACATTATCTTAAAGTTTATTTGTCACTCATTTATCATTCTTCCATATAATGATGATTACTAAAATTTCATTAAAAATCAAAATGATTCATAGTAATCGCTTACACAAAATTTGAAAAAAAATATGAAGAATAAATGTAATAATTCTTTGAGTAGCTTCTAACAAATCATACGATAGATATTAAAATAATTTAGAGAATATGGATATTAATAAAATTTAGAATATACGACTCTCAAAAAATTAATATATGATTATTTTTTACTTTAATTTTTAAATATTTCTCTCTTGATTTCCAATAATTACTATATTAATCATTAGATCATATTTTAAAATTGTTTTATATACTTTCTCTGTCATCTAGACTTTGTTCAAGTCAATAGTACTTATTTATTCATATGATAATTAGATATATATTTTTATAGATATTGAATTAGTATCTCCATTTCTTTTAGTAGAATAATTTCTATATATATGTTCATCCTATTTTATATTTGAAATCAAAATTTTAATTTTAATAGATATAATTTCATTTGAAAATTTGATTCAAAAATTAATATATAAATTTTCAATAATTATCATATTCACTATTAAATGATATTTTAAATGTTTATCTTTTATACTTTATATACTATCATCCATTTTATTATGGGAATCATTCAGATTTTGTCCAAGTCAATATTATACATGTTTATTTATATAATATATATATATATATATATATATATATATATATATATATATAATTTGATTGAAAAATTAATATATAATTTAGTAGTTATTTAGAATATATAGATATAAATTAAATTTAAAAGATATGATTTGAAAATCAAATATACAATTTTTTAATTTAATTATTAAATACTTATCTCTATTGATTTCCAATAATAATTACCTTATTAACTATAAATTGATATCTTAAATGTTTATCTTTTATAATTTTTATGCTATTATCAATTTTTTTTTAATGGGGATAATCCTAATTTTATTTAACAATCAGAAACCTATTCTAGGAAAAGTTTAGGCACATCACAAATTATCTTTTAATGAGAATTTAATACACAATTTTTTTAAAAAAATATATGAAGATCATATAAATGTAGTATAACATTCTATCAAATAATTTTTGTTGTATTATATATTTTTTAAATATATATATTATTACTCTAATTTACTATATATATGATCGTATTTTAATAATTTTACAGACAAATCAAATATGATTTGCTCATTATCATATCATATCATATCATAAATATATATTATCAATTAGACTTAAATTTGACCTAATTTTATCAATTGTTGTAATTATTATTAGATTTAATTTGTATATAGTATTGACTTTAAATTAAATCACCATTGAAGGCTCATCTTTATATAAAAATTGTAATTTAAACTTTACACTACTGACTATTGGTCATTATTTTTGTTCATTTCTTATTTAGTTGCAATATAGATAATCTTTACATGTTGTATTTAATTTTCTACATTTTTTTCAAACTTTCTTATTATTATTCTATGGTAGATGTCATTAAGATATTGACCGATATCAATACTAAAAGAGAACTAGAAAAAGGCAAGAAGAATATAAAGTTGAATATCATCAAAATTGATGAGAACAAAAATTTTATTTCTTCCCTATATTATTATAACATTGAACTAAATCTGCAAACTAACTAATATTTTGTAAATTTTATATAAATAGAAAATATATGCTCTAATTAGGACTTAGGTTGATGAGCTAAATAAGTTTCCTAAGGAGTTTATGTGTCAATGACAATCATCATTGTTTAGTTTTTATACATTAAATTCATATCTTATTTCACTAAAAAAATGAATAGATATATTTAATTTATTTCAAAATTAAATATATTTGAATTATAATTGATACTATTTCAAATATAAATCCTTAAACATTAAATATTGATATTTTGAAGATTTTTACAAAATGGCATCATTTACCAAGAATTGATACTTTAATAAAGTTGATATCCTATTTAATCTAATAAAATAAATAAATAAATATGTTTGAATTAATTTAAAATCATATTTTTAAATTATGACTTTGCAAATTTATTTGATTTGATACACTTAACTTTAGCAAGTATTCTTTCTTATTGATTTTAATATGGCAATAATTCAAAATTCAAATTGATTCTATATCAAGATTTTTTTTCTCTATATCGGTATTTCGGTCTCATTATATCATTTTTTCTTCTTTTCTAAAATTTCTTGCTATTAAGATAAGTCATTGTGATAAGTTTTTACTAGTGTTTTAACAAATTTTTCTTTACTTTTTTTTAAAAAAAATAAATTGGCTGGACCGGTTCTATGTTTGCAATCTTGTTTTTCTTTTTGAATTCTTTATATTTATATAAAGTAGGGACCATGAGTGGGAATGTTAAATATTTATATTAAGCATGAACAGGGAGAAAGAATAAGGAGTAGTAAGTTTACATAGTTTGTATGAAGTGATAACTAGGATCAGGAATGTTAAATTCAATCAATTGTTATTGATTTTATTCTATTGAATTTATTAATTTAGCAAATAACATTCAAATATTGTTAAATTCAATAATTATTAGGAAGTAAAATGTTTTTAAAACATATTGATAATAAAATCTAAATAATTTAAGTTATTATTAATTATTTTTTAATCATTTATCACTCAAAAGATACACAATATATTATTAATTTTAGAATGTAATCAATATACTTATGACAAAGAAATACTAATTTAATAACTCGAAGCAAAAAATGATGATGAATTATAAAAAAAAAGGTAAAAAATAATGAGTTTTCTTTTTAAAAAAATACTTGAAAATATTTTTATAACTATAAATAATATTGAATGGAATCAATGTATTTATCATCTTTATATTTGACTTATTTAATCAGATCATGCAATGCACAGGTACTACACTAATTTTATACAAAATTGAAAAAAAATTAAAAATAATTTTTTTAGAAGCTACTCTTTTTAATTTCTACAAAAAAATTGGAAACATATTGTTTTGAGATTCTGATTATTTAAAAAAAACTATTTAAATATATAAAAAGTGATTTTTGACCAAAAAAATCACATCCAAACATAATAGTATTTACAAGGAATAACTTGAATCATAAAAAAAAAAACTAATTTATGTCAAATTCTATGGTGCACCATCTTAACTATAATGTATGGTTCATAAAAGAAAATGTTAGGGTCCATCTTGTAATATACAGGAATATAAACCATTGAATTCTTATTAATGATTAAGATATTGTGGACCTCTGATACAACCATTTTAGAAGTTATTTTTTTGGGTGAGGATTAGAAGTGATATGATATGATTTTATTTATATAATATTTCAAAAAGTTTTAATTAGCTCCAGGATCATGCAGATAAAATTTAATTGATTTTGAAAAATATAAAACCACATTTTCGAATTTCAGAGACAAGTAGATTTTATCTGTGTAACTCTTCAAAAATTTTCAATTAATTTTAGGATCATGTAGTTAAATATTTAACTTATCTATATGATTCTATAATTAATTAATTTTGCTTCAATAATATATAGATAAAATTTGATCACTTATAAAATAGTTATATTAGTGTTTTATAATATCTCAACTGTTAATAGAAAATAAATTGTTTAAATAAGCACAAATTATAAAATAGACCTATATTTTTTCTCATTTGGCGTATAACACCCTATAGTAGAAAACTAGAAGTGATGCACACATGGAAAGACCCAAATTTAAAGACTTTTTTATAATTTCAGAACTAAATTAATAACTTATTATAATTTTTTTTTCAATTAAGATTATAGCCGATAGGGTCTCACTTGCGATAACCTATTAGAAGGAAGAGATTAATTTTTAGGATTTAGAGTCCAAAACTTTTCATCCAATCATTGTAGTGCCACATGCCTATATCAACGAAGATAATTATGCCTTGTATATACTATTTAAAAGGTTTGATGAATAAAATAACTTAATTAAATGACAATTATTAATGTTTTAAAATTAAATTATTGAAGATATAGAAAGTCTTATGGTAGTTCTTCAAATTTACAAATGGATAAATTACTTCCTTTGCAAATTATTGTCTGCCTCAATGAAAATATTCACGTATTCTATTAACTTGTTTACGTGTACTGTTAGTTTTACCTAACCTAATTTACCTTGCTCTTAAGTTCTGTGTAGAATAAAATAATTTAAAATTAAAATTTTTCTTCTGAGTAAAGAGTTATGATGAGAGAAAGATGAAAAAGTTAAACTACCTTGTTGAGAACAAAAATAAGTTAGAACATTTAATGAAATTTTATAGTATATATAATTAAATTAATAAGATATAACTCAAATAATAAATTGACAAAATAACTAACTTGACTATATTTATAAAATTTGAGGGATCATGATAAAATTTTCTAAATATAAAAAACTGATTAAAATCTAAAGAACTAAATTGGTAGATTTTAGCCTAATTTATTTACTCTTTATTCTTCTTTGGCAATGAAGGAGTGGTGGATATTTGTGTGAAGAAAGAGAGAGAGTGAAGAGGAATGGAGATAGAAAGAGGAGAGAGGAATCGATGGAGAATCCCAGAGCTGAGCTGAGAAGACACAGACAGCACAGACCCAGCCTCCACTGTCAACACTCACTCACACATTTACTCACTCACTCATCTCACCCAATTAAACTAGAACCATTACTAACCCCATCACACCCCATCTCTATGAACCACCCCAAGATTCTTCCACCACCTTTCTGATCTGATCTCATCACACCATACCAAACCATGACACACTCCAACCACCCGGCATCCTCCACCACCACCTCCGCCGACCGGGTCCTGGAGATAGTCCTGGAGAACGTCCTCCACTTCCTCACCTCCCGCCGCGACCGCAACGCCGCCTCCCTCGTCTGCCGCTCCTGGTACCGCGCCGAAGCGCACACCCGATCCGACCTCTTCATCGGAAACTGTTACGCCGTCTCTCCCCGCCGCGCCACCGCCCGCTTCCGCCGCATCCGCTCCGTCACCATCAAGGGCAAGCCTCGCTTCGCGGACTTCGATCTGATGCCGTCCAACTGGGGGGCCTACTTCTCCCCCTGGGGCACCGCCCTCGCCAACGCCTACCCCTGGCTCGAGAAGGTCCACCTCAAGCGCATGTCCGTCACCGACCACGACCTCGCCCGCCTCGCACACTCCTTCGCCGGATTCCGGGAGCTCGTTCTCGTCTGCTGCGAAGGCTTCGGGATCACTGGACTCGCCGCCGTGGCCAGCAACTGCAGGTATGACGATATTGATTAGTGTTTTGAGGAGCGAAGTTGTCAGATTTTGTAGGCATTGTTGTGTAATAAGTTTGCACTCTAAGTGTTTGTAGATTTGACTGTGTTGTGTTGTCTATTGTATTGTCTGAGATTTCATTGTAGTGCGTGTATGGGTGTGTCAAGGTGTTTAATTGCTTTGTGTGTGTTTTTGTTTTGCTGGCAGGTTGCTGAGAGTGCTTGATCTTGTGGAATCTGCGATTGAGGTTGATGATGAGGAAGTGGATTGGATTTCGTGTTTTCCGGAGGGTCAAACCCATCTGGAGTCTCTTGTGTTCGAGTGTGTTGACTGCCCTGTTAATTTCGAGGCCTTGGAGAGACTGGTGGCTAGGTCCCCTTCCTTGAAGAAGCTTCGTTTGAACCGACATGTCTCCATTGCTCAGCTCTATCGCCTCATGCATCGAGCTCCACAGCTCACGCATCTTGGGACAGGCTCTTTCTCTGCGTCGGAAGCCGTGGCCACCAGTGATCAGGAACCGGATTATGCATCCGCGTTCACGGCTTGCAAATCGCTGGTTTGTTTATCTGGATTCAGGGAGATGGGGGCAGAGTACCTCCCTGCCATCTATCCAGTCTGCGCTAATCTCACTTCTTTGAATTTCAGCTATGCTGACATCAGTGCTGATCAACTCAAACCGGTCATATTGTACTGTCATAAACTGCAGATATTATGGGTATGTCTTGTCTCGCCTGCCTGTGTCTATGTCTGCGCCTGTGCCTTTCTGACTGCATTTTTCAATAAATTGGTATTCAAAGCTTACCCTTGCTTTCATTTTGCAGGTCCTTGATTCAATATGTGATGAAGGTCTTCAAGCAGTGGCTGCAACTTGCAAAGATTTGCGTGAGCTTCGGGTTTTCCCTGTTAACACGAGGGAAGAGACGGACGGTCCAGTTTCTGAGGTAGGCTTGGAAGTAATTTCTCAAGGTTGTAGGAAGTTGCAGTCAATTTTGTTTTTCTGCCAAAGAATGACAAATGCAGCTGTCATAGCCATGTCAAAGAACTGCCCGGATCTTGTCGTTTTTCGTCTCTGTATAATTGGGCGATATCAGCCAGACCCTGAGACTCAAGAACCCATGGATGAGGGTTTTGGTGCAATTGTTAAGAACTGCAAGAAGCTAACTCGACTTGCTGTATCTGGTTTATTGACTGATCGAGCTTTTGGTTACATTGGGAAGCACGGGAAATTGATTAGGACACTGTCAGTCGCCTTTGCTGGAGACACAGACCTTGGCCTCAAGGATGTGCTAGAAGGATGCCCTAATCTGCAAAAGCTTGAAATCAGGGACAGTCCATTTGGGGACGGAGCTCTAAGCTCTGGTTTGTATCAGTTTTACAACATGAGATTTCTCTGGATGTCATCCTGTAAATTGACCCGGCAAGCTTGCCAAGAAGTTGCAAGAACGTTGCCCCATCTGGTGTTGGAAGTCATCAATAGTGAAGCAAACAAATCTGATGATATTGAGATATTGTACATGTATCGGTCTCTTGACGGGCCACGGAATGATGCTCCAAAAGTTGTTACCATTCTTCATTAGTCTTTTAAATTCAAGAACCTGTTGGTTTTTTCCATCCTTGGTAGCTGCTGAGTGAAATTATAGAGCAGGAGATATTTTTAATAAGCCTGCCATGAGATTTCTGCTATCCATGTCAAACAAAGTTGCTGTTCTTGGCCTGGATTGTGGTGGCAGGCCATGGATGAGAACACATTTTTCTTTCTGCATTATTGTTTATGGAAGAGGACTCGGGTTTGTGAGGTGGATAGAGAAATTGGTGGGCAGAGAATGATGCAGAAAGATGAAATCGTGCAGCTATTGGACCATCCAATGTTGTTGTATCACTACACTTCAAATTTATGTCCTTTTTCATTTTATATTCATTTTATCGTAAAGGAAAACCACCAGAAGAAGAGTGGGGACGGGTTAGAGTTTGCCTGAAGCTGCTCTGAGAATTGGTTAAGCTACGATCATGTCCTTGGCCAAATAGATGGTCTATTGAGATGCAGATTCAGCAGGGTCAAAATAGAAGGTTTGGAGAGGTGACATTCTGTTAACTTTTCCACGGTATCAGTAGAGAAGCAAAAAAGGTAGCCTGTATTTTGATTCAGATGATAGCCAGTGTAAGCTGTAGGTGTTGAACATCCAATCCCCAGTCTGATATTAAGCCGATCAGATGTTGGACAGGTAGCCTGTTTGATTTTTCAGATGTGGTGTTGTAGCGCCTGACTGTTGAATTTATTGTTGTTGTTAACAATTGTGAGATGGTTAATAAATGCCATCATTTGCATGGACCATGTACAATTATGCTTAGTGGGGCTGTGTCTATGCATTTCCTTTTCTGAATACTATTAGAATTAGAATGACCGGTTGATTGTGAAGGCCCATTAATTATGTCTGAAATGTTATTCAAGTACATGTTGCCTTTCTTCCTGAGCCCTGTGGGGTTTTCATTTTGCATGCTTTGAGGATCGCTTTGGAGTTCAAAGGGTCCTGATAGCATGTGAGCCCTTACGAGGAGCCCGCGGGCTGTTTCCATTGCTCAATACACTCAGACGCAGGCTTTTTAGTTTCAAGATATTCGTAGTTTGATTTTATTAACTGTACTTTGAATTATTTCGTGCTGTTTTAAAGATAATATACCTACAGGGTGTCAGACTCCAATTATTTGATCTTGTGTCTCCACCACTCTGGTTCTCTTCATTACAATAAAGAAAGGAAAAAAAAAAAATCTATATCCCTGCCTTAATGATAATTTTTTAACATCGAAGTGGGATGTGACTGTGCAAATGAATGAGTGATGGGGAGCAAAGCTTAGGTTTTCTTTCTTATCTAACCATTTTTGCTGCAGCAAGTGGACCAATGCCAATGCTTTTCACCCTCATTGGCCTCTTGGCACATGACCATTACCCCTTCTCTCTTTTTAGTCTCTGACCCTCACCTTCCATCTTGAATCAGTTTGCCTAGCTTGAGGATAAGAAGGTTGTGCGCTGAACAGATACAATAAAAGGAAAACCAAATTCTCAGTATTTGGCTTATCCACATTGCTTGTGGTGGGAACAGTCCCCTGGATAGCTATTTCCACGGAAACTAGTGTTACCTTACTATGTCACTATCTTGTAATGTTTTGCCTTCGTAGTTCTTCATGAATAGCCATCTCTGTCCTCTGGAAAAAAAATAAAAAAGAGATGAAAAGTAAGGAAGACGAGAGAAATCAAGTTGATAGTTATTTTAGCCTTGGATTATCAATCCTACTATTCCACCCTAACACGACGCTGGTTTAAATTGTAGCAGTCAAATCTTCTTTAATATTAATAGTCAGATCTGTTTGATTGACCCCATTGACGGTCCTGTCTTACCTACTGGGCTGACCACAGACCAGTCCATAGCATTTTTCAATAAAAACTTTCATCAAATTATATGGTACTGAAATGAATAATGTATAAACACTCGACTAGATCTAGTAATCACATGCATTATACTGTTTGCTAAGCATACATACACAATGATGATAACAAATAATAATAATTATGATTTGCTGCAATGCTGAAAAAGTGGATTTGATTTGGATTGATTGGTGAGGACCCAACTGGGATTTGGCCCACCAACTGATCATGCAAGTATGTGGGCCACGTGTACGGTATTGGGTTGAGATACATTATGGCATTGTGAATATTAAGATATTTTATAATCATGCTTTTACCAATAATGATATCATGGTTGATAGTTAAAATATTGGTGGGGGGTTGTACAGAAAAAAGATAATGGAGAGCCGAAGTGAACAAAACAAACATAAAAAATGAAAAAAAAAAGGCGCAAACAAGAAAGCCAAAAACTATTTGGCAATGGCAGTGGCAGTGGCAGTGGCTGCGGGTGGTGTCGGTGCCTTGATGGGGAAAAGGAAATATTATAAAAAGGTGATGAAGCCAAAAGGGTTTAGAATTTTTCAACTTATGTCTGTTTTAAGCACATTTCATGGCTGATCTAAGCACCATGTCAACCACTAAAGTGTGCCGTTCTGTGCTATTCCAGTGCATTACGCTCCTCCACTCTTGTACTTAGCTTACTTTAAATAATCTTTAATTAACCATGCATTCTTTGGAAGCACTATTTCCGGGGTTGATCTTCTCCTTTTCCTAAATGAACCTATTTTTCAGTTTATATGCGTCATAAACTAGGATCAAGGTAGCAACTTTAAGGGAAAGTAGGTTGAATTTTCATGGGCATTGCAAATGAGTCATGCAATGCAGAGTTCTAGAAACTATATATCTAGCATCCCGTAAAGTACACATTGCACACTGATTTTCCATTAGCTTTATGTGAACTGTGCACAACTTTGTATACAAAGCTCATACATACCATCCATGCTTAAGTAGACATGGTTGCTAAACATAGGAATATATAGCTAGTTTATCGAGAAAGGTCAGATGGGTGAACCTTGAGTATTTAAATTTAAACGATGGCAACTTAAAAGGTCACATGGGTGCTTTAAATAGTAAACATAATCACCTAGAAAATATCAGAAGTTATACGAGTAAATTTCAAAATTGTGCATATTATCAATTCCTCAATTATTAGGTTTGATCACGATCAAATGGTTGTTTCTTGGAGTCAGTACTAAATTCCAATCATGAATATATAATATAAGTACTTTGTTTTTTTTTCTTTAAAAAAAATAGTAGAATTCTCTTAGCCCTCAGTTTTTGATGCTTACACTGCCACATCAAATATCCAAAAATGAGGCTATAAAACATTGTGCTTTCCTGAAATCCATGGTACATAACAAAGCAAGAGGAACCCTGCCTAGCACCATTAGAGTATATATCACTCATTGAAGGAGAGATTAGACGGCCACTAATATTAAAAGGCTCTTGCTCACCCATAGGCCACAGCCAAAGGCCATAGGACATCCGTCAAGTCAGATTGTCGGATTCTTTTCAGATAAGTTGCTTGTTTTAGTCTCTCAAAAGGCTAATCATAATGAAGATAAGCATTAGAGAAAAAAAAGGTTTTCAAGAAAGAAAGAAAGCAGCATCATCCCCAACTTCAGTATCTTTGTCCACTCCAGGCCTAAACATGACTTGAAATTTTGGAAGATAGCGTCTGTGCAACGTACAATACTTTTATTTTTGTTTTATTTTTTAAGACTAAGCATGGCCAAAGACATGTACAAACTTTCTTTTCCATTTCCTACTAAGGCCCTACATTAATGAGCTATTGTCTTTCTAACACATTATACGATGTAGATATATATATGGTACATACACACACAAAAAAGTAAACACTTCCTTAGTCTTTAAGAATGTGATTAGGGCCTCCTCAACTTGATGGACGTGAGGGGGGCCAGTCCCTGACTCCAAAATTGACGAACGGGTCATCATCCTCCATGGATGGTTGCCCTTAGTCTTAGGCTTGATGTTGATGTCATTTTCTGTTAAATTGCTCGTCAAACAGAAACCACGCTCTTGTTTTGATCCAGTTGTTTTCCAATGTTAATAAACTCATCAGTTCGATCAAACAGCTCCACCATTCGCGGAATATCTAAAACTGAGGCTTTCAAGCCTTAGAACTTCAAATCCAATTAAAGCTTTAAAAGGGTCACACACTTTTTTTTCCCCTCTTCCTTTTTCACTTTTGGTGCATGATTTGAAAGAGAGGGAAAAGAGCCTTCCAATCATTCTTCCTTTAGAATCGTTAGAACTCTCAAGTACTTCTTGATATCTATATTTCAAGCGTGACATGCAACAACCGTGCCCTGAGCGTTTTGGAATTCATTCAAACAAAAACAACAGAAGTAGTACTCATTGAAACCTTTTCTTTCTAAAAGAGAGTAGTGTCGTTTGTCAAGGTCAGGGATCACTTTGGCTTGAATCAAACCGGCCTTAGATTAAAGCTGCGTGGCTGTCATGTATCAGCTACAATTTGGTCAAAAGAAGTAGGAGAGGAAGCCTAAAAAGATAGGAAAATTTGGTGGTTGTAAATTCATGGTGGAGCCCAGTTTGGTCATGATCGACTTTAACTAAATCAATACTAGTATACTACTATAAAAGAAGCGTCCAAACCTTTGGTGAAGGTTAACAGTCATCGGTTATGGATATGAAAATGAAAAGTTAAAGGCCTCACCTTGAATAGAAAATGTGTATTCATTATTAATACTCTTAACCACAAACATTGTTACATTTTTCACCCTCCATTTTTGGGATACCTTCAATAATAGTAGTGCCCATTACTGGCAAAAAGCTCAGCATTGACCATCTTGTATTCTGAGTCGAACAAATTAGAATCTAACAGTGAAGATTCTTATCACTACATAGAGAGGAGAGATACTATTGAACAGTTAGAAAAAAGTATCGAATTCTTATTTCCGATGACTGATAATTTCGGATGCTACATCCAAGGGACAGTGATGAGATTGAGTAATATTTTTTTTTCAGAAAAAAGTTGGAACTTCCAAACTTGCCAGCTCATATTAAAACTACAATAGGATACTATAGCATAGCAAATAAAGCTGTAGAGAGTATTACAACATAAATATTTCAGATCTCAAGTGGCCTAAAAAAGTTAGGTAGATGCCAACTATGGCCAACGAAATCTGGGGGTAGAAAAATGCATGATGATACGGTAGAGCAACTAAACTACCAACTGGCATAAAACAATGAAACAAGGTAAACATTTACATCATTATTATCGTTTACGTTTGTAAAGGGAGCTTTTTAAGATAATAGACAACGTTTTGTACTTGCCATTTCTGAAGTGCATATAATTCGGATTGACTAATAGAAGCTATCATATCTAGATATGATTCATACTGATAATATCTCTGTTTGGGATTTGAATGCATACAGTATGCTTGCTGCACTATTCCAGCGGAACTGTATATCTCTGTTTTTTCAGCATTATTGGTTTGTCCTCTCATTCACTTTTAATTAGACCTGGATTACTTTTACAAATTTTCAAAGGGGCAAAGCTCACTGTTCTGAAAATTTATACATAAAATGTCTAAGAGCCTGCAATAAATGCTGAAAAAATTAACGTGTCCATGACAGTAGAAACAGCACGACGCCACATCCATGATTTTCCATTGACATATTGGAAAAATTGATCAGGGGGCCAACCGTTCAACCTTCCACACCCTCTGTCCATTGATCTCATGGAGAATATCGCAACCTGTCAAATAAAGCATGCATAAAAAAATCAATCACATTCAGAAGTTCTAGTGGAAAATTTACACCACGCTATATGTGAAGAACTACAGTTTATGAGCCCAAAAATAATTAGATTTGAATCCTCTAAAGTGATATCCTCTCTCTCACTTTAGAGAGTTAAGTGAGGAGTTTTACTTTTATGTTAATAGAGTGAAAAGATCCAAAGATGAAATCCCCTTACTTTACTTTACTCAATAAAGTGAAATCCTAACTTTAGAATATCCTTGTCCAAAATGAATTACAGGATCCTTGTCCAAAATGTAACTTATGAGTAACCTCAAGAAAAGGTTCAACATTTTAGACTCTGTTTGGATGACTAATGAAATAATAAAGGTGGTGTAAGTTTTTCAAGTGTAAATTTTCAATATAAACATCATAACCTCGTAACTTAATTTGTCTCGGAAAAATAGTAGATGATTAGTTTTTAGAATTAAAACAGTTGTTGCGTTATCAAAGATGTGGCAGATTGTTTTATCAAGTTATCATAACCAAGCAGCCAGAGGAGTAGGATAGATCAACTCAAATTCATAACACATGGCACGGTTCTAGAACCAAAACAGTGCCGTGAAAACCCAATATCTGTTGACTTAAGTCATTGCATAGGTACTATTTGGCTTCATCCTGTTAAGACATGAAATTTGAAAACAAGCAACCTGTCATAAACGGGGAAACAACCACCTGTCATGCAAGCGAGACGGCTGTCCTTGCCAAAACTCAAAAGCTCCGGTGTTAGTCTGTATCCTCCCCAGTTCTTAGGTTTAGGGATCAAACTTCTGCAGGCAGGATAAAACAGGATTATTTACAACTCCCCTGCATATAACAAATGGTAGAAAGGGGCATGCTCTTGGCTAAATGAAAAGATGATCAAATCAGATTTCCAAGTCAAAATCATGAGATATGTGAAGGGGGGAAGTTCGATTGTTGACCATCACAAGGGATTAACAGATTTCATCAGAATTCATAACAAAAAGTCAAAGCACATATTTCAGCAACTTACCCATCAGAAAATTTTTGTTCCAGCTCTTCGTACTCCTCATGAAGAACATGCCGTCCAGGCACCACAGTACTCTAAAGATCAAGAAATTAATGCAGTAAGTTTACATATCATATCATTTCTTATGTAAGAAACACTAGATTAACTGAAGTGAAGCAGAAGCAGACCTGCTTGCTGACTATTGCTCCAATCTGACTTCCTCGAGGACGGCTATGGAAATACTGCTCTGATTCCTCATCAGAGACTTTCTGAACAGATCCCTCCACCCGTACCTAGGAAAAGAAATAAAAAACAAGATATCGACAGCAAATTGTTAAGAAATTATCCTCAAATATCATGGTTATCATTAAGTTATGTGGTTCTCATCCAAACAAAAAATATATATTATATGGCAGGCCTCCAAAGACCACAGTTACATGGAGTTTGGATCATTGAAACTCAATGCATCATGTCAAATTGGTAGACAAACTACAGTTCCAGCCCTCTGAACCTACAATAATAAGCTATTAAATATTAACAAACAAAATGCTAATTTTCAGAAAAACTTTGTTAGAAGAATGAATAGTACTACATTTTGATTTTTTCCAAGTATAATTTTAACAATGTTGTAAATTGTAATTTATAATATGCATAAAAAGATATACATTTCTGTTTTTGAATTTAATCTTTAATGCACTATGTAGAAGATTTTTATATAGTCATTTAATAGAGATGATAACAAAAGTAAGGAAACATCAGCCACAACATACATTTTCTCAGAATCCTCACATAAATTAAAATAAAAGCGCCTAATATTTTCAAGACTAAAATTTTCAACTGTCTGAAATGAGACTCATTAATATGAAAAAAAAAAATTTATGAGTGTCTAGGCTTCAAAAATGAAAAAAGAAAGTAGACACATGACCAAACAAACCAAGCCCTTAAGGCCCACAACTGAATCTAACCAAAATGGCTGAAACAGGATCTATTCTCAAGATTTCCAAAGTATAGGTGATAAGGTTATGTGTGGATTTAGGTAAAAGTCACGGAATGAAAAAGAAGGCATAAATTGGCTTTTTTTATTTTTAAAAATTCAGTATGCCTTTCTGTGGTACTTCTTTCTCCGGGCATATCTCACAATACCTAATGTGATACTTCTCATGCATGCATCAGATTCAAGGTTGATAATAGAGATTTTAATCCTCTAGGTTATATCATATGAATGAATTTGTCATTACTCATCAGCATCTAAAACGTTACTCTTCACAAGTTATAACTATCAAATACTATACTTATCCTCATTTTTCCCAAGAAAAGTACATGATGGCATGGTTAGGCCATTGGCTTCCCAGAAGAGTCCTTGGCATGAAATATTAACTTTCTTCATTAAATTGATGGCAGAAAAAATAATTCTGAAAATGAGGCTAGCTAGAATGAAAAGAATAGTCACCTGCCGGTTCAAACCATCCCAATAAAAAAGAAGTGATGCGTGCGGATTTTCAGATAATTCACGTGCCTTTCGACTTTCATAGTTTGTGTACCTGCACAAAGTATTTTCAGTGGGCACACAGAAATAATCAATTGCCAAGTAGCACTGACAAAGCTGTTCTAATGTTAAAATAATAGATTATTACTGACCACACAAACCCATCCTTGTCCACGCCTTTCAGTAATACCATCCGTGATGAGCTACAGCCAAATGAAATGGAGTAATTTAGAAGTTTTAGTTCAGATATCACGGTAGTATGGGAGAGGAAAGAGCCCATTTATTTTAGGCAAAAGGTATTCTAACATAAAAGCAGAGAGGCTGATCTTACGGTTTTCCATCCTTCCCTACAGTTGACAAGGCCATAGCATTTGGTTCCTTCAGACCAGCAGCTAATGCATCATCAAACCATTTACGGAACTGCAAGTAACAAATAAAATAGATTTAGATTGGCAAATACCAGTAGTCATAACCAATTAAATCCCATTGCTCAAAATACTTAGATTAGGCAACTGAAATAGCTCATTGTAAAACTCTATTTTTTATACAAAATGGTAATCTCATCAATCACCAACAGAGGAAAAAACACACCAACAACTCTGACAAACAGAATTATGGATCTGTATAAAATAGATGTAGATTGGCAAGAACTATACTCATAGGCCACAGCCATTAAAATCCTGTGCCCAAAAAACTTAGATTAGAAAATTGGCATAGATCATGGTAAAGTCATTAACCACCACCACCACCACCAACAACAACAACAACAACCAAGGTTTGTCACACTAGGGGATTTTACTACGTGGATCAGATGACGCCATCATATCCTAAGTCATTAACCACCAACAAAGGAAAACAAAAAACACCAATGACTCTGACAAAAAGAGTTTTAGTTTACCTGATTAATGGGGTTTGTCTCCACCTGATCTTCCAGAAACTCTGGAGAGATGTAGTTCTCTCTTAGAGCTGAAATATCAATTTGAGGAGGCTTTCCAATACAGACACACATGGAAGTTCCAGGATATGGTGGAAGTAGAAGCTTGTATTTTTCTGCAATGGCAGGTGGGACAAATCTACCTCCTAGAAAGTGGTGAGGACCGCTGAACTTCTTTGCACATAATTTTGGGGCTGTCAAAGAAACCTTAAGAAAACTTAAGGACATAAGTGGAACAGTTATTCAATATAAACAAAATTTTCATTCACAAGAAATATCTTAAGATATTACATCTAAATCCCAATGTTTAAAGCAATAAATAATGAAAAAGATATAGCTGTGAGAAACATACCAACATATCAGGTTGAATGCCTGTACCATTAACATTTCCTTCTTCGACATGCCACCCAGAGGGAATATCTACAGAGACTACAACTGATCTTTTTTTGTCACTTTGATTACAATTTTGTAAGGAAACAAGTCTTTGGATCAAATCATCAAAAGGAGGCCTTGGAGAACCTGGACAATCAGAAAATAACAAAGCCAAATAATTGAAATTAAATGGGATTATTTGTTCAAAAACTTAAGCAGTAGTTTGGAATTCAGAGGTTGAGTTAATAACAGAGAAAGCCTATTTGATTTAAGCAACTGTGTGAAGTGAGTCCAAAGTTTAGAAAAGGAATTGGAAAGATTGGTGCAAAGTCGCAAACTATTGTTTACAATTGTAGCCCTCATATTTATTCTAACAAGGATCCCATGAACAAGCCCCCTAGAGAGGGAAAAAAATTGCCAAAAAGTTCTGAGGAGACACAAACATAAATATAATGAGGAAGCATGCATGAATAAACAGGTAAGTAGCATACGCAAGGTGTATATATATATATATATACACACGAGTCACATACAATATTCAATAAAACAAAATGTAAATTACCATGAAATGAGAATCCAAACATCGCATCTACTAGTACGTCAAAGTCATTTGACAAGTCCGTCGGTAGATCTTCCACTGATATGAATGGGATTGATAGTGCTTCGAGCTACAGCATCAATATTTCAGATGAGACTTGCAGCAACTGATAACAAACCTCATAGCCAACAAAATACCTGGCAAGGAGAAACAGGGGAGAAAAATGGGAGGTTCAAAACTTTCTCAACTTGAGTTCCATCCTACCTGAGTAACTAATCCAGCATAAAGAGGCTTCGGGGTTCGCTTTGGGTAGCAGATGAAGGGCTTATAACCAAAATGGTGCAGGTGACGGGCAGCCACCAGACCGTCACCGCCATTGTTACCAGGACCACAAATGGTAAGAACACGACTAAACTCAATCGGTTTGTAAACCTGCAAAAGGAAATCAGCTTCAACTACAAATGCAGTGTTATTCATATACAGGAATTCACAGACAAAAACAGAACACATTTCCCTCATGGAAAGTTTATAACTTTGTACAGCACAACCCAATGTTCCTTTGTGCCGTTACTTCATCAATCAAGCTAACGTAAACAACAAACTACAAATCGACAAGAAGACTTTGACGGTTTAGTTATGGAATCAAAAGGGTAATCAAAGGCATAACGTGACTATGAGGAATTCTCCTCTAAAGCTTCCCACTTGGTTTCAAAGTGTTGATATTTTTTGTTTTGGTCCAATTGAAATGAACAATGAAAAAAACCACTAAGAAAAGAGCAAATCAAACATAGGAAAGCAACAAGTACCTCAGCTATGGACGCAGCGACGCTGAGACCAGCCAATTCCTACAATTGTAATAGCACAAACAACACAAACGGACACGCATCAAGCATTATATTAACGCACACAAAACGAAAATTGAGAAAGAAAAGAAAAAAAAGAAAACACAGGCAGTGACTGACCATGAGCTGGTCGACGCTGAAACCAAGAGGGCCCATGAGTGTCTCGTCAATCTCAGCGGCTTCTCGCTGCGTCAGGTAAGACACAGAAGACTCCATACTCATACTCCGTCTACAAAGCCAGCGAATTCCAGGCCTGAGTGTGAGAATACCCTGCCAGAGAAAGCAGACAAGTTTGGATACAAGCGTGAAGATGATTTCAGACAAAAACATTGATTGATTGATTGATTGATTGATTGATTGTTGACACAATAGAGAAAGAGAAAATGGGGCTTACGGGGAAGAGTTGAGATAGAGGGTAGGGATGAGGAGAAGGAGGAGAGAGGAAAAGCGTGCGTGTGCGGTGGCGCGTCGGGCGTTATGGGAAAGTGTGTGAGGAAGGAGTGAGTGAAGATGATAAGTAAGGAATAGGCATGACGACATGGCTGTTCTTGCCTTCCCGACCAATGAACGCATCGCTTGCCTTCTGCATCTCTCTCTCTCTCTCACCGCTGTTCAGTCAAACATCGCAATTGTCACGCTAATCTAAATGAATTTTCCTTCGATTCATTTTTCTAGATTGTTTTGGCTCTGTTTTGTTGGATGCTTCCACTCCATTCGAAATCCACTAGAAACTCTACCATTTTTTATCTTATCATTGTACTGTTTGTGATTGTAGGACGACAATTAGCAAGAACAAAACAACTCTGTTCTTTCACCTAAAAAAAAAAAACTACTCTGTCCTTTCGGACATGTTATGTGAGTCTTTTTCTAATTACAAATTGTTACTAGATTTTGTCATTTACTTTTCCTTCTTGATTCAACTTTTTTCATTTTTTTAAAAAAAGTTTAAATTAGTAATTGCATTATTTTGTTTTTATATCACTGAACATTGACTCACGTTAATATTCTATCATCAGCAACTAGTTATTTAAAATTTTGCAAATTGGAAAAAGGAAGGAAAAAAAATCTCTTTCTACCATGCTTGAGCGATATTCTGCCTCCTTATTTTGTACATGACATGTTATTACACGTCGTGTAACTGGGGACCGATCTACATTAGCATAGATGGGCATCTGCCCCAAAAAAAAATTTAAATTTGTTTAATAATTGTACAGATATAACATATAACATATGACGTATAATATTTTTATCCCCATTTGAGAGCGATATCCTGTTAGGGCTATAGCCTTTTAGATACCCGAGCAGTGTGGCACCAAAATCCGTCGGCCTAAATGCATAGGCCCAATCTTTGATCATTGGCCCTGAAATAAAATGTTTGACCATGGGCTTATATTACTTGAATGATGACTTGAGTTTCAATTCAAGAATCTCAAGTAATTCCAGACCTAAAAAAAAATCTCAAGTAATTTACATTCAAACTGTTTTATCTATTAAAGTTGATTGATTGTTCCGGATTTAAACTACCTAGTCGGTTTTTCACTCATATATTCCTATAATTTAAGTTCAATTTTTTAAGGATTTTTCTAACCAGCAATAATTAAATTCAATTATCTATTAATAGATGATTTATAAGTATCTTTGTACGTGTTTAACGAGCCAAATATGTTTAAACTCTAGACTAGAGTAAGTCCTGTCAATTTAGGCTAGAGTGAGCCAAACATGTCTTTCACACTCTTGTAATCATAACTTTTAACAACCAAAATATAACTAATAGTTGTACTTTCTTCTATTGTTTGCTACAATAAATCTCCATTCTTCACGAAGATGAAATTCAAATTTGAGGCTAATATAGTTCATCCCATTAATCATTATTGACAGTTTCTAAGCTTACAGCCACAGGCAATTGATAAGAGGAATACACTACATAAATGAACTATAGTCTTATTAGTTTCCGCCAACTGATGATGGTGACCAAGTAATTCCATTTATTAAGGTTCGAATAAAAATGGATAGCTTAAAAGAAACCAATTCTTCAGGCATTAATTGGCGATCTTGTCTAAACTCGTTTCCTTTTTAATCTTTTCGATGAAACTCATCGTGGTCTTCAAACTCTCCTCATCTGAAAGGAAGAAGTGAACATTGTTCCTATCAATTATCTGAGCACTTGCACTAATACAAACAGAAAATTAACAGGGACATATCATATATAACAGTAGCTTAATAGCTTACCTAATCTTGATATCGTGTGGCCTTTGGGATGATGGATCACCACAGGTTCAACACAGGATTGTAGTAGTTCAAAACCATATTGCCTCAAGAAATCTGTCTCCCCAGCAGTCCGCAAGGAATATTTTTCAGGGCAAGATTTCATTTTCTCAACACTACTCCCATATGTCTTGTGTTTCATTTTTCTCAACAATACTCTCGACACTACTTTAATACAAACCCCAGTTCTCTCCTTCAAATTTATACGGAGGATAAATTAGTCCTTTAAATTTCATAAATGGACAAAATGTCCTTCTATCAAATATTATCTAAACTATTAATAGAAATGTCCATGTATTTTGTTAACTATTTATATATCCTGTTAATTTTCAAGAGTCTGACTTACCTCGCTCCTCTATTTCATGCTGACAACTTAAAGTTAAAATCTTTTTTCTTAGTAAAGAACTATAGTGAGACAACAGAAGAAAGACTAACGATTTCATTTAGAGGATGAGGAACAATTAAGATCACCATGAAAATTAACAGTACAAATAAATAAGTTAACAATACACAGCTTAAATGACAATTTTATAGAGGGACTAACTTGTCTCAATTTATGAAATTTGATGGACAAATATAAAATTTTTTAAATATAAGAAACTAATTTATCTTTTATTATAAATTTAAGAGATTAAATTGGGATTATAGTCTATTAGTTAATTACAGAACCTCTGCTTTACCGTATAAATAGTACATTTAGTAATGTTCAGGCTACATGTTCCAGTGTCGATTACAATGGCTACATATATTTAAAACTCGAAAAGGATTCCGGTTTTTCAAAACCTCTTGAAAGCTCATGAAAAGCTTCATTCAAATTCAGCATAAATTTCTGAACAATGTCAGGCCGATTAATAGACCAGTGATGAAAGATAGACAGAGAAAGCTAATTAATAGTCTAAATGTCTAATCGATATGATGATAAAAGTGACGCATGAAATAGTCATGAATTTGCAGTTCCGAAAAGATTAAAAGACTTGCAATGAATTAAATTATAGATGGAGAGTTGGTAAGTTAGCTCAATTAGAATCTTAAAATAAGTTCTAGAATATTAGGATATGTTAGGTTTTAATTTTTAATTTTTAAGATTTTATGAAGAAAATATTAAAAAATTAAAATAAAAAATTAAAATTTATAGTTTTCAAAATTTTCAATATTTTCTTCATAAAATCTAAAAAATTAAAAATTCAAACAAAAAAAATCGTTAGATTTCTTCTAATAATATTGTATCCAAGATTCTTGAATTAAATGAAAATTATATTTGAACATCTAAAAATAAATATCTCATTACTTTATTATCCCTAGATATGATGGTGGTTTCCATCCATTCTATTTTTCCACCACATGTAAGAGTGATAATGTGAAAGTCTTATTGGGATATCAATTTTTGGATGCTCAAATAGTACTATCTTTTTTATGGTCATCCTTGTTATTTTATTAGCTTCCTGTGGCTGCCCATTATTCTCTATTATCTTGTATGTAAATAATTATTTATTTTAAAAATTTAAGTAGTATTAATTATATTTTTTTAATAATATTCTTATTATATACTATGACTCATTAGTAAAGAAGAGAAAATTAAAATAATAAAAAAAAATAAGAACAACTCAATAAATTATTCATAACTTTAACTAATATTAATATTTTATTAATTAATTTATAATTTCAGTATGTATTTAAAATTAGATAATTATTTAGGAATCCATACATTCAGTCTCAGAGCGCAAGAGTAGAGCCACAAAGCACCAAGGAAGCAGCGCTATAAAGCAGTCCAATGCAAACATACATTTAGTCAACCATGTTATATTATTTTGGTCAACAGTCACCCATATTTGCACAGGGCAAGATCTGCTGACAAAGAAAGAAGGGAAAGTTCACGAAGTGGGCGGTTGACAAGTTGAGAGCACTGGGCAACCAATCGCAATAGGGAAAACTCCTTTCCTTTTCCCTTTAACATTTTGTTGATTGAAAAAAAGGGTAATAACATAAGCGTTTTTATATTGGTATGGAATTAAGAAACAAGGACGGAGAGAATGCTGCAATGGCCATGCCGCTATTTGGTACAATAACGACATGCCAACGGTAAACGGTGTTAAAAAATAGGGTAATTACAGCAATCTCCCTTGGTTTATTGAAATTACATTTACCCCCTTTTAGATTTCAAAATTACACCAACCTCCCTTAATTTATTTAATTATATTACACTAACCTCCCCTCTTCCTAAATTTTAAATTTTAAAATATAAAAAAGATTAGCAAAATACTATTTTACCCTTATATATTTGATATATTCCCAACTCTTCTCCTTATTCTTGTTCTCTCACATCCACTGCCCCTTACCATACCTCAACGGCTGTTCACCATACCTCTTCTCCTTTCCCTTTGTTGCGCTCACCGTCACCATCATCCTCGGTCCTCAAAGTGCTCTGTCGGCGGGGTTGTCAATGGGGTTTGCTAATTGTTGGTCGGCGGTGGTGCTTTGTTGAAGAGGGGTTGTTCGCTGGGTGCCTGTTGTTGGTCGTGGTGGTGGTGGTGGTCCGTCAATGTAGTGGTGGTGCTAACAAAGGTGGTGACAAGTCTCTAAGATTTGAAGGACAAAGTCTTTTTGACACTGGCAAAAAGGGTTTTTTGGAGTTGCACAAAAATGCCTCACCGCAAGGAAGGATTGGAAAGCTTTGTTGTTATTATGATGTTGGTTTTTTTCCCTTATTTTTTAATTATTTTGTCTGTAATTTCTTGTTTCCAGATGGTGGAGTGGTGGCCCATTCTTAGGACTTATCATGGGTGTTTGTTTTGATCTTGTTTTGTAACACTTTATATCCACTTCCTTTAAAGGAGATTTGTTAAGTATTTGTCAAAAGAGAAAATATAGTTTGTGTATGTGTGATTAACTGATATGCTGGGATGAAGCTACTATGAACACTTTGGATTTTGAGAGAATAACGATTGGAAAGAAGAAGAAGGGAATAGAAGTAGTGGCATAAGTGGATATGGACGAAAATAAGTGGTGGTTATTGGGTATCAGATTTGGATATTGACAAAGATAAATGGCGGCTGTTGGGTATCAGATTGGTTGTTGGGTGTAAGGAAGAAGATGATATTGGGTAAAATTGGAATTTTAAAAATTATATTAATAGAGGGGAGGTTGATGTAATTTTGAAATCTAGGGGGGTAAATGTAATTTCGATAAACCTTGAGGGAGGTTGCCGTAATTTCCCTAAAAAATAAGCAGTCATTTATTTATTTTTTCAAAAAAGAAATATAAAACGAAGTGAGCCATCGGAAATACCTAGAAAGTGAAGAGAGAGACAGCTGACGCGGGCAGAATATGCATTCTCAGCTACCGATGGGTTCCTAAACTAGGCACCTCGTATTATTATTATGAATTTCACCTTGCGAACCTTCGTCAGGGCCACACCCTGCACATAATTCACGAAAAAAAATATCACCCCATACCTAAATTCTAAAAAACATGTGGGGAATTTGCTAAATCCAACATCAATGGCTTATGATTCCAATTTTCCACGTTGCACGTACCTTCTCCTGAAGTCCCGGTAGCGCAGCAGATAATATAGCACCCTAATTTGCCGGATTCAAACAACTCAGTACAGATTCAAATTCTCGGCCAGAATCTAATGAAATAAAGCTCCAAATTAAACCAATATCGTTTTTTTTCCCTGTATTCAATTAGAGTTACCTGTGAGAAACCGAGAAGACCATCAAAGGGTCCGTTCTTGATCATGCAATCCTCGATGTATTCGAGGCATTCATCAAAGTTGGTATACTCCGTAAATTCCTGAGATACCACGGACATATATTTAATAGCAAAATTTTTTTGCAAGAGAAAATATTAATCAAGCGCAGAAACACAAACACATATTGTACATAACTCTTGCGTTGGAATGTATATATTGAAAGCTAACGTCTGTTTTAGTTTAGGTTTCTAATTTTCATTTTTAATTTTTAAAATTTTATAGAAGAAATACTGAAATTTTAAAAAATTGTAAATTCTAATTTTTAGTTTTTCTATTTTAAATTTTTGAAAACTGAAAAATTGAAATCAAATAACCCTTCGGGACCAAAATGTGTTTAAGAAAAATGAAAATAGCAAAGCTAAGAGAAGAAGCTTTTAGCTTTACCTTGTTGAACTGGAACCACTCGAAGTAAGGAGGATCGAAAATGCCTTCGACGTCGGATTTGCCCTGAGAGTGAAAAGGGGCATCGAGGAAAACGAGGTCGAGGTTGTGTAGCACCGATTCCGGCCACTTGAATATTTGTTTCTTGAGGATCTCTGCACTCGTTCGGAACCCGTGAAGGCACAGGACTCTTGGTTTCTTCTCCACCGAGCTTCCCATCTCGTTGCTTTCGTTGCTATATCTGTTTTTTTGTTCTCTTTTGTCAATCCAATAATAATTAAAACGACTTGGGATGGAATGGGAAACGGATTTTTGTTGTTTCTGTTCGTGACGTGGTGACTCTGATTTTATAGGCATAGGCTCACGTCGATGCAATTGAAAGCCATTGGAAGCCAAAGGCAATAAAGTTACCGTGCCTGGTAATGCGCCTCAAGTTTTTGATTCTCGTGCCATTATGGGCATGACCAAAAAAACAAAAAAAAAAATAATTAGATTTTCTGAAAATATTGGACAAGTTTAGTCCATAGAAAATTAGAAGGTGACTACTACCCTACAGTTGACAGTCAATGCCTTTGGCTACAGTTACGTGTAACCACATTTTCAAAATGTGGTTAACAGAAATTAATTATGTGGCTATAAACACCAAAACACTCTACACCAACCGCGCCCTCTCCCCACACTAGATGCATAGCTCGCGTCACCGTCCTCTAGGACCGCCACACAATTCAACCTCCTTGCCTTCGTCCAATTCGTCTCTCGCGCCTCCAATAAGATGCACCGCAAGGTCGACAACGGCCGCACCCGCCTCCATGGCTCCATCGTCGTCGACGTCGACAACGACCCTCTCCACCTCCGTCGCCATTGACAACCTTGTCATCGTAAAAAGAAAATTACAGATCCAAGGTTCTCTTACAAATTTAAAAAGAAAATTAAGACAACCCCATATGAGAAATTGAGAAAGCACATGTTTATTGCATCTGGGTATGCGAAAAAATCCAGTCTTGACATCATTGCATAACCCTCTTCTTTTATTTTTCTGAGAAGTTAAACAGGTCAATGGAGAGGAAAGGGGGAAAGTTTCCTTCTCACGATGCTTCTCTTCGTCTCAGTTTTTCCCAAAATAAAATAGAAACACTTTTATTACTTTAAATCAACCAAAATCCCAGTTTAGAAATTGAATAGAGGGAGGGAATGGAAAAGGGGAAGTTTCCTTTTCTCTGCCTTAGAAACTTTCCCAACAACATCATTACATTATCACATTAGAACCCCCAATTTTCAAGGAAACCAAAAAATGAAGAGAATTTCTTTGTCTCTTCGCTACTTCGCTTCCCTAAGACTTTCCCAGCATTCCAACAGAGGTAAGTAGTGTCATTCCCATTACACCAACCAAAAATCCCATGTTTGGAGGAACTTGACTTTATGCAACGGAGTAAAAGGAAGCCATGGCAGGTTCACGGTGGAATTGGGATTCACGTAGTAGTATTGTGCGTATTGTGACAGTGAAGCTGAGAGTGTTTGTGTATTTGGCCACATAACTAATTTCATTTAACTACATTTTATAAATGTGGTTAAGAACAACTGTAGCACAATGCATTGACTGCAACTGGAGGTGAAAATCCGCCAAATTAGAAACCTTCCAAGTTTAAATTTTGGGTTTATTAACAATTACTCTAGATTTACGGATATATTAAAGAAAGATAATAAATAATATTGATAATTAAGTAAAGTGGATTTCTTTAGTATCCTATAAAATTTTTAGATACTAGTACCCTATAAAATTTTTCAGTTTGGACCTTCTAAATAATTTATGGCTAAAAATTTATCATGTGTCCCACTAACTAAATTTATTAATATTTTAAATACTTATAATTAAATCATAACCCTTAAATTCAAAAGGATATCAGGATCCTAGAGCACCAAAACAAAAATCTTGAGTAAAATATAAGGAATAGACCAATATATTCTCACATATCAATTGATATAGCACAATATTCAATCCTATACTACCCTCGTCATTGAATAATTGTCTATTTTAAAAGTTTTTTTTTGTGTAGAAATAATTATCTATTTCAAAATTTTAAGTAGCATTAATTATTTCTTTTCAATAATTTTCCTATTAAATACTTTCCTCTATTTCAAATTACATGTCTCTTTTAGTTTTTAGATACATTCATAAATCAATATATCTAGACATAAATTGTGTCCAAATACATTAATTTATAAATGTACCTAAAACGTGAAAGAGATATTTAATCTGAAACAGAGAAAGTATTAGAGTAGGAGAGAGATATAATGAAGGAGGGAAGAGAAAGTTGAAATATTAAAAACAAATGAGGGCAATTCAGGAAATTATTTTTTAACTTTTTTAACTTAATTCATATTTTTCCAATCATTTTCTTAATTCTAATACTCATTTGTAACTAGACATTTATTTAAGGACAAAGAAAATATTAAATAAAATACTTTAAAAATATGAAATTAATCAGGGATAATATTGAAAGAAAAAAATTAATTCTTTATTGAAATACGAAAGTTATAGATATTCTAAAAGGATGACTAATATACTAGCAAAACATGAAAAAAATATGGAGGTGAGATTGGAACCCTTACATTCTACTTAAAAACTTAATACACAAACTAACCAGGAACAAATTACTACATGTGTTTTGTAATTACATTGAAATTGTTATGACTTATGACAATTACACACATTTAATAAAATGTCAGAAATCGTTGTAGCCTCCAACGATTTCGAAGCATAACAAAATAGTTGGAAGATCCAACAATTTCACCTAATAAATAATTTTTTTTGTATATTCTTTAACTAAAGTTCTTTCCATTTTATTTATATAAATAAATAAAAATTTCTTTTATTTTAGAAGTATAAAAGATCCTTATTTTAAAATTCTTATAAATAGAAATAAATAATTAAATAATAATATAAAAACTTAATTTTACATTATCTGAATTTTGTTGGGTTTTTTTTTTCCTAGTTTTGCAGCAATCAATTTTGTTAGTTAGGCTGATACATAATGTTTAGTTGTCCTAACAACATTAAGGTTTTGGTTTGGAAATATGGCTTAGCACTTAGTGAGTGTTAGGCTATTGATGCGTTGGCTGCAATGCTAATATAATCAGATTGAGATATTCATGTATTCACTTGTGGCTCCTCTCAATTTTGAGAGTCTTATACTTTCTTCTCATAATAATAATAATAATAAAAAAATGCACATCGCCAATTCTTAAAACTGCTTTCAATCCTATTTATTCTTAAAAGCCAACCTAGTAAGTTTGTAAGTTGTTTAATAAAGAGGTTTTTGGGCACATAGGTAAAAGGAAGCGCATTTTGGAGGCTAGGATTTCAAGTGTGCATAAGGAGTTGGAGGTTAGTGATTTTTTGTCTCTCAAACATCTTGAAATTTCCTTGCACAAGGGGTATGATGATGTTCTCTATCAAGAAGAGATGTTGTGGTTTCAGAAGTCCAAAGAAGATAGAGTGAAATTTGGGGATAAGAATACTAAGTTCTTTCATGCTCAGACAATAACCAAAAGGAAGTGAAATAAAATACATGGTCTTCACGTGGATAGGGGAATTTGGTGCACTGACCAAGAGACTCTTCAAATTGCAGCGAACCGCTTCTAAAATAATCTTTTCACATCTGAAGGGGACCATGACATTTCTAATTATAATCAGGTGAAGGCGGCAGTTATCAGTCAAGTTGATGTTGCTAGTCTTTTGGCCCCTGGAACCATGGAGGAGGTGACGAGAGTAGTCATGACTATGCATTCTTATAAGGCTCTAGGACCTTACGGCTTTTAGGCTATCTTCTTT
The DNA here is from genome assembly GCA_030441495.1 of Dalbergia oliveri. Taxonomy (NCBI): domain Eukaryota; kingdom Viridiplantae; phylum Streptophyta; class Magnoliopsida; order Fabales; family Fabaceae; genus Dalbergia; species Dalbergia oliveri. The sequence goes on along the minus strand of JAMLFY010000003.1, from coordinate 12,681,880 downwards.
AAGCAATACTAGCATGTGGTGCGTTCTTAGGTGTTTCAACTAGTTCATGAGGCCTTCACTATAGGGTAGTTTGACCGAGCCTAGCTAGACTCTCCTTGTGTTGATTCTTAAGGTGGAATACCCTATACACTTTAAAGACTTTTGTCCATAAACCTTTGCAATGTGATATATAAAATAATCACTAAGGTTTTGGTAAACCAGATTAGGCCTTTCCTTGAGTACCTAGTTGGTCCTGCGAGGGAGCTTTATTCCAGGTAGAGGGACAACAGACAATATTATTTTAGCCCAAGAAGTTTTACATTGGATGCAATTCTCTAAGAATAAGAAAGGGGTAGTGGCCTTTAAAATTGACTTAGAGAAGGGCTATGATAGGGTGGAGTGGAACTTCTTGGAGACGACGTTAGAGAATTTTGGTTTCTCCCAGGTTATTATTCGATTAATTATGCATTGTGTGTCTTCATCTCAATTATTTATATTATGGAATGGAGGGAAACTTGCCCTTTTTACGCCTTCGAGGGGTTGCATCAAGGGGATCCCATGTCCCCTTACTTGTTTGTCTTATGTATGGAAAAGTTATCGACTATGATTCAGGAGGTAGTGGATAGTGGTACATAAAAGCCTGTTCATGTTTCTTGGGGTGGGCCAGGTATTTCTCACCTTTTCTTTGCTGATGATGTGTTTCTTTTTTGTAATGAGAAAATGTCTCAAGTTAGGGGTGTAATGGATATTATGCATAAATTTTGCATTATGTCAGGATTAAAAGTGAATTTCAATAAATCGAGAGCTATGACTTCACAGCTAATGCCTAACAGGAGGAAATAAGCTTTATCACGGCTCACTTCGATTAGATTTACGGCTAATTTGGGAAGTTACTTGGGTGTTCCAATCCTTCAAGGGCGTGTAATTAAAGTTGATTTCCATACTATTCTTGAGAAGATGGAGAAGCGCTAGCTTCTTGACAGAAATGTTTACCCAATAAAGTATGTCGCCTTTGTCTAGCCAAGTCTGTATTGACATATCTTCCTGTCTACACTATGCAGTCGTTGTGGCTACCAGAGGGATGTATGATCGTATTGATAAAATTGTATGGGATTTTGTTTGGGGTAATCAGCCAAACCGCCACAGTTTCTATCCTGTTGCTTGGGAAGTTCTAACTCGACATAAGAGTTATGGGGGCCTTGGAATTTGGGGAGCTCATAACATGAATACAACATTACTTGGGAAGCGGTGTGGCTCATTCAAAATAATTTTCCAAAGATTTGGATTCAAGTCTTACGGGCAAAATATCTCAATCATGACTTAGTCTTTCAATCCATACCATCAAGGTCGTGTTCTTATATATGGAGGGGGATTGGCAAAGCTGGTAAGGCCAAAGGATGGATTTCACTTCTCACTTGGCTCGAGGAACGTCTCCTTTTGGTATGACAGTTGGTTGGATGGGGAACAAGTGGCTACTATGGTAAATTACGTCCATATTTCGGATTCGAAGCTCAATATCTATGACCTTTGATGGGATAGCCAATGGCACTTTAATATTTTGAATACTCCTTTACCTGAAGAAACTCGTCGCTTTCCTGCTGATCGTTCTTTACCATGTTGAGGTGAGTGTGATACGGCTTAGCACTGACTTGGACAGGAAAGCGGTGAATATTCTGCAAGCGAGTACCATTGGTTACTTCAGAATTGTGCTTCTGAGGAGGTTGGAGGGTCTTGGATGTGGATTTAGAAACTACTGGTCCCGAGAAGTTCAAGTTTTTGATCTGAGCTATATCACTCTGCCTCCTATTGCCAAATTTAGGTTTAATAGGCGTATTGCTCCTTCACCATTGTGTCAGATGTGGTCTTAGGGAGGAAGATATGCTATATTGCCTCCGCGATTGTTGTCACTCCAAGCTTATTTGGCTTAATCTGGGCTTTGGTCAGGATCCGCACTTCTTCACTCTTCCTTTGCTTAATTGGATAAATGCACATTTGAGATTTTCCTTTAATCTGTTCTTTGCAATAACATTATGGTGGGTTTGGTGTTGGCATAATAAACAAATTTTTGAGCTTTCTTTGTGGAGGGTGGATAAGGTGTTAACCTTGCTAATTGTGGACATCTATTCCGTCCAAACGCACGTGTCCTCTAATCAGTGTTGCACTATGGTTTCACGTGTGGTATGCTGGATCGGCCAGAGGAGGAGGAAGTCAAGTTGAACATGATGGTAGCCGTTGTTGGGTTGCTGATGCGACGTGTACGAGATTGGCGGGTCTACAGACTCCAATGGGATGTGAATTTAGGGATTTTATGGTTTTCTTAGGGATTAGTCGTTTTATTTGGAGAGCTTATGGCAATTAGAGTTAGCCTTGTCAGAGTGTGGGAAAAAGGTTTTCGTTTAGTATGGTGTGAAAGTGACTTACTTCATGCCGTCATTTTACTTACATCCAATTCTTGGACCAAGCATCATACTTGTACTGCTATTTCATGGAGGTGTCTCATCTATTGAAAAGGGAGGTTGTAAGCTTGTCTCATGGGATACGCGAGATCAATTATTGTGTTGATGGAATAGCTAAATTGAATAGTACCAAGTGATGATATTGTTAGATTTTGGCAAACTCCTCCCATCTTATTGTCCTACTTTTGTGAGGATGCTTTAGGGAGTATGTATTTGCGTGATTAGTGAGTTTGTGTGTTGTTAGCGACTGTTGATATTTTTGCTCATTTGTATTTCATTTACCCAAAAAGGGGAGTTAATCTCATAGAAAAACAAAAACACAAAAGATAAAAAAAATAATGGATTTAATTAAAATATACTGATAATGTAAAAAAAAAAAATTACACATTCATTTTTTAAATATAAGTTGAGATTGCTTGTGTTGCTTTAACTAGCTAGGATTTCCTTACCTCTCCTAGAAAATAATTCTTCCTCCCCCTTGAATTCTCTAAACTCATCTAGAGATCGAAAGGTTTGGTTTTTGTTCTTCTCACCATAGTTGGCAAATCCAAGTATTTTTCCTTCAATGCCAATTGTTGAATATATGGCATTACAATAGTTTTCCTTAATTAATTTCTTCCTTTATTTGAACTAACATATAATTGTCGATTAACACAGCAAAAATCTATTTGCTAAAACCTAACAAATTAATGATTAAAGTTTATAAGCAATTAGGATTGATATATTGGTGATAGATTTGGATAAAAAACATGTGATCCTAAATTCAAATCTTATTACAAATAATATAATTTTTGAAATATCAAAAAAAAAGAGAGAGAGAGAGATCAAAGTGTATAGGCCTAACGGGTTACACAATGAAACAAGAATAAAATAGTAGATTAACCAAAATGTAAAAGTTGCAAAATAATTACAATATCCACATTTGTCACTATTCTAACTCAAATTCACATCTTTTTACAAAAGCATAAAGAATAGAAAAAATCTCCTCAAGGGATCTAGGAACTAATAAATAACAACTATATGTGCCAAAAAAGAAAAACAAGGTAATTAAAGGGAAAAGGTTAGCCACCGCCTCTGGATAACAAATTTTATGGGACGACTTTCATGTAATCATGGGATAACTAATGCGGTTGGGTATCGTCCACACAATGCCTTCTCATTTTAGCTTCAAGCCTGCTAATTTCAGGAATTCTTGCCCTTGAATGTGCATCGTTTGATTCTGAAGTTTTTCTTAGTGAGATCATCTTCGCAATGCTTTTGATCTATGCATGTAAAGACACACATGAAACATGCTCAGCAACAGCAAAGGTTACATTTTCACATATGTAGCAACTTAAATAGAAAAGCATGAAAAGAAGAGTAGTATTAGCACTGAACCTTTCTATGAGGCCATCGTTTTAATCCTTCTTTTCGGCAAATCTTCTTCACGACAGTGGAACATAAGTTCAGTTGCCTCGATGCTTCTTCCAGAGGCAGATGAAAGTAACCAGTGAAATCATCCAATTGCATCTTTCCTGCTCTGTCCTTCTGTACAATGCATCCAATCAAAATCCAAATACAATACAAAATAGAACAACTAGTCACAACATGAGCTTTTTGCCATTAAAAAGTAGAGAGAAAGTAAACACTTTACTTTTTGATTGTTGTAGATTATGTGGTTCTGGCTTTGTGATATTTTAAATCTGAGAATAACCTGACTGAAAGAGGTGCTCTTCTTGAAGGCCTCCCAGCTCCACTTGTTCATTGTCATCATCCACAAACATCAGATTGAAATTGAGCAAAATACACTTGTCATTGTCCCTAAACCCTAAACTCATTTTATATAATTTTATACTTAAAATAAGACGTTTTAAATTTAATTATACGTTAGATAATATAAAGTATATTAAGATATCATTTAAGATTATATATTATTATTTAATTGATAAAATATTAAATAAAATAATAGGGACTAATATAATTCATATTTTATAATATTAAGGATTAATGGGATCCATTTTAAAAGTTAAAAACTAAAATAATTAACGAATATAAAATCAAAGACTAGAATAAACATTAATTCGCTAATTATTGAATCATGGGTAGTTGGCATCTCAATTCCTCACTGTATAACTACCTTCGCTGTGTAACATCCTAATCCCAAAATTAAACTATGTTTTCATACTGTAAATGGATTTAAATTAAATTAGATTAAAAACAAACGCGAGAGTTATGTTGGGTTAATATGCAGCGGTAGAAGATAAAACGGCGTCGGATGGCGAGGGAAGCAAAGGGCAGAAAGGGCTGTTTTGTTTTTGGACAATCACAAGCGTCAAGCGTCAAACCTTAAACGACACCGTCTCGAATTGTAACCTCATCTTAATTCAGTCATTCATTCATTGACGAAGGGAAATCCATCGATCGAGCTGCCTGCAATTCAATTCCGTCGAACTGATTTGATTTCCTTTCCCTATCCTCCTTCTGTCGCTGTTTGTGTGTGGGTCAAATTCAAGGGTTTCCGTCTCCTCCTTCAATTCCAGTTTCAATTTGAATCCCGATTTCAATGTCGTCCAATTCGCACAGAGCAGGCTCCTTCTACGGTGATGCTGCCCCTTACCGGTCCAGGTTTCTCTTCCTCTCCTCCAACCTTCGAAATTCTTCCGTAAATTTTCCGAGAAAAAATGGTGATGCATAATTATTCGATTTTGCAGAGAGGGGCTTAGCACGAGACCCGTTGCTTCCTCCGATGAAATCCAATTGCGCATTGATCCCATGGACATGGACTTGGACAACGAAATCTCCGGTCTTCGCGGCCAAGTTAAAAGCTCAGAAATGTATCTTCTTCTCAATTTTTTCACTCTTTTTTTTTTAATTTAATTTCCTTCGATTCACTTGTTTTTCTTATCTCATGCATTTTCAATAATTCAATGCCATCTGACATTACCCAACAATTTCCAAGATGAATTTCTATATTATACACCACCCTCCTGCTGAGTAGAGTAGTTACTTTGGACTACACAGCACAGAAAAGGGTTCTTCATTTCTAAGATCCACGGGACAGCCAGTGACATGAGATTAAAATGCTTGAAACTTAGAAAGGGGAATTATTACATTTTGTAGCTTGCGTTGTGCTAGTTTAATAGGAAATGTATTAATATATTGATGTTGTGTGAGCTTGTTTATGCGTGCCTGCCCTTGCACTATATTATGTGCTTGTTTATTGCTCCTTATAGATTGTTGGACAGAATAATGTTTGCTTGTGGGCTCGCTGCTGTTGTAGGTGATGATTTCCAGCTTGAAGTTATAGAGTCTCGGAAGCTTCACTTATTATAGTTGCATTCTATATTGCTCATTATTTTAACTAGTTTGAGGAAACTGTATCCTATTTCGAAACTTTAGTTTTTATCTCGTATTTCCCTTTCTGCTTCCTAGTTCCTAATGATTTCATACACACTCCATACATTTCTGGTGCAGGTTGCTGAAGAGATAGGAACAGAAGTCAAGTATCAGAAAGATTTTCTGGAACAGCTGGTACATCATATCTCAGATAGGCTATATTTCACGTTGTTTTTTCATTTTTTTTTATTTGAATTTTTTTTTTTATTTGAACTCAAGTTTTCTGCTAGTTCAACTTTTACCTGGAGAAAGGAGTACATTTTGCCTAGAGTTGCCTGCTTGGTGATTGTGATTTGTGATTTGTGAACCAAGTGAATTTACTATGGAAATTTCAATTTCTCTAGAACTTGAAAACTGAAGCAGCTGAGACAGGAAATGTTTCTGTCAGTAATCTAGGGCCTATTTTTTTGTTATAAGGTTGATGACCTTAAAATTCAAAGTTAAAACGAAAAACCATGCCATTAATGCTACTACTATATTTTGAAACTTTGGCATAGAAAAACAAATTGTGGATCTTGATTACTTTGGTGTGGCTAGCTAGGGTTGGCTTTGGGTTGAATCGCATTAAGATAATTAAAGGTTGGGAGAAAAACTATACAATGAGGAGCTTTTGGTCTTGAATATGAAGATGAATCAAATTGATGAGAAATATGTCCAACATTTTATAGTATTCATATCAGTCAGATTTACTAATAAAATTGAGTAGGAAAAAAAAATCTTTTGGCTGATTTTTGTTGCATGTAGATTTGCCGTTATTGATCAACCATTGATACACTGTCATCTCCCTTTTGGAAAGAAAATATCCATCGGTCTTGCTAACATTCTGGCTGTATTTGTTTCAATACAGCAGATGACAATGATGAAGGCTCAAGCTTTGGGTTGAGTCGCATTAAGATAATTAAAGGATGGGAGAAAAATTATACAACGAGGAGTAATATCTTTTGGTCTTGATATGAAAATGAATCAAATTGATGAGAAATATGTCCAACATTTTTATAGTATTCATATCAGTCAGATTAACTATTAAAATTGAGTAGAAAAAAAATCTTTTGGCTGATTTTTGTTGCATGTAGATTTGCTGTTATTGATCGACCACTGATACATTGTTGTCTCCCTTTTGGAAAGAAAATATCCATTGGTCTTGCTAACATTTTTGCTGTATTTGTTTCAATACAGCAAATGACAATGATGAAGGCTCAAGCTGGGGTGAAGAATAATTTAAGAAGACTGAACAAGAGCATCATCCGAAGTGGTTCAAATCATATTGTTCATGTGGTTGTTTTTGCATTAGTGTTGTTCTTTGTAGTGTACTTTTGGTCAAAGATGTTCAGAAAATGAAGACCGGTAGGGTTTTGCTGCTCCAGCTAAGTTGAAAGCCTTCACTTAAGGCCTTCTTCAGATGACTTTCTGTGATGCCTAATATTGTTGTATAGAAAAGCTCCACAATCCTTTGAAGTTTGTAGTTAAAAATCTTGATTTTCTAATTATGTTTCTTGGATATATTACATAGTAAGCAGTGATTATGTGTGAAAAAGGGGTGGTTTGCTTGTTAAATAGGTTTCACAATGCTTCTTTTCCCCCATTTAAATGGCATGCGACAAAGAAGCAGCAAGTAGCAACCTTCAACACCTCTCAGTTTGTGGCAAGGCACTAGATAAGAATCTGTTTAGCTCAAAAGCCCCAAATTATAAAGTTAGATGGTTTGCTGTGACGTGAATTGCGTACGCTAACAATAAATTTAGAATCAATGCCAGTGAGTGACATGTGAACGAATTAGTCAGATGGGGGCGGGATGATTATTAAAGGGACGTGGTCTTGTGGTCACGTATTGAAATTCTTTCTTTACATTAACCTTTATGGAAGGGGCAAATCAATGTGTATAGCTATTATAAGGAAAAAGGAAACAATAAAAAATATTGATACTGCAGATGATTGGGTGGGTAATTGATTGTTGAACAGATCAGTAGCCTACGGTAATGATTTCTGGTATTATACGAATCATTGCGTCCATCGCTGGTAAGCAAAAACAGAATTGCTTTTGTATGTTTCATGATTTCTATTGCTCCTGAAAGCAAGCATTCTATCATTATTGCATGCCGTAAATATCGGTTACGTGTATAAGGGTTTTAGTTCACTCTTTAAATTCTTAAATCAACTAAATCCTAGTTTTTCCCTGACGGCTGAGATTGTACAAACAATCCTCTAATTGTCCTCTACACTTCTGCACTCTACCATCTCCCAGCTGTAATTTCTTCATGTTTCACAAGGGTTCATATTTCAAGTTCAACTAATTGCTCGGCCATCATGTGGTAAGCCATGTCTGAGATTTTCATCCCACCCACTAATTTGCTGCTGACTGCTGAAGCTTTACTACGTCTTTTATCATCATAAATCGTTTCACATACTCGTCTATTACATGTTTTACATGTTATTATATTAAGATGATATCACAACCCTTGATTGAAATATTATGGGAAGTTACAGGCAACTGGTGAAATTTAAATACTCTCAAATAACACAAGTAACTAGGCGAAGCATAGGAATGCAAATTGCCCTAATTAACTAATAACTACACTACTAAACATGCTGCGCAATGCGGGTAGGAACATATACCTTCCTCTTCAATGATCTGAACAAAAGAATATAACACCATGAAATGGTAAGATTCTATTAGTATAAACCGTGCTGCAGCAACAGCGAGGACAGCGGCATGGATACATTAACATTCTATTTACATATACTTACAATTATTCGAGTTTCTCAGTCAATCGTTATTAGGTTAACAAGCAAAGGAACAAACAAAAATAATATTGCAATTAGATCTTCACACTAAAAAGGGACTTCGGGAGGTAGTGGCAACCAGGCCAATCAAACGTGGGGTGTCAGCATGTAACCCACTTTTGCCCACTGTGCCTGTTGTGTTGTGTTGTTGTGTTGTGTTGTGCTGTGCTGGGGAAAGCAAGTAAATTCTAAAACCCCAAGCTAAAGCGTCGAGATAGTGTTAACAGGTGGTGTCAGCCTGTCAGTAGGTCAAAATGCTTTACAGAGGTTGTTAGCCTTCATGTTAGATGAGCCCTGCTGAAGAACTATTGGACCTGTGGGACCGCACAACCTGCTCCTCTTTGGTTCCGATATCCTCACATGCGAAATTGCTGTGGCAAGCGCATCAATCAGCACACATCCATCCTCGTCATCTGAATTGCAACTTTCAGACGATGAAACCTCACTAAGGGAGCCATTATCTAGCCTGTTTCTTCCTAACCTAGTTTCAGGTGTAGCAACATACTGTCCACATGTGGCGCCTATTTGGTGCTTCAACTTTGACTTGATGGGTAGCATTGCCAATGTCCGCTCTGTGTAGAACAATATCCATGGATGCGCTGAAATTGACCAAGTGAATGTTAATACGACATGAAAACAACTTCAAAGTATCAAACAGTCAATTTAAGTATTGTCAGTTTTTTCTTCTAAAAATGATCTAGGAAAAAGCAAGAACATATCAATCACACAGGAATAAACTGAGAGAGTAAGCGAGAATCAACAGATTCACTGTTATACCCAAAAACAAAAGATAAATATGCTAGCAGTATTGCAAGGTATAACCAACTAACTGCCAGCATGGGATTGATCAGCAGAGGCTGTTGAAAGTTTGCAAATCTTTTATCAACTAAAATCCCATGATTGCAAAGATAAATTTCACGAAAGCTTGGAATTATTCTTTAATTGTTTCAAATGAAATAAAAAAAAAGTGAGGATTGAATGAATCTTAGTGCAAGCATCATAGAGGTAGAAAGATAAAATAGGCAACCTACAGTAATTCACAATCTATCAGGAACTTACTAAGTACTTCATCAGCTGATATCCTAGCTGAAATATCCCTAGTCAGCATTCTCCCAACAAGGTCTCGTGCAGGTTTAGATATTGATTCCCACATGCCTGTTTGGAAATCTAATTTGACATTCTTAATAGCCTCAAAAACAGCTTCCAATGAATCTCCTTGAAACGGAAGACTGCCAACCAACAGAGCATGCAGAAGCACTCCAGCACTCCATATATCCACCTTCTCAGAGTATCTCCCCAACAATACTTCTGGGGCAACATATGCAGGGCTACCAGCCAAACCAGTCAAGTTTTGACCTGAGATACAAATTTATAGTTATTAAGACAATGCTTGAACAAATGATTGTGGACATATGAAGCAGAAAAAGAAAACAATGTAAATTACATTATTGATATTTGCAAATGAATAAAATAAAACGCAAACAATGTGGACCAACTGTAAGTATGGTAAGGTTCAAACTGATATAAGCATTTAACCTAGGACCTTCTATACTCAAATTGCCAATACATTTTTTTTGACTAACGATGAAAACAAAACTTGCAAGAGACAACAATCTGAAACGCCTCCAAGTTTTACTCCTATGGACAGGGTAACAGTAGTGAATAAAGATCCATCGGAATTTGGATGCAAAGTGCAGAGTTGCAATCACTTTCAAAATTCATCACAAGAAAGAATAGAAGTTACTTCCAAACTTCAATACACAACTGTCTTGGATCACCTCTTTATGATACCTTAAGGCAATAAAATGAGGTCAATAGACCCGCACAGACATAAACATGATACAGAAGTACTAGCACATCTGCATAAGAGATCATAGAAACAGGCTTTACATGTTACCTTCAGAAATTCTCATGGCCAGGCCAAAATCTGCAAGCTTTATCTTTCCTGATGCTGTAAGCAGAATATTCTCAGGTTTGATATCTCTGTGCACAACTCCCATGTCATGACAATACTTGATGACTAACATGACTTCCTTGAGTATATTAGCAGCCCGCTGTTCTGAATATGGACCTTCCTTAACCATTCGATCAATCAGTCGCCCTCCAGAGCACAACTCCATCACAAGATGGAAGCATTCGGCTTCTTCATACACTGCTTGCAGTGTCACAACCCCAGAATGCCCAGACAAGTGCTGCATTATCTCGACCTCTCGGTGAACTGTCTCCTCCCCCTTCTTCAGAGTCTTACACGCAAATTCAGCTCCACTGGCCCTGGACCGGCATAACCAAACAGATCCAAATTTTCCCTGCCCAATAGTTTCACCAGAAACATAATCATCCCCAATCTTCTTCTTCCTGCCCATCTGGGTAGCAACATCAATGCAACCTATCTTCCTCTTGAGACCTCTCCCTGGAGTGATCAACGAGGATGTCCCACAAGGCGGAGCAGTAGCAATGCCAGCTAGCCTACTTTTATAGGAAGCAGCTGGCTCAGTGTCAGCATCTTCTTTGCACCTCTTCTTCAACCTCAAACAATCTTCGAGAGAGTAATGGCACTTCAAATTCGATGAGGTAGAGGTAGAGCCATGACTAGAAGGCAAAATATCTGGCAGATCAGAGGACGCATCAGCTTCACTTCCTTTTCTCTTCTTCCTCATAACATCAGGTTGTTGGAAAACTACACCTTCAATCTCTCTCTCTGTAAGATCACATCCCAAGAGCAGAAGAGCCGCAGAGACCACCAATCTTCCCTATTTTGCCGCAAAGATCAAAAAAACAATTCTGGGGTTTTGCTCTACAATCAAGATACACAAGATCAATCCTCGAAAACCCGTCAAATATACTCTCAAACCTACTCTCAGAAAAGGTAAATTGAATAACCGAATCGCGTCCACAATGCACCAAACAGCACCATTACACAGTAGACAAAAAGGGAAAGAAGAAATCAGAAAGAAAATACATTCCTCTCCAAAGGCTTTGGTTTTATCCTTTATTAGAAATCAAACACTATAACACCGAATGTGATTGCATCGTACGCAAGCACGCAAGCAAGCATCTAACCCCACCGATCACGCGTAATCGTCACTAATTATTATGAACAATAATTGAATTAAACAGCACGAGAAAAAGAACGAACCTTTATGTGATGGGGGTGGTGGTGGTGGATCTGTTACAGAGAGAATGGGAAAGTAACGAGATACAGTTGGGTCGGTGAAGCGGAAGAAAGGGGAGAGAATGGGAAATCCCAAAGAAAAGCGGAGAAAATTGGGGAAATCCGGTGCGGAAAACCCTAAAAATCTCCGATTAAAGATTTGGGGGAAGTCCTGGAATTGTACTGGTTGGTTTGGTTAGGGGTTGTACCGAATAAGATTACTTAATTACCAACAATTGATGCATTGGGGAAAACAAGAGGACTCTTTTTTGTGTGTGTGGGTGTGTTTTCTCTTTTCTGAGGTTAAGGCATGCTTTTCTCTTCGCTAGTAAATTTGAGTTTGCGTGGCATCTATGCATTGGCTATTGGCAGCTACTGTTTCTTGGTTGTGGGGGAGATACTTCTTCTCGCTTTTGGGACGTGCCTTTTGGCGTTTTGTTTGTTTGGTTTGTTTTCATACAAAAACCATAGATCCTCTTAATTAGTGTGTGCGCTCCTTTTTTCATAAATATTTTCTTGGTCACTGAAAAATTAGTTAGTTCTAATTTTGATTATTGGAAAAAAATTTATTTGGTTTCAATCCAAGTATTTTTAAAATTATTTGATTTTAGTCCTTGAAACTAGTTAGATGCTTAGTTGAGTGAAAAAAAGGCACACTATCCAATTCTATATAGTTGTCAATTATCATATGTGCCACATCATGATCGTATGTGTCAAAACCCCCATTCAACAACTCATTAAACTAACTTATCAGTGCATCTCAATGGACCTAATAATTCATTTTATAATAAGATTTTGACACATATGGTTATAATATGTCATCTGCAACTATTGGTTACCACATAAAATCAAAACTTGTTTATTTGTTAGGGACCAAAAAGATATTTAAATCTTTTTTTCTACTTTTTAAATTACACTTTTTTTAATTTAATTGAAATGTACTAATAGTTTAAAAATTTTTACACATCATATAATAACATATTAATAAATATGATTATTTTTCATCCTACTACTTGAAAAATCATATAAAAAATAGATTTGATTGGATTATAAGTTTTTTTTTATATTATTAGCACATTAAAATAAATTTTTTATAAATGCATTTTAAATTGTACTGGTCATAGTCAAATTTAAATTTTGTATTTCATTTATGTTACTTAAATCTTGCGTTACTAGATTAAGAATTTTTTTTTAATTTAAAATCACATCCACATATATTTGCTAGTTCGTTATTAAAAGGATAAATTATCACTCTTTTTATTTATGGGGTTAATTGGCTTTTGGCGTAGGGTTTGCTTGGGAGTTGGATGACCTGGGATTTGTGTTTTAGTTAGAGAGAGAGAGAGAGAGAGAGAGAGAGAAACCGACAAAAATGGATTCAGGATTTCAGGGTTCGTAGACACGTGACTTAACAGATGACAGGCACGGAGACTCACGTGCACATGAAATTATAGTCTTGTTTTCTTTCTCTATTTATATACTTTGAATTCCTCTCCTACTAAAAATCAAAATAATTTGGTCAGTTGAGAGAGAGGTACGGTCAAATAGGGAAGAAAATCAAAACCTTTTATTTATATATTATCATGTTAGTAAAATCATTTAACTCAAATATTTATTACCTTAAAAAATTTACAATAAAATTATATAAAATAATAGTATAAAATTCTTTATATTTAAAGTATATCAAAATTAACCACATAAGATAAAAGAGCACGTGATTGAGTATGATATAAAAAATTATAATGGCAATTAAGATCAAAGTCTTTTAATTCATATTGATTAATTAATACATAAGATATATTGTAGGCCGATCGAATAACTTTTCAAAAAAACCAAATGTTGATTAAGTGATTTGCTATTCTATGAAGAATGTTGGCGAGCGAATGAAACAGACTTGAAAGCTACCTTGAGAAAAAAAAATTGTTTAATTTCTTATCGCAAGAGGAATAGTCTTAACATATTAAATTCACTTTGTCTTATTAAAGTATATATGTATTGTTCAGTTAAATGATATAAAAGTGCTTAAGCTGGTTTTTTAGATTTTTCTATTAATTGAAAGAAATAAAATTAAATAGGAGTGTTTGTGATTTAATTTTGATCGGTTTTTAATAGAAGTAACAAACTTGATTCAAAATATCTAACTCAATCTCATCCTAGTGATTTGTAAAAGTAAAATCAATTCAATTTTAAGTTTTTGGGGTTCGGTTAAACTGGTTTAGAGATTTTGACAAGATCAGATTAAATTTGAACACCTCTAATTAATAAAGAATAATGAGAATATTTTTTTTTTTACAAAAAAAGAAGAAAATCTCATGATAATAATGCCTTTACAGATAGGTTAAAGAGCATAGACCCAATAATAATAATAATAATAATAAAAAGAAAGACCATATGCAATACTTTATGGTTTGTGTTTAAAAGAAAAAATGGAAAAGAATAGTATAGTACTAGTAGTATATTCGGAGATAGCGTTGAGAGACAGAAGAGCCAAACACCCAACAAAAAGAGAAGACAACAGAACAGAGTACTAGGCACCGGCGCTTGAGTTGAGTTGAGTTGTGTTGTCAGAAATCAGAACTACAACGCAAAAACCCAAATCAAACCAAACCAAATCAAATCAAACGGTACAAGAAACATTAGAGTGAGTGAGTGATCAGTGATCAGTGAGTGGCTATGGTTGCGTTAAACCCTCCCAAAACCTTCCCCCAGAATCACCCTACCTTTCAACGCCAACCGCGCTTCTCAGACTCAGGAGTTGTCAATGCCCACAATCACTTCCAAACCAAGCAGATTCCCCACAATCTCCGCCTCAGCAGCAAGAGAACAAGCGCCTCTGCTCGACTCTCTCCTCAGCTGCACCCGCAGAGACCAAGTCCTCGACGCCATCCGTACCACCTCCCCTTTCAACTGCCTCTCCGAGACAAACCTCCATTTGACAGTTCCTGGCCTCAACTCCAAAACCAGGGGCAAGGTAGGTATTCCATATATTCAAGTTTCAAATCAACAAACCCATTTTTTTTTTATAATTATTTGTTTTGGATTTGAAATTAATCAATTTGGTTATCACCGTGCGTTGCCAGGTTCGAGATATATATGATAGTGGGGAGTACCTTGTTTTGGTTACTACTGATCGCCAGAGTGCATTTGACAGAGTCCTCGCTTCCATTCCTTTCAAAGGACAGGTTTTTGTTTGTTATATCCACTATCCTTGTTCTATTTATGCAGCTGCTGCTTGATCACACTCAGTGCCTGCATCATCAATTTGGTATGGTGAACACTTGCAGGTTCTTAACCAGACAAGCTTGTGGTGGTTTGAGAAAACCAAGCACATAACTTCTAATGCTGTTGTGTCGGCTCCTGATAAAAATGTTACTATAGCAAAGAAATGTTCCGTTTTCCCCGTTGAATTTGTTGGTGAGTTCTTTTGTTGATATAAGGAGTTGTTTGGATATTTGCAATGTTCTTCAGATCATTCAGTGCATACACATTCTTTCAAATGATTTTGATGGCTATGATTGGCATATTAAACTGAAGCCTCATTGACACATATTGTAGTGTTTGGAGATGTTTGATATGGGTTGTAAAGGAGGAGTTATTTTGTTGGAAAAGATAGTATGGAAAGAACGAGAGGATGATACATGATTGTGGCCCATGCTCTTTCGTTTAACTTGTTATGCTTTTTCTTCATTTTTTCCTCAAATTTAGAATTCATGTTAATGTAATAATGTGATCGCAAAATAGAGTCTTTCCAAAATTGAAGATGAGGATTCTAGCAACTGATTGTTGACACCTATATTACTGGTTTGTAGCTAGAGGGTATGTGACTGGAAGTACTGATACCTCATTATGGACAGTCTACAATAAAGGCATCCGGAACTATTGTGGCAATGCCCTCCCAGATGGTGGGGTCTCTAAATTTTTGGTTTCGCATTCTTAAAGATATTGGCCCCCTTATTTGATAGGCTATGCAACACATGACAGGATTAGTAAAAAACCAAAAGCTTCCTGAAAATATACTCACACCTACAACCAAAGCTGCAGATCATGATGTTCCTGTAACTCCAGATGAGGTATTATCCCTAGTATTATCGTCTGGATCTGTCTTCTTTAATATGATTGAAGTTACACTGAAGGATGAGTTTCATAGGCCAACTAAAGGAACAGAGAGAGGAAATAATGTATATGGCAGGAAAGAGAAATATTAGGAAAATAGTGAAGCTATTACTGTTAGGCTTGTATTTTTCTTTGGAGTTAATGTTGTTATCCTTCAGTGAAGCTTCAAGAAAAAAAAAAAACCTAAAATTCTCTTTTCAAAACCCAACATTATGAATAAGAACCTAAGAGGTTCACCCAATTCTCTACTTGAATGAGAGTACACTTCTTGATTTCAGCGAGGTTATGATTATGGATTTCCAAAAAGTGGATAGTCTTCTTATTATTTTTTTAACAGTTTTTCATCCCAATTCTCATTTCTTCTGTGATCTATTTCCCTTGCAGATTATCGAAAGGGGATTAATGACAAGAGCTGATTATGAAGAAGCAAGTAGCAAAGCATTAAGCTTGTTTGAATATGGACAGGTAATTAAGCCTTTTTGGTTCAGTTATTGTAAATTTTGGGAAATAAAGAAAATAATGGCATGCCTTTTCATTATATCCAGAAGACAGTAATATCACATTTCTAATGTATGGTCTTTTGCCTGGTATTTGGATTATATAGGTAATGTATTAGATACTTATTTTCAGTGTTGTTTGTTGTATTCTATCTGATCTATATCTGTTGGGACATACTCTTGGGGTTAATAATTGGTACTACTATCAGTAGTGGACATTGTTAACATTGTCATGCTAAAGAACTTACCTCAATGATAGGCGTTTTCATAATTCCTTTTCAAGTAGTTGTACTCCTAGTTGTATATAAACCACGAAGGTTTTTCTTACTACACAAAAAGTTATTATAGGGGAATATTACTATATTTTCCAGTTATACCTTTTTCACAATGTGTGTCTGTGAGCATTATCAGCCAAGCAAAACATATTCATCCCAAATGATAATCTACAATTCTACATTTGACAAAGCATCTTTACTGTACATGATAAAAAAAAATCTTATGTCCTGGCGTACAGATTAATTGAGTTGTTGCAGTCATCATGATCTTCAAATAACTTCCTACCACACTAATAAATCACAAAGGTTATCATCATAGCTCAGTGTCACAATTATCAATCCAATCATTCTCATCAGAGGGACATCAGCAAAAAGTGTTGCTCTTGCTCCTCTGGGGACAAGTTTGCAACTTCAAGGATTCTAGTTCACTCAAACAAGTATATTCTTTCTTATCATTAGCACCTTAGCTGTACAAAATCCATTTTCCCACTATAAGCTGGACAGAGATTTGTGTGTAAATCAACAGTGACTTGTGACAACCTCTTGATTATATGGTTAGCTCATCCAAGATACTCAGTATTGCCTTGTCACATAGGGATATGGGTGGTTGATCTCTTGAATGGTTACTCAGTCCTGTCAAGTACTTCAATTTATTTTTCCTATTGCTTTGTTGCCATTTGACTTCATGATTTGATTGACTTTCCAGCGTGTGGCTTTGGAACATGGCCTCATATTGGTTGACACAAAGTATGAATTTGGGAAGGCAAATGATGGTTCAATTATGTTGATTGATGAGGTTTGGTGCAATACCTACTGTTTACTGGATTCCCACACGCATTCATATATAAGTATATCAATGTGCAATAAATTTTCTTCTTCACAACTCCAGGTGCATACTCCTGATTCAAGTAGATACTGGATTGCCAATTCTTACAGTGAGCGCTTTCAAAATGGTCTTGAGCCTGAAAATGTTGATAAGGTACTTTATATGTACCATTACCTTTATTTGTTTCCTTCATAAGAGTGCATTACATTTTATTGTTTCTTTACAGATTTAACGAATGTATTAGCTTCCATTTTTACTACTCTTTTTTGTCTGTATTGATGAATTATGGACAGTAGGCAAGTTGCTTATCTTTAAAAATTAATTTTTTAGGAGTTCTTGAGGCTGTGGTTCAAAAGTCACTGCAACCCTTATGAAGATGAGGTATTTTTTATTGTATACTTCTAATTTACTTTCCAGCTTTAAATGTGGCATCAAATCACGTTGGTGGATTTTGTTTAGGTCCTTCCTGATGCTCCTGAAGATCTTGTTTGTGAATTAGCTTGGCGGTATGTCTACCAAAGCTTGTTTCTTTTACACTTGATATGTTTTACTTTGAGATAAGTATACAAGTAAATGACCCAGAGGAATTGTGTGTTTCTTGTCTTTAGGAATTAGGTTTGGTGATTGCTTCTATTAACATTTTCAGTAATTATGCTTTGGTGTTTCTCTGTGTTATATATTGCCCTTTCTATTGTTCAATTTGTTGTTTAAAAATGTGTTTGTGAATACTACTAGTGACACTCTGGAATCTAGCTTTTATCTGCGATTTTTTTGGTTTTTTGTGTTTTTTTTTTTTCAGTAACATACAAGGTTGCTCTTCAACTTTTTTAGGTTGTAGCATCTTTTATTCTTAATGAGTTACAACTTGTCACCAAAGGCAGGGCGTAAGATAATCCAAAAGAAAATTTAGACAGAATTATGCTATTTTCCGGCATAGTTGAAGAAAGGTGTGACCTTTTCTTGCTCGTGAGCATAAAGTAGTCTCATAATGTGCACATACATGCACATGATCTATCAATGATGCAAAACTGTCGCCATTCATTAGCATGTCTTCATGATACGTTATAACCTTGGTTTTGGTTGCATGACATGTCTGTCATGTCTATGCTTTTTTATATGGATCTACTTCTTTGAATCAACTTATAGAGGTTTTTGGTTGCACAAGTTTATGTCATATTCATTTAAATGAGCATCGTACTATCCCCCTGGACAGATACATTTTCCTGTATGAGACTATAACAAAGTCAAAGTTTGAGGTGCTGTTGTCTGAGGTAATCCACAATTCCACATATTTCAACATCCTTTTTACTCTATTATCTGATACCCTCATGGGAATATAACTTCATTTCTTTTTGCAGGAGCCAATACATGAGCGAATTTCACGAAATGTTGCATCTGCACTGTCATCTTTAAAGTAGCCTGGGAATTTTAGGGTCCTATTTTAGTTCTGTATTTAAAGGACCCCTTTCTGGAAATATATATATATATAAACTTACAACAGAACTTTTGCCAGCAAGTTTTTATTTCTTATATAACATAAAGCTTAAAACAGAAAGATAGAAGAGTATTGTATGCTCTTCAAAATCAAGCTTGTTTCCTATAGTATTATAGTCATGATAAAAGTGTTTTTTTTTTCAGAAATAATGATCGTTATGGTTTTCTTCTTTTCAAGAATAAACGTGCGTTTTTGAAAACAGAACCAAGCGGGGCTTTCGCCTTGTATCTTAATTTGTTTCCTTATCAACTAATGCTTTGTCACATTTTATTACTGAAAAATGAACATGACACTTTGGTTGACTCTCGTCGCATATTTCGTGTATCTAAGCATTTACTTATCCATTGTTTTTTTTTTTTTTTTTAGACATTCGGAGTCTTGAAATGGATTTTCATTCTCGCATGCTAATTTATTTTTTATGTTATTCTCCCTTCAATCGAGATTCAATGATATCATTATGATTTACTTAGGTTGGACTTTGGAATTCATGATAAAAAAAACCATTGTCCAGAAGAGTCTCCGTTTAAGCATCTCGTTGTAATTTATGAGATTAGTACGTGAATATTTTCAGAAATCAAAATCTGCAGTTATCTTAAATGTTTTCTATCCGAGTCTAAGGGTATCCCAAGCATCCTAAGCCTTGATAGTGTTGTCCCAACTTCTAACTAAAATAAGATAAATCACATAAGCCAATTTGATCTTTGCCGCATGGATTGGTGCTCCAGCTCATTGTGGTCGGCGGTTCAGGGCTTCCCACCTCTTGCGATGCTCCATGATGGCGACAGGATGAGCTTAAAGTCAAGACTACTTACTTTAAGCACCATTTTCCATCACTAAAGCCAAAAGGGTCGAATCCATACCCTCTCCTTACTTCAGCACCTGACCATTGGGCACTCAATTACTTCTCACTTGGTCATACTATGTGTGCTAGTATATGCCACTTATGATTAACTGGCTGTTAATATAATGCTATTAATAATAATACATATTACTTAGAATGATATTACTTAGAGAGAGAAAGAGAGAGAGAGAAATGCTAGTTTTTTTTTTTTTTCTCTTGTTTTGGAATAGCAAATTATAAGAAACAAAAATGGCAGGAGATTCAGTCACGTTAATAGGATTCTGGGTTAGTCCATTTGTCCTCAGGGTCAAGTGGGCCCTGGCACTCAAGGGTATTCAATACCAGTATGTGGAAGAAGATCTCAACAACAAGAGTGACATGCTCCTTCAGTATAACCCCGTCTACAAGAAGGTACCGGTTCTCGTGCACGAAGGTAAGCCTGTGGCAGAATCACTGGTGATTCTTGAGTATATTGATGAGACCTGGCACCAAAATCCTCTTCTTCCAAATG
Source organism: Dalbergia oliveri (assembly GCA_030441495.1). NCBI lineage: Eukaryota > Viridiplantae > Streptophyta > Magnoliopsida > Fabales > Fabaceae > Dalbergia > Dalbergia oliveri. The sequence continues at coordinate 12,661,580 of JAMLFY010000003.1, read as the reverse complement.
ATCCTTATGAAAGGGCCAAGGCACGATTCTGGTCCAGATTTGTTGATGAAAAGGTATGAAATTAAAGCTTTAGCCCCATCGAGACTGCAAGAGTACTGATTTATTATACTGCATATTAATCATCACAGACACTAATTTTGATATATTATCACTTAAAATATTTTACACTCATAACTAATCATACAACATTATGTACATGTTTTTTAAGATAGTTATAATGAAAGCAAACACTTATATAATAACAGTATATGATTAAATCCATTATCCAAAGCTCTTTCTTTTCACTCAAACTAGAGTTATCAGCTGTTTTCCATCAATGCTCAACCTCAAGTAAGAAGGCGAAGATTTCTCCTTTTTTTTTCGGTGTGTGCCAACAGTTATGGCAGCCTTTTCCAAGGGAGGGGAAGAGCAACAGAAGGAAGCTCGAGAGAATCTGAAGACCCTTGAAAGTGGACTTGAGGGAAAGCGCCACTTTGGAGGTGAAATATAGGCTTCGCGGACATTGCTGGTGGGTGGCTTGGATACTGGATTCGAATAGTGGAGGAAATTGTGGGCATTACCCTACTTGATACTGAGTCAATGGCGAAGCTTAATTCTTGGTTCGATGATTTTCTTGGCCATCCAATAATCAAAGAATGCATGCCGCCTCATGATAAGCTGCTGAAGCATATCAAGGCCTCCCTCAACGTGTCGACATCTTCATCAACCTAAAAGGCTTTGTGCCATCAAAATATCTTGCAATGTGTGATGCTTAGTTCATGCTTTATAATTTTTTTTGTGTTCATGCGTGCTGCGTGCATCATAGTATATGGATTGCTGATTGCCATAATTAAAGAGGGAGGTCAACCTAGCTATATCATGTGTTGTTTATATGGGGAAAATTATGAGGAAATTAACTGTCGTTTCTTGTATGTTAATTACTATTGGGAAGTCACCTAGCTACTCACATGTAATTTTGTGTGTGAAAGACTATATATGTTAATATGCAGTAACATGAAAGCTTGTTCTCTTCAAGCTTGTTTATATGGATCTACTTTTTTGAATCAAATTATGGAGGTTTTTGGTTGCACAAATTTGTGTCTTATTCGTTAAAATGAAAATGAGAATTGTACTATTCCGCTGTACAGATACATTTTCTTATGTGAGACTGTAGCAAAATCAAAGTTTGAGGTGCTGTTGTCTGAAGGTAATCCATATCAAAACGTATATATATTTTTACTCTATTATCTGATGCAATCATAGGAATATAACTTCATTTCTTTTCGCAGGAGCCAATGCATGAGCCAATTTTACGAAATGCTTACATCTCACTGTCATCTTTAAAGTAGCTCAATCGGGAATTTTAGGGTCATATTTTAGTGATCTGTAGTTTAAGAAGCCCTTTCTGAAAATATATTTCAGAACTTAAAAAGTAACACAACTTCTGCAAACAAGTTCTTTTTTCTTTTACTAGATGTAAACAGAAAGACAGAAGAACTGTTTATGCTTTTCGGGCGAATTCTGTCATGGGAATGCCAAGTTTGGGACCACATGGTCCTTAAATCTGAGATGTTAAAATTACAATCTAATGGTTGTAATAAACTGAAACTAAATACTATTTTAAAATAAAAAAAAATTCTCATAATAATGTGTATTCATATTTTAATACTAAAGAATTCTTGTCAAATGAGTCTTCAATTTTGCCCTTCTTCCCCCTCTTCCTATTCGGGCTTCTCCTTCGACAGTCCGCCCCTCCCCACCAATCTCCTCCTCTGTCTCTCCAGCCTCGCCAACATTCTCGACTCCTCTGTCTAAATCAGACAAAATTATCCTCTTTTTCTGCAATCTACAGAACACATATCAAATAAAGAGGCACCCACAAGTCACCTACCATTTAATGTTGGAGAAGAGATTTGCCTGTAAAAATTATCCTTAGCGTTAGGAAGGGTTCATCTAATAAGGTGTCCAACCAGTTTAAAACACAAATAAAAAAAGAGGCATCAGAGTCTAAACCTAAGCACAAAAAATAATTAGACACTAGCACCTCTTGACATGGATACTTGCAATCTGCATGAACATTCAAAATACACCAATAAGTTTTAGAAGGAAACTTATATTAAAGCCCAACCATCATCTGAAGTATCTTAATAAATTGATTGAACTCAAATCAGATAACGCATCAACACGCCAATGACTTTAGGTGCTTGCACAACTGTAAAGGTGAAAACTTTGGTGTAACTTTAGGCTAGGGTGTGCCGTCGGGATAGAGATTCAGCATTGCTGGGTATGGGGTAGAGAGGTAGAGCTGGGATGGAAGAGCATAGTGCTGTGCCGAAGGAGAGTACGGGTGGGGTGGGGCTATGATGTGATTTCATCATTTTTAAAATTTTATATTTTTATTTTTATAATATTATATGGCCAAAGACCATTTGGACCCAAACTAAATAAAGACCATGGCAGAACTCGCCACTTTTCGAAATCAAACTTGTTTTCTTCTTTCCGAGTATAAAGGGTTGTTTTTGAAAACATCCTTCACCTTGTATCTTAGCTTGTCCTTATCAACTGATGCTTTTGGCGCAGTACTTGTTACTGAATTATGAATACGAGCACTTCTGTATAGCGAGTCAAGTCCTCCCTCCTCCTGAAGATCGATGCCCCATGATGGCGACGGGACGTGCTTAAAGTCAATACTACTTCTACTCAAGCACCATTTTCCATCACTAACGCCAAAAGGGTCAAATTATATCCACTCTTTTTTACTTTAGCACTTTGTCTGCGACCATTCGAACACAAGTACTGCTCACTTGGTCACACTACGTTTGCTAGTATATACCACTGATGATTGCTTGGTTATTAATAGTGATAATAGATATTTCTCATCACAAAGACCTCAGAATTATATTGGAGAGAAATGCCTGGTATTTCGTTTGGATTAGGAAATTAAGAAACAGAAATGGCAGGAGATTCAGTAACGTTAATAGGGTTCTGGGGTAGTCCATTTGCCCTCAGGATCAAGTGGGCCCTGGCACTGAATGGAATTCAGTACCAATATGTGGAAGGAGATCTTAGCAACAAGAGTGACATGCTCCTAAAGTATAACGCTGTCTATAAGAAGGTACTGGTTCTTGTGCACGACGGTAAGCTCGAGGCAGAAGAGAATACATATGCACCGAAGAGGAAAAAACTTATTCTGATTTATTTATTAATTGACACATCAGTTTTATGGTATTATCGTCTTCTACTTTCCCTACATTTTTAATACAATAACTGATTTATCAATCAATAAATAGAAGCAAATGTTTCTCTTGTTCTAACATCTAAGAATTTCTCTGGCAGAATCATGGGTGATTCTTGAGTATATTGATGAGACCTGGAACCAAAATCCTCTTCTTCCAAATGATCCTTATGAGAGGGCCAGGGCACGATTCTGGTCCAGATTCGTTGATGAAAACGTATGATCTGTAGCACTGATGAGGCTGCATGCTAAGTAGTTATAATTTATTAGGTAAACTACAGTGAACTCTATTTCCTTTGCATAATTATACACTACTTTTGAATTTGAATTTCAGAGGAGAAGGTTAAAGATACATACATGTGATCCATACACTGAGTAAATCTTTATTTTGTACTGCGTGTGATATCGAGCACCGGTTACAAATTGAAAAGTATCGGATGTAATATTGCTTAATCTTAAGGAAGATTGGTGTAATTTATAGTAATTTATTACTTGAACATATGTCATCTTTTTGTCAAACTCAAACTGTAGTTATCGAGTGATTTTCAAAGCTCAAACTCTAGTAAGAAAGCAAAGATTACTCTCTTTTTTTTTTTTTTTTTTATTTTCAGTGTGTGCCAACAGTTATGGCAGTCTTTTCCAAGGGCGGGAAGAGCAACAGAAGGCAGCACAAGAAGCTCGAGAGAATCTAACCCTTGAAAGTGGGCTTGAGGGAAAGCGCTACTTTGGAGGTGAAAATATAGGCTTCGCGGACATTGCTACTGGGTGGCTTGGATACTGGGTTCGAGTAGTGGAGGAAATTGTGGCCATTAACCTAATTGATAAAGAGTCGATGGCCAAGCTTAGTGCTTGGTTCGATGATTTTCTTGGCCTTCCAACTATCAAAGAATGCATGCCGCCTTATGATAAACTGCTGAAGCGTAACAAGGCCTTCCATGACGTGTTGACATCTTCATCCACTTAAAAGTCTTTGTGCCATCAAATATCTTGCAATGTGTGATGCTTAGTTAATGCCATCAACATGAATTCCGGATTGCCATAAATAAACCGTGCCTGAGATTATGGCCAACCTATCATGTTGTTTACATGGGCAAAATTATGAGGAAATGATCGTTTCTTGTAAGCGGATACTTTGGGAAGTCACTTACATGTTATTTTGTAATTTGTGTGTGTGAAAGACTATGTTAAGTACCATCTAATTTTATTTACACCATCATGTTGCATGTTGCTGGAACTGACTTGTGAGTGGAAGAAACTTTTTGGTATATATGTATGGCGTAGGGTTGGAACAAAAAGCTTTTACTTATCCTTTGACCCGATTCTCTTATTTGTTCATGCTTTGTTTTATCATTTTTCATTCAGATTTGTTTTAAGATTTAAACAGAATTTAAATTTAAAGAAAAAGTTTCTGTCAATGAAAAGATCGGCCGAGATTTGAGAAGGGAAGAAGTTGCTGCATTAATCAATCCCCGGCCTCTGACAGAAGATGTCGCAATGCAAAAGAGATACAAGTAGGGATTATGATTATATCATTAAAATAATTTAATTTCAGCATGTGTAACAGATACAAATGCGTATAACATACTATTCATTTTACCAAGTTGGATTTGCCGTGGAATGAAAAAAAAAAAAAGGGAAGAAAGAAACAAGAAAACAATGAAGGCATAGTACATATGAATAAGGCCAGATTTGCTTTACCACAAATGGAATGAACAGGGAAAAAAACAGCAAAAAGTTTTATGTAGGTAAAACTTCTCAATACAATGATTGATTAGCACATGGCTTGAAGGTCGTTAAGCAAATGATATCAACCACTACTTGCTAGCTAGTTGAAAGTGTCAAGTGTATGAACAAGCTTTGAGAGAGGATTCATTAACGTTCTGCATTGCCCGTGCTTCTAGGGACATTCCTTCACCCGTAAGGCTAACAAAACAATTACAGTGCACTTTCTTTTTTAGTTCGTAACTGTCAAATTGCCAAGTCTCGCCACGCTTTGGGACCGGAAAGGGTTGGCCAACCTTTATTTTTCGGGATTTGCTAACTAAGTTTTAAAGTTATCATATTCAATGCATTGGAAGTATAAAAAGTGGAGACCTTAATAAGTGCTTTATTGATTAATAAAACTCGTATTTTTTCAAGCTTCTTATTTTCTTGGTATTTATTGGGATAGAAAATCGATCTCTATCCCTACTTGTATCTCAAAATTTTGCCCGTTTCTATTAAACATCATGCAAAGAATTGAAGCAAAGAAAAGAGGGGAGGAAGGAAGGCATGGATTTATGGCAAAGTTTGAGCCTAAGAACTGAGAAGCCAAGCTAGAAAACAGAGATTGAGTTCCAGAGGCAGAGAGAGAAGATAGAAAAGGAAAGAGACTTGCTCTTGACAGATCACAACCTTAAGCCCTTCACTACTAGCTCATCTATCCCAACACCATTTTGGTCGAAGTTTGCTTAGATATTTTTTCAAAAAAATTAAAAATTGCGAAAAACAAAAATATTGTGTTTGAGTTTTTTTTTTTATCCTTATTTAAATGATTGAAATAAATGGTCTATCTTTTTGAATTACCACATGATATTTTTAAAATCAATGGCTAGCTTATTTTAATTATCATTTTAACCATTTTTTTTACTGATAAAAAATAAACAAATATGGTAAAATCTTTTGTGGTGTAACCTCATTGTATCTTCTTGTGAAAGAATAATGTTTGTTGACAAATTCTCAGATATTTTTGCATAAAGTACTCTCAATTATTTAAAATTCCAATTGGATATCCCATAAAAAAAGTAAATAAATAAACATTCCTATTGGATAAGTTATTATATACTTTTCTACTTTATTTAGATTTTAACAGTCACAGTTGCTGCAAATAATCCACTGCGGCGCATCTTACACAACTAGTATCACCACCGGATAATATAAATAACCTCGGGAGTGAGCTTTTCCCTCTGATTTTATTCCTCTGTAAAAATTCAACTTAAATGGTGGTGGTGGTGGAGTTCGGAGCTTTGGGTATGGCGGTGTTCTTCAACTTGCGGCTCTTCCGCCACTTGGATAATGGGGTTTGCCAGGAGCCTATAAGATCTGCAGCTATGGTGACACCTCTAGAATTGGCGTGGCAGCATGGCTGTCACTGTGTTTTGCTGGAATCTGATTCTTCATTATTTAGCATTAAATTAAAGATGGTTTGACACGTTGTGGAGGCGAGTTTTACGCTTGCAAGTTGCAACCACGGCGACTGCTCCGGGACGATCACATTTCTTAAATTTTTTAAAATATATGTATATATTTTTATTTAGTTTTCTCTAAAAATTAAATCTTCACTTGATCAATTAGTTTTTATAAACTATTTAAATAGATATTTAAATACTACAAATAAATAATATTATATATATATATATACCTCTTAAATTTTGGCTATGGACTATTCACATTTTATACACTATGATTTGTATTTAAACTTTTAATTTAAAAAAATTTAAAAATAAATATTATTTTTTGCATAAATTAAACTATGAGTCAAAATTGTTTAACTCTGCATGGCATTCTATGCATAGCTTAGTTGCCCGCCTGCACCAACGAAAGATTTTTATATATGCACAATTTTAATATATTATATTTAAATATACTGATAATGGAGGCAGGTTTTATTAATTTTATTAAATATATAAATACTCATATAGATATTAGATTTTATATTTTTGTTATAAGCGTGCCTAAGAAAAATTCTTCTACGTGTCATATTATGGTGCTTTCATGGATAAAGATAAAAAGTTACCTCCAAGATAAAGATATTTCGTGGTTCAATAAAAACATGACATCTGTGAATGGTCTTTAAATACCATCACTGAAAAAGTATAAAAAAAATCAATATTGAATTAAATTTTAATTAAAATCTTATTTGATATAACATTAACCCAATTAAACTTTAATAATTACATAATTAACTAAAAAAAATTGAATCAAAATTTTTAACTTGTATTTCCTAAGTCCTTGCCTCTACTGCTCTGCGCTTCTACCCTTCATCACCTACCACCTTCAACCGCTGCCAATGTCCTCCAAGCTGCAATCACCTCCGCCACCATCACCAGCCAGTGGCCTACCCAATCACGAATATCTCACCTATTATTTACATCTATCAACTCCTCTTTTGTCACCACCACAATAATATCATTACCACCACCAATAGCAAAAAATTTCGGACTACTTTCATATCCAAAAACAAGTGTTATCAATCATGGCAATTATAATAATTTAGATCCATCTAGAAAAATGCACGAGTCGCATATTACATAAAAATGGAAAACAATGGTACCCAAATCGTCTGATATACAAGTGCCAGATCCAAGAAAGAAAATGCTAAATCTATCTCTAACTACAAACAGTCTAAAACTTTAATTTGCCACCAATTCAAAGATCTAATTGTAGAACTCCCATTTTTGGCCAAGCTAATGAGATATCATAAGAGCATGGCAGTGAACAATGATTTATGGTGAGAAAGTTTTGAGCTTTTTTAGTATGGTGAAGACACATGCATCGTGGGTGTGGAGGACGTGGGGAGCAACGGTTGAGATGACAAGATTCACAGGCTAAAGCATGTGGATGGCCGGATGAGAAAGCCACCATAGTTTTGGAACATCCCAGATCTGGATGTGTTGGTTCGTGGATCCGAGTGGACATGCAGCGGCGACTTAGAGGTTCAAGAGGGAGGCCAGAGAGAGGGGGTTTGATAGTGGTGAGGGGTTTGCCCTCGGCGGTGTAGTGTGTGCGTGGCTTGTGCAGGGCGGTTAGTGGTTTCACGACAGTGGGACTTGCGGTTGTGTGGTCATGGTTCAAAGGTTAAGAAATTTGGGGATGAATGTTGCAATGGTTGCGATGGGTCAAGAGTGATATGTTTCTTTTTCTTTCTGAAAAAACCACCTAAATCAGATTCTAATTAGGTGATAATAGTTGTTGACCGTAACTTGCCTCCCTTGCCTTAAAGTCTATATATATCTTATTTATTGGCCTAACACATATCTTCATCTTACATAGAAAAAACCGCCAATAATTATTCATCTGTCACATCAATGGAGCTAGCGTCCAAGTCTGAAGTCTGACACATGAACAAGGAGATGCCCAATGTCATTCTACAACCATGTTCACTCACTACGAAATCAGTGTTTCAGTCTTTGATATGAATGATTGCAGGACCCGGTGGGCGTTGATGGTAGCGGCTTTATAACGACCACGGCCATTAGTATTTTATCACTAGCGATAGTTAAGAGGAAAGAGTATTATTACTCCTTCGGTTTCGTATTAATAATATTTTTAGGACATCTAATAATTTTAATATATTATGTAATTAAATATATTAACTTTTTAATGTATTAAAATTACATAATTTTTTAAAAGTGACAATTAATATAAAATAGAAAAAATATTTTAATATAAATATTTAATTAGAACATCTATTCTATTATTATTTGATATAATAAATGAATAAAAAAATAGTAACCATCATTATGTTTAATAGCAACGGAGTAGATGTAAAATGTTGGAATAAAACTTTTGAAGAGGCAACGGGGAAGGCACCGGAAGAATAGCCAAGGGCGTACAACCTTGCAACTTGCAACTCTATCTTGTGCTGGTTTGCCTACTGTCAGGTATTGAATATTCATCGGTATAGCATCTATACATTTTAATCTATGAACCACGAAAATTATTTACAAAGACACGAGCCACGATGTGATATGGCTATGGTTGATATATTAAGATTAAAAAATTATAGAACATATATATAATACATATAATTTAAAAATTTTAAAAAAATTATATATGATTTAAAATATTATTTATATGAATTTTATTTATATTTTATTTTCTTATAAATAAAAAATTATATATATTATTTATTTTTATAATATTTTTATGTTATTTTTTATGTTAGAGTGAAAAAAAGACTTTAAATTAAATATATATAAATATATATTATAATTGTGTTATATAAAATTCGACAAAGACATAAATTATATATGTGCTTGTATATATTTTTTGGGCGTGGGCTAGCTCTATGCTTTAATTATATCAGTCTACCGTGTGTATGCAAATCATACATAGCTGGCATTATCGTATACGCTTTATGCTTGAACATGAACGTGAAACATTGTTATTTCAATATCAAATTTTTTCAAATACTTAAATATCTTATTTATAAAATATATGAATCTCATTATTTATTTATCTTTACAATTTATTCTCACTTTATCACTCCTTTCATATTATCATGAGCATAAACACTCATTTATATCTATATAAGTGTTGGAATAAAATTTTCCTAATAACATACGTGTCTTTTTGCCGATCGCCTTTATTTGTGTAAAATGCGAATACAGTAAAGTTTTTATACTATTATTATGCTGGCCTTGAATTGACCGGCGTCGTGTAGCATTTGGATAGATACCCACATTGTAAGGTGCATACGGCTTTGCCTGTTTGACGTTTTGCTTGGGAAGTGGGCAACGGGTGACCTACGAACCAATTGAAGTTCAAAACACAACCGCCAAAGATGCATCAAGAATCTGAAATCACGGATCAGGAACACCAACAGTTTGAGCCAGCCCCGTTTCTATGATGCCGTCCTCCTTCTTCAATTTCTTCGCTTGTTTAATCTCACCGTAAAAGTAGGACACAAAGCCCCAAAGGGAAAGCACCAGAGAAACCCCTTTCTCCACCTGGAACTTCTCCTTGTAGAAAATAACCGCCAACACTTCCGTAACTGGCAGAAACACTGCAATTAAAATACCAGACAACAAGGACGAGCCACAAAAGATGACACCTATTGCTCCCAAGAAAAAGGCCTGCCACATTATAGCACTCCCCACCAGAACAAGATAGTAACCAACTTTCCCAAGTCCAAACTCCCTAGCTTCTCTCGGAATCACCTGAAGAATAGTTCCAACACCCAAAACCACAACACAATTACACCAAACTCACGATCAATAAAAATTACTAATTAGAAAAGAAGAAGAGACTAAATAAACATTCAGACAAAGAAAGAGAGAACAACCTTAAAGTCGTTGTTTATGATCATGCCAACAGTGCAGAAAATAGTAGCAAACATGGAAATGACGAACTGAATCTCCATCACCAGAGAATAGGTTATTCTTTGCTTGGCGTTTTTGTACACTAACTCCACCGAGGGCAAAACGAACCCGTACAACGCAGCGGCCATCAGCGTCGTAGCGAACCCCATCACGTACTGCTTGGTTGACTCACCGGCGGGGCGGTCCCCGCTGGCGTGGAGGGCCAGGACCGCCGCGCCGACGGTGAGCAAAACGATGGCGTTAACGGAAAAGGCCGTGAACTTCTGCTTCACGAGGAGGAAGGCGAAGACGGCGGTAAAGGCGAGCTGCGTGGCGATGATGAGGGCGGAGGTGGACACAGGAAGGCGGGCGACGCCGTAGGCGTAGAGGTAGTCGTCGAGGCCGGTGAGGACGCCGAGGAAGGCGCAGGCAAAGAAAACTGGTGGTTTCATAGAGAGCAACTTGGGCTTTGCGGCGGAAGGGTGGCGGTTGCGGGTGCGGCGGAAGTAGGAGAGGGCGAGGGGGAGGAGCATGACGGGGAAGCCGGCGGTTTCGAGGAAGCAGGAGAGCCAGACGCGGTGGCCGCCGTGAATGAAGTAGAGGCGCGTTACGAGGGGACCACCGGTGGTTCCAATGGATAAGAGTGCGCAGTTTGTTATGAGGAGGATTCTCTTCATGGCTGCTGTCTCTTTTTCTCCCCTGCTTCCCTTCGTTCCGGCATGGCTTGTTGGTTACTCCTAGCTAATGGAGTTGGCTACAATTTCCCCTCTTAGCCTTCTATTTGTCCGTGCCTTTCAGTATTGATTAATAATCAATGAGTAAATGAGCAATCAATAATGGAATGCCTGGTCGGATAGTCTTGGACAGTTGGTCCAATATATATAAGGCCCGCGCATTGCGCGGGTGATAATAAAAAATAATTTTTTATTATTAAAAAATAAATAATAATTTATTTAAATATATTTTGAATATATAAATTTATTTTAAAAATAAGTTAATAATAAATAATTAGATAAATGGAAAAAAGTATATAAATATATCATTCTATTTTATATTTTATTTTAAATATCATATTTATAAGACTAAAAAATTTCTGGATATGACTTATAACTAATACTAAAGAGCCTATTTTATGAATATTTTGCATATTTTAAAGTTGAAATTGTTAAAAAATAAAAGAGAATAAGTGGATAATTTAATTATATCATAAGCATTTATAAGAATAACAATGGTTATCCTTGAGAAGGGGACATGTCTCACACCTTCATTCAATTTGGAATTTTGTTTGATCCTCACCCCCATTTTTGTCACCTGTGTGCATTCCCCGTTGGATTATTTGAATCCTTATAGTATTCATGGGTTTATTAAAAATTTCAAAAAGATAAAGAATAAAAATATTTTGAAAGTCAAAACATAAATATTCATAGGAACAAATACTATTAATACAACATAATCCAAATTAAAATTAAAAATGCATACATAATACAAATCTAACAAAAATAATTGAAAAAATGAGGTGTGTTATCCCTATCCTTGCTCTATTTAACAAATAGGAACTTCTCCCATGTTACTCATCTAAGAAAACAAAATATGTCCTCATTCTCATCCTATTATTTGGTAATCTTTGTGTGTATATATTTTCATTGATTTTTTTTTATCATCCGAGTCATTTATAACTTTATAGTAAATTAAAGTATTTAATTTATAAAAACATAAAAATATATTTTCAAATTAATAAAAAAATTAATTAATATACTTAATTTATGTGATTTCAATTACACATCCTCTCCTTGTACATCCTTTTAGTAAATTAAAATATCAATTTTAAAATATATATTATAATTAATATGTTATCATTAGTAAAAAAATTATTTATAATCCTAATTTATGTTATCTCAATTATTGAAGTAGTATATCAATTACATAATTATTTTCAATTAAAAAAATTATTGTAATTATTTAATTTTTTAAAAATTAATAAATAATTAGTATCATTATCAAAGAAGTACAAATTGTGGAACTAATTTTTTAAAATATTTTAATTTTGAAAAATTGAAGTTTTTTTTCAAAAAAATATTATGAAACAATATATATATATATATATATATATATGATTTTCAAAAGCTCTAGATTTTATGTTGGAAACTTTTCTCCCAACCTCGTCCTCATTTAGGATTTTCCTCTCATCCCCATCCTCATCACCGTCATTGGTCCCTATTTTTCATTTTTGCGAAGATTTGAATCCCTACATGTATTCATGGATTTATTAAAAAGAATTAAAAAAATTTTTAAAATGGTAACGGAAAGGATAATAATACTATTAGTATGTATACATTATTAATTGATATGGATATCAGTATCAATTAAAGGTTATAATATTAGGCTTATAAAAAAAGGCAATAATATTATTTATTATTAATTTTTGCTATGTTTCTATTTTTTTGGTGTGTGTGTAATATTAGCTTTTATGAATTAGAAAATGAAATTTGTCACTTAAATAGTTAGGTAGGGATTTAAAAAATAAAATTAGAAATCTATCAATAATTATATTTTTATAAATAAAATAATATATTAATAATGACTATACCTTAAAAAAATAAACACAAATAAATATGGATTGTATATAGTTACAAAAATAATATTTTAAATTTTATCAATTAATTAAAAGTTTTAGCGTGAGAAAAAAAAGGGAACAATAAATGCATATATTGGAAGAAAAATCAATCAATAGCTATACATATATCAGTATATTTGATTCACATTAAAATAAAAAAGAATAATAGTTAACAATTAATTTGTATAACGTTAATGTACAATGAAAATTTTAAATAAAAAATATAATTTTACTCCAAAATATTATTCATTATTCATAATTAGTGCTTGTAAATATAATTGAAATTATAATTTAATGGCTATGTATATATTAAATTCACAATCTTTAAGCGTTACAACATAATGAAGAAAAAATAAATTGAAGAAGGTGGAACAACACAAACAAATTCCAATGGAAATTAGCTGATGAATTGTATTTAATATTGCAATTGGAATTATCAGGTAGCTTGGTTGTGCACTTAATTGACTCAAAAAGTGTTGCTCTCACCACAACAATAATTCCCTCTCATATAAATGTTCTATCAAACAAATGAGTAAAACAAAATCAAAGGTAAAAATAGAAGTAAAACCAAACATAATCTTCAATTATTCTTAGTTCTTAATCTTTACTATCTTAAGTTTAGTAAAATGACCAGTTAAGATAGTTCATCAATAGCATCTCCTTTACTTGATTGTGGCTTCAAATTCTAAAACCAAAAAGTATAAAATCATTAATACTCATTTATACAACAATTAAATTAATCTCAAATTCAATTAAATGTTTGTTAAGTTATTTATGAAAAATACAATTACCTTTGCCACAAAGGATCGAACAATACGAGGTTATGCCTATAGCCTAACAATTGTCTTACACAAAACATAGAAAAAAGACCATTAAGATATATACACAAAGTAAAAGACTAAATAAACATAGAAAAATTTCTATACAAAATAAAAAAAAATACAAAGAAGAAAGGTAGAAATAAATTGGATATAAACAATGAAAATGAAAAGGATAAATAAATTGGTTTATTTTAAAAGAACTTAAAAAAATTAAATCTTTATTTCATTAAGGAAACATTTAAATGTATAATATATATATATACAAATTAAAAATACTAAACAAACATAAAAATTTGTTGTACAAAAAATATCTCAAAAAGAAAAAAAGAGTTTTAAAGAAGAATGATGGAAATTTGAATTTTCTAACCTACAAATTCTTATTCCTTAATATAAACCACGAAGAAGAAAATTAAAAGATGAAGTAAATTAATATTTTTGAGAAAACTAATAGATAATAAATGAAGAGAAATGAAAAATATGAAAATATGAAACGAAAAATGGAAGAGAAAAGAAAGTTGTGAAATAGTAGAGAGGATAAATAAAATAAGGTGTTAGCATTTCAAACTAAAGCTTTAGCGTAGGAGATCTAACAAACTGATATTGCAAATTCTAAGAGAAGTTAATGGTTTTTATTTTGATTAGTGTAAGTGGTCTTCTTTTGTAACAATGAATATCTTATAGATTTTAGGAGTAATTTAAGGGGTTTATACTTCAATTATAATATACTTTTCTTGGTAGCAATAGTTTATGCTTCCATTTTTATTTTTACATTAATCTGATTGGATCCTTGTTTATTGTGGAATATAAATTAAGTAGTCTATTGAATCCAAAATTCAAAACATCAAAGTTAATTCAAAATTTAAAATTTTGTAATTAATATGGAAAAATACGTGTTTAATTGAAAAAAATAAAAATATATTATACAGAAAATAGAAAAAAGATATGTATCACGTGAATATCTATTTTTAATGTTAAATAATTTATATTGACATATTTTGATTAGTTATATAATTTAAATTAAGAATTGTAATTGTTTGAAATCCAATATTTAATGTGAAATATTTATATTGTATTAATGAAATAGATATGAAGGTAATTTTTATAACAAAATAATTAATAATCAATGTTATAAAAATCGTGGGTCATAAGTTGTTCTATGAGCGACACTTGTAAAACTTTTTCTAGAATGAGTCTAAAATATTAGTATTATAGATTATAGATATATATACATAAACTATAAACTATTGTATGTAAGAAATATAATATATAATATAATAATACAATATCTTTGTGTATAAGTGTTTATTTTAATCTGTGCACACAAATTAAGCAAATAATTGAATAAGTTTAAATATTAAGAAAATATTTGATAAAATTATTCTTATCACTCAAGTAATTCATCCACTTATTCTGTCTCATATATATATATATATATATATATATATATATATATATATATAATAAGAATATTAAAGATAAAATTTAATTAATATTACCTATATTTCCTAAAAGGACAAGATAATTATAGAAAAAAAATTTAAATAAAAACTTATTAGAGAATCGATAGTAGGAGTATTATGTGAACTGAATTTTTGTGCCGGAATTTAAGTTATGTTAGAATAGGTTTATATATATTGCTTTTAATTATATTCCTAAATTGAAAAAATGACATCATTGAAACAGTTTAACAACATAAAAATGCTAAAATTAATTTAGACTATGAATCTTGTATTAAGTTCACATGGAAAAGATGATTTTGTTGGATTTTTTGTAATCGAAAAATTAAAATTGATGTAATAATTTATCTTTTTAAATATAATAATTGATTAATGTAAAGCTGAATTTTTACATATCAAAATAGTATTTTTATTAATATGTTCATAAAATCGATATTAGTAATTACTTTTTTTTTTGCAATAAATAGTCTCGGATTAAAGAATATGATAAATTTCTGATTTCTCAATACATTATTTTCTTTTTAAAAAGATGCAATCTTCAATCTAGGTGTAGATTTTATGACGTAAAGGATCAAATTGAAAATGGGATTTGCTAATGCAGCGATTACTTGTCTTAATTAACAACATATGTGGGTACTCGCACAGATATAGTAGTATTCCATCTCAAAAAATAATAATAATAAAAAAGGGAAAAATTCAGCATTAATTTGTTACCTATTAGTACAAGTATGTGTCCCGGATAGGAGAAATCTTTGTATACTCCAAAAGTATATTTCATATCTATTCTAAAAATATTTACAACCACATGTTTTTTATTTTTATATAAGTTTTAAATATTTTAAATTAAAATTAAATAATTATAATTATTCTTGAAATATGTATTAAATATATTTCAAGATAATCCAATATTTCTAGCCGGGTAGTCCTTCTTTTTTCCGCCGCGCCTCATATTATATTCTTATACTCATTTGCCTTTTGACTTGAGTGTCCGCAGGACGAAAATAAAATAGTGCATGCTCTGATGGTGCAAGTTTTATCTGTATCACGAAGATAAGAGGTGGGTATATGGACACTTTAAGTCAAAAACTATTATGACTGTAATTAGCATAGCTCCCCAGGTTTAAGGTTAAGATAGAGGAATTCAAAAGATACAAAATAAAAATAATAATAAAGAACATGAAAACAAGCAAATTGGACTGCCGACCATGGCCAAGGGACACACCGTTGACCACCTCACCCCTTGTTTTTGTCCATCATAGCCCAGCACAGCCACCGCTGCCCTCATTTTCATCGGCGTGTACACTGCCCGCACGTCCATGTCAAGCTCGCCTCCACCGCGAAGCTCAATCATCGCCACCTCACGGTGCAGATCTCAATATAGCCACCATCGCGCCGCCTCTGTGAACCTAACTGAGAGGTCCATCATCACCACCGGCCACAAGCCCACGGTCGCGAAGAACACTACTACTACAACACGAACATTAACAATACCTTCCAAATCTGGGACTTCTCCCTCGCTAGAGAGAAAAGGGAAAAGTACGAACGACACGAACACCTCGCACATCTGCGCCGGAGAGGGCGTAAGAACGCATCCCACGGAGCCATGGAGAGGATGGAGAAGTTATCGAACTTAGAGGAGAAATCGTCAAATCCGGCGCCGGCGGTTGTGGCGGGGTTGGTGGCGAGGATGGGTCAGGCTTGGACAGATGGTTTTTCAATGGGAATATTTTGGGGAGATTAGTTTTGTAATTAAGATGTAGTGATTAATCTAATAAATCAAGATTTGACAATTCAACAGCAATACATGAATGCCAAATGTAAATTTATTATTTGACAACCTGTTACCATCTGCATTTGAGAATCCCCTTCCCCAAATAAAAGCCTATCAAAAGCTCGAGACACTATTCATATAATTGAATGGAAACTGGACATTTCTTATGTACGAGCATGATATATACCACGTTTTTTTTTTGTTGGGATGACAACTAGATGCCACAGTATTTGCGTTGACTCATATCAGAGAGGGGGGGTCACCACCTCGTGGAGGAGATCCCTCAATGGGACGGCGACCCCTATTGCTAGTGAAGGTGGCAATGCTTTAAGCCACACATAAATGAGGGTAAGGGTGCAGTCGGGTCGATGTGGTTTGGGTTTCGGAAAAAAATGAATTGGGACTGATTAATTATGATTGGTTCTGTTTGATATAGATTTTGTTTTTACCAAACTCGAACAGAACCAAATTGATTAAACTCGGGTTGGTTTAGTTTGAGTGAAAGGTTTTCTAATTATTATTATTATTATTTTATATTTAATTCAATAAAAATGAAAAAAAATCGCAAAACTTTATTTAAAAAATGATCACAAACTTTAAATCTTTAAAGTTTTATTAAATTCATATATGTATGTAGCTTATTAGTATCAATAGACATTATTAAAGTATGATTTATTTACTAAATACATTATATAAAAAAATTATATATTATAATACATATGATCAGATCAATTGGGTTCTCAGTGAAAACTTATAAAATTCTATACTCAAACAAATTATTATCGGGTTTCATTGATTTTTACTTGATGTAATCCGATAACCGAAACCGATTTAATTGGTTCGGTCTGGATTGATTTGGCTTATCGAGTTAAGTTGATTCGCTTACGCCCAAAATTAGGATTGAGCGGCGCTTAGGGCAGAGAGGACGCTGTCTCTTTACCCGTTTTTTTTGCCTTTTTTCCCTCCTGATGCTTTGTTTAAAAGCCCGTTGGGATTGATTTTTGCGGTCATGCAATCAGGTCGAATTATGGCAACCCAAATATATTTTGGGTCAAGCAACCCAATGGGCTGGACTGAGGTATTTTCACGATCTGGCCCGTTTTCACTCTATGCTAGAAATTCGGACCGATCCTGATCTTTTGAGGATACTAAAAGAAAATCAGGTAAGGCAAGGCTTAGTCTCTGACAAAAAAAGAAAGAGAGGCTTTGTTCCTCTCGCCAAAAACTGCTTTCTAAGAAAGTATTAGTTGGAGTTGAAGGTCAGACCATTAATGCCTCCTGAAATTTTTGTTGAAGGTTTACCAAAATATGGACCAAAATAAGGATTATTGTTGAAGTAGCGTCGCGTTCTGACCGAAAAAAAATGGTAGCGTCACGTTACAAAAAATTGTGCATTCAATGGATTTAGTGTACAACTTTTGTTTACAATAATATTACACCATAGATATGGAAGTATAAAAAGACAAAGCAAGGGGAGTAGGCACAATAAAAATAAAATATTGAAATAGTAAAGTAAAATAATGGTGGTATAAGTTTGTTGTGTTATGTTGATGTAGATGAAATGTTTTTTATCGGGTAAACAACAAATGGTTCTGTCTTTATATATTTTCGGGTACAATCGTGATCACCTGCTTTCGTTCAACTTATCTAAACCTAACATCCAATTCTGATAGTTTAGAACATTAGGGGATCACGACCCAAAAAAAAAGGAACATCAGGGGATTATTTATTCCTCTAACACATAATTAGAATAACCAACTATATCTAGTGACTAATGAATCCCCTTCATTATTTTGTGACCGAATTAGCTATGTTCCAATAAGCGTATCCAGCTGACATGGATCCAGAAAAATACAAGGAATGCAACCTGCTCGTCAATTTTGAATTTTGGATACATGGAAAGAAGTCACAGTTGATGGGTACTTTTATCTCTCAACTATTTTAGATTTTTTAAATATATTTTGTCTTATATATTCTTCAGGCGGCGGAGTGTCATTTTACGATATCTTTTATTCCTATATCTTTTTTACGTGACGATGTTGAAAAATTTGTTTGAGTGTTATTTGGTACGTTGCATAATATAAAATCTGATGCTATAAAAATTGATCATCCGAAATTATAACTGGTTTATAATTTTGAGTTTATTTTCTATTGGCCTTTCCCCCGTAATATTTGGAGAAATATTAGATATATTAATTTTAAATGAATTATCGTGTCAACTTATCTATTATCAACTATTGAAATGATAAGCTTTTAGTTCAAAATATATATTTGGGATCATTTTCAAAAGTGAGCGATGGACGAGTCGACCCAACATTTAAGTGAAAGAACTTCAAATAACAGAACAATAGTCGACTATGTGAAATATATAATTTTCCGTCTAATTATTTATCCTTTTATTTTTGTTTTCCAAAAACTCTATCTCAGCATTGTTCATCGTTTTACTGATGTTTTTATATTTTTGTTATTACACGAATAGCTACTTAATGAAATTAACTAAACTGATAAACGGAATCATCAAGCATAGAAATTGTATGATCGCGAAGCCAAACTTAACTGGCGCTTATTCATTTCATAATCATATACAAAGACTTGCATCATGGTTGAATTAACTGAATATAGTATTTATGATGTTGTCCAACAGCGACAGCAACAATAACAACAACTATAAAAATTATGTGCATCTCCTCCTTGTCTCCAGTGATTGATTTGGTCCATCCACACAATACAAAAACAAATTGTTTCGTAACCAGTAAAACACACTATAAAACAACCATTTTCAGCCCCGACAAATGTTCACACACAATGACACACATATATTGTACTAAGGTTTCCACTGTTTATTTTATTTGAAAAGCAAATAATCAAGCAGAGCAATATGGATGATCATGTCGTTGCGGAAGGTACTAAATTCGCCCCGTAGTAACAAATTTAACTAACCATAGTTGTTACGGTTATTATCACAAGGGACAGGCGCAGGACCTCCTCCTTCATAAGACGCGCCACCTGCGCCTCCACCACCATCTCCTCCTTCGTAAGCCGGGCCACCGCCGCCGCCACCACTTCCTCCTTCTCTTTGAATCTCAATGTCTTCGTAGGTTTCGGTTACTGTTTGTTGGACAGGGCCATATCGATATGGTTGTGGAGGTGGAGGTGGAGGTGGAGGTGGAGTAATGATAGGCTTCTTCTTGGTCCATGCAAGGAAGAAGACAGCAAGGGCAAGAAATCCAACCAAGACGCCCCCGAGTGAAACAGAAACTGCAATAACAGCTGTGTAGTCGTGCTCAACAACTTTGGAAGGAGTATAATTATAAGGGGGATAAGGGGTATAAGGGGGATGAGGGGTATAATTATGAGGAGGACATATGCATGGAGGTGGTGGCGGCGGTGGAGGAGGAGGAGGAGGAGGTGGTGGTGGTGGTGGTGGAGGTGGAGGGCGTGTCATGTTGCAGTCTGGAGATGGTGGCTGAGGAGGTGGTGGAGAATAGTATGGATACTTGGGTGGCAGGGGAGGTGGAGGGCGTGTCATGTTGCAGTCTGGAGATGGTGGCTGAGGAGGTGGTGGAGAATAGTATGGATACTTGGGTGGAGGGGGAGGTGGAGAAGAGTAACTATAACTCATTTTAAAATTATTGAAAACTTTACTAGAGATTGAGATTTGATCTGAGCTCCCTCCCTTCTGGGTAAATAGGTATACAATTAATTAGTTGTTGAGATTTCACTTGTGTGTATTGCACTGAAAGGGCAGGGTCTCTATTTAAAGTGTTTCGCAACGTCAAGTCTACTCTGCCATTCCCTTCTTTGGTTTTTAGTCTAATCCGTTTGCTTAACTTAAAGAAGAAAAAACAATAAAGAATTAACATGATAGTACCTGAACTGAATACAAATGGTATGAATTCAAGTATAAGTAACAAGTTGCAATGAGAACGGTCAGAAAATTCCTTGCTTATGCCACTTAATGCGTTTGTCTCATCCAAATCATTCTCTAATGAAGCAATCCGTTTTTGGTTTTAGGGCGCGCTCCTGCACTGACCTAGCTAGTATTAGGGAATATAAGAGTTGAGTGCACCTTAATAAATGTGAGCCGAAGTTTATCTAAATTTATAGAGAATAATAGATAAATAAAGTATATAAATAATACTTTTTATAGTAGGATCTATTTGTTACTATTTACACTAATAAAAAAATCAAAAAAACTGTATACTAAATTTTAACATGAAAAACACCTTGTAATTTTGAGAGGAAAACCATACACTAAACACAAAAATATTCCACTATATTTAAAAAATAATTACAATACAATGTATTTCCCATGAGACCTTCTTCTACTATAGTTTATAATATTACATACATTCTTGAAATTTTCTTCTATATGTTCTCTATTTTTTCTCACTAGAAGCTAATACTGCTACTTCCTAAAGTTGGAACTGCTTCAGCTTTCTGCTGTGTTTTTCTCGTTTGGTTTCTGTCTCTATTTATAGAGAGCCATCCACAAGTTTGATTGCCCTACTGCATTTTGGTGGAACAACTGCTAGGGAGTCTGTAAATTCTTCCAACCCTTTTTGACTTTTAACAAAAATACAAGCCACACTTTCTAAAAGCTAGAATATGAGAAATGACCTTTTTTTCCGAGAGAGAGAAGAAGAGAATGATGATCGTGATGCAGAGGAGGAGGAGAAATGATTATCACAAAGAATAATGTTGTTAGAATAATCCTTAATATATATCATGAGAGATATTGGAAATAAAATGATAGCACTCATTTATTATAATAAGAGGATAAATTAAATTACATTGATCTTTGATTCTTTCTTGAGATTATAGATATATACATATATTATGGGCTTTTTTTTACATATGGGATTTAGATAGTATATTTACATTGCTATGGTATTTTGGAAAAAAAAATTATGCAATATATTTTTTTAATTTAATCTTGACAGATTTAAAGATAATCTATTAATTAGATTCAGTGTAAAATGAAAATTAATATAAAATTTGCCAAAAATAGATTAGAATTTACCTCGTAGTTCAAAATTGCATAAAATAAAAATAACAAAGAATCCACCTATGCGAATTTTAAAAATAACATATTCAAGTAAATTTACTCGTTATTTCATATAAGTATAAATCACCTACCAAAATATTAAATATAAATTATTTTTCCACATAGTACCTTTTATTTTTTATATTATATTACAATGAGTATCTTTGAACTCCTTGTAAATGTTACAATGTCCCCATATGGGATGTCAGTCTAAGGATGACGAAAAAGGGATATTATTGTAATATCAATTAATTTTAAAGAAGGTTTGTGTAACTTTGTAAAAAAAAAAAATTATATTGAGGACCTGTGTTATTTAATTAAGTGCGGTACTGAAATTTCAGGGTCCTCTTGTTCCATATATAAGCTAATCATTTGGATAGAGCTCCACCTTAGACATAAATCTATGAGAAGGGGGGTAACGTAAAAAAGAAACAAAATTTCTCGGCATTTATACGTAATTTCTCAGTGTAGATATACATACATCCCATACAAAACTATTCAGAAGGATTGTATTCGATATTAAAGAAGTTTAGGATATGTTATGAAAAAATAAGAATGATGAGTACAATAGAGTAAAGCCAACTGGGCAAATTTTATGAATTTTTTTTTCTTTATGAAAACTCATTATTTGATATCTTGTAAAGCTCTTTTCTGACAATGCTATTCTAGGAGCACATTTAAGACATTAAAGTTAAGAATATTTTTTAACATATATTTATCAATAATGCAACTGTAAGTGCTATCATAATGGACTCACAGCTTCTTTGTACTTTATTAAAAAAAAATTACCAGGATCTTTTTTTAAAAAAAATATTTAGACATAATTCTTTATAAAGGTAGCAAAGAAGGAAAATAAATAAATCCATTATATTATTCTTTTCAAGAGAATATGAGTATTTAATTTAAATACTCAAAATTGAAAAATTATATATTGCAAATACTCAAAATTATCCTTGAAGATACATTCACTTTGGGAATGTAAATATAAAAATGTTCTTTCTAGGAAATATAATGTCACACATTTTAGGTGATGTGAATAATAGATTCATTTACTTTATGGAATGATCTTTTGATATATTCACTTCTGGAATATGCAAATCTCCTCAAATAGAAAAATAAATCAATTATATTTTTCGGATAATTTTCAATGATAAGGATGCATTTACTTCAAGAAATGATTATCCATTTTTCTGTATAATTCTCATTCACTTCAGGAAATGATTATCTATTTTTCTGTATAATTTTTATTCACTTATGGGAATGATTGTCATTTACTTCTGGGAATGATATAGAAATAGAATAAAGTAGAAGGAGTATATATTGATATAGTCCAATAAAAAATAAATTAAAAATTAAAGTAATTAATAATTATTAATTTGTGCAATCCTTCTGGAATAGGATTTTCTCCTCCTTTTTCTTCAATGGTGTCTCCAAGACAAAAAAAAAAAAGGTATTGTTTTGCGCAATTCTTTGGAATGCAACATTTTCTTGTTTATTAGTCTCAAACTTATTGAGTAAAGATGTATCTCAACATATAATATTCAAGATAAATATGGTAAAGATGTCTTACCTCAACCATTCCTATTCACCACCATATACCGATGCTATAATAATAATATAGGGGAAAGAAAAACCAACCAAGAACAAATGCCTCCGTAAGTGTAAGTAGCATTAAGAAAAAAATTGTGGCTTGTATCGAATGTTCTCCCAATTTCTACCATAAATAAAGAATCCTAGAAGAAAAAATCATGCCTACATTGCATTAACAAGCTTTTTCACTTTGAGATTAAAGTCGTTCCTGATAACATGTTATAAAAAAATAATGGTGAATAGAGAAGAAGAGAAAGAATAGCTTTATCTATAATCTCAAAAAGGTACTTATATGGAGCATCCAAAGGGCTATTTATAGCCGAGAGATATAATATCACATCAAATTATAATAGATTCTATCTAATCTAATCAAATCTTAACGAATTCAGTTAAGATATGAACATTTATAAATAAATAATATTTCATAACAGGATATTATGTTATTCTCCTCATATGAGATTTATTTACTTACATATGACTTATCAATGAAATATCTATCAACAAAAATTAAACATTTTAAATTATTATAACCATAATATGTTGGGCAAGTACAAAACACAATGCAAATTCAAATAATAAAAAAATAACTCTAATAGAATACTTCATATTTTTATGTTTATAGCTATGAAACACAGATATTGACACACGACAATTACAAGACATGAATAAAAACACATCAAACTCAAAAAATTAAGGACATTACACGGTATATATATAAATATATATATAATTTTTTTATGTTGTTGTATGATTTTTTTGTCTTTTTTTATTTGAATTTTTTTTGTTGTGTTTGTATAATTTTATCTAATTAATTCTTTTTTTTTTGTGATCAAATGAAAATTTTTAAAATTATCCAACTAGTTTTTTGTGTTTGGTTCACGTTCTAAGCTTAAAAAATTATTTTTTAATTGGACACGTGTCTAACACTTGTCGTGGTGTCTGTTACATATGCTACATACATCGGTGTTGCTGTTTCTTAGGTTTATAGTCAAACGAAAATGATTCTTATTTAAATAATTTAAAGATAAAACACTTTAAAATAATATGAAAAAAGTAAACTATTTTAAGACTTTTTCCTGAGCCTTTCTATTGTATCAAATAAATTAATATTTTAATCACCATTATTAATCTGAACACAAAAGTATGAATGCTTGCACAAGTTGCAATTACTAGCTCATAAGAACGATAAGGAAATGCCATTTTCGTGCCAACAATATCGTTTGTCTAATTCAAATCATTCAGGCATTTGTTTATCCCAAACAAATCATTTCAGGCATTCAGCTGACACTAAACGTTTGGAATGCGTATTTGCGAATCAAAAGGATGCAAGTTTTCTCCGAGGCAGACTGGCGCCCTGAGCTTAAACTTGCCATACGATATATACAATTCTTATCTAATTCTATATATATTATGTTAGTTAAGTTTTTCAGCTACTTAACTGTTGATACTTGATAGCTTGTCTTTTCTTTTTAAAATATATCACTATAAATAATTCAAAGGCTCGTGCAAAATTAAAGAGACGAGCAAAACAAGTTCAGTACTACCCCGTTATTGAATAATTATTTAGTTTCAAATGTTCACTGGAATTAATTAAGGAAATGATTTGCAAAATATCAATGCTAGAAAAAATTAAAAATAATTTACTAAATTATCATTTCTCCACTAATTTTTCTCTTCTCATTCATTAATGAATTAATAGTATTTAATATAAATATTATAGGAAATAAATAATTAATACTACTTAAATGTTTAAAATGAGTAATTATTTCAATGTAAAGAAAATTTTTAAATAGACAATTATTCAATAAGGAATGAAGTATGTCTTAAGTGTAAAGGGAGATGTAACATATCAAGACAAAACAACCCAACAAAATAGAAGACCCACACCAGCAAACCATACTTAATTAGTTAGTTATCCGTTAGAGACGCCTTATACTTCCGCCGTCAATTCAACGTGATGTACTTTGTGCATTCAAAAACGCCAGGTATCGGGACTCATTTTAAAACCTAAGTGTTCCGTTTAGTTTTTGTGTTGGTGGACAACTACACATAGATTAATTAGTGAAAAATCACATATAAACAAGTTGTTTTATAGTTTAAACAGCAACTTGAGGGAGTTACTCCCAGGGGAGCACGTACGTCGCAAAAGAAGTTCGAATTGATAGATAACTGAGTTTCGTGTAATCAACAAATGAGACTTAATTAGAAAATGTTTAAAAGAATAATATATATGATGCAGCATAGTAATCCGCTTTGAGAAATCTTGCTAAAGGGGCAACGTGGTTTGCTTTTCATATGCTAATACGCGCGCTCACTCATGTATATATTATTGATTAGTTATTTTGTTATAGGAAGGAGTTTCGTACATACATTCACCAAATACGTAAATTCCCAACAAGTTGGTAGGACGAATGGAACACATGCATGGTTGTTGGTTATATTTAAATATAAGTTTAATTACTCTTGAGGTCTTTATAATTGTTTTTACTTAATTTTTAATGAAATCTTTATATTTTAAAATTTTATAATTAAGTCTTTATATTTTACTAAAATTTTTAGTTAAGTCCTTATAGTTTAAGAATTTGTGATATATTAAGCTTATGCACTATACAAAAACTTTCAATTCAATTCCTATAAATTAAAAGTTTTCAATCAAAATTTTATTGTTATTTATGTGTTAAAATATGAGATGATGCACATCTCATATTTTTCAACCATCTATGATTTTCATCTATCTATTCAAATTTTGCCACTCGGATACCAATTGATTTTGGAACAATTTATTTTATCTAGTAAATGAGTCCGGATGAGTAGCATTGGTAAAAAATAATTCAAGATGAAATAACAATAAAATAAATAAAACATTTAGTCATTCATTAATTAATTTCAACGAATTGTAGGTTTTTCAAAATGTAAATGTTTTATTTTCCAAAAATTATTAATTTCAGTACGATGGTTTGATCACTACTTATTTTCACCTCGAGTGATCTCACGTTGTTAATGTTACTTGTTACCTCTCGATGTGAATATAGGCATACAGCCATAGGAATGAAGGTTTTCGATCTTTCGGCGTATGGTTTTTAAATCACCCAAACAAGTTTCAATACTACACATCCTTTTACTGTCTTCATTTACAGCAAGAATAACATTTAGGGTGTCCAAAATCTATTCAAAGTTAGTACTATTGCTTTAGATATAATAAAAGAATAATAAAAAAACAAACTGTGCAAAAGCAAATATAGTATCGTCCAGTTGGCCTTATCCACTGCTTTAGCATGGATATATGTATATCCTTGTGCTGGATTCACCCTTACGGTGGAGGAGGATATAATTATTAAGGGTGTTGAACTAAGCAAAGACTAACAAACCGGTCTATATAAATTAATGAAAATTGACGACTTTTTGTTTCATGGTCAACGAGAAAAAGATGAAGGACCAAAACAACAATTGCGTTTTGGTCAGGAATAAGCTTGAGCTCTTTCTAGGCTAAGTCGGCCCTGATGAAAATACATTGTTTGGTCTAATCGGCAACAAGCTGGGCCGGTCAATTGTACAAATGCAAAGCCCATTTGCGCGGAAAAAGCAACTTGCGCTTTCCAATTTTTCCGCTGCGCTGCACATGATCACCAAAATGCACATGAAAAGAGCAAAAATTGTTTATATTTGAAATCTGAACTTTTCATTTCTATAAGTAAATTATTTATAAGTATTTTTATAAGCAATTTTTTTCCTACGATAAAAAAATTAAGCACTATTTTTTTCATGTATCCTATCGCCAAACACAAGAAGCACTTAATAAGTCCAAAGATATATTATATAACTTCAAATTATGACAAGGCTTTTGTTCAATGTGTTTTTGTGTTGTTCTTTTCTAAAAAGAAATGAAGAAACCATTTCATGTCTATATAATTATTGTTCTTCCTTAATTGTAGTGAAACTTGAATGTTTATAACTTAAGATTTACGTATAATAAATAATGCGAAAGATGAAAAAAAATGAGAGAAAGGGAATATTATTTTTATTTGGATGTTTAAATATATATAGGAAAAGGAATGAATTAAGTGGAATATTTTTTTTTCCTTCTTTTTCCTTCTAAAAATCTTATTTTTCTTCCCCTTAAGATTAGAGCGAAACGAAAATAATATATTGAATTAAAATTTTAAATAGCTAAATAATATAAATAATTTATTCTATTCTTTTATATAATTTTTTAAAACTTAATAATCTTTTTAAAGTAATTTTATTCCATTCTTAAGCACATTCGTACTAATTACATTTGTTCCATTAATTGGAAAACATTCTATCTAAATTTAAGATTTATATGTTAGATATTTTCAGCTGTGGGTGGAGGACCATCAAAGTTCCACGTTGAGCACCCATGGATATAATGCTAGTAGGTCCACGTGAAACTGAAATAGGAAAAAAAACATTTTATTATTTGAATTATGGTGGCCGATAATTTGGTCTATCCAAGATTTAGATCATCAGATAATTCTCTATTATTGACCTTTTGATGCACTTTGAACGGCTCAGTTCTAAAGATATAAAAATAATATAAAATTAAAAATAAAATAATAATTTAAATTTAAAGAATTAATATCCTAGTTAGTCCTTTAAGATTTTTTAATTGGACTATTTAGTCCCATAAAAAAAATAATTACCTTAATAGTCCCTAAAAAATTAAAATGTTCACCAATTAGTCCCCTGTTTTCTGTTACTTGGTTAACACACGTGGAGCAGGTATAGTCCTGACATGGCAATCACATGCTAGAAGCAAGTGAAACGACGAGGAAAGGAACATATCAAACTCCAAAATGTCGTCATTTTGTTGATACGGTAAAAGTGAAAATAGAAGGTGTTAAGGGTTTGATACACTTGCATTCAGAATCTTCATTCTCTTCCTTAACCCCTAACATTTACCTTTACCTCTTGTTCATCGTGATATCTTCTTCACCATCTCTTTATCTCTAACCCCAACATAAACTCCATATTTTTCCTGCAAATCACCTTTACTCCTTGTTTCGTTAAGAAACTAGTGAGAAAGGCAAATGGTGTGAAGACAACAACACGAAGTGAAGCGTGAAGAAAGTAAGACGCAAGGTATGATTTTTTTCCTTTCCCCAATATTCTGTACGTCAAAAACATGTGGTTCATTTGTTGAAAGTTGATTAAAAGTGAATGTTTGTTTGTGTTGTTGATTGGTTAAAATATTGGGTTGTGGTCTAAATGGTGGTCCCTAGGAAAAATGATGGTTAAAATAGTCAGTGATGTATGTGGTCCTTGAAATTCATGGTGCCTTGTTAAAATAATTATTCGGTTGGGTTAGGGTTAAAATATTGGTTCTTTTGGGTCATTGTAAAAATATTGCTTGTTATAAGGTTTGACTTATAATATTGCTTGTTACGGGGTTTGACTTATAATATTGCTTCTTTTGGGCTTTGATTTATAATATTGCTTCTTCCTGGTCTTGCGTGAAAAGCTACATGTTTGATGTTTTTCATATTACTTGATTTTTTAGATGAATGAGTATATGATCCCTATTTTTCATCATGGAGGCCACTTTGGGAGGGATAGTAGAGTGTTGGATTACTTAAGGGAGGGGAGTAGAGAAGTTTCCACCAATGGATGTTGATTTGGTGAATTTCTTTGACTTTATTATGTTATTTAAGAGTCTAGGATACCATGACTACAAAACAATGTTTTGGTTGAAACCTGATAGCCCTAATTTGGAATATGGACTAAGACCTATCATGGGAGACAAAGAAATAAATGAAATGTGTGATGCTAGACTAAAGAACAAGGGTATAGAAGAAATGCATATATTCTTTGATCATATAATTTCAAAACCTGAAATTATAACTTGGAGTGAATATAGATAGTTCATCTGAAGAGCCACCCTATGAGGAACCACCCTCTGATGATACATCATCTATGGTTATGAGAGTGCAAGTGATCAAGCATATAAGCATCTACCCACTAGTTTGGAAGATGAGTCTGATGATGATGATATATCATTTGATAATAATAAGGTATTAAGGCTTACAAGGAAGAAGAAAGTTGAACCAAAGAAGAAGACCACCCTTAAGAAGAAAGTAACCCCTAGGAAGAAGAAAGCAACCCTTAAGAAGAAGAATGCAATCCCAAAGAAAAAGGATAGTGGTAGGTTTAGGGGATGAACAAGGGGTAGGTGAAGATAGGAATGAGGCTAGGGCTAGTAAAGACTTGGAGAAGATTTGATAGATATGAATGCGAGTACACATCAAAGGAGTTGCTTACTCTTATGTAATCTAATAGTGAAGGAGATTGTAGGCATGTTTACCTACAATTCAATGAAGGTGCTGAATTTGGTCAAGTACATTTTGAAATTGGAATGGAGTTTGAAACATTGGATATTTTCAGAAAGTGTGAAGGATTTCAATATAGCAGAAGGGAGATAGTTTAAATGGTTGAAAAATGACAATGAGGGCTAGGGTCAAATGTGTGGCTGAAGGGTATGAATGGATGATTGTGTATTCGTGGAACAATAGTTCACACTTTTTGTTGAGGTTTTACAAACAGCAAGATTGATATAAAGTGGGCCAGCCACAAATTGAAAAAACTAGTTAGGACTTAATCCAGTGAAGCATAAGGAGGCAGTAGATCACATGAAGGAAAAATATGGTGTTCAATTGAAAAATAAATTGATTTACAAGTCTCTCAGAGGGCTAGGGAAATGGTTGAAGGTAGTGAGAAAGAACAATATGGGAAGACATGAGACTATATGGCAGAACTTATTAGGAGCAACCCTAGAACAACTTGCAAGATGGAAGTGATACCACACCCAGATTCTCCTCCTTTTTTTCAAAGGATATTTATTTGCTTAGATGCCTGCAAAAGAGGATTTAAGAATGGTTGAGCTAATGATAGTCCTTGATGGATGTTTTTTAAAAGGGTATTATGGAGGCCAACTATTTTCAGTGGTGGGCAGGATGCAAAAACCACTTTTTTGTGGTTGCTTATGTTGTAGTGGATAGTGAGACCAAAGATAATTGGAAGTGATTTTTAACCCTTCTACATGAGGACTTGGGAGATTACCAAGTACATGGTTCAAACTTCATTTCTAACCAACAAAAGGCAAACAACTTTCACTTAGTTCCTTATCAATTAGGTTACTAAAGTTTAAAGTCTAACATGTAATTGAATCTATTTTTTTGCAGGGTTTACTTCCTGCCTTGAAGAGGTGATGCCAAATGCACATAATAGAAGTTGTGTAATGCATATTTGGAAGAATTTTATCAAGCAATAGAAGGACAAGCAACTTAGGGGGATTATGTGGCAATGTGCAAAGTGCACAATTCCCTGAATTCAATGCATGCATGGAAAAGGTGAAGAAGACAAATGAAAGGGCCTGGGCATACTTGGACAAGTTTGACCCTTCAACATGGGTGAAGGCCTATTTCAGCCACCTGGTCAAAGGTTGATAACATAACCAACAACATGTATGAGGTGTGGAATGCAAAGATTGTGAGTTATAGGTCTAAACCTATACTCACAATGTGTGAAGAGTTGAGGTGCTACATTGTGCAAAAGATGGAAGCCATAAGAAAGTGTTTGCCACTTATACTAGCAAGATATCACCTGTGCAAGAAGAGGTTAGATAAGATGAAGCTGGATAACAATAAATGGATCTCTACATGGAATGGTGATAATGAGCATCAACTATTTGAAGTTCGATGCTACTCCAAGAAGGTGAATGGATCTCATCCTACACACTTGTGCTTGTAATATGTGGCAACTAACTGGTAAATATGTTTACACATGCTAATTGTTTGATTTCACACCTTAATTAGAAGTAATGAAGGATTTCAATTGAATTTGTATTGACAAGTTTACCATGTCAGCATGCAATTGCTTGGAAAAATGAAAGACCAAAGGATTATGTCCACCAATGGCTAACAATGGATGTCATTAGTGCCACCTATTCACACTACCTTCAACTAGTGAATAGTGAAGAGTATTGGGTCAAGACAAACTACCCATAGCCAATCCCAAATAATTAAAAGGCCAATTGGTCATCCCAAAAAACAGAGAAAGAGATATGGCAGTGAAAAAGTGCCTCTAGTGGCAACAAGACGAAGAAAAGTTGGCGTGCTAGTTGTCCCAAATGTGGTCAAACTGCCAACTTCAACACATGCAAGAAAGGACCACCATCTATGGTCCTCCAAACAAACCTAAGGAAAAGAAGTCCAGAAGAAAGAAATCTGGTGGGAATGAAGGACAACCAGCCCCAAGGCTTAATCTAATCACAAGTAAACAATTCAACCCAATATGGCATTTTTGTTCTGTTGTGATTTTCATTAGGGATTACTTATAACAATTTATAAATCGTGAAGGACCAATGTGCCATGTTTGTTAATCATGAGGGACAATTTAATGTGTCATGTTTTGGATTTTTAGGATGCCGATGCCAATGCTAATATTACCACCCAGCCAGATCCAGCTCCAACACCACTAGCTTCAAGCCCAATCCAACCACCAACCTCAAGTCCACCCAAGAACCAACTACAGCCCAAACATCAACTGTAGCCCCAATACCTCCAATTCCAAGTTCAACCCCTGCACCAAGTTCTGACCTTGCACCAACAATGAGGCCACCACCAACTAGGCCATAAAGGAAGACATGTCTTAGGCCACCTCCAAGTCTAACCCCTACACCAAGTCCAACCCCTAAGGTTTCTTATTTTGAGTATTTTATTATAGTATTGGATATTCTCTATTCTCTAGATGCTAACTTGATGTAAAATGGTTTTTCAGGATAACTATGAACCAGATCCATGTGGCCTACCTGGTTAGGCCACCACCAATTAGGCCACAAAGGAAGGTAGGTGCTAGGCCACCTCCAACTCCATCCCCAACTCCAACTCAAGGCCAAATTCAAGGCCAAGCCCCAATCCCAGCCCAAGGACAGCAACACATGCTAGGGAGAATGCAAACAACTCCCTTTAAGCCTCTAGGTCTAGCCCTTACATCCAATCTAGCCCATTCATTCCCTTGCATCAAGTCCAGCCTCTACATCAAGTCCACCCTCTGCTCTTCCCTGCATCAAGTCCAGAATGGAATTTCTTCGAGACAATGGCAGCAAGCAGTGGAACAACAACAAGATTATTGAAGTTCATTCCAACCCTAGGATTGAACTTGTTCAAGAGAAAATGACTTAATCTGGATATGTAGTTTCATTTTTTGTAATGAAAATGTTGCTGGAGTTTTTATTTCTATTGGAGGCTATATTTTGTCAAATGTTTAGGGCCATATTTAAACTTGTAGGCCATATTTTGTTAAAAACCTTTGGATATTGCTTTTGGGCCAACATTATGCTGATGTTATACATGTGTTCTCTATATGGGACATGTGTTTTGACTATTCAAGTTGTAATGACACTTTACAATATCAATACAATCTGAATGTTTAATTATATTGTTGTTCTATTGATTTGATTACTACATTTCATTACTTTATTTCATACTTTATTAGACTTGATTGATTATTTGTCAAGTTCCAGGTTATGGTTCATGCTGATGTAATACAGGTTTAAAAGTGCCAAAATGCCAAAATACAATGATGCCAAAATCCAACTTTGGCTTTTCATATTATTCACACTTCAGAATCATTACATCACTTCAAAATAAAAACACCTAATTTCATGCATGTGCTTTTTCATTTCATAATAAAGCCTACAAAAACAATTACAACCACTGTAATAGCAATTCTCACTTTGAACCTCCTAATTTCATTTGCTACCCTATCAACCTCTTCTTGCATCTTCATCTTCAGTTCATTCTCCAGAATTTCAAAATCTTTTTGCATCTAGTTCTCCATTTCTTCAACACTTTCTTCAACCACTTTATTTAACCAGGGCTGATGCCATTAACTTCGTTCTCCTACAAGAAAAAGCTAATAAGGTTTGTTCTCCTATAATGACACAAACAAAGATTAGTATATTAGTGTATTAATGGAGGTGCAAATAAAAATGTTCATACTCACTGCATTATAGTCAGGGCAACCAAAGAATGGCGTTGGATTTCTTGCAGTCATATGAACAACATAGCATCCATACCACAATAACACCTAGAAACATAACCCCTGTTATGCAAGCTTCTTCCCACACTTATAACACTCCCACTGCACTACCTTCTTCTACCCGTTGTCTTCCTCACGGCGACTAACACTAGAAGCTACTTCTCATTTTCTTTTAAGATCTTTCAAAAATGGACGATAGAATGGAGGGAATACCACAAAAATGAGAAGAGGGTTACGGGTTAATGGGATTAGGGTAGAAATTAGAAGACTATTATAGGTTGAGGGAATTTATAGGGAGTACCATAAAAATTAGAAGAGGAGAACAAATGAGAGAAGGATTAGGTTTAGGGTTCATACAATTATATGTTGAAAAGAGTTAATGAAGGAGAGGAAGCAGATGAAGTATTTGGGCCATAATCAAACGACATTGTTTTGGTTATGTGGCATTTAACATTCACTTCACATCCACGTATGCATCTCGTTATTGATTGAAGTCTCAAATCTGCTTAGGATTAATTAATCCTATAAATAAGATCTTTAGGGATCGCAAGACCTACTTTTGAATGTTGAGGGACTAAATAGACCGGTGAAATTTTTTTAAGGGACTAACATGGTAATTTACTCAAATTTAAAACAAATAATTTTTAAAGGATAAAATTACCCTTAAAACACCAATAAACTATTCATCCTTGCCACTAAATCTCCACCACATCCACCTTCTTTACCGATCATCACCGTGCTCCTTTTCAATCAACTCAACTCTGGCAAGATTGTCATCACCAAAAATTCCAAAATCCAATGATGAACTCCAAGGACAAGGATGGACCAATTCACGAGGACAATGACTTCATTGTCGGTCTACCCGCCATCTCCACCCTTGCTCTCTCGCAACCAACGATGCCTCTTGACCACCGCACACCCCTTTCTCACCCCACCTGCTTACGCCCTCTGCTCCCAACATGAACCCACAAAACCCAATCTGTTAGCATCGCTAAATCTCTTAACCCACGACTTTGACTGCGCACAGTGTGCCCTCCAAAACCCATACCCATCCCCAACCCTTCTTATTCCTTGAATGTTCAATGCCTGCGCATCAGATCTGTGATAATAGCTTCCCTTCTAATCATTTTCAACGTTTCTAATATTTTGTCACACTTGGATGTTTCTAGTTTTAATTTGATACTTGCTTCCCTTCCAATTTCTTATTTCTTCCTTCAATGTGTTGGTTGTACTATCGTAAGGTATTGCACATTCCAAAACCATCATGAAATTCAATAAATGTGTGATATCTTATGTAATTTTTTTTTTTTGTAGAACAGTTTTTGTGGTCAACTTTGACAAATAAAATGTTGGTCAAAGGAGTAGTGACGGCAGTCCTATTAGGCATTGACGGTGGGCAGTTGTGGTGGGCTAGTTGCCTACGAAAAATTGTATAAATGAGAAGATCAAGGGATAAAAGTAGGTATTAAAAATTAAACAAGGCTAAAGGTGTAATTTTCACATGAAAAAAATAAGGTATATGTAAAGGTCCATAAGAGGTCGGAACAAATTATTCATCACCTTTGAAGTATAGATCATGTTCACTTTAGATCATAAATTTTTTTTAAAAAAGTGCTGTTTGATCATTGAATTTTCTTAAATATGTAAAGTAATTATTTTGTTATTTTTTTATCAATTAATAATAAAAAAATCATAAATTTAAGAAAATTTAGAGTATTATATTACAAATTTAGAAAAGTCCAATGAATTAATTTGTACATGTTTTAAAATTCATGAGTATAATAAATATACTTTGACTAAAATATATATATTTGTGGAATTTTAACTGATTGATTTGAGCGCTTTTAAAGTTTAGAGGGAGGCTGAACTACAATTTTTCCTAAAATACACACATAAGGGAGAAAGAGACGGATTCTTCATATATAACTAATAACTAATGCAAGGCAATAATATTATTTAACGAGAATGCTGTTTTTCATCCAAGTTTAATAAGATTACTATATTATTTTCTGCTTAAAAGGATTTTATATTATTATTATTATTATATGTAAGACAATTGAAATTGTCATATGAGAGTTAAACATTTATAAAAATGCAATAATACATGATCGAATGGATTATAAAAGTATATAGATTTTTTTTTAAAATATTTTTATATTAATAAGACATTAGAATTAAATTTTTATTTAATTATTAGAAGAGTTATTGTTATGTTTTGTAAGCCATACCATAGGTTATTATTCACGTTAACACCAAAAAGTTTAAATTTAGAAATTATAGCTAAAGTGGCCAAGGATCCAATCCCGGATTGGATATGGCAACATTTATTTTCAGACCCCAAAAAATTTATATTTTATCTTAATTAAGAATAAGAGCTTGTTCTGCAGATGACATTTGAAGGCAATGATGGTACGAAAAGACTTAGCACCAATGAAAGATGTTGAGTTGTTGACTGATTTAAAACCGTACCTTCATACATTTTTTATTCACTATCTTCTTTTCTCGCGCTTTTTTATTATTGTTATTATTATTATTATTATTGGGTTACATTCTTGCCTTTCTCCTCTTCGTCCTTGAATCTGCTGATTTCCATTTTCCTCTCGTTACTTACACATTAGTATTTTTCATTCATTTGAGGAAATCATCCTTGTCTCCTTCAAAATCTTTCCGGCATTGCATCCTTGTCCACTGTTGTTACAACATACCCAATCAAACATATGGGTAGTGGAGCAATCGTCTGCCAAGCAGAGCATCCCCTGCTACAGTCAACGCTGCCCCACAACACAAAAGAGCAGGAGGGACCAAACAACGAATCTCTGCTCCAACGAACATGTCTGGAATCAAAGAAGCTCTGGGAAATAGCTGGCCCCTCCATCTTCAGCCGCCTGGCCATGTTCTCCATCTCCGTCGTCACCCAATCATTCGCCGGCCACCTCAGCGACCTCGACCTCGCCGCTATTTCTATCGCCTGCACCGTCCTCATCTCCATCACTTTCGGTTTCATGGTAAAAA
This sequence comes from Dalbergia oliveri, assembly GCA_030441495.1. Classification (NCBI taxonomy): domain Eukaryota; kingdom Viridiplantae; phylum Streptophyta; class Magnoliopsida; order Fabales; family Fabaceae; genus Dalbergia; species Dalbergia oliveri. The sequence continues at coordinate 12,624,937 of JAMLFY010000003.1, read as the reverse complement.
ACCGAAAAAAAAGGACTCACTTTCTTTTTACAATGATCTTCTTCTAGCTCTTTTTCTGATATATTAATCAACCACATTTGTGTTTGGTTCTCTTAGCTAGGTATGGCAAGCGCGCTTGAGACCCTTTGCGGCCAAGCTTACGGTGCAAGACAGTACCACATGTTGGGCATTTACTTGCAACGTTCCTGGGTTGTTCTGTTCCTCTCTTCCCTTTTCTTTCTGCCCATGTTTGTGTTCGCCGCTCCCATCTTGAAGTTCATTGGACAGCCTGTGGCAGTTGCGGAGCAAACGGGTTTGGTGGCGATCTGGTTGATCCCGCTTCACTTGAGCCTCCCCTTCCAGTTCACGCTGCAGAGGTTCTTGCAGTGCCAGCTCAAGACCAGTGTCATAGCGTGGGTTTCAGGGGTGCTCTCGCGATCCACGTGCTAGTAAGCTGGGTTTTTGTGTCTGAGATGAAAGTTGGGGTTGTTGGGGCTGCCCTTACTATCGATTTCTCGTGGTGGGTTTCGGTTTTCGCAATGTTTGGGTATACCCTCTTTGGTGGGTGTCCACACTCATGGACTGGGTTCTCTTCTGAAGCCTTTGTGGGTCTCTGGAAATTCTTCAAACTTTCTGTGGCTTCTGGGGTTATGCTTGCGTTAGTGTTTTTTAATTTACATACCTCTGATTTTATATGTAGCTTAGTTTCCTAATTCAGATGATGATGTGATTGTTGAAAATGACAGGTATTAGTGTAACATTGCAGGATAGAGAACTTCTATTACAGGTTGCTGCTTATAGTGTCCGGCTATATGAACAACTCTGAGATTGCCATGGATGCTCTTTCTGTTTGGTAAATTCCTAATTCTTTCTCTTGTTATTTAATTATAGCCATAACTTTGGCTGCATCTTTCCATTTATATCAATCTATTGAATTTTACTTTTACTTGGCAGTGTTACAATTTTTGGTTGGGAATCCATGATACCTCTTGGATTTTTGGCAGCAACCGGGTATGTCATTGCTTGTAACTCTCCCTTTCTTCCTCTCTCAAAATTAAACATGCTAAATTATTGATTGATACTAAGGAGGAAAATTTAACTAGGTAGAAAATTAAGTTCATCGGTTGAAATTATGGTGAGTTTGGGACATGACTGAGTTTCAACTGTTGGGCAGTCAGCCCCAAAAGTAGCATATTAAGTGATGAACTCTTCAAGTGGAATCGAAGTTTAGAAGCAGAACCATTTGATTCCTTCTACAACCATCCTATTGTAGTTGTGTTGATTGATTCTGACAAGACAAAGTAATATTATCTTCAACAAATTATGATTTCGTGAATGTTACCCCCGTGTCCTTATGAATGAACATGATATTGTATATAATTGAAAGTAAAAAATTGTTTGATAATTTCTGAATGGATAAATTAATCCCGTAACAAAAAAAAATCAATGTTAAGATTTACAATTATAAAAATAGGACACCATAAGTCCCCTCACTCACTGAGAATTTGATGTGTCACCTATTTCCTGACGTGGCATGCAATTTATTAACCTACATGACACCACTAATCTAATCATCACTTATTTATTAAAACACACCCTTTAAATTTTGTAAATCCTCCCAAAACATTCTAAAATTTCACAAATACCCCATTAAACCCAAACAAAGCCCCAACTCCTTCTTTTATCATTCCTCCATTTATTATAACAATAACAGGTGTTGCATTGCATGCCTGTGATTCAAGTGATGACGGAAAGTGAGTGAACAGCCAGGTAAGGCAACAGTTATAGGTGTGCATTATCTCGCCTTCACTTAATCTTCAGCGTTTCAAGGCGTGTTTTGCCTACCTTGCCTGGTTGGGAACATGTTTTCCAGTGGGGTTCAACCGTTCGATTCCAACAAAGAATCTCTAGTTTGGTCGCTTCCTACTGTACAAATGGAAAAATTTTAAGACTCATCTTGAACAATGGGGTATTTGTGAAATTTTAGAATATTTAGAGAATTTTAAGAATTCTGGTTTTAGAGCTTTGTTTTGATTTAATGGGATATTTGTGAAATTTTAGAATATTTTGGGAGAGGGATTTGCAAAAGTTAAAGGGTGTGTTTTAATAAATATGTGATGATTAGGATTAGTGAATGTCACGTAAGTTAATAATTTACATGCCACGTCAGTAAATGGGTGACACATCAGATTTTTAAGTGAGTAATGGACTTATGATGTCTATTTTTATAATTGTGAGAACTTCAACATTAATTTTTTTTTGTTAGGACCAATTTATCCATTCAAGAAATTGTTAGGGACCAATTTGGGGTTTAAATTGAAAATAAATACTTTTTGCGGCGAGAGGGAACAAAGAGTATTTTTGCTGTGCTGAATCATTGAATATGGTTTAAATTTAGTCTTATTCTTCTATTGCTCTCAAATTGGTTGTTGATATGTTTTCTGTCAAATTACTGTAGCCATTACAATTTGACAGCTCAACTTATATAAAAATGGGGATTATAGCTGAAATTTAGTGAGGTGAATCATGAGATCTTGATTATCGTTTTTCGTCTTCAATTTTGGATACGAGTTTTCAATAGTAGCGTTGTTTTGATTTTTCCTAAGTTTTATGGAACGTCTTAGCATATTCCTATGACAATTCTGCCTCCTTCGAATATTTTAGCAGTTTTCAAATTATGTTACCATTTCCTAAGCATTCTGCAAGTTTGTCATTTCTGAAATTATAACACACAGTAGACTTTTGATGAGACATGAAGTAGTTTATCTCTTGGATTGGAGATCACTGTCCATTTGTCCATAATCTAGTATCTATACTGCTTTTGCTGAAAACTGAAGCATTTTCGTGTTTGAATACATAAGTCACTAAATATAGCCATCTTAAGTAAGGCAGTTGATATTGATCGATTGAGACAGTGCCTCCCGGGTTTAGCTATTCAAACATTTCTAGAATACTTTTAGGTGTCTTAAATTAAGGACTCATAAGCTTTTCATTGAAAAAAAAAGGGTCTCATAAGCTTCCAGAAGTTTACAGCATCAGTCAAAGTAAACTATAAGTTCTTCAAGAAAAGCCCATAAATATTCTTGAATTGGGAGTTTTCAAGATTTCATTTTCCATGATTTTTTTTACTCAGAAATGCATCCACGTGGATGGAACTTCTCAAAAATTAATTAGGTCCGAGACATTGGCCTATGTTCAAGGAAACTGTAGAAGCATATTCTCTTATTATGTCCATGATGCAGCACCAACTAGTCTCGGCGGAGATTGTATTACGGTTTACTTGGTCTGTATATACGCTAAGCTTCATAACAGTCAGCCGAAATCTGAAAGTCAGCAAATAATGTCAAACATGATTTCCTTATTGTTATTGAATCTAGGCAAATAATAAGAATTTCTCCTGTTTAATGTACAAAAAAAGGAACTATTTTAATTTATTCTCCTTTTCAATTGTTAAATATTCTTCACCTCAGGGTGCGTATAGCAAACGAGCTTGGCGCAGGCAACGAGAGAGGCGCAAAATTTGCAGCTGTGGTTTCAGTGTTAAATACTGTGCTGGTGGGATTTATATTCTGGTTGATAATTATGGCCTTCAATGAGCAGCTTGCTTTGATCTTTACCTCCACCTCCTCTGCCATCCAAATGGTCAATGAACTGGCAATCTTGTTAGCTTTCACCGTTCTTCTTAATTGCCTTCAGCCAGTTCTTTCGGGTGAGTATATCTTGTACTCTTTAAGGAAGCTAGATATTTATATATCCTTAACTTTATATAAGTAAATACCCTTATTTTCTCAGTGCAACTCAAATCTGAATTTTCTGAACAAAAGAATGATGTAATTTCTGATGTTGTCCAAACACTGCCGTTACCTTTTGATTTTCAGGGGTAGCAGTTGGATGTGGGAGGCAGGCAATAGTGGCTTACATTAACATTGGCAGTTACTACTTGGTGGGAATGCCTCTTGGAGTCCTCCTAGGCTGGTTACTACATTTGGGTATTATTGTACGTGCACCTAACCTTAACCTATAGTACTGCTTAGCAAAATTTTATTTCGTCCTAGGGCAAGTACACATGCGGACAATGTGGATGAGACTTGGTTGTTAAGGCTGTATATACCTTTATGCAGTGCTCCTTTTGATTTCCATGCTACTTTTTTTACCATCATGTCATGACTCATGACAATGACATGACTTATCTGTATACGTGTCAGGGTATGTGGACTGGAATGATGAGTGGAACGATGGTTCAAACGTGGATCTTGATAATTGTTACGATGAGATATGAATGGGGAACAGAGGTATGTATGCTAGGCTACTGTCATTTTATATTGTTTATTATCACCATCAGCCACTCATCTTTTATTTAATTTTTTAAAATATTATTTTCTACTCTTACATAATTAATTTAATAATTTATTAATACTTTTAATTTTATTAAAATTAAATATTATTAACCTTTTAAAATAATTTTTTTAATGTTTAATTACTTTTACTTTTACATTTTTTTTTGGGAAAAAGGCAAAATTTATTCTTCCACTTGACATGACTTTCTCCAAGCATAATATATAGCATATACTTTTCTATTTCAATGTTCTATAAGAAAATTAAAAATGAGAAAATGTTTAATAAATTTCTTATTAACATAATAATTTTTTAATTAAATAAAATAAATTTTGTATCTAAATTCAAATTTTAATTAATATTTACTATCAGTATGGTAACATTATTTTCTAAGTATTGTGTTTTGTATAATAATTACTGTGACAATGCATCTTGAAATATTAATATATTTTTTTTGTATTTTAACATAAGTGATTTAATATATGATTAATATTATTATCTTACCTTAATATTTAAAAATATAAATTTAAATTAAAATATTAAAAGTTATAATAAAAATTATAAGATATTAGTATCATGAATGCTAGTATAATATGTTTATTTAATAGTATTAGATTATACGTCTTCTTTTGATTAGAATCTCACATTTTCTTTTTAAAAGAAAGGTACAGAAATATAATACACAAAATACACGGTTACTATATGATTATGCATGAACACAAAAGATTATTCTATGCTTTATAATATACATATTATATGTACCGGAAAATATATTAAATATGTTAATATTAAACACTTGTAATATTTAGTGTTTAGATCAATATTGAATTTTTTAATTAATTAAATTATTTTAAAATTAAATTAGTAAAAACTTTTGATATTATTATGATAATTAATAAATAATTAATATCAATTAGCTATTTTTTTAGTTTAAATAAAATAAGAATAATTTGGTAAAATTCAATAAAAATGAGTGTTAGTAGGGGTGAGGGAGCCTGCACAGCGCACACCGAAAAGAGAAAAATGTAGTACTACTGTTTTCGTTTTTCTATGCAGAACTTGTAATGACGTCAACGCCATGTGATTATTTTGCCCTTTTTAGGTTCTGAGAGCCCAACTTCTTGTTTAGGGGAAGGCGGTGTCCGACCAATAACAGCGGCGGAACTCATGCTGTACTGACTGTAAATAAACTATGGCTTTACAAATAATTTTTTACAAATTTACATAAATATTTAAGTGTGACCGTGTAAGTTTTGAGGCTTTTTGACCAAAAAAAAGAAAATTAAGAAAAACTTATTTATCAATCTCCATCTATTTAGAGATTATTTATCTATATACACCGTTTTTATAGTTAAAGTAAAATGGCTTACACATTAATGTTTTACAAAGCATAAAACGTTTAACTGTGAATCGTTTTACCTGCGCACACGTTCAGCTGTTTCGAATTCACGCAACAGGTGACTACATGCTAGTAATAATTTGGCTAGCTGTTGGCCGATTTATGGTCAAGCCTGTAAGGCACAAAACGGCTCACTACTAACCATTTTATGAGTAAGGGATCGGGGCCAACGTTGTGAGCAGTGGAAAAAGAGAAAGTTGCAATATTCCTCTTTAACATTTATTTACATATATTGAAGGAGCCACTGATTTGTCTCTTTCTTCCTCTAGACTTTTCTTTTATTAGTTACTTATCATTCTAGTTTTCAATTGTTAAGGTGGAAATAAAGCAAAAGGTGCCTTCATAGAAAAGGTTTGTGCATTGAATATGTTGTCTAATTACATATTTGAATAAAAAATTAATATAAGGTGATTTGCTTACACATATTAATATATAACAAATGCAAATTAATTAGTCGGTTTATAAATTAATTCAACAAAAAAAATGGAAGGGATAAGATAGAATAATTTATTGTTAATGACCTCTAATAAAATTAATACTATACGATATAGTTAATTTCCATTCCTTATGGTATGTATGAAGAAGGTTTCATTATTGTCACAACGTACCCTGAGGGCACATGCGACGGATGTTGACGATTTGAAATAATAAATAAAATAGGAGTCGCCACCAATTTTAATTTTGGAAAAATTGGAAAACCCTTTTTATTTGTAAACTTCTTTTTAAAAGAATTAAAATTTGAGTTGATTATGATTAGGGAAGGGTGGAAACTTAATCCCACTGCACCCTAATACATCCGTATAATACGTTACCCTAGAGCTCATTATGCAAATTTGTTTATAATTTCAATAATATTTAATTTTCCCTTAAATGATCACAATTATATACAAGCATAAAATAAAATAAAATAAAATTAAAACAAAAAATTAAATGAGAACATAATTTAATGAAAAAATTAATTTTGGCTTGATAGTTGTTTGCTACGCCACGTACCCTTTGTGCAATGAGGAACTCAAAACCACGTCGTTCTGAGAAATGAGTATGTGTTGATTGATTTTAGTTAAAAGAGAATGAAAGTGTGTTGATTGATTTTTTATTTTGGAAAAGATTTTATGAAGAAATTAAAATCCACTTTTGCACAGAATTTAGGATAGTATGAACTATACAATAAACCCTTACATTCTTATGAAACTTGAGGATGATAGATCATACATCAAAATCATAAGTTGTTGCGTGGATTAAATTTTTATTTTTATTTTTGACAAGCTCTAATTTTAACAAAATTAATTCGGAGATATAAACATACAATTAAGCAAAACACATAAGCATACACAATAATTAAATTAATTCATGAACAAAATTACACAATTAATTTAAACACACGACACATATAGAATGTTTAAACTAAATAACTAATTATTATTTTTATATAAAAAATTTACTGAAAATTAAAAAAAAAATAATTAAATCACTCTTTTTGCATAATTAAATCACTTCTAAAATTAACTTATTTAATTCTACCTGAATGACTTAAGATGATTGTTGAAACATGTCATAAATTTTCTTTAGTAAATCGAACTATTCAGATTTGTTCTAACGAATTAAATAAATCTTTTTATTTTAGATCAAATAAATTCAAGTCCAACCAAACAAAAATTAAAATCTGTCTCACATAGAAATAAATAATAAACTAACAATAATAATAATATATAATTCTCTAATCCTATCACTCACACACATAAAGTATAATAGAATAATAATAATAATAATAATAATAATAATAATAATAATAACAATAATAATAATAATAATAGCACTCATTCATACCTTAACACACACACACAATAACACTCTCTCACTCTCACAAACCCACACACACACAACATAAACTCACGCACACATACACACATTCACACATATCTCTCTCCCTTTCACACATTTCACACAGAAAGGAAAGAGAGCAAGTAAGAGAGAAGCGGGTAAGAGAGAGATCAAGATGGATAGTGAGATTGAGATCAAGGCAGATGAGGAAGAAGGAAGAGCCAGCCACCCACTTGGTAGGAACCGCCGCCGTGGCCAGCTATGAGAGGAGCGCGAAGGGTGGAGCGAGCGAGCTCGCAAGGCGGAGGAAGAGAGAGGAACGAGGAGCGTGACGCGTGAGGGGAGGTCATGGCGCGGGCTGCAACGGCCCTGGCGCCTTGAGCGAAGCGGCCCGGGAGCGGTGGGAGGAAAGAACTTGCCGCCGCGTGAAGGAGAGGCGCGGCGAACTTACGTGCTGCCCGATCGGGACACCGCGAGGTGCTTCGTGGAGATTCGCGAGATGAGAGGGAGGAGGAGAGGCCCGCGGAAAGAGGCAGGCGTCGTGGGCCGCCGCTGAGGGAGGTTGCGAAGCTGCCGGCACGAAGGGAGGGAGATTGCCGCGTGAGCCGTGCGGCTGGGTGAGTGGCGCGACGCGTGGCGGCCCAGGTGTTGGCGAGGTCCGGAGGGGTGTACGCGGTTGGCGATGCCTGCGAGGCAGTGAGGATTAGGCGCGACGGTGAAAGGCCAGGGATCTGGCCACCGCGGGCATGGGCGAGAGGAAAAGGAGGAGTGGTGGTGGCCTGGTTTTGTGAAGGAGAGTTCCCGTGAAGGTGGAGGCTTTATGAGGATGATGATGATGTGAGGCCGCCCGAGGAGAGTGGACCGCCGCGCCCTCCTCTTCTTTCTCCTCTTTTTTGTATTAATTTTGATGATGATGATACTGCTTGATGGAATTACCTTGTTCCTGGGTTGTTTGCTGGAATTTTTGCAGATTTCTTCCTGTTGGCTTGTTGATGTATCTGAATCTCCTCTTTTGATTTTTGGTGTTTGAATTTATGCTGATTGATTGGAGATTTTGCTGACTTGTTTATTTTGAAAATTTTTCTCCCCTTTTTCCGTTGATGATGGATGTATATATGGTGTTGTTAGTCAAATAAAATTATTGCTGATTCCATCTTTGCAGTTGGCAATCCAGCTCATCACCAAATATATTTTATCCTTTAGCAAAATGGTGAAGAAGAGCATAATGATGATGTTACCACTTAGTTCTTGATTTCCTTTCTCTTTTGCTCTCTGTGTCACTGTCTACCCCTTTTTCCCTCTTGTCTTCGTGTCATCTGTCTAGCGGACTTGCAAACTTCTTTTTATTTTTCTTTTTCTATTTTTCATTTATTTTTATTTGAGCTGACATGGGACTAAACAATAAATAAAATGGGCTGGTAAACTTAAATGGACTGAAATGAATTGGGCTAAAATGGATCATTTTATGTTGGGCTGAAAGGAAATTAGAATGGGTTATTTTCTGGACCCCCTTTTATGCAATAAATGGACACAAATGGATAAACAAATAAATGAAATAAAATAAAATAAAAATGGTACAAAATATGGTGTTCACAATTATCAAAAGCAAAATTCATGTTGGTGAACTCTACACTTTAAATGGATTAGTCACTAATTCTAGTAGTGATGAATACACTAGGTTCATCTAAAAAGATTAATACTATAGGATAATTGTAATTATATAAATAGGGATACAAATGTGTTATATTCTATTTAAATAGGTCCAAGTTTATTTTACAAAATGCTGAATTAGCTTTAGCCTGAACGTGGTCCCTAGCCGTTCTTCCTGTTCAAGCTCATTTGAGGTGTCGAGTTCATAAACATGAATTTTACTTTTGACAATGAGACCCTTTCCATACACACCGCAAGGAATGAAACCCTGACTATATTGTAGAGTATTAACCTTATTATAGGTCATTAACAATAAATTATTTGTTATCTCCTTCCATTTTTTTTGAATTAATTTATAAATCGAGTAATTTATTTGCATTTGTTATATATTAATCTACATAAGCAAATCACCTTATATTAATTTTTTATTCAAATATGTAACTAGACAACATATTCAATGCACAAACCTTTTCTATTGAAGGCTCATTTTGTTTTTTTCCACCTTAACAATTGAAAATTAAAATGATAAGTATACTAATAAAAGAAAAGTCCAGAGGAAGAAAGAGACAAATGAGTGGCTCCTTCAATATATGTAAATAAATGTTAAAGAGGACCATTGCAATTGTCTCCTCTTTTTCCACTTGTGAACACCATATTTTATTGGGTATTTTTATATTTGTTTTTCTATTTTAAAATAATAATAATAAAAAAAAAGCACAAGTCTTCTACACCGTTTTCATTTTTTGTCTTCATTCAAAAAAATAATAAAAAAAGAGAAGGAAAGATGAGCGCCTAGCACCATCTTCCTTCCCTCTTTTTGTCGTAAATTCAGAAAGGGTGGCTCAGAAAATAATAAAAAATAGAGAATGAGGAGGATTGACGCGAAGTCCCTAAAGTCAGCAACAATTTGGGATAAAAGTCTCTCAATTAGATCATGAATCACCTACCATGTCTGGAAAAATTATCCTACGGCTGGGTATGAATTCACATACATATGATCATATATGGGAGGAGACATTAAGGGGAAGCCAATCACAAATAGAGACACAGAGAGAAATCAACAAGAACACAGACAAAGTAAGAGATAGAGAAAAGATCAGGAAGATATAGAAGAATCATAATCACATATACTGGCAGAGGCAGAAATGTGAAACCCAGCAATAACACCACTCACCATCACATACCCATCAACCAAACAACTCAAAACCACAACTCCTAGGACCAAAAAACAAAAACAAAAACAAAGCCACAACCATTCAATCATCATCATCACCACAAAAAATTCCCCTAACCCTCTCATCATACCAAACCAAAGCATCCAGGACCCAAGAAGCCAAACGCAACCAAAATCAAAGTCACAAGCTGAAAATCATCATAAAACAAAAAGGGAAGAAAAACGGCCACACTCAGTCTCAAAAGCGCGTCCGCCGAGCTCCCTGCGTCTCCACCTTGTGTCACCTCTGCCACCACCACCACCACCACCGCCACCGTGAGATCCTCATCAAACCACCGCGATCGCGATCCACCATAGGCCACAAATCTCGTCCACGTTTCTACCCCCACCATGATCGTCGTAGCTAATCGAACCTCCCTCTGTCCTTGCTGTGCCACCGCAAAGCCACGAGTAACATTTCAAGGAGCCCAACCCGCCTCTCCGTTCGCACACCAGCCTAGCTGCGAGCCTCCATCGATGTCATCGCGAAGTAGCGCAAGACCCAACACCGTGTCCATAGAGTTGAAGGGCTACGGGTTAGAGAGCGCGGTGAGGCACCCGCTACCCTTTCCGATCTTCGCCTCCATGCTTCCCTTCTCTTTGTTGTCGTGCCCACCCATAGGACCATGAGGAACAACGGCTCGTGGAGGAGGCGCGGAGGTCATGTCAGAGTCACCACGCATAGGAAGATGCCCAAATGGCGCCCCACAAAGCCTCCCTCTCTACATGCCAGGCTACCCCATCTTGCCTCTCCCCAGTTTCTTAGGCTATATGGGGGAAATTAGGGATTTGGTTTGTTTTGATTTGGGAGATCTTCATTGCACTTCAAGAAAGCTTATTGTACAACTAAAAGTCGTCATGGAGTCATGGAGGTGAAAGAGATTTTGGAAAAGAGATCGATGATTTGAAGGTTACGATGATCAAAAAGGTAGAAATAGCCAAGGAAGCGTCACGACGCCGGGAACGTTGTGACACCACTACTCACCACGTTGGCCCCTCCCTCACTCATAAAATGGCTAGCAGTGAGTTGATTTGTGCTTGATAGGCTTGACCATAAATCAACCAATAGCCAACCAAATTATTATTGGCATATAGCCATCTATTGTGTGAATTTGGCCAATAGCTAACGTATCACAATATAACGGTTCACAATTAAAAGTTTTATGCTTAAACCGTTAATGTGTAAGTCACTTTGCTTTAACTACAAAAATGATATATATAGGTAAATAATTTTTGAACAGATAGAGATTGGTAAATAAGTTTTTTTTTTTTGGGTAAAAAAGCCAAGTTTTGACATTTATTTTATTAATATTATAATTTGTAAGATGTGTATGATTGAGGCAAGAGAAATGTTTAGCAAACAATATTTCTTTACAATAAGTTTACACCTTTATAGTCTAAAAATATATGAAGACATAATAAATATGGGGTCCAACAAAATGTTTTATCTTCATGTGTTTTTATCCTGTATAAGTATAAATTTCCTGTAAAGAAATGTTGTATACTTAACATTACTCTTGAGGTAAAATAGGGTGAAAATTTTTGTTAATGAGCTCCAAGAATAAAAAGCAACAAAAATTACAAACATACATCTCAAACTTATCCATGCAAATTTAAGGTATGTTTAGTTAGGAGATAAAAAGCTACATGAATAATTTTACAGTTTTTTTGTTATGGTGTATGAATTAAAGAAAGGCGAATTCTCACCTACAGTTGGCAGTCAATGTCTTGTGCTACAGTTGTTTTTAACTACATTTATAAAATGTGATTAAATGAAATTAGTTATGTGGCCAAATACAAAAACACTCTCAGCTTCACTCACAGGTACGCACAATACTACTACGGAATCCCAATTCCACCGTGAATCTGCCATAGCTTCCTTTTACTCCGTTGCATGAAGTTGCCGAGCTTCCTCCAAACATGGGAGTTTTGGTTGGTGTAATGGGAATGCCACTACTTACCTCTGTTGGAATGGGAAGCGAAGTAGCGAAGAGACAAAGAAATTCTCTTCATTTTTGGTTTCCTTGAAAATCAGGGGTTTCTAATGTGATAATGTAATGATGTTGTTGGGAAAGTTTCTCAAAGGAGAGAAAAGGAAACTTCCCCTTTTCCATTCTCTCCCTCTATTCAATTTCTAAAACTGGGATTTTGGTTGATTTAAAGTAATGACAGTGTTTCTATTTTATTTTTGGGAAAACTAGACGAAGAGAAGCATCGTGGAGGAAACTTTCCCCTTCCCTTCATTGACCTGTTTACTCTCAAAAATAAAAGAAGAGGGTTATGCAATGATGTCAAGACTGGATTTTTCGCATACCCAGATGCAATAAACATGTGCTTTCTCAATTTCTCATATGGGGTTGTCTTAATTTTCTTTTTAAATTTGTAAGAGAACCTTGGATCTATAATTTCTTTTTACGATGACAAGGTTGTCAATGGCGACGGAGGTGGAGAGGCCGTTGTCGACGTCGACGGTGATGGAGCCACGGAGGCAGAGACGACCGTTGTCGACCTGGCGGTGCATCTTATTGGAGGCGCCACGGAGACGAACTGGACGAAGGCAAGGCTGCGCTAAGAATGGTGTGGCGGTCCTAGAGGACGGTGACACGAGCTATGCATCTAGTGTGGGGAAGAGGTGCGGTTGGTGTAGAGTGTTTTGGTGTTTATAGCCACATAATTGATTTCTATTAACCACATTTTGAAAATGTGGTTACACGCAACTGTAGCCAAAGGCATTGACTGCCAACTGTAAGATAGTAGTCATCTTAAAGAAATCTTGGTATATTAGATTAAGCAAAAAATTATTCTTCTATGATGTATTATGTAACACCTTACTAAGCTCTAATTCTTCCATTTTAAGTTTTAATATTATTATTATTTTAAACAATAATTAGCTAACATAATATTATTATCCTGTAATCTGAAATTTTACGAGAACTTTTTTTTAAACTCTATGATTATTTCTAATTTATAGTTCTATTCTGGAATAATATATACCAATTAATTCATGCATCTGGTAGATTCCCAAGAAGAGAGGTGGGTCACAATAGACACGCCTAAATACCAAGTATTTCCTAGCCAGAACCTTTCCAAATCACACTTTTAAGTAATACACTTTCTTCAGGAACCCAAAGGTAATTTTTAAATGACAAAAAATATTTCTTTTCTAACATATTACTACTATTTGTTAATCAGTAGTTCCAGTTTAGACAACCATCATCTATAAAAACATACTTCACTACTAACATAAATCCATAGGATATAATACATATTACACATTCAAGATATATTAAGGAAAACTTTAATATAACAATATAACATAACCAAAGTCTGGAAAGATAGTAAAGATTCTATCTAGCACACATAATAGAATCTGATTATTTAGAAACTAAGTCCAAGGCTACATCCATTTCACTATTGATGACGATCCATGCTATCTGGAAACATCAAAGAAAGGGGTGAGAGAAGTCTCCAGTACGGTGATGTTTCCAGGGGAGTCCATTTCATCCCAAAAATACTAAGAATAACACGGAGTGTAGTAAAAGTAATCTTTTATATTAACTCAAATTATATTTTACTAATGTCAAGTAAGATAGAAGTACACAATATCAATCATAATAAAAGTTCATAAAAGAAGTGTAATAAATAATCATGAGTGTCCTGTAAGCTCCCTTTTATAGTATTATGTTCTCTTCAAATGATTATAGTCTGCAAGGTTTACTTCATATTGGATCTGTGAGAGCTCTCATTGCTGGCAGTTAGAAGTGAATACCAAGTCTTTGTCCGCTAGCATGGCGGGGCCCAAGGTATCACTAAACGTACACCAAGTCCCTGTTGTACAAAGCGGCTGAGGTGTCACTTATTTATGTATTCATTTTACATAGTGCATTCAGTATACATAAAGAATGAAAATTACATAAAGTTTACATGATTTCTTTCATATTTACATATAGACCACAAGATTTTTCATATTTATACATTAAGTCCAAACAACATAGGATTCCTAAAATACTCATAAAACTCATATTTCTTACAATTGTTATTGAAGCACCAAATCACACTATTTTTATAAATTCATTTCCTTTATAATAAAATATACTTAACTTAGTTTTTCATCATATAATAATTTATTTTCAAGTAATAATATGTTACTAATTCTATAAGCCTAAATACACCCAAAATTATTTCCAATCTATCTTTAGAAAATATGTAGGTAAATTACCTTTACATGTTCAATATAAGTAAAAAAAATATTTTTATCGATATAAAGATATAATCATAGGGTAAATAAAAGAGCAATAAAATCTAAGAAATATTTAAAAATAAATAATTGAAATTATACCCAAACTTTAAGAAATCACTTCAAGTATGAATCTAGTTAGTTTATATGTCATATTCCTAATGGGACCTTAACTTAAATCTTTGTAAATAATATTTCTTAATGTTACTAAATTTATATTCAAGTCAAATATTTATAATCCAAGGTCCATAGTCCAAGATAAACATAACACATAAACCAAGCTAAATATTACATGCTCAAAGGTTTAAAATCCATTCATTATAATGAATTAAATACAACACTTTTTATGAACCAAAAATGTTTTATGATCAAATACATAATGAGGTCAAAATCAAGCTATATTACCTTAAAATTTCACAACTTGTGCACAAAACTTTATTAAATGAAAATACATGGTTCAAGAAATTTAGACAACATTGAAATATTTGAAGAAAGCATAATCAAAATTTAAATAATCTTTAATCATACTTTTCAACCATATAAGTAAACAAATAAATATACATCATATACACATAGATTAAGTATTTTATGTCACAATCTTTAAATCATTCAAACATATTAAAACCATAAACACAAACTTTGAGTATCATAACAATATCATATATAAAAATCATGCATGGAGCTTATTAGTAAAAGAAAAACCCCTACTTGTTCTTGGAGCTTTAGAAACTTAGCAACACCCACGCTAGAGCAACTTCTTCAACTTTTCTAAACCTTCTCTAAGGGCTATAATTCATGTATAAAGGCTGGGAAGTGTTGAAGTTAGATGGTGATAAGAAGAGGTGATAATTTGGAGGTGATTTGCTAAAAATTTGTAAATATTTTTGTGTAAAAATAAAGAAAATGAAGAGAGAAATGATGGCTATGATTGTTAATAGATTTTGGGCAAGAAGAATGAAGTGTGGAGTGATGTTTAGAGGGGTGTTATTTATAGAAAAAGTTTAGGATTAAAATATTACTAATTTCATAATTTATTTATCATATTTGATTAGTTAAATATTAAAACTAACACTAAATAATTTAATAAATTCTCAATTATCATTTAAAGATATACTAAAATGTTAATGAAATAATTTAAATTTATTTATCAAATTTTAATATATTTAAATATAATTTAATAATTAATTATTCAAAATAAGGTAAATTTGCTTATACTAGTTCATCTTAATTAAGTTAATTAATTAGTAAATGACTTATTTTTTTATTCAAACATCATAATAAGATTATTAGAGATATAATACAAGTATTCACGAAATTTATATAATTTTCTATAATTATTTATATTTTATTTGGTATTTTACACTATTGCTAGTTTTATTAAGAATTAATTATTAATTAACTAATAATTTATTTAACTATTATTTTTTTTTCTTCTTTGGCAGCCTATAGGTTTGAAAAACATGTCTAATAGAGTTGTAGAGGGTGGAAAGTTTTCTTGAATGATTAATATATGAAAATGATAAATTTTGCATATTTATCTTAAAGTTATATATACTAAATAATTCATAAAATCATCATAAAAATTAATTTTCCTTAATATATTGTTAAGAACATGTTTTTACCTTATTTATAAGTTATCTATAATTTTCATGAATTTTTTCTATAATTTTTAGTATTTTTAATATATCTTTACCTTAGTTAAGTCTAATTTGAGCTAATTAAAATAATTAATTATCTATAAATAAAATATATAAATTTTATATAGCAGTCCATGTGAATTTTGAGCTGCCTAACATGATAAGGAGACAAGCTCATCTTTGTTGAAATTTTTAGTCAAAGTTTGGTTGGTTGTTGAATAATTATAATATGAAAGTTTGACCATTTAATTTTATTTTTCAAATATATTTTTTCTCTTGCATGTGGCTGATCTAGGTGTTAATTAATTGGTTTAATATTATCAGCAAGATAAATCAAGGTTTAGGAAAATTTATCTTAAATTTTAAGTGATTATTTAGGTAATTTAAGCTTTAATTAAGTCAAAATTAATTAATTAAAGATCAATATGATTTTTAACACTATCCATAGCCTAATGGAGAGACCTATTTCATGGTCCTCCTTATTTAATATCATAACTTAGTTAAAAAAAAATTTACAAGATTTAGAGTTATTTTCTAGGATTTTTCAAAGTTTATTTTATACTCCACAATAGGTTATTTTTGTGCAATTATGCTAATATTATACAAAATTACTTAATATTTATATTTATGATCAAAGTTATGTTTAAGGTATATTTATAATTTTTTATCATTTTTTTAATAACTTAATGACACTCTTTAAGCTTTACTAATGTTTCTGTTAGCTTTTCTACAACTAATTATGTTATAAGTTTATTTTCTATCCTCTAGTGGCATTTTTGTAATTTTAATAAAATCCAATGGAATAATTAAAATTTTACATTTTGGTGCTAAGTTCCAGATTGTACAACTATTAAGTTTTGTAATATTTTAATTATATATTTTTTTCAATAATTATCCTTAAATATTTCTTACCTAAACAAAATCCTCATACTTTCAAAATAAAATGTTATAACAAAGTAACACTATATTAAGAAAAATTTGGGATGTTACATGTTACACATCTTATAATGGCCATGTTTGCATTGCATTTGATGATTTGGCAAACCTCCATTGGCGAGGTTTGCATGCCTAGGGAATGTGCAAGTTGAACGTGTGCTCTAAAGGGAGGGGACATCACCAAAACCTCACCATTTGCAATGTGTAATACCCAGTACACGTGTCAATAGATAAGTTTTGTATGGCGGGGTCCTGACCACCCATGTTGTTAGGTCTTAAATTTCACTAAGTCTAGATTTTACACTTCCTTGAAGGGCTATATGTTAGAGCCACATTCTTAGAATCAAAAGTCCTGGTAATTGTTCCCAAGAGGAAAATAAGTTAAAGAATGATTTTGAATGAATTTTATGAAACCTTTAAACATTTCGTTTTAGCCCATAAGTTTAGAAAATCTTGAAGATTTCCATATTTGAACTAAAATCCAAAATTTGGATTTTGATTTATGGGATTTTGATTTTTATGATATTTTATTTAAATTCAAATTGGGGGTATTTTCTTATTTACATTTATGTTTTAAAGTTAATGGAGAACAAAATAAATGAGGATATAAGTGAGTGTTGAGGCAACCCAATGCCAAGAGCACCCTGAGGTGCTAAACCAGTTTCCTGTCACTACCCAGAGCGTCGTAGTGTGTGAGACAGGGCTATTTTGAGACCGCTATAGCGGTCATAAGTGTGTCAGTGGGTCACGGGAAGCGGCTAGACCGCTATAGTGGTGTCGAGTGGGATGAAGTGTCAAACTATGCTATTTCACTTAATGAATCCCTCCACCCCTTTATATATCCCAAACTTGGGATTTTACATCCCAAAGTCTAAACCTTTCTTCTCCAAACCCTTTCCGCTCTCCTCCACTCAATCCAACCTCCAATCCATCAAGAGATCAAAGGTAAGACTTTATGGGTTTTTCTCATCCCCTTCCTCTCCATTTCATGTTCTTAGGTTTGGATTGTTATTGTTCTCTATTGTTGTAAAGTGAAGGTACTCCCCAATGTTGTTAAGGTTGTTTTAGAGCTATCTAGATGTTATTAGATATTGATCTTGAGTTTTATGGTTGTTATGGTAAGTCTTGGTGCCACCACCGCTCCATGGAACTCCTTTGGTGTTGATGTCATACTTTCCTCTAGGTGAGTGGGTTTAAACTCATGACCTTAGTTTCATCATTATAATTATGTTTTATGCAATATGTTGTTATGTATATGAAGTTGGAGACGGGATTATGAATGGACTATGATTTTACAAGTTATGGTAAAACTAGTAAATATTATAATTTGGATTATAGTATGAAAATTATATTTTAAGAAAACCATGAAACCATAAATTAGACTGATGCATATTATGAAAATGTTTTATATGTTCATGAAGAGATTTGTTGTAAAATGTATGATTTAGTAAGATGCCAATTCGAAAAACATGTTCTTATGGATTTATGACACAATTATGTTTTCAAGATTTAGATTTCAAGTTATGTTTTTGAATATTTAGTTAAGATATTTATATATATTAGAGAAATGTGAAACAAGCTTATGACCCAGCTTTACGAATAAAGATGTTATGTGATTTCCACGTTTTATGATTATGAACCCCATTATTTTGAGTTACGATTTTAGAGTTATCAAATATATGCAAAATATGTTAGATTAAGATATGGATTTAAAATTTTAGTTTTATGGTACCAAGAGGTATGAAATTTAGTATGATTCTAGGTAGTGTTAGATACAAACTCTCTGAGCTTGAAATTGGAATGCCTACAAGCAGTGATCCCTTGAGCACGATTTTCATAGCCATAATTATGCTAAAGTAGAATTGTTAGAGTTATATGAATCCATAACTCTCAGTAACCACTTTTTAGCTATGGTTTTTGTCAAACTAATTTAGCCAATAGAGATAAGGAATAGACAGTTCATTAATAGCTGAAGATCATTAACCTTAATACCAAGTTGTCCCTTAAGAAGTTTCACCCCCAACAGTTACAAAAACGTGACCTAGTTAGGTGCCCAGCTTGTCCAATAAGGATTAAGTATAATTTTCATGTATGATTTTAAGCTTTTATTATTATATATGTATTTATTTGTTCAGCATACTATTTCCCAAATGCTCTGCGCACCCTTAGCTAAAACGATTTCATGCTTGATTATGAGTTTAGAAATGCTTGTTATGAATTCATAGAATGGAAAATGTTTTCCTAGCTAGCTATGTATGTAAATATAAAATGGTTTATGGTTGTTGCATGTGTATATATATATATATTTTCCTTGGTTGTCCCATGTAGATGATAGTGAATCCACCATTAGTCTATTGACTCATCCTTCTCCCTTCCTCTCATAGTTGTAGGTGCAGGTCTAGTTTCTTCATTTGTTAGGAGTCACAAGTAATCCCTTGGTAGCTTTACATTGTTGTAAGGCTTAATTTAGGTTTCTATTAGTTTTAGAGGCTCTAAGCAGAATCCGAGTCATACATTTATTTTGAGATCCTATTTATTTTAAGTTTATGACCATGATTAGAAGAGGAAACAATTTACCTTTTTATGGATAACAGATTTGATCAAAACACTTTAGAATTATGTATTCTAAATACCTTAGTTTTTATGAATTTAAATATTATGCTTTAATTAGAGAAAATGATAATGATTTAGAAGAAAAGTCGTATTTTAAGTGTGATATTATATATATTATATGCATTTAAAGACATGTCACGGTAAAACTTACGAGATGAGATTACACGCCTTACGTTAAATTTGGAGACACAAAGTTTCAACTTTATATTAAATAATTTTTTTTTTAAATTTCAATCACTTTATTTAAAAAATATTATTTTATTAATATTTCATTTAAAAAATAATATTTTATTAATATAATGTTGCCATTGGCAACATTTACATTAAAAAAATTATATTTTATTAAAGTTATATTGTAATTATTGAGATTAGTTGCAGAAATAAAAATTATAATTTTTTATTAAAGAAATCTTGTCATTAGTGAAATTTCACAATCCATATTCCCATAAATAACCAAATAAACTTATTTCATGGAAAATTTGATATATGGAGCCTGTATTAAAAAAAATGACCCTAATTCTACATATTAAATTTATTTATGAAAAATTTATCACACGTTTGCCTTTGTATCAAACATACCATTAAAGGAGTAATAGAGGTAAGGCACAACCAACCAGTCATAAACCAACCAGTCATATTGGACAGGACGAATCCAAGTTGGAATCGAGCACCTCAGGCGTCATTTTAATTTTTTCCTTTGGATGTAGGACAAGAATTCTAGATAACGTCACGCGATCTTAATTATCTTGTTCTGCATGCCCAAGCTAGGTAGGTTCCATTTCTAGCCTCTCCAAAGGGAAAAAGGCTCTAACTTAATGGGTAGCTTCAAGAGCAACGATGAAGATACCAACCTTACCCAATCCCTCTTGCCCAGAGATGTGGCCTTTAATGGCTCACACCACCAACACCAAGACCAAAACCAGAACATACAAGAATTCGGCAAGAAGCTCTGGATCGAAACGCAGAAGCTATGGCACATCGTGGGCCCCTCCATCTTCAGCCGTGTGGCGGCATTCACCATGAACGTCGTCACCCAGGCCTTCGCCGGCCACCTCGGCGACGTCGAGCTCGCCGCCATCTCCATTGCCAACACCGTCATCGTCGGCTTCAATTTCGGCCTCCTCGTAAGTAATCAATCAATCAATCAATCAATCACATGTACATACGTTTTGTGTAAATTAATTTCTGTCTTGTAGCGTCTAAAAAGCCATTTGATATGCATGAATTCTGCACGTGTCGCGTGCGTTTCAGTTGGGGATGGCAAGCGCTTTGGAAACACTGTGCGGGCAGGCGTTTGGGGCGAAGAGGTATCACATGTTGGGCGTGTACATGCAGAGGTCATGGGTTGTTCTGTTCGTCTGCTGTTTCCTGCTGTTGCCTTTTT
This sequence comes from Dalbergia oliveri, assembly GCA_030441495.1. Classification (NCBI taxonomy): domain Eukaryota; kingdom Viridiplantae; phylum Streptophyta; class Magnoliopsida; order Fabales; family Fabaceae; genus Dalbergia; species Dalbergia oliveri. The sequence continues at coordinate 12,603,733 of JAMLFY010000003.1, read as the reverse complement.
ACGTTTTTGCCACTCCGATCCTGAAGCTGTTGGGGCAGCCAGACGACGTCGCGGAGACAAGCGGTGCTGTGGCTCTCTGGCTTATACCGCTGCACTTCAGCTTCGCCTTCCAGTTCCCTCTTCAGAGGTTCCTGCAGTGCCAGCTCAAGACTGCTGTCATTGCGTGGGTTTCCCTGCTGGGTCTGCTGGTGAATGTGGTCACGAGCTGGCTCTTCATCTATGTGTGGGACTTTGGGCTTGTGGGTGCGGCTATTGCTCTTGACATTTCATGGTGGGTGCTGGTGTTTGGCTTGTTTTCTTATACGGCTTGTGGTGGTTGCCCTTTGACTTGGCCCGGTCTTTCCATGGAAGCCTTTTCTGGACTCTGGGAGTTTCTCAAACTCTCTGCAGCTTCTGGGGTCATGCTATGGTATCATCATCTGTCTAATGCTTCACGGTTTTTTTTTTTTTTGCTTAAGAGTGTTTTTTTTTCCTCTGTCTTTTTGGCGTCGCTAACATATTTTTCTGCTATTGGTAATTGATGGATGCAGCTTAGAGAACTGGTACTATAGGATATTGGTGCTAATGACTGGCCAGTTGGAGAATGCCACTATTGCCGTTGATGCCTTATCTGTGTGGTAAGTTTTTTTTTTTTTTGTTCAGCTATTCTCTCCCTTTAATTAGCATTTAAAATTACATGATTTTATGTTTTTTTTTTTTTTTCACTGTTTCTTTGGATTGGATTTGGTTTGCAGCATGACTATCAACGGGTGGGAAATGACGATACCCCTGGCTTTCTTCGCGGGTGTGGGGTAAGGTTCCGATTTTGTTTTCCCCACTCATTCTTCCCTGACTTCGGTTATATGTTTTTTTCTTTTTTTGATATACTGCGGGGCCGAGGCCCAAACCCAAACAAATTTCATGGAGACTAAAGATAAAATTTGACTTTCCGGGTAAATACTGATTATATATTTAAAGTAATAAAATAAAATAAATGATATTTGAAATAATTAAAATAAAAATTAAAGAGATTTATTATACAGCTCGAACCTTAACATGTGCAAATTCCAATTTAGAAGGGGTGGGTTAGTGGAGAGAGTATTGGGATACATCTTCAACGGCCAATTCAGAAAAAGGCCAAAAAAAAAGGTCAATCAATTCAAATCCTTCATATATAAACTGACGAAGATGCTTCCAGCCATTAAGCTTTGTCAATTTAAAATTAATTGATTTCAATTATTATTCAATTTTAAAATTAAATAAATTTTCATCAAATATAATACTTTGACAAAATTTCAAAAATAAAAGAAATAGATTCTATAAATTTAACAAATAAAATTATTTTTGATTTTTTAAATATTAAAATATAAAATGTTATTGTGGTTCTCAGTTTTTTGCCCATTTGAAATATTACTTTACATCATGGCCAAGCATTACATCGTGTGGGTGACGTAAGTCACCTTTTTTTGTTTTTTTTGGTTGTGTAGACGTTAAGTCATGTTTGTCTTTTTGCCTTCTATTATCTGTTTACTCAAATCATCTTTATCTTTATTTTCCTCCTCTTCTTTTTATTCTCTGTAATCTTGTCAAAATTGAAAAGTAGGAATAGTATAGCTGGCTGATCAAAGTACGGCTCTTATATGTGACCATTGAGATAATGATTTACTGTACCGAATGATCCATCCGACAGGACAGCTGGCTCTTTTCTGCAACACGATTTGTGTCTGTTCTTTTCCTCTGTCATGCGTATAATAAACAAGAGCCATTAAGAATTGGATCTAGATAAATTCATCCGAAAACATAGACTCTCCAAAATATCAGACCATGGTTAAAAAAAGGAGCCGTATTTGACAGAAACTTTTTTCACTTAAAAACAAGAGCTGCTTTTGCAAGAAGAATTAGATCCTAGCTTCTACAAAAATTTGTTCAGTAATTACACTATGTGTAAATAACAGAAATTCTTATACAGTGGCTTTTTCAAAGAACTGAAATGCTAAATGTTTATGCTAATTTACAGGGTAAGGGTGGCTAATGAGCTAGGCGCAGGGAATGGCAAAGCTGCAAAATTTGCAACGCAAGTGTCGGTAGCACAGTCAACGGTGATTGGGCTCATCTTCTGCGTGATCATAATGATATTACATGATCAGTTCGCGTACATATTCACCTCCAGTTCCGTAGTCATTCAAGCTGTTGACGACATGTCCTTCCTTTTGGCTGTCACCATTCTTCTCAACAGTGTTCAACCAGTTTTGTCAGGTAGAACACAAAAAGCTAAGTAAATATTTGTTTTGTTAGTTTTCAATTTCTAATTTTTTATTTTTAAGAAAAATTGAAAAAATTAAAAATTAAAATTTTGAGTTTTAGTTTTCCTTCACAAATCATAAAATTGAAAAAGAAAACATATTGCATCTTACGACTTTTTAGATAATTATTCTACACTAGCTCCGTTCATATTAATAATAATTATTAAAAAATTATATAATTTTAATATATTAAAAAATTAATATATTTAATTATAAATTATAATGAGTTATATTAACTTTTTAATATATTAAAATTATATAATTTTTAAGAGAAACTATTAATATAAAATAAAAAATATTATACTGTGTATATATCTATTTAAAAAAAATACTTGCATATTTTTTTATACAAATTATATGTGTATCATTTTTTAATTTTTAATTACAAATATAATTTTTTTATATAACCACTTTCTGATAATGTAATTTACGAAAGAATGTACGTCAAGCACTTTTCCACGTATGCCGCACAAATAAGAATCTAAAGGAGCCTACCAAAACGTATTAGTTCATAATTGTAAAAAGTTCATGTACAGATGCACCTAATTGACTTGGCCCATTAGTTCATTAAATTTTTTTAGTAATTAATATATAGGTAGGCAATAGGATGCATATAGACTCTTGCCTAAGTTAGTTCTTTACTTTTCTTAGTTATACATTTTTGACACGTTCTTAATTATACATGACTTGCGTGTGTAAGGCTGAATATTTTTATGGAGCCTTGTTTATAATAGTTGCAAATTATACTTTAATATATTATTTTATTTGTTTATTCTTTTAAGAATATTAGTGATAAGAACGTGTAATTGCAATGAAGTAGTTAAAAATATCTTTTCCTATAAATCTTATACATTAAAAAATTATTGATTGTAGTAAAAATGGATTGCAACATTGTGTAAACAGTACTTGCTAAGATAGAGATTCAAATTAATAGAGTTGTCTCTTTAATGAGTTTTATCTAATTACTACGCTAGCACGAAATTGCCTAATCAGTTTTTCAAACAAACAATATAATAAAGACCATTTATTTAAGATTTTAATTTATATATATATATATATATATATATATATATATATATGAGTATGATTAGCGTAAAATTTTTACACTATAATAAATCATATATTTGTTAGATTCATGTATAATTAATTGGAAAAAATATAAATTTTAATACAAAGTATGTTAGGAAGCATAAAAAAATTATATTGATGAGCAGTTAAATATATTCCTGCTTTAATTTATAGACACACAAGCAATGAATATTCTATCATATCCACGTATAAAAAAAATTGAATTTCATATCATAAGAAGTTTAAGAATTAGTAAAATAATAAGTGAAGTTTTTTTATTTGCCAAAAACTTCTCCGTGATCCATGGTTTATGCATAATATACAATAAAGATAAGTATTCTTGTTTATGCTGAAGTCTTGAGGAGTAATTGTCTTCATAATATTGATAATATTAGATGTGACATAGGAGTGGCTGTTGGTTCCGGATGGCAAGCACTTGTAGCATACGTAAATATAGGATGCTACTACGTTATCGGGCTCCCAGTTGGAATTGTTATGGGATGGGTATTCAAAAGTGGCGTGAATGTAAGTATCAAACTCATCTATTGTGTCTGAGTAGTAATTTTGAAGCCTTCTGCTAACGTGTACGTGGCAGGGCATCTGGGGAGGGATGATCTTCGGAGGCACTGCAATCCAAACGCTGATATTGATCATAGTAACAGCACGATGTGATTGGGAAAAAGAGGTAGAGTTCAAAATGAATTATAACTAGCTAGCTCATTCTTCCTTCTTATCTGTTAATTTAGGCACCAAGACACCAACAAAACAAATCAAAGTGCCTAATAGCGATATATATATCATTATCAATTACACGTGCATATTTGACTTACAAGCACATCCTAATTATATATTTTGCCTTAATTGTATTGGCAGGCTGAAAAGGCTAGCACCCGTGTAAAGAAGTGGTCTAACTCGAATGACCAACTAGAGGCCTCTCGCAATTAATATCAAAATCACCGAACTCGAGTTTGATCGTTTGATGCCCCAATTAATGACCAATCTCGGGCCTATTACCGGATTTTGCCATTCTATGTGCGTATTACTATAATATATATATATATAATATTCTTTCAATTTGGCTTTCAAATAACTACCAACACAAGTTTGATTCAAAATAAGCCTTGTCCTTCTCTTCTCTATTTACACTACAGGTTATTGTATTCTTTCAGTTGAACTATCCAAATCACTGCACATAACGCAGTTGTCAATTTTGCCATCCAACATCATCCGTGAAGAACTACTGATATATTTTTGCTATAGCAGGATTTAGATCTTAGAAAAATTATTATAAAACAAGTGAAAGATCAAACGCCTTTAGATTATTCAGTGAAATTTATTCATGATGCAAATTATTAATTTAGGCATGGTTAACTTTTTAGGTGTCTTCAAATTTAGGATATTGTATTAAAATACCTTTTATCCTTAATGGTCATGTCTAATGGGATGTGAATGCCAATGGATTTGTAATGCTTTTATTTTGTTGAGTTGCCGAGTTTCTATGTGCCTTTGATGGGTGGTGATCAGCTGCTTGGAATTGGATACATGGATGTACTGTTTCTGTTTTCTATGATGGATAATGCAACTGACATTTTGCTAGTCTCATGTTTACTGGTGTAGATCGTTTTGTGTGCAACATACAAACAATCTTGGATATATCTCAGGTGCTGCCTATTTCTAGGATTTGGTTTGGTTTGGTTTGGTTTGGGGTTTTGTTTGTAATACAGCAGATTGCAGGTTGCAAATAATTTATTTTGCTTGGTGTCTTTATTTTTTGGGTAAGCGCGTTTACTCCCTATATGTTTCCAACTTTCCACCATGAGTGTGAGACTGTTGCACTTGCACGATCAACACACAGACGTTTATTGAATTGTCTGCTATATCAAATTAAATCAGCCTGACGAACTAACATTGCTGAAATTCTTTAAACACATTCCTAATAACGTTACCTGTGCCGGTGTTTTCTCCCAATTTCAATTCTTCGCAAGGGCGTACTGACAATTATCCAGGGTTTTAATTAATTTACCTGATCACCATACGCTGTACGTGATTGCTTATACTGTATTTTCAAGATCTAAACCCCAAAGATAAAATAATGATAATAACAACAACAAGTGCTTCTTATATATATATATATATATGGGGGAGCGCACTCGGAAAATTTGTATCGCTTGAAAAGTGAAGTTGATATAGCGTAAGAAATATAAATGAATATAGCCTTATAGCCCTACTCAAGTGGTGCCAGGTTCCTTTTTAATTTCCAGGTCAAATTCCAACCATGTATATTACTTTACCTGGCATTTTACGCAGGGAAATCTAGGTTAGCAATTCACATTTTTAGTCGAGAAATAAATAAATTTACATTTTTTTTTTTGGAATATCCCTTGATTCTTATCGGAATAGTCTAAGGGCAAAATAATTACCATCCTATATTACAATAAATAACTATTTATATGTAAATAAAAGATTTTGATTGAATAACATTTATATTATTAATATATTAAAATTAAATTTATATACTAATTGTAATAATTTTATAATTTATTGTATCAACATATACTTTGCGTATTTTTTATTTTTATTATTTTGGATGCTGAGATGACGGGGCAAGAGGCCTAATATGCTTCTTCTTCTTTTTTTTTTGGGTCAAAAGAGGCTTAATATGCTCTAACTTTTTAATATATCATATATCTTTTAAACTTATATCTTTTTGGTGAGTTTTTAAGTGTAGTAAAATGAGTTTGAGATCATATGGTCACTATATCTCTCTCTTAAAATTTGAAATGGAAATATAAGTTATAATTAAAATATGAATTTATATTTTACCACTTATTAAAAATATTTTTACAAATAATTTGTCCATTTTACCCTTTTATTCTCTCTCTCTCAGCCTACCAGACACCCACCCTTCCTTCCCTGGCCGCCACCTATTTCTCCCTCTCCTCCCCAAACAGTTAAAACCTGCCCAGCTGCTAAAAATGACTTGTTTATGTTGTTGTGTGAGGAGCGGTTGATGTCTATTAGCATCCAGCAGGGCTCTGGCGAGACGTTGAAGGCAGCGATGAGCTCCGGCAGGATTAGCGGCTGAGAGAGCGGTGGGAGGTCGTCGATGGTGGGGAAGCCGAACTCCCACTCAGCGACGCACTCATCGTCGACACCACCACTAGCGCCGCCGCCTTGGTAGTCGGTGATCTTAACCTCTCCTTACCATCACTGCCTTCACCACTGCCACCGGCGTCACTGCCGGCCACCTTCTACTACTCTCTCTCTCTCTCCAGTGCTTATCAACCCCAAGCCGACATGATGATGATAGAGGTAGAACACAAGCCGCAGAGGAAGCAAAAATTTTGGAAAGAAAGGAGTCAATTTGAAGCACATATGGTATATGATATGTTTACCCTTCCACTTGAAGCTTCATGACCAACAGAGGAATGCTTGGAATTGCTCAGTTCTTTGAAATTCATTTGCAAAATGGTTCCTTTTCAACAGCAACTAGACTGTGATATGTCACAGAATTAAAGCCTGGAGGAGTGGTGAGGTGCCAAGCTAGTGAGGATAGAAAGACCTTGAGCGGCGACTGGATTGTGATTTTCAGTTGGGCAGAGAGAAAAGAAAAGAGAGATTAAAAATGCTGATAAAACAGTCATTTCATTATTTTTTATATTATAATATTACAAATCTCTACATGCTCCTAAACTCAGTTTGCCGCTACTCTCCATTTTTTTTTAAATCTTTTGTTGAAGGCCTCTTTCTTTTCTTGGTAAGTAACGTCCTCTTTTTCATCAGTATATTTGTCGCCTCTTTCTTGGGACCTTTTTTGGGTCAAACTCTTTCTCTGTGGATTAGCACTTATAGCTCCATCTGAACTCCAGGCCTAAAGGTACCATTTTTCTGGCCTTTAAAATGGCCCATTTGTAATATTTATATGAGGCCTACCATAGCTAATGGGCTTGGAAATCTAGGCCATAAAAACTATGACTAAAAAAAAATCAAGTTCCCTTTTCAAAAATTTATTTTTCTCAGCTCCATGACCAAAAGATTTTGTCAGTTCACCAAAACAATTTGTCATTATCGACCCTTTTTTCAATGTTTAAATTTTTTATACGCCATGGAAAATTAATCATAAATACTATATATGTTCTGTAGAACCTGTAGATAAAGTTAATAAACCTATTCAATTTTCATACAAAAGTTTATTTATTTCGACGCATGAGATTTTACTATTTTTTCTATGAAAATGAAATTTTATAGACTACTCGCTTCATACAATATTCATCCTTAATACAATCTAGATCAGACTCTACCGATTTGTTTATTATGATTTGTGACCGCATACATAAGTGCCATTTTTTTCTCTACTGTTATATTCTTTGATTGCGAGCTGCTACAAGTAGGAAGAATGTTCCTTACTAATAATCTTTACAGGAAGACTTAATCCTTGGTTGAGTTTCCAAATTACTATTGCTATTTTCTTGACATTTCAGTTGTACTTTCCGTATGGGTTTATATCCACTCTTGACTGTGTAACTTCTGAATTGAAATCCAATATATTGATTGTGTTTGGTTCTATATTTGTAGAATTGATTTTAGATTGAATAGATTTAGTAGAACTAATTTCAATTGAATTAATTTTAAAGTGAAATTATTTATGTTTGATAACAAGAAATTTTCATTTCTCCCAAAATCAATTCTTGTGAACTCAAACAGGTTCTAAAACCATTAAAATCAATTCCTTACTCCTAGAATCAATTCCAAGATCTACAAACGGAAAACCAAACATTCTGTGACTCTATAACATCCTTCTGAATCAAAATACTAATATATTGAATCCTGGGTGTTGTCCCGTCATAGAGTAATTTCTTTCACCTGCCTTAATACTTCTTCTGCAGGACTACAAATCTGATCATTTTACTAGTTATTTTTAACAGTTAAACAATAAAATAATGGTCAATTAATAACTGAATAATTGAATATAGATTAAAGCTTTTACAATAGCATATAAACAGTTTATACCCATTCATCCGATTAAAAAACTAAAGTCAGACAGCATAATTCAGGTAGGACCTTTTTTTTTTATGAAATAAAAAAAGTGAATATACTATATATATATATAGCCGTCTGTCACGTCTGCTTGAAGAATTCCATTTTAATAAAACAAATTCATAACCAGTCCAATTACAGAACAAAGAATGAAAGAAACATGTAAGGGTCAAAACTCTCCTATTATACAATCTTTTTCTTTTTGATTTTGCTAATTGCTACAGAAATCTCACTATCTCTCTCTCTCTCTCTCTCTCTCTCTTCACATTGTGATCATGTACATGATTATCTGTCCAGGTTATCACTTTAATTATTCACACAACGACAGACAGCGAACCCCACACCAAAACAACAAACAAAGAAATATCACAACCGCACCTCCAACTCCTGGTACAGATTCCCAAAAAGAAACAAAAAAAAGCAAAAAACCACCTTTGGAGAGTTTCTCAGTGGAAAAAGACCGTTGCCATTTGTCATCTTACCGTTGCAAAACTTCGTGGTGGGACCGGACTCGTTTGCCCCGGTTCCAGAAACGGGTTTGTGGACCGAGTCAACTCGGTGGCCTTGGACGTCACCACCGTGAGCCACTTCCCTTCTATCTCCCCTTTCATCTTCAACCCCTTCATCTTTATCTCCTTTATCAAATCCCAGAACCCACTATTCCTGCCTCTGTTAACGAACAAAAGCACCAGATTCTCTTTACACTCCTCCAACCTCTTCAAATACCCCAACAACTCGCTCACCTCCCCAACGTCCAAATTCTCCATTCTGTTCCCGATCTCCTCCAACCTCATCAAAACCTCGCGCTGAACGCTTCTGTAATCTTCCCCGACCAACTTCACCACCTCGTACACCAACTCGTTCCTCTGAAGGTGCAACGACTCGGGCACTCTGCTTATCTGCTCCACAAAAGCCACGAGACCTTCGATTTTATACAACAAATCAGCGTTCGACATTCCAAGAACCAAGGACTTCCTCTCTTGCATGTCTTTCTTGGCGCTTTCGATGGAACAAGATCGAAGATAATACCCTAAGACTCTGGAAACTGTTAAGCTTTGTTCTATGACACCAGCGTACCAACGAACCCACTGACTGAGTTCCAACGATTCGAGGTCCGAGTCGTCCCGGAAGTTGGAGAGGTTGAGGAAGTTGTGACCGCCGTAGGAAGGGTAATAGGCGAGCTGGTCCTTGAGCGTGAAGGGTCCCTTTACGACGACGTTGTGTAGGGTGAAGAGGCATTTGAGGGCCACGGTGGCGCTGTGCGTGCGGTGGAGGCGGTCCATGAGCGCGTCGATGCAGGCGCGCGGGAGGAGGTGGGATCCGCCGTTTCTGCTGCTGCTGGTGGTCGCGACGGAGAGGACGGCGGCGATGCGGTCCTCGGAGGGAGGGGCGGAGAGGGCGTGGGTGGTGGCGTGGAGGACGCGGACGCGGACGGAGGACACGTGGCGCTTTATGGAGAGCGTTGCGGCGATGACTGAGGCTTTGTCTTTGAGGGTGTGAGCGAGATTTCTTAGCCTCTTTCGTTGGGCCATCGCGGGAAATACAAGAATATGTTGACGAGGAGGAAAAGGTGGAGAAAGAAAGAGCTACGTTAATATATAAAGGGTGTGGAAATTATCTTTGGCACAAAAAATGAAAACAATGATCCTAATCTCACACACGAAAGCCCCCAAAAGGTTCTAGTGTATTTTCATTTTATTTCTCGGCAATACTTATAAGAAGTCTCTATAATATAGTTGATTGGATTGAACAAGAAATTGAATTGAAGCCATATAATGTTGATGTGGCCGCATCTGGAAGGCGTGGTCTATTTTATTTTCTGCTTCCCGGGGCTTTCGCTCTCTTGTTAACGCGGGCAAGGAACCTACATTTTCTATCAAGTGGATGGGTTTATTGTCAATAATTATGTGCCGAAACAGCATTGTTGATTTAAAGAAGAAAAAAATTTATATATACACTATTTTGGTTTGCATAAAACTCAATGATTAATCCTGCCAAAGAAAGAATCATATACGGCTGGGAATTTTTATATATAGTGAAAAAGGTAATGCTTCGGATTTTTTAATAGTATTAATCACTTTCCAAAATTTGGGTGGTGGCCATTTCCATAAACTGTCGCATTCACTGAATAATCTACTTGGTTTCATTTTCCTTGCTCTTACTAGCTACCTCTTATTTATTCAAATATTATTTTAATAATTTTACCAATATTTATGTCGACTTAATTCAAAGAAACCTTTGTCAATACCGTGGAAACTTTAGCAATATTTGAATTTCCTTTCAGTTCCTAAGGCGTCAACCAATCGTTTTGCTGCTTCTTTTCAAACCTGTTGCGATCATGCGTGTACTAGCTGCGTACATAATTAAGTGTCTTTTTAGAAAACAAATTTGTCCAACATTACATGTCATTTAAGAATTTTAAGGAAATATTAATTTTTTTTTTCATTTTTATCCTTGCATTGATTTTCTCACACTTTTCATAAATAATTATAACACAGATAAAATAAAAGGACAATCTTGTCAATGTAAACAATTTTTTTGGACAGTTATGTATTTTAAATAATTTCTTAATATACTTGCATAAACCTTAAAAGACACTTAAACATGGACAGAGGAAATATACTTTATTCTTCTTCTTTTCATTGCTGTTAGTGTTATTTTAAATAAAGTTGCTGCACATAACAGAACAATAGGCAGTTGGATACTTTAATAATAGTTGTTCTAAAAAATCGTATAATTTTGATACATTAAAATATTAATGTATTTGGCTAAAATATAGGGGTTTTCAATAGCAACTAGTAATTTGAAAATTTGACATTTGGTAATATATAGAAATGAAATGGTATACCAAAAAAAATATATAGAAATGACATACTCTCTCGCTTTTAATATTTATTCACTTTCAGACAACTTCATATTTAAAAATATCTATCAATTTTGTATTTCAATAAAGTTTTAATTTTATTATTTCAATATTACCCCTAATTAATTTCACATTTTCAAATCATTCAATCTAATATTAGTCTTGAATATTGTGCTGTATTTATTAATACGTAGAATATATTAGTCCATTTACTATATTTTACTCCATTGTTAATATCATTCATTATCTTTTTTAATATCTATGTGTGGTCAAAATTGACATATATTTTTAGAGAGAGACTAATAAATAATCGAGAACCATATAAAAGTGCTGCTACGACCTTGTAAACAATTTGCCAACAAAATGCTGGAAGCATTTAAATGTTTATTTAATTGCAAATAAACATTAATATGCGGTTTAATGTAAAATTCAAATACCACTAGTGTGATACTATACGCATCAATAGACACAATTGATGTATAAAATAACACTAATGCTATTTAAATGTTATTAATGTGATAAATATTTTTATCATGTAAATGAATTCAAATCTAATTTCAGATTCTTCTTATGATTTAATTAACTTATGTGTACAATTCTTAATGAAAAATAGTAAAATAAACTTATTAAAAATTGCTTTGTGCTTGCTAGGGTTCTTTAAAAGTTTCTTTCCGCCAGGTGTTTCTCACCGCTATAGGTGTGATCGAGTGACGTGCTAACGTTGATACCAAATTTAGGTGCTCAGCATCCAACATGTCGAGTAGAGGAATAGAAGATAGAGATCAGGGAAGACTCAAATAATGACGTGATATATTTCGAATATGAAGACATCCAAGAAGGACTAGAAGAATGTTCAAAGAGCCTGAGAGGGAGAATGTTAGTAGATTGGCCTTTCACGTAGGTACCATGGAGGCAACGATGGGTGCAATATGGGGACACTCAGAAGGTTTTCGAATTCTTGATCATGGAGATAATGTGTTTCAATTTTTCTTTGCAAAGAAGATAGATGTGCTTCGTGTAGAACATGGAGCTCCATGGCTCTTCAAAAACTTCATTATAAATTTGAGAAAATGGAATTCAGATGATCATAGAGGAGATCAATTTCTCACACAACCCGATTGGGTGCAACTATGGGGCATATGCCGAGTATTGCAACATAAAAGAGTTAAGGAAAAAGATAGGAGGACGTATGGGAGAGGTGCTGGACAGAATTATTTGTAGTGAGAGGAAAAGAGTCGAGAATTATCAAGGTTAAAATTAATCTTAACGTAACTCAGAACTTAAATGATCATTGTGTTTTGCGGGCCCAAATAAGCAAGTGATTGAACTGAGTTTGAAGTATGAGTGGATTGGTAATTTTTGCAACTACTATGGCCATCTAGTCATCAAGTGAGAGCATGTAATAATTTTATGGAGGACATAGTCAATGGAGAATTAAAGAAGGAAAAGTGGGGTGCATGGTTGAAGGCGAATCAGCTGGGCTAAAGGATGGAAGAGAGCAAGGAGAATGTAAACCCGAACACTAAGAATGGGGTTAATCCATCTCAACAACCAAGACAAAAACCAAGACTAGAGTTGCTTTGAAGTTTTGCAAAGCTGACAATGATAGATCAGGGCATGGAGAACCAAAAGCGTGGTAGGGACAACATGGAGAATAATAATAGTGACAAACAAAAAGAGCTTATTTCTAGGTCAAAGAGAGAAGACAAGCCAGAGAGGTGAAAGGCCAATTATGGGAGCTAGATGATAGTGCTATTATGACTATCACATGTAATGGTATACAATCGAGAAGAAAGTTGGAAAGATGATATTGCAACAACCTGAAAGATAGAGGCAATGATAATAATGGCTACCAACATGGTCAGGTGAAAGCTAAGAAACTTGGCCATAAGTGGGAATAAACGAGGAGTGTGTGTTAGTGGATCAAGAGAAGAACCATAGAGATAGATATAGAGTCTAGTAAAAAGAAACAATGTTATGATGAAGAGATTCTAGAAGAAGAGGGAGAGCGTGCCACCCCAAATGGGCACGCAAAAGCTTATGAAGATGTTGATGTGGAATTGTCTGGGTTTGGGGAACCCCTAGTTCACAACTTACAAAGGATCTGTAAATCCCATTCCCCAAGATGGTGTACCTTTGTGAAACAAAACACCAATCTTAGGTTGTTATAGCTCAAGCTAAAAAATGTGGCTATAAACAAACTTTCACTGTTGATTGAAGAGGTACTACAGGAGGCCTAGCACTATGGTGGAAGGAGGAAATGTAGGTTAATATCAAGAATCAAGAGGAGTATTTTATCCAATTTGAATGGCATGATCAACAAAAGCATATTACCTGGTCTACATTTGCAATTCATTTTCATAGTGAAGAAAGACAACATCAGATTCAATTCACAAGAATTCTAAAGCTAATTGCACAAGCGTGGTGCATTATCCTAATTGGTGATTTCAATGAGAAAGAAAGTGGGAGAGAAAAAGCTGCATCATCACTAGAAGAATTTAATAAATTTATAAATACTGGCCACTTGGTGGATCTTGGATATGTTGGTAGGAAGTTTACATGGAGTAATAGAAGATAGGGGCAGACTAATTAAAGAAGAATTGACAGAGGCCTAACATCACTAGGTGAGAGCATTATATCCTATGGCAGGAGTCAATCATTTGGAAGATCATGGATTAGACCATTGTCCTTTGTTGCTAGACTTACTCCAGCCCAAGGAAGAAGTAAGAGAAGATTTAAATTCCAAGAAAGATGGTGCTCCATGCAAAGATTAAAAGAATCATCCAAAATGTGTGGGGATAGAGGTGAATGGAACTTCAATGTTTACGCTATTTTAGAAATTAAAACAGTGTAGACATGAATTGGTAAGATGGCAGTAGATAATCCAGGGAACTCAAGAACAACAATCACCAAACTAAAACAGTAGCTAGAAAAAAGAAAGATGACCCAAGCAAACACTACTAGAGCTGAAATTCTACAGCTGAAGAGGAATTCAAAAGCATACACTCAGGAGGAGAGGTTTTAGAAAGAAAAGGCTAGAGTTAACTGGCTTAATTGGGCAAATACAAAATATTTTCACTCCAAGTTTTAGCATAGAAACAGGAATAATAAGATTTGGAAGCTTGAGGATGACAATGGTGGATAGTGTACCTCCCAAAAAGTATTGGGGAAGAGCTCAAGAGTATTTTGAAAGTTTATTTGAAACCAATAATCCTCCTTATCCTAATGTTCAACTGGCAAATCTGAAAGAAGGTGACAGATGACATGAATCGCTGGCTTGTTAGGCCAGTTCTAAGGAAGAAATTAGAAGGGCTATATTCTCGATTAATCCAAATTCAGCCCTTGGTGATGATGGGTTTACTGCAAATTTCTTTCAGTTTATTGGGATATCATTAAAAAGGATGTTTGGATGCAGTTATTGGTTTTTTTTTGTGGTAAGATACTTAAGGGATTCTCCCATACTCAATTTGTCTCATTCCAAAAGTCCATAATGTTTATTCAATTAGTCAGGTTAGGCCAATAAGTCTTAGTACCTTCTATAATATCATATCTAAGATTATTGTGCATAGAATGCAGAGGTTTATGAATAAACTCATTAGTCCTAACCAAAGTGCATTTATAAAGGCAGACTCATTAGTGATAATGTTCTTATTGCTCATGAAACCATGCATTTCTTGAAGAATAAAAGATTTGGCAGCAATGAACTAGTGTTGAAATTGGATATTAGTAAGGCCTATGATAGAGTGGAATGGAGCTTTCTAATGTTTATAATGGAGAAATTGGGCTTCAACAAAAGGTGGATTAATTGGTAAAGGAATGTATTACTTCAATATCTTATTTTGTTATTGTGGAAGGTCAATCATTTGGTTTCTTTAAACCAAATAGAGGATTGCGTCAAGGTGATCCTTTATCCCCCTATCTCTTCCTAATTTGTGCAAGGTTTGTCTCATCTACTCCACAAAGGAGAACAGAATAACAAGATGTATGGATTAAGAATCAATAAAAGAAGTCCTTCTATTAGTCATCTATTATTTGCTAATGACTCAATCTTATTTTGCCAAGCTACTGAAGGAACTACCATAATTTGAAGGAAATTCTTACTAACAATAGTCAGTTGAGTGGCTAGGAGATAAATTTGAGAAAGTCAACAATCTTTTTCAGAAGAATACCCCAGAAGCCTTGAGAATACAACTTGCTAATGTCCTTCATGTTCCAATTGTGGGATCACAAGATCGATACCTTGGTCTCCCTGCAATTATTAACAGATTAAAGAGATAAACTTTCAATTTTGTTAAAGACAAAGTATCAAAGAAGCTACAACATTGGAAAAGATCCTTGCTTAACTAGCGGAAGAGAAGTGCTTATCAAAGCTATTGGATCAGCAATCCCCATTTACACATTTGGGTGCTTTAAGCTTCTTGATACCTTGCTTGAGGAGCTCCAGAGAATGATGATGCAATTTTGGTGGGGGCAAAAGCAAAATGAAAGAAGGATAGAATGGATTGGATGGGATATACTCTGAGGAAGAAAATCAAGGTGGGCTGGGTTTTAAAGATTTGAAGGCTTTTAATATGGCGATGATGGCAAAACAAGGATGGAGACTGTTAACAAAGCATCATTCATTACTCTACAGGGTTTTCAAGAGCAAATACTTTCGTTATTCATCCTTTATGGAAGCAAGGCTAGGGAACAATCCATCTTAGGCTTGGAGGAGTCTACTCAAAGGAAGCAAAGTGCTGGAAAAAAGGATTAAATGGAAAGTAGGATCAGAGAAAGAGTCAGAGTTTGCCAAGATCCATGGCTAGGCCAAAATTACCCTTTAGAATTTAGCAACTGATTGTTACAACAGGATCTGATTTTGGTGAGACAATTGATGAATGAGAACTAGCAATGGAATGGAAGTTTAATCAAGAGCAATTTCTTAGAGGATGTTTCAGAAGCAATAATTCAAACTCAAATTATCAACAAGCTGAAGATAGGGTGATGTGGATGATGGAGAAAAATGGCCAATATAAGGCTTGCATCAGGATATTCAGTGGCATTTAATTTTTATTGCCTTAGATTAGTTGCATAAGAAATTTTCAAATAAAGAGCTTTGGAATTCAGTTGGTTAGCAAATGTCCAACAAAGATTAAAGTTCTTATTTGGAAATTAACACATGATGGTGTTCCAGTGAGACAAAAATTGAAGAGCAACATCCCTAGTGTTGATGACGTATGCCCAAGATGTAATTCATTGAGGAATCTATCTATCATTGTTTTGTTTCATGTTCTCAATCAATTCAAGTATGGACAGAAGCTGGTTTCTTCAAATAAGAGTGGCTCCTTCAAAATAAGCCTTTTGGGAAAGGTGGTTGGACTTAATCAAAGAACTGAAAACACAGTAAAATTAAAAGGAAAAAGTCTCTCTACTGTGTTACACGATTTGGAGGATATGGTTGGCAAGGAACACAAAGATTTTTGAAGACAAAAACTTTTCTCCTCAAGAGATTGCCAATAATGCCAAGAATCTTTCTAAAAAATTTCTTCGACTAAATGCAAATGTTTCTCTGTTTCTCGTTTAGAAGTTGTAGTTAGCTTCCATGAATTGTCACTAAGAATTGGGATATCCCACTGATGTTAATTTTGTTATCCAAGTTGGACCCTTTTGTAATCCTTTGATTATAAATGAAAATTTCTATCTCTCGTAAAAAAATGAAGTAGAAGAAGAAGAAAGTGATGCTTTGAACCGCTTAGTATGAAAAAAGTGATTGACTAGCTGGTAACTATACACTGTCAGGAAATAAGTAACCATACATACGGGAAACAATTAAAAACAACAATATATTCCTATGAATAAATCTTTTTGTATTCTTTGGCATTTTGTTTTCAATTTAAAAACCAACAAATTAAAATACAATCTTACGAACTTACAACTTTTGATAATTTAATCTACACGAATAATTTGTATCAAGACAAATCTTATATAAACGCTTACGATTAAAATATAAAATTAACTTGATGGGAAATAAACGGTGGGGGAAAGTGAGAAACATGATGATTCTACCTCCATGTGATCAGAGAGGCGTTGGTGTGGGATAGACTGGATTCCTCATGCCACAAATGTCTTTTTAACCTTCTTCTCTTTTTGTCAACACTGGCCATTACGCTGGATTTCATTTTATTTTATTTTATTGATTACAGTAGAGGGCCGAAGCCCAGGGTCTTATTTTATTTTATTTTGGGTCTATAGATCATGTTGTTGGAAGCCCAAATGCTAAAAGGGTATAAGCCCATGGCTAGACCTACGGCTACAGTCAGGCTACGTATGCACACAATAACCAGCCATATTTATGTAGTTTACCGAAAAATATTTTAAAGTTTTCCTCTTAGCCTAGGGTTGGCATGTTTAGTTCAGTTTTAGTTTTTATTTTTAATTTTTTAGTTTTAAAAAATTTATCAAAAAAAACTAAAAACTGAAAATGAAAACTAAAACCTAAAATTTGTAATTTTCAGATTTCTTTCATAAAATCTGAAAAATTAAAAATAAAAACTAAAACCAAATGGACCTTATATTTTTCATTGAAAACCAAGTACATTCCGTGATCGTTTTGTTTTAGAGTTGTGTTATGTATACTCATTTTACATTTGATATTGTGTCGACTCACATTTCATCCACCATTAGACGTGTGTGGTATAGACCCATTCAAATAGGGTTCACACTCCATCTAACGAATAGAGTGTGAATTAATACGGTTTCACACATTATGAGTATAAATAATTTTTTTTTCGCTTTATTCATCTAAACATGTAAGGCGTTGTACCAGGAAATCCAACAAGTTCAAAATTTGAGACATATATTCAACATTGCGACAGGCTCATAATCCCATGGGTTCGTTAATTAGTGTATATATATTTGTGAGTTTGGATTTTAAGGGTAAGGAAAGTGAGAGGATGATTTGTAATATAATTTTACACTATCAGTCCTTCCCTTTCCTCCTCTTCATTCTTCTTCAAAATCCAAACTCACAAACATACCCTTGTATTCGAGACGTATAGGCACCTGAGAGCCAGGAAATGGGAACACACTGTTTACAGTTTACCATGAAAACATGAAATTAAAAGTTTGATAGATTGGAGAGGTCATCGCTCTCTCATGCCGTTAGAATACAGTGCCTAGATATTATCCCTTGATAAGTGTTTAGATCCTACGATTATGAAGCAAATTGTTATATATGCGGTTTTGTATGTGTAAACAAAAACAAAATTAAGTATATTACAGATTGTTGTAATAAGCCACAAGGTCCATACTATATGTCTACCTTTATCTCATTGAGAGTTAATTCACATAAAACGGATGAGAGATTGATTGTTTTCTAACAGATAAGCATATTTTCAACTTTCATTGAAAGAGCATATATATGCTTGACTTAAATGTATCAAAACAAATGATAAATGTCAAAGAAACAGGTAAATGTTTCAGATTTGAAAATTTGAAATTTAGGGTAACAGTGCTGTTAAAAACTTGAAAAAAAAAATTCAAAGTTATTAATATTGAAAAACCTATTTTATTTATGTATACAAAATTCTGTCTCTTTTGTAAGCTCAGAACACCGCTAAAATATGCACCACAAAAAGAACACCTCTAATATTACAAATTCTATAACATTACAAATCCAACTGAAAAAGAAAAGATATTTCATGTAATTCTTTTCCTATGAACACGAGCGAAGCCTCAGCTGATACATACATTGATCTTTTTCTTTGTTTTTTTTTACAGACACTGCACAAAAGTTTCAGACGAGTGGTTGAAATAGTTTCAGGCACCCTCTACTCTCACATACATCATGAAAAAAATTTAAGCCACTTATCATGTCTGTTTTGATGAATCCGTGTGTTGTGTACCATTGTATTCATAATTTTCTCCACTTGGTAAAAGTAAAAGTAAAAGTAAAACTCTGTGAAAAAGCATCTTCAACTTCAACCGCCTAATTCAACTAAAACCTGAAGCACCGCCTAAATCTCACCACCTGCAAATAACCGATCCGAAGACCGTTCACCAATTTCCACCACCGCATCCTTGTTCCGCTCCGTCGTCGAGCCCTTCGGCGACCTCGTCGAACCTGCCCTACTCAAAAACGGCGGCGTCCAGTTGAACCCGCGCCGGTCCACGCGGCCGAACCGCTCGTACTGCAGATAACTCCTCCCTCCGCCAACGCTCCTCGTCCTGTAACCTCTCCTCACGCTGCTCTCACGAGCGAACGCCACGCCGCCGTGGCTCGCGGTGCGCATCGGCGTCGAACTCACCAGCAGCCGGTTCCGAACATCCTCCGGCAGCCTCAGCGTGAACCGCTCCAAGCTCTCCCCGGTTGGACCAGCGAGTGACCCGTCGAATGCGACCGCGGAAACAAACTCCCTATCCTAAAACCCGTTGACCTTGACCGAGGCGGACGGCTCTGATTAAAAGAATTATCCACCTTCGGAGACTCCGTTACGGTTCCCGTTACTCCCGCTCCGTCGCCGTTATCGTTAACGTTAACGACGTGGGTGCGGGCGTATGGATTGGATCCAGGTTCGGGCACACCCGAGCCGTTGGATTCAGGATCCGGGATCTGGACGGCCACGGACATTTCTGCGGGAGTGGGAATCAGGTTGGCGCGGCAAACGGGGCAGGTGGAGTGGTTGACGAGCCAAGCGTCGATGCAATCCGGGTGGAACACGTGGTTACACTTGGGGATCAAACGCAGCGTTTCGTCGTCGTGGAACTCGTTGAGGCACACGGCGCATTCTAGCGTGGCCCGCCCTATCTTCTGGCCCCTCACGGCCGAGTACACGAATGTCGGGAACGTGTCGATGATCTCCGGGTCAAGCCCACGGTGCCGCCCCCCGCTTCCGATGATTGGGATCGATAAGTCGAACCTCCCTCTCATCCTCCGCTCCGCGCAGTGGCGCGTGTACACGGAGAGGAAGCCGAGGAGGAAGAACACCAGCACCAGGACCACAAGCACGATGGCCATGGACTTGTCGAACTTCACCTTTGAGAGTGTGTCCGGCGGCGGAGGCGACAGCGCGTTTGGGAGCTGTGCGGCGGCCGGCGGCGGAGCCAGCACGAGGACGAGGAAGAAGAGGAGGAGGTGGAGGAGGCCATGAAGGGAAGTGGTGGTGGGAACAGGGAACTCCCTGTTGGTGTGAGTGGACATAGCTGATTATCATGAGGGTTCAGGTGTAGTCTTGTTCATTTTTTTTTTTTTTTGCTGAAAAAGCAAGCAAGAATATGATTTGGTGTTTCTCTAATGGTAACTAGCACCACATATCCACTGATTGCTCCCTTTTTTTTTTTTTGCCTCTCAGATTGTTAATGATTTGGTTGTTACTGTAAAGCAACGCTACTACAGCAAAAGTAACAGAGCGCAGACACTTTTGGTTGGTGTGGGTATCGGGAAGGAAGGATCGGAGGATGTAAGAATGAGAATGTTCCATGGGTTATCACACAGTCACAGACATCGGGATAACCGGATAAGGCTGCTCTTAGAAAATGGTGTTGGGTCTAACTATCTAAGGTTCTGTTTGTAATTTTGTAGTTTCCTAGGAGTTAAGATGGGTTTTGCCTTCTGTATTCTGTAAGGCTATGTTTCGGTTGAATAATCTAGACAGAAACGATAAAGGGAATAATATTTTAGGTAAGTATTCTATTTTTTAAAATTAAAAGCAATGATATGAAATTTCATAAGTTTATAACATAACATTCTATTTATTTATTTTTATAAATTTATGTATTTAATGATAAAAAAACTCACCCATTTTTTCATTTCCTCCAAATCCTTTATCCAAACGTATCCTTGCAAGGAGTGGGTGCATACATCACAATGTCTAACTTCGGTTTTGACATTAGGAATGGCTAGTTGACTATGGGGCCGCACATAAGCAACAACTGATGAAGGTGGGTTTTATAGTGGATCTCCAATAGTTAGATTTATTATCTTCCATTTATTAATTATTTGATCAAGCTATCCAATAAAAATGATATTCATGATTAACTAAATATATGAGGTTTATCTTATAATTTGTTGATGAATGAGTTTAAAGCGACAATAGACATATACCTTTTTATTTTATTGCGACGATATATATCTACTCCAAGTCATTTTTTGTGGATTACAGTACTATTGCGTTCAGCTGCCGGAAATGGGGGACCATTTTCGGTGTTTGTATTTCGTGAACTGATTGGAATTTTCATTGTATGCGTACTAATTTATGTTTAGTTCCTTTCTATCTTCATTTTTCTTGCTTATTCTCCCATTCATGATTCCCGTGTTCCCTTCCAGAATCAATATTGCCTTTATCTTATTCGTTATTACTTGCACCTAAAAATATCCTTTCTAGCTCATCACAAGGGAAAAAAAGAATCGAAACACTATCAAGTAATTTATTTCCTAATGCTAAGAAAACAAAAGATAAAAACAAGTGACTTATATTAGGTACTATCACCAGACGACAAAGAATAGGTTTTTACCCCTACCTAAGTTTTCAACCTTTTTTCTGGTTGGCGGTAACGGGAATAGGATTCTAAAGTCTGGACTAAACCTGGAAAGCATACAAATGGCTCCATTGTGAGCAACGAAAAGGATAAAGTTTCTAGATCGAGGATCGGAGAGTAATTTACTCCAGTTCTTTTTTATGGAAAAAAAAAAAAAACTGAGCGTGACCAAAGAAAAAAATTGTCAATCAAGCAACTTGTATTGAATATACAGTAATCATTACCCTTGCATTAGGTCTGGATATAACCCTAGTATAATATGATGTTGATACGAGTCCGCAATCAATATTAAACTCATATGAATATGAATTAAGAGTATCAAGAATTTAAAATTAGAGGAGGAAATTGTAAAGAGGAATCTTTTAATCGCAACAGTATTTAAGGCAAAAATATATTAAAGATAAAATAATAATAATAATTTTGATCGATGTACTAAAATTTTTATATTATCAATCATTCACATCTTTTCACATGTATAACTTTTGAAGTTGTAAAGTAAGAGTTAAACACATTTTATTGCTGTAATAATATGTCATTGAATAACTATGAAAAAAATAATATGATTAATATATCAAAATGAAACTAAAAACCTTATATATAAATCAAGATCGGGAGCAGCAAACTGCAAAGGGGTACTAAGTTAATGAATGTTTTGAAAAACTGACTATGGAGATGGAGGAGTCGGGTCAATTTGAAGCCAGCACGTTATCAAATAAAACTAAGCCAAGATGACTAATGCAGCTCGCGCTGCTTATGTAATTTGCATGTCATTGTCGGCCCCCGTCTGGCCAACTACATCAATTAATATTGAACACTCTGAATTTTGTAAATAGAGGGGTTATTGGTTAATTTTCCGTTGAAAACACCGTTTTCAAATTCGAATAAAGATACCCATCACACCAATTGGCAAATTCCAGATTAAATTTATCGGTAGTAATTCTGTTCTTCTTTTTTCCTTTTTGTATGCTATAATTTTAAAAGCAATGAAATTTAAATATATGATTTCACACAAACTATTTAAATTGTTTATCTCTAACTCAATTTTGTGATTTAATTTATTGGTAGTAATTTATAATAGACAAATACTGAATTCCCCCCCCCCCTCTTTTTTATAAGTCACAAGCTCATGCCCAAATATATGCACAAGGTGACAAGTGGAGATGCGAAGTTCCAAAGATACCAAGACAAGAAATACAAAAAGAAACAAAGACAAGAACCAATGAGCCAAAAAAGGATCCAGGAAACAGAGAAAAACAAGAACAAACAGCACGATGAAAAAACAAGAGATATCGATGCTTAGTTGATGTGCTTAAAATTTTTTCTAATAATTCAAAATATTATTACTCATATGTATTAAATAATTCTTATATGTTATGTAAATTATAATTCATTTCATGGTGGTAGAATCTGCAAGTTTCTGTCTCTCAGAATTATATTACAGATTAATAAAAGCTAAATGTTTAGCTAGGTAACTAACAAATTCATTAAATTCATATATCTAAATTACATGATTAAGGTTAAAACTGTAGTAACGTCCACAATCGAATGTCATAATTATTTTGAATTCAAAATAGTTTTTTATGACAAAATAGTACTTGTTTCTTTACAATCATGCATTGATTTTTTTTAGAAAATAATTAATAGAGATAATTACTGATTAAAAGGTATAAGTTTGATATTTTTAAATTCATGCATTTCGTTGAACGGGTTAAAGCTCTTTGTTGGTCCAATAACTCAATCTGACCAAAATATTTTTGAGTTTCTATTTTCCAATTAGGTGTATGGTTTTCAAAAAGCAACCTATTTTGTGGCCACCATATAGTCGACCATACAATGTAGAAGGGATACCCATAGTTTTTTTTATTAAAATTATTGAATGGAGCGCCACACCAAGCTTCATAAAAGCAATTAGGATCATATGGAAAGCATGAGGGTATTTCTACGTAAGCTTTTAAAAGAAATTTCAATAGCTGAGTATTGGATATTTTTATTTATGGATCTGAAGATGAAAATGTTAATACAGTTAAGAAAACTAAGACATGCATCCATGTTATATTAAAATGTTTGCGTGCCAAAAAAAAAGTGTCGAATTAATTTTAAAATTAAGCTGAAGAGTGTTTTATATTAAACAGAGTTGGTAACTAAGCCAGCTCAAAAAGAGCAATATTAGACGACCAAAAGAAAATAATAATAATGTAAGAATTGTTGACATGAAATTGAACAGCGTGGTGGTCATCATTGTATGAAATTAAATGATATGACTTCGTTAAATATCTATGACTCAATAATAATAACATATCAAATCACTAGAATTAATCTAGAAGTGAGAATTTGAATAGTTTACTGAAGTTCTATATTTAAATCTCATTGCAGAAATTATAATTCAAGAATTTTAAAATAATAATAATAATCATGACATGTCATGACAATTAAATTCTAGCAAATTTTTTTTTTTTCCAAAAAGAAATAAAAACAAACAAGAACGTATGGTTTGAAACTTTTTAATGTATATAAGTTATGGAAAATATTCTATATTTTTGGAGAGCCTGTATTAAATAAATTGATTTTTATATAAATTTATTAAAAAAATAAATATTATCATACGCATTTGAGATAATCAGAATCGATATCTCTTGCTCTTTTTACTACTTGTCTTATTATTTCACAATGCCATTATCCACCATTAATCGATGCCAATATTATTATTTGAGAGATTTGTCAACTATATAAGGGTATGTAAAAATTAAATGGTAGATGATGAAACCTTTCTTGTTATTTGCTGAGTCGTAAAATGTTCATGATCATATGATGTTTCAAGACTAAAAGATATGCGTGTCCATGTTTAGTGCTGTGAACGGTACAACGATTCCATGTATATCATATTTCATATTCTAATTAACTTCCAATTTAGACACGAGTATAATTCTTTGATGCATTGCACTTCACGGATGCATTTTTCTGTCTATCATTTCTGCGTCCTTAAAATGAAGTAAAGTTGAAAAATTTTCTTAACTAAAAGTGACATGAACTAAGTTAAGCTTATTAAAAAACTCATGCTCAACATATCAATAATTGAATTGATTGGACCTCGATTTCAATAAAAGTGAGCATAATAAAAACTTAAATTTGATTCATTTAATACACAGACTCAAACTTATAGGTGAGCCTCGACTCAAAATACATGAGCATAACTTCTTAGACGATTAACAAATCAAGTTAAAAATAGCTCACAAACTGGTTAATTAACTTGTAGCCCTAATTAAGACCAAATTAAAATACAAAAAAAAAGTTTTTTGTGTAGTTGTCCAGTATTCTATCTGAATTGTTTGTCCCTTCTATTGAAGAGAATAAATTTAATTTTATAACTATAAAAAAATAATTTTAATTGTAGAAAAGTCCCAAATTTCTATGACTCATTAATTATGTAATTCTCATATGGCATAAAAGTATAGTCAAAATTGAGATTCAAAACAAGACTAACATTTGAGATATTCTTAGGTAGTATGTATGAGGATTAAAAGACCATTGTCAATTATACACCAAAAAAATATATTTTTATTATTTAATTATTTCTTATTCAAATAATGACACTATAAATTTTTTACACTATGTATCACCTAATCAAATTCTCTCATATATATAGTTTTTGAAGTAGTAGAGTGATGGTCAACTTATTTTCTGGTATAATAATATATGATTGAATAAATGTATTGAAATTTTTTACACTGTTTATATTTTAAAATTAAATTTCTATTAATTTTTTTGAATTTCTATTAATTTTTAACTATTTATTCAATATGCTAATGAGTCAATAGATTAAATTATTAATAGTCCATTCGTGGGCCCATGTTAAAACCTAACAGCCATTGTTGCGTTACGACCAAGGCAAAGTGATGGACCTGATTGTCATAAATGCACCAACAGCATTTATTGGACGAAACTGATATGGTCTTTGGGCCTATCAGCTGGGCTTTACTTTCGGCAGAAGAGGCTTAGGCTGGTGGTTTCGTTGTATCTGTCATCTTTGCTCCTAAAAAGAAAAAAAGGTTGAACGTTGTTCATGTGTCGTGTGTACATCAGGGTATACGGGCTGCAATCTATGACCCATTTATCTCACAATCCATATGAAAATAGATCAGAAATTTTTAATTCGCAACCCGTAAACTTTGTTAATCCATATTTAAACCGTAGACTAATGGCCTCTACCATTGATTTGACCAACCTATTAGCTCGCATAGTGAGGGAATATTCCAGTGTTACACTAGTCCACCATTCCATTCATGGTAGTCCAGTTCACTACTAAACGTCTAAGCCCAAGGGGAATGGTCACATTTAGTGTCCTAGTCTTTTTAATAAAGTCAGGAGAATTATGCATATTTGATTGTTTGTAACTTTGTATGTTATTATTTTTTAAAAAATAAACATTTGGATTTTTGGAATTGAATGTTTAATTTTAATATTTAGTATTTAGTAATTAGTATTGTTATTTGTTTAAAATTTAAATTGAAAATTGGATACTATAAAAAAAGTGTGTATATATATTTTGCGAGGTAAAATATATTATATAAAGATAAATATATAATATATGGTATGAAAAAAAGTTTAAAAAAATGTAAAAAAAGAGGTCTACATATGCTGGTTTGCGAGTTGGTCCGTGGAATGGTATGTGGGATTGCGAGCTGAACGAAAAAGGGTCATATGAACTAGTCCGTGACTCATGGGCTTATGCGAGAGACGCAACTAAGCTGAAGTTGAGTCCATTTATGAAATGGCTTCTGCCGACTTAATTGTGATCCGTCGCCAATTCCTGCAGCCGAAATTGTCCATATCCAATTCTAGCCATGTAACTCAATTTTTTCAAGAAATTATAAGTGTACAATAAATTTGTACAATATTTTTATAATATATAGACAAAAAATAAATCAACAAGGTGGTGGGTCAAGAGAAATTGAGACCGGTACACCACCTTATTTGTTTATTTGCTAATGGTGTACACATTTATTGTTCGCATATCATTTTTCATTTTTCAAGTATGTTATAAGTACACATTTAGAGGGCATTGTTTGGGATTTTTTTTTTTTGATGAAAATATCCATTTTCACCTAAAAAATTTACTTTTTTTTTTATATTTGTATAAATTTTAAATAATCTCAAAATAATTAGTTTTGACTTTTTTATAGAAGCTAAAAAAAGTAGCTTATAAAAGAAATTAATTTTTAGCTTTTTTAATTATATATAAAAATTTAAATTTCTTAATTTTTTTAAAAATATGAAACAAACACAACTTTAAATGCCCTTGAATTTCTTCATCATTTTAGAATATAGAGCCAAAATACTTAGATTAAGAGCTACTTATGGTGAATTTGTTTAAGATTATTTTGATAAAAAAAAAGTGATTCGCTTTTTATAAAAACTATATATATTAATTTCCACTAAAAAGTTAAAAACAACTTAAAATAAACTATTTTAAGTTTTTGAATAGAAGTTGAAATAAATATTTTCTGTTATTGTTTTTAGAAAAAGGCCACTTTTCTTTTAAAATGATCTAAAACAAAGTGCCATTACAGTATGATATCCCCATTTTCACCTCTAAGCTAAAATGTGTGTATCTCTTGCTAAATAAACGTTCAAAACAGTCTTATTTTTACTTATATGTACCAAACTTGTCTTATGGGGTGTAACTTTCTATTTTTTTTTCTCTTCTATTCGAACAATACCATTTACCAAAATGCATGAAACATGGCATGAGCTCTTGGCATCCAAAAATAATCTAAAAAAAAATAGTGTTATTTAAACACCTAAAAAATAGGCACATTTTAGAGATATTAAATGTGATGGTGATTATCACATACTCTATCTATGACATCCTATCCAATAATTTTAAAATGGGAATGGATACCCAATTTTTAGATGTTTAAATTACATTTTTATTTCATAAAAGATAGCAACTGAAAGTTGATCTTAGTGAAAATATCTTTTAAATGACTTAAGCTTTGATATTCTCACACTAGTTGCGATGTAATTAACCTAACATATATATACAGTGCATCTCTTAGTAATTTTTGGTGTATTTACTTTATCTAATAATATTTTTTGGATTAAAATTTCATTACAACCATTGATTTTAAAGTTTCTACCAAATAGATCAAATGTATAAAGTTTCATATAATTTGAAAATAATTTGATAGTTTATCATTTTATTTATTTTAACAAATAACATTTTTTAAAATATAATTAAATATAGATTATTAGATTATATGTCTATTATTATCCATGTGCATGAAGAGATATTGAATGAAGTAATAGGATTTATTCTTAAAATAAATGGATCCCCATATATATATATATATATATATATATATATATATATATATATATATATAATGTGTGTGTGTGTGTGTGTTGGATTGCTTGATATACACTCATTGCAATAAAAACTTTATTGAAAAGTTTGTTTTTTGATCACTATTTTAGTTTTGTATATGAAAACTATTGGTTTTGATATTTGTGTCTACAAGTATTGAAATAGGGCTTATATGCTTCTACTCTAACTTTATATTGTCTCAAATTTAAATTCACCAGAAAAATGTGGAAAAGGGGATCCTTTTATTTTTGGTAATGGCATTCTTTTATTTTCCTACGATACATTTTAGCTTTAATTTTAAATATAAAATGCGATGTTATTTTCACTTCATCGTGTATTTCTTTTCACTAAAATTAAATTTCATAAAGGAAGACATATATATCTTAAGAGTTTAATCAGAAACTTATCATTAGTCAATCTCAACTGTGATTGTTGATGCTTAAGCACAACAAAAAACTAAAGTTACTAGTGGATCACGTTTCACTGTAATTTATTGCCAAGTTTTTTAATACTTTAAGTTTAGTATTGGAGAAATTGTGGCAGGCTAGATGTGCTTAATCGCATCATTTTAAGAAGAAAAATACTATTCTGCAAGGGAGTTACTACTTAGTAGCTAGTGTTCTTAATTTCATTTGTATAAACTAGCTAGTAAACTCTACAAAAAAAACAAAACAATACCGCATAAAAGATCGGTAATATTAATTCTTCCGCTCAATTTCGATTATCGCACTACTGCAACGTTAAGAGTATTGCTTTGATTTAGCCACCCAGATGGCTGGCCAGAATCCCAGGACACAAGTGATCAGAGGACCGCTCACCCGCAACACCATGATCATGAACAGGTGATGATCTCCTCGCTGATCTAGCGAAAAACGGCGTCGTCAATGCGAACCCCCACTGCTCCTCCTCACCGTTAAACTGCCACTCCAAATATCTCCTCCCTCCTCCGCTCCCAACCCTGTAACCCCTTCTCCCACTCCCCATCCTCCCGAAGCTCACGCAACTCCTCGCACGCTTCAGCCTAGTACAGTTGACCACTAGCCTCCTCTGCACCTCCTCCGGTAACCTCACAGCAGTAGTAAACCTCTCGCAACGTTCACCCGAGCGACCACTCGACTCAGACCGCGGGGGGAACAACATACCAAACAAAAAACCCGTCGACCGCGACCGTGGAGGAGTCCGGTTCGTACAACTCCGAATCCGACCAGGTATGTTCTCCTTCGGGGACTCCACAGTGACCCCAATAACGGCGTTATTGTCATTGTCGTTTGGTTGATGATGATGTTCCAGCGGGTCGTTGTCGGGAACCTCAAGGGCAACGAACGGGGGCTCCTCCTCCTCCTCGGATCTCGGTACGAGGTTGGCGCGGCAAACGGGGCAGGTGGAGTTCGACGCCAGCCATGCATCGATGCAAGCAGGGTGAAAGACGTGGCTGCAGTTTGGGATCAAACGCAGCGTTTCGTCGTCTTGGAACTCGTCCAAGCAGACCGCGCATGCCAGGGCTTCTTTCGCGACCATGAGGCCCTTCACGGTGGCGTATAGGAACGTGGGGAAGCTCTCGATGACGTCAGGGTTTAGGCCACGTGGCTCCATGCTGAGTCGCCGCCCGTTGGGGAGAGCGAGGTCGAGTCTGTTCCTCGGGTTCGTGGTCTTCGGTCCGCGCATTGGCGAGTGTAGAGGGAGAGAAAGCCTGAGATGAAGAATAGAACTGCCACTACTACCATGACGCCCGCCACTGACTTTTCCCCCGCTTGTACCGGCGGCGGTGCCGGGAGTGGCTGAGCGATTGAGGGCGGTGCGGTCTGCGTGAGGAGGAAAATTATTAGGTTAAGCAAGTTGTGGCAACTAATTATATGATGAGAATTGGAGAGTGGAAGAGTAGTGAGAATGTTCATTTGTAAAATCTTGATGATGGATCGTATCGTATGTGCATTTAGATGTATGGTGCAGCTGGTTGCTTCGTTTGATTTGCTTTGCAAGTCATTCGAATGGAGGGGAAATTAATGCTAAGGGCAGCTGAATGGTGGTAACAAGTGACAATTACGCCGAAACCATGCACGTTTTATTGGCTTGAAACTGGTAGACAAGGCGCAGATCGAGTTGCGGGATATACTACGGTAGTGCTTTCGATATATTTAAAGAAAAAGAGTAAAAACTTGAACTTGATGTGGTTATTATATGATTGTATTTTTTAAGTGTTAATTGAACGGATTTAGGAAGAAGTCGTGGGCACTTGCGGCTTTTCCACTGGCGATCAAGTAAATTCGGAATATTGACAGTAACTAATAATTATTTTTCGCAGTTAAATTTCCTGGGACTTCTCATGAGTTTCAGAAGCCAACAACGTTTGGCTCCACCCGTCGTGCATAACCATAGATAGTATAAGTAATATTTTCGTTTTTTCGGTAAAAACGCCTTGTACCCATAGCCAAGGGCAAAGAAAGAATGCGTCAGAATGATAATTCCTTTTTTTTATATTTTAGAATGAAAAAATTTCATATTTTAAAATATTTGTCAATTTTATATTCTAATAAAATATTAATTTTTTCTCCAATATTACATATAATTAATTTCACATTTTTAAAGCATTTTATGTAATACTAATGTTGAACACTGTGATATATTAACTAATATACAGAGATATATTAGTTCATTAACTATATTTTACTTAAATACTAGTATCATTTATTATCTTTTTTAATATCTATATTTATCCTAAATTGATAGATATTTTGAAAGTGATGGAGTATCATATATAGCTATCAAATCTAGGCTTTGACTCTGCATGTGCTCCATGTGTTCATGTATGAAATTCTTGGATACATTGATTCACAGTATATAGATAAGAATGAGAAATATTACTTTAATATCCAACATATTGGACACCAAAAAAATACCCAATCTATCACTCTTAAATTTTATTTGCACTCTACTTAAAAGTAAAAAGTTATTGTTTATCACCATTAGATTTAAATGGATATACATAGACACTTTATTTTGAGTGGTTGAAATAACATGGCTCGTGATGGATTGAATTTAGTATTTTTGTTAGCGAATGAGAATTTCGGCCGGCCAATAAATTGTTGATTACTAATCTAATACTATTTACTTTGTGTAGAAGGCTGTAGAGAATTGTTACTTATTATTGCCTGCCTTAATTATTAGGGAGCTATTGATATTCTTTATCCTTTGTTTTTTAATATTTGTCAAGGATATTTTTCATCCGTGGTGTGGAAATGCGTGGTTGATTTTATCCGGGTCTCTGACCCCGGAATTGAACTGACTCCTTTGAAGACTTGAAGTCCCAATTAGTAGTGTGGCCTGGCCTTCCTTGAAGCATAGAGCATCATAACCACCCGTACTGGCCTCAACCCACAAGCCGTGGTCTTGATTGAGCTGGAAACTTGATCCCATCGCAGTTGAGACCGAGGCTTAGCGGTGAATGAAAGTGCCACTGTACCAACGACCGATTCCCCCTCCTAAGACCAAAAAGAAAACAACTCGATCCCATCGGCTGTGGCCCTCGCTTTCAAACTAATTTGTAAGTGGAGGTCCAGGTTCTTAGGCTCCGTCGGCTCACAAATCTTGTTTACCTTTCAGTCAACTGGCCCAACAAATCTATAACCTGACTCTGTGCACTCATTGGGCCGAGAATTGCCTTTTTATTGTTGTTTTGGGCAAAAACTGAATACTAATGTTGAGGCAAACTTAGGATAATAAGATACGTGAGGCCCGACAAAAAAGTGAACAGTATCCACATGAGGGCCGGGTGTGTGGATTAGACATATATTGCCCAATATCAGGTTCTGAAATGATCACTAGATATAGTAATTGACCTATCATTCTTCTAATTGTGAATTATCGTAAAGGGAATCGACATCTATTAAACTGAGCTTTGAATTAGGGTCCATATCGATATCGATGCTGGTTATAATCGGTAAAGCGTGTCTTCTAATCAGAAATGCTATATGAATATTCAAAGTAAATGTTGACCATATCGTAATGATCCTGGTTACAATCGATAAAAGCGTGTGTCTTCTAATTAGAAATGCTGTATGAACATTCAAAAGTGAATCGCGCATAGAACATTCATTTTATCACCTCTGAATGTGGTGATAGTTTTTTCATTCATTCCACTTTTATCTATTCAAATAGCATTACTCATCTTCTAAAAGGGAGAGTGTGTGATGGCTTCGAGAAATGGGGATGCCGTTTTTAGATGGAGCAGTTTCAAGGTCTAAGAAGTACTTCAAATCACCTATATAATAATGAGTTTATATAACTGCTGTAAAGTGGTCTGCATTTGAGAATTGGTAGCAAACTAGACTCTAAATATGGGAAAATATCATTGGAAGATTATTGATCATTAAATGAAAATAAATTTATACACAATGGTTATCGGTACCAAATTCTAAATATGATCTTAACAAACTAACGGCATAAAACTAAATACTAACTAAGCCAGTTGTAACAATTTTTTAATTTTCATTTATGATAGCCATAACCAGTCAGCTTTTTTTTTTCCAAAAAATTTCGCCATGCACAATTTTTTTTTCATTTATTCATACCCTTATGTTTTTTGTTTATGATTTTGGATGTAATAGTTGGATTTTAATTAGCGTTCTATGAGGTGTTACATTTTCGATACATATAGGTTGTACACTTGTACGTTTGAGACTGTGATTTTTAACTTTGGGGTGAGGACTAACCCAACGAGTTTAATAAAAATTTCAATTTTTCAATCTTCAATGACAAATTAAACGTGTTACGTACACATCACATATGTATGTATATGGAAGGAATGGAACTGCAATGACGTGAAAAAAATATGGCAATCGTGCATCACGGAAACTCGGCGTTCATGGGGAAAAAATAGTATAAATGATATGCAATATGTTATTCAGGATGCCCAGCAAATGATGTTTAAAAATATGGTGAAAATTAATGCATGGAGATTATAGATGGGAAAGGCTTATTCAATTCTTCTATCTCCTCTCTCGTCTCTCCTCCATATCCCTTCAATTAAGTTTTGTTATATACTCATGTTGTAGGTAGTTAAAAAAAATTAATTGGATAAAAAATCATAGATATTAAAATTTTATTGAAATGACAGAAAATAAAATAGAGATTTGAGAACGGAAGATTTGCTTTTGGTGCAGGCCCCCGGTTTTGGCCAAGAAGCAGTTTCATTGCACTGCACCGGCTCTAGAGACTGAAGAATATAATTAAGAATTAAGAAGAAGAAAGGGATCAAACTTTTTGAAACAAAAAAAAAAAATCATTCAGAAACTAAATTGGAATAAATAGTCGCTCTTGTAACCCAACACGTTTCTTGACCATTCCAATCCGGCGAATCATCTTGTCAACTAAAGTGTACTACACATTGACGCTGTTTTCGTGGGAACTTTTGGCTCTACGTACCCTGCAACTTGGGCCTCATGCTAGTTAGCTCTGTTATATATATTTCCCTCTATTCTATTATTTTGGGTAACGTACGAACGCAGTATTCTTCTAATTTTTAACTCTCAGAACCTGGCCAGGTGCTTGCGGTTCTTATTGTAATACACGCACGTCGGTTGTCATCGAATATCGAATATATATAATTTTGAAATATTACTGATGTAAGGTTTTTAATTTGACACTATATTATATATAACTTGTGAATAATAAATAATATTAATTTTAATATGCAATAAGTGTAATATATATTTTTTACTATTAATCAATTATATATTATTTTTGAATAATTTTTAATTTAATATGATGAGAATCAAATGCTTTTTATATATAACAGCAGTATATTAAAACTAAAATATTAATAACTTATTAAATAAATTTAACATGTTGCAACATTTATAGTAGTTTTAATTTTGATTTAATTTTAATATACTACTAAAATAATTTTATATTATTGACAAATAGAATCTGAAAAACTACCAAATTATGATGAATATTTACCTATTACATCAATTACCAATCATGATTTATCTCATTTTTGGGTCATTTATTTGGTTATGGAATTTGACTTTTGAAAGCACACATATATTGAGTTTGCTGGAAAATTACAGGGGGTGAAGGGTACATAATTGGTTTTACATGAGACACAAACCAAAAAAAAAATGTTGAGGGTACATAATTTGCTGGTAACGAATTAAGGTGCAACAAATTGAAAAAAAAATTTAAGGAAATGAATTGTGGTAAGCGAATTATGTTCCAGCACAATTTAAGTCTTCTGTGACCTGCCAAGCCTCTTGGAAATTGTCACGTTCAGAACGGAAGCAACCTCTTGGAAATTGCCACGCTCAGAACGGTAAAATGAACTCAATTTTAACATGCAACTATCTTTGAGTGGTCATTTCAGAGGCATGGGAAGATGACTTCCACGAGTAACTCGTGTAAAATTTTTAATTATTTCATCTACTATATAAATTCATCTCAAAGACAAATTTTCAGACTCATTATTCTCTCCTTTGTTACTCAGTAATTTCCTTCAATTTCTGTTCCATTATCTCATTCTCCCTTCCATTCCCATTCCCACTCCCTCATTCTCTCTTCCTGTTCCCACTCTTTACCAACTCATTCTCTCATTCTCCCCAGTTCATCTTATAAAGAAAGAAAAAATATTGAGTGAGAAAAAAATGAGTATTGTTATGATAGTAGTATATTATAATGGTCATATATTTACAAATCC
This sequence comes from Dalbergia oliveri, assembly GCA_030441495.1. Classification (NCBI taxonomy): domain Eukaryota; kingdom Viridiplantae; phylum Streptophyta; class Magnoliopsida; order Fabales; family Fabaceae; genus Dalbergia; species Dalbergia oliveri. Next base: position 12,568,913 of record JAMLFY010000003.1, on the reverse strand, counting down.
AAATGATAGCGTATTTTTTACATGTGAGAGTCCAATAAATATTTTTGTTCGTACACTTTTTCATTTGCTTAGTTAAAGAATGCTCTTTATCAATCTATAAATCCAAACACTCAAAAGAAAGTGACATTGATAAAATATAGATGTCCATCCTCGATTTTTGCGGCTTCATAAATTATCAAGCAATTCCAATCATTAATGACAACAACATTCAACAGATGTTTCGCATACATCAACAGGACAAGCCAAACAATCGTGCCATTGAATTGTATGTTGAATTTGAAGAAGTTGTTGCTTGGAATGTAGCTTATGAGTTGAGCACATTTGAAGAAAGAGAAGTAGTATGGGAAAAAAGTGATGAAGAAGAATATAAAAGTGGCGATGATGATGATGATGATGATGTTGATGAGAATGACGTGCCAAACATGGTGACCAGGCAATATCTAAACAATGAGCCATCTTTCATGCGTGCATTAGATCTTGAAGCTATGAATGCTCCTGAGTTTCCACAATTTCAAAACATGGGTATGTACTGCTAATTCTAGAATTAATTTAAAATTTTAATTTCAAATGCTACAGATTTATTTTTTTCCATTTATTTTTTTATTATTCTAATTATTTTTATTATTTAATATTGGTGCTTGGTAGGAGCTCCTTATTAATGCTTGAATTCTTTATTGGAATGGAATTTGACAATAGGGAAGATGTAATTAAGGTAGTTAAAAAATATAGCATAGATAAAGGAGTGGATTACAAGGTTGAAGAGTAGAAGGAAGACATTTTACTGTAATGTGTACAATATGGGAGGAGCCCGTGGCTTCTAAGAGCCAGTTTAAGGAAGAATAAGGATTATTGAGAAATCAGGAAGTATAATAGACCACATACTTGCACAAGGTCGAGGCAATCATAGGACCACTTAAAGTTGGATTCTGACATGATTGCATAATTAATAAAGCTATTGGTAAATTTTGATCCATCAATTAAAACAAAGTCTATCATTGTAGAAGTTCATTCTCCTTCGGGTACATGACGACATACCGAAAGCATGGGCTGAAGCACAAGGCAATGAAAAAGTTTTCTGGTTGGGAAAGCTCATTTGAAGATCTTCCACAATGGTGTATGGCAATGTGTGCTCTGATCAAGGAACAATTGTTCAATTGGATTCTATAGAGGCGAGTCGTGGGTCTGAGCTTGTGTTGAACACTCGAATATTTCAGGTTATTTTAGACTTTCGGTCCTTGTATTAAAGCATTTAGATACTGCAAACCACTTGTTCAGGTAGATGGGACACATTTGTATGTGAAATATAGAGGAGCTCTACTGGTTGAGTTGCACAAGATGACAATTCAGAACATATTGCTAATTGCTTTTGCAGTTGTCGAGGGTGAGACTGGGATGCGTGGTCCTTTTTTCTTAACAATGTGCAGACATGTAGTGACTCGAGATGGAGTTGGACTAATTTCTGATCGTCATGAGTCCATTAAAGCCGCAGTAGCCCGAAGTAATGGTCAATGGGAACCTCCAAAGGCATTCCATATGTATTGTGTCAGGCATATCTCTGCAATTTCTTACGGAAATTCAAGGCACTTAACTTGCACCGACTTGTTGTAAGCATAGGTAATTTATATTTTTGTTTATTCTTGTTTTAGAAGTAATTTTTAATTATTTTAATTACTCGTATTATCTTTTGCAGGGTACTCAAGGACCGAGCAAGAATTTAATCATCACTATCAGCGAATGCACGAACATGGTGAGTGATATACATACTGGCTTGATGAATTTCCCAGAAAAGTAGGTTCTAGCATTTGATGGTGGATATCAATGGGAGGCATATGACAACAAACCTAGTCGAGTGTATCAATTCTATGTTAAAGGAGGCTTGTAATCTTCCCATCACATCATTAGTTCGAGCAACATACTTTCGATGCACTGAGTTGTTTGTTCAAAAGGCTGCGGCATACGCACTAAGAAATACAGGTCAACCTTTCTCAAAAGCTGGCAAGACAGTTGGAAGCAAACGAGAAGGCATCTAAAGATTTCAAGACCACTCATTTTGATAGACAGCTTCAGACTTACTATGTTAAAGAGCTTTCCGAGATAGGAGAATACAGAGTTGATCTGAGGTAGAGATATTGTGATTGTGGGGATTTTCAGAGATCGATACCCCTGTCGTCATGTGATTGCTTATTGTAACGCTCTCGCCTTGATTGGAAAGCTTATGTTGATGATGTATATAGAATGATTACCATATGCAAGGTGTACAAGAGTGAGCTTCGGGTTGTGGGCCACCAAAGTACACGGGCTTTGTATACAGGCCGAGGATTTGTGCAAACCCTGCCTTAAAGCACACAATGAAAGCTGACCCAAATCTACTAGCTACCTGAATGAAATGGATATGCGTGATGCGTAGACCACGGCGTTGTGGTCTTTGTCGTGGTGAAGGACACATCGCAATTGTTGTCCATACGCTCCTGGCTCAAGTTCATAGTGGTGCATCCTCGCAGTTGTAATGGTGTCATTTTCAGTTGTTGTTGCCTTGTGTTATTTCATTTTCTTGTTATTTTATTGTTATCTTATCTTACTATTGGTGTTATTGTAATTCTACAAGTGGATGCACTCTGGTTATTTCATTATCTTATTATTAATATATTTTCTTGTTGAAATAGACAAATGAAAGTAAATAGAACAACATTATATCATATAATGGGTAGCATAATCACATAATCATACAATTAAAACAAATGAAGTACTACTACCCCTTCTTATATGCTTTCCCTTCCCTTTTGGTTTTTTGATTATTGGGGGTATACCTAGTTGGTGGGGATCTTCATGCAAGTTATATCTACTTGCACCTCGCCCACCTTGTTCCTTCACATCGTCAGCTCCTTCAGGATGGTCTTCCTCACTTACATCTCCTACTCTAGTGGACCGCTCAGCCTAACTTCCACTACTGATTACCACTCACAACCCTCAAACCCCCAGGACCTACATAACCTGCAAACCCCCTAGATTGACCTTCATAAATTGCTGACATTGTAGCAGGATCTATCCTCCATTGTTGAATTGGGGGAAACTGAAATGGAAATTGAATCTATGGACGGTATACATTTTTTTCCTGCATGATAGGTGATTGATGCATGTCCAAAGCTACCTCCCCTGGACAAGTGTGAACCTATCCTGTGTGGTGGTGGGGGTGAATATGGTGGTGATGGTGAGTGTGGTGGTGGTGGTGACGCTGAGGTGGTGGGCTTGATCATCCTGATTTAGTGGTGTCAATTATAGAGGCACATAAGTATTATCCCTATCTATACCATGACAAGTATGCATTTGTGGGGTGGTAATCAATGGGGTATCCCTGAGGGCTCTCCTACCAAGGGATGGTCTTCTCGCTGATCCACATCTCCACCCACTGATGATGCACTAATAACCAATCAAGGTTGTCCTCTTTCCCTCTCAAATCTTTATTATGAGCCCTCCCTAGATTTGGGTGTGAATCAGGAATAGGTTGGACAAGCCCAAATTGTCGCCTCACGCGATCAGATGGGTGCCACTCTATGGTCTCAAAGCAAATTAGCGAAACAATATTGCTCCATTGTCCCTACTCCATCCGAATATAATCTGAATCACGCCTCAACTTCAGTCCTATATGGCTACCATATAATCTACGATACATAAATAAATTATATTAGATATATGAAAAAAAAATTATTAACTTTATATGAAATTAAAAAATGTTTCAATTGTTACCTGATCATATTGCATCTTATCTAACATCCGCCTTAAATGTAGATGATTTACAAGACCCGTGCCATGAGGATAGAATGGGTGCAACCATCTGTCATAAAGCATACAAATTTATTATAATTATGGCAATATAAATACAAAATAAATCAAGAAAAATTTTTACCTAGAAGCTAAGGGAAGCTGACAAAATTGGGTGGTACCTGGCACATGAGCCAAATAAGGCAACGGCTCCATGCCCATGCTTGTAACAAAACTAGAGGACCCAATTTGATTTGAAGTTATGCGTGTGGCTCGATCTAACTGATAGAGACAAGCAAGGCACGCAGAACCCCAGCTAAAAGTCCCAACATAAGTAAGATCCTCTAACAACTGCAAATATTTTCCATGGACCTCAGGAGTGGTTTTATCAGGCATTAAAGAAGTGCCTATAAGGTCTAACATATACCAAGTGTGCACTTATTTCTATTGATAATGCGTCATTCTAGTGTCAAGATCTCTTATATGCTATTTCAACCAATTTAAATTGATTGCACCCCTATTAAATACATGTGAATGAGGCACGACATTAAGCAAATTAAAACATTTAGCTTGTTTGATACTACTAGATGTTAATCCACTAACTAGTGAACCATTTATGGGGAATCCAAATTGGATGGCAACATCTTCTAATGTCACCGTCATTTCTCCTAGTGGAAATGGAAGGTGTGTGTCTTGTTCTCCACCATTCCACCAAAGCTTTTATTAGGGCTCCATTTAGTTACACTTTGCCTATTTGCGCAACATGGTAAAAACCAGGACTTAGGTGCTCAATAATTGCATCTTTCAGAGGATGATTAAAAAAAATATGACGGGGCTCGAACTTTCTTTCTTCCTATTTAAAGTAAAAAATAAATAATTATTAATCACAAAAAAATTAATTATAAAAATTTATAACGTAAAATGAATTAAAAAATCTAAGATTATACTTACTTACACTTAGAATAGAATTAAAAATTTATATTAATAAATAAGTATATAAAATGAAAACAATAAAATAGTACACACAAAAAATAGAATATTAACTTAATAAACTAAATTAATAATAAAAGTTGAAAAATAATTAAACTTACATGTCCATTAAAATATGAACTGCAACATGCTCATTAAGATCCATTGTTACATCACGTTGTTGTCTGGGCATTTGTTTAAATATTTCTCCCTTTTTTTCAAAAAAGCCTCTCCTCTTCCTAAAATCCGATAACTTGCACCTCTTACTCAACTAATGCTGATAGCATGAACTCAACCAGCTCTCACAACTCAACCAGATACAACAAGCTCTCACCACATTCCCCTTTTTATAGTATCAAATGAACTATTCATTCACGGATTGCTCCATCCAATTCACTCACCATTATTTTCTTTTAGTGTTGCAATGTTGTAGGTCTAGTGGAGTGCAACATGAAGAATGCGTGTTGGACGCAACGCGGATTCCAAGCGCCCCATGCATGCTTGCGGGACAGATGGATGATAGGAGAGGCTTCACAGGGAGCAAAGTGGGAGCTAGGCATGGAAGCTCGTGGTACACAATTCGTTGCAGCTAACCAAGCCAAAACCATTTTTCGCGGCCATCGAATAGCATTCCTCGGATGCTTTTTTTTTGTTCTTGGTGGCATAATTCGCTAGCAAATACCATTCCCGCCCCACCCCTCTCTAATTACACCACAAGTAACATATCTTGATATTAAGCACCCCTCCTATCCATATCAAAATTAAAAAACCCTCTTTTTTGTAAATTCTATTGGTTCGTGGATTGTACGATAATATGTTGCTAAGTGATATTGTAAAAAAAATTATAAGAAATCTTACATCTTTGACTCTTCCGTGTATATAGGTTAATAGTGAGTACGTACGAGTGTTGTGTTCTTTTATTAGGGGAAAAATCACTCCAATCTTTTGCTAAACCATTTATATATCTATGTCTGTAATTAACACCATCAACAAGTTTGTGTTTCTCCCAAAAATTACCAACCTTGTAAATTTCTCTCTTTCTTGTTAATACATACAAATTGCATAAATCATCAATTTATCTTTTCTTTCGTTATTATTTTTTAATAAAATGGTATTTATACCATTTATGTTATGATAAAAATATTTTTTTAAAATAATGTTAAAAACAATCACTTACTTTGAAGCCAGATTAGTTAAACATATTTTACAAAATAAAATTGTTTAAGAGTGTAGCTATATAAAAAATTTTAACCTCTTCTCTAGAACCTAAATGACAAAATATTGAAGAAGACAGAGTTGTCTGTCATTGAATTCTAACTTTTTTTGGAAGGAGCTAAATAAAGAAAAAATAACGCAAAGAAAACTATCTCATATGAAGAACCCTAGAGACATTAGCCAAAAGAATGAGCCCAGACCATTTGGAGGGCCTATCCCGTGACGATTCACAAGAGGAGAAGAGGCACTATACTTAGTAAGAAAATCAGCGGCTTGGTTACCTTCTCTATAGATGTGAGAGATTGAACAAGTCAAATCCTGATCCTTGAGATTATTGATGTCACGCAACAAAGAAGCATACACGTGAAAGGTAGAAGGGGAAGCCATCAGTCGCAAAATCTCCAAACAATCCACTTCACATACAACATGGCGATAGCCAAGCTCTCGGACAAGAGGCAAGCCAGAACGCAAACCAAGAAGCTTAGCACAGAGATTATTAGCTCTAGGAATATGACCAGCATAACCAGTAATCCAAATACCATTGCTACCATGAATCGCGCCACCAAATCCACAGGACCAAGATTACCCAAAGAACTATAATTCAAATTTAATTTCACAAAATTAACAGGAGGAGAATGTCACCTAACCTATTTAACAGTGGAAGATTGTAGCCTATGCAAGTCAAAAATCAAAATACATGTGTGCACAAATTGCCAAATATAGTGCAAAACTTGGTTTAAAACAAGTTTCTCCTTGTTGAAAGCCCACATATTCCGACGACGCCACACAACCCAAAGTAAGGAAAGAAAGAGAATACCATTAGGCCATAGCATTGGCCCGCAACCAAAATTAAAGATCTTGAGAGAAAAAGAGGCCAGTCAACACACCCCACACGATCCCCTACTTCCTAGCTAAAGACCAATCCCGAAAGCAATGCAAAGGGGACTCCACAACATTCGAGCACCAAGTACAAAGGGAAGAGTTAGAAAGACCTCTATTATGTTGCAATTCATTGGTAGGGATGCTATTTCATATGACTAGCTAGATTAGAAAGCAAACTTCAAAGGGAACTTTCAACTTCCAAATCCAATTCTAAGAGTGATCCATGTCATCATTATGTTGAGAAGAAGTTAGCCAATTATACCCAGAAGAAACCTTATAGCACCTAGAGAGAGCTCTCTTCCAGACTAACAGTCCTCATAATCACCCCTGCATGGGATAGGGGTTCCGAATTAGTTGATGGACTTGTGGAGTCAGATTCATCCATAAATTATCTAAGTTCCAATTACCATTAACCCAACAATCCCAAATCTTAAGCTGAGAGTTCAAGATATGGACAAAATCAACAAGATTACAAAGAGGATCTAACCGAGTCTAGTTGCCATACCAAAAGGAGGAAGCACCATCACCCAATCTTAAGCCAAATCCATCCTTGACAATTTGTGCCGTTTGCCACACAGCACACCAAGGAAATGGATGTAAAATTAATGAAAACGGCAAAATGTGGATATATGCAACACAACAATTCGCGCAAATGAGCGAAGCAAATCCCAGAAATGAAGCAGATAGCCACATTAACAAATAGGGGCTTGCAAGTGACATGAGATTCACTCCAAACGTTTTGGGACAAAGTTGCATATGATGAAGTGAAAGCTTTTGGCATTTAGCTTGAAATTGGGTATATTGCTACTGCTTGTCCATGTTTCAATTATATTGTGGAGTATCGCATACAAGGACTAGGAATAAAGTATAGCTCCTAGATAAAGATATAGAAATGCACCATAAATGATACTTAACGACAAACACTCCATTTGAATCAAATATCCAAACCCTCTTCATGCATGGTTTATCTCCTTTTTCTTGTATTTCGAGGCAAGATATTCAGGTCCTATATGCAGTTGCTGAAACTCCCATTCAATTAGTGGTGGCATCCATTCTTGAAAGTTCCATCTATGCTGTTGTAAGGATACAAAGAACAACCTAGAAAATCTGTCTTTAAACATTCATCTTTAATCCAAACGTCTCACCAAAATAAGATTTAATTTGTTCTACATTTTTTACTTTTTCCGAAGATCCCCTCTTCATGTTCAACAATATATACCTCTTTCCTCATATTTGGTAGATTTGAGACCAGGTGATATTCTTCTTAGCATTCTACTCTGTGATTGGATACGACAGATCACAGAAGCAAAAGACATAACCAATGAACAGTAGACTTAATTATTTGCATTATAAAGCTATTTTTTGTTTTATAAAGCTACTTTGTTTTGTTCCAGTATGTAAGTTTTTTCAAAGAGACTTTTTGTAACTACCCACTATACAATTACTCATATAACTCATTAATTGGTAATTAACGATATATTGTTATCCTTGCTGGTTTTTGTGAGATGATTATATATCTAATTTGAAGGTTACAGAATAAGTTATCATTTTAGATGTTTGATTTATAAGCGCTAATAATAAAATTATTTTTCTTTGTGCTGAGTGTACGTATCTAAACATCAGAGGGATAAGTAATTAACTTGGTGAAGCATGAAATTTGAACACCATTATTATAGTTAATCCTAAAATATTTGGGCTACTAATTGAGTTATAAGGTCGCTGTCATCATAAAGTTAATTGAATTTTGTTGGTATGTGATATTTATTCAAACAGAGCTTGCAGTTGCCTACCTAGCTAACGTTATGTAGAAAAAGGTTAATGGTTTACGGTTCCAGAATATTTGAAATATTTTAATTCCAAATTGGAATGATCAAGTTGCTTTCAAGCTCAATATAAAATGGAAGTCCGAAAAAGATTCTGCAAGTTGATGAAACCGTTCAATGGCGTTGAAACGACCCACAGTACAAAAAAAATCAGTAATGTTGTTTTTACATGCCATTTGCCACATCCTTTCACTCAATGAGGGGAGAAAATGTGTGGAAGGAAAATAGGAGAAGTTGATGTTTTTTCTTTTGATTCTAAATAGAGAACAAAGGAGAAAGAGAAGTTTAGTAGTGAGACTCACATAAAACTGTTTTTCCACACGTAAGAAGAAAATGAAGAGAAAGACAGATTTAGAGGAGACTCACACATTAACTTTTCTTTTCATTTATAAATGTTTTTCACACCTAATAAATTGCCCGTTACATTGTAAGAGTGGTATAAATTAAATAAAATTTTAATCTATTTCTTTTCACTTCTTTATTCAACTGAACTAAAATAAAAACATTTTTTTTCATTATTTTACTTTCTTTTTATTATTTTTTATTTTTTTTCTTCGCTTCTGAACAAAATATTAATATGCTCAATACGTTCAATTTCCATTACAGGTTTCGAATATTATTGAGTTGTTTTCTTTTCTCCATTGCTATATCTGTCGCCTTATGGTTTCGTAACCAAATTTGTCCTACTTTATTTTAAGTCATAAGATTTAGAAGTTCATTGCATTTGCTCAGTAAATGTCTTGATATATCAGCATCGTCGCGACATGCAAAGTGGCTAGAGTGACGTTTCCATTATGGCTTTTACACTTTATATCTTGGACTTTCTTACAGACATGATGCATAAAGACAATCCTGTCTCGCTTGAATGCCTAAAAGCCTAGCCTTCCAATTGCTTAAATTTTAAATAATCAATTCTGTCATCGATCATGACATTTGTTTGTGTGTTTCTTTCTATTAAAGATATTAATCCAGTGAATTGGTGGGTTACATCAGTCATATGCAAATGGCGTTAACGAGTTTCTCTTAATTTGTTTGTATGGTAAGAAGTTGAAAGCCAAAATAAGAGATTTCTGGTTGTTGTTTGGAATCAAGTATACAGGGTGTTGAAATTCATGGTGATCAGAAAAGAAAGAGTAATAATTAAAAAAAAAAGTGAAATAAAAATTTTAATAATAAGAAAAGTAAAGTAACACAAGTGTTAGCACCTTTATATAAAATAAGGAGCATAACAAACTATTGACTAGTGTTTAACTAACTAAATTAACTTCAGTTAATTTCTAATTACAATTATATCCTTCAATACCTCCCATAAGCTAGAAAATATGTATTTTTCGTATTCAAGCTTGAATTAGAGTGTAATACAATTGAAATAGAAAAATATAATATAATTAAAAAAAATACAGTGTAATCAAATGTACAATATAGGATAGGGTCTAACCAAAAGGTTAGTCTATTTGATGAAGAGTTTTATGATTTGAAAGTATTATATATTGAATTTTTTTTATAATTATAAAAAGTTTAACCCTTAAAAGAGGGACACAAAGTACATTCATTAACGAAATATATGGACAGGCCAAAAATTATGAGAAACATCTCCACAAAACAAATCATAAAAAAGAAGATAAAGAAAGGAAAACAAACATCAAAGGGCACCAACCCAAGAAGCTGAAGAAACCAAAAGGCCCTGCACAGAAACCACAACCCGCCATACATCAAATTTTTGACCAAGCATGAATAACATCTTCCTCATTGGGTGAGGACAAACCCAAAAGCTTCCTGAACTTCAAGAATCTCATCAGGTATAGCAGCATAAACAAGTTGGGGATCACAGGATATAGGAATGGCAGCAACCAATTTCACACCCTTTATTGGAACAACTATCAAACTTCGCAGTGTTATATTGAACTTATTTGTTCACTATAGGACTTATAAATACCTTTGATTAATTATCAGTATAAAAGTATTTCACAGACATTTAATTATATATTACTTAGTAAAAATATTTGACTCTTTGATTTATTATTTCACAAGTTTTATATATAGTGACATATAATTAAATGACAATATAATTTTATCTATATTGATAAATATATGAAAGTTAATCTCATTAAATATTAACAATCAATCATCACAAAGTATCATCCGTACTCTTTTCTAAAAAATGGGTTACAAAAATCCTCCTAAAGTTGCATTTAGTATTTGCGAAATATTGGGATTATTATAATTTTCTGAGTTGATCAAACTGAAGGTATTATTAGTCTGTTCCATTTATCGAATAGTAGTACTAATTATATTGATGATTATAGCAAAAGATTAATTTTGATGTACTAATAGTGTAAAACTATTTTATATCGTCATCCAATTAAAATATTTTGTTTAGATAATTTTTTAAGTACAGATATAAAAGTTAATTATTATAACTTATTTATTGTCAATATATAATTGAATAATTGTATAAAAAAAATTTATAATATCAGTTCATTGCTATTAAATACTTATAAGAACCTCTAAATTTTATCTTTAAATTAAAGTATTTATTTTTCCAGTGGTAAATCATAGAAGTATAACGAAGAAGGGAATCAAATTTGAGGAGATGATATTTTTCTCTTAAATTACAGATTTCATGTTTTTGGAGGCAGATAAGAATAAAAAGGGCGTTAGGTGGAGACCGGGGAGGCAGTCTTAGATTTCATGTGTGGGAAAACTGAAGAACTGAAGCACAAGGCGGTCACGTTTGTTAGCTAGGAACGTATCTAATAACTCGCATCATGGCGACGGCGTTATAAAATATTTTAAAACGTCCATGCTTTTGTGGTGCTAATATATACATTAATAATGATAATATTGATAAACAATAATTTAGTTCACCTTAACCGTAAAATTTTACTAACTGATATGAACTTCTAACATGTCAAATTTTTCAACCACATAATTAATATTTTTATTTGTTAATCACGGTATCATGGAAAGGCCCTAACACGTTAGATTATAAATCAGCAGACACTCTCACCATGGTGAGCTTGTTGGTCAACTCCAGGATGAGGCACGTTCAAGGAAACTCTGCATCGCGATGTACCCCTCACCATGCTGAACATGCTGTTTAGTCCTTGAATAGGACATGTTTAGAGCCTCGTCATGACAAGCTCCCGATCAAAACCCCCAAAACAACATAGTTTCGTTTAGTGACCCCATCATTATATAAATCTTTCCCTCATGCATTTTCACTCCCAAAAACCAAAACCGTAATATCTTCAACATCTCTTCCACCCTCCACTCCAATTCTCTCAATCTCACCTCCTCTAAGTTTCAAGGTAAGAAGATTATCCATGATTTGTGCTTTGTTTTCTCTCCATTCCTTCAAGTTTATGAATTTGGGGTGTTTTGGTTCTTAGTTGTTGATAAATTCAGGTACTCTCTCAATGTGTATAGAGTTGTTTAGGTGTGTTTATGAATTCTCATGTGTTCTCTCTTGCTTCCATGGCCGATATCAGTTCCATCTCTGTTCCATGGAGCTACATTCGTGTTGTCACACTAGTTCCTCCCCTCCAAGTGAGTGGATTTTGTAACCTTTATTTTGGTCATTAAAGTTATTTTCTTAGCTCTATTGTATATATAAGAACATGATTTTAGAAATTGTTTCGTGACAAGTATATGGATTATTATGAAATTATGCCAAGTTTTGAGATTTGATGTTTACCAAATTATCATGAAAAATGTATTAGAAAGCTCATTGGCCATTATCAAGTAATTGTGATTAAACATATGGTTTATTAACGATGCTATGCAAGCTTTGCATTTTATTAGAACTTTATATTCATGAAATAATGCTTTCAAGAACTAGAGATAGAGCCCATATAAATAATTTAGAGAAATTACTTAGTTTCATGATTCTAAGTTTATACAGTAGCTATAGAAAAATAAACGGTGAGTTAACCTGAAAGATCATTAGCCTTGGTATCAAGTTATTTGTCAAAGGACAATCTCGCCTCATCAGAATATTCAGAGAATTGAATTGTTAGTATCAACAGACCTTGTTAGGCGCCTTTCAGAAATCAGAGTAGAATTATATGTATTAGTATTATGCTATATATGTGTGTGTGTGTGTGTGTAATACCTAAGGTCTAAGCGTCTCTAGACAAATTTAGTACGGCCTAAGGTTTTTTAGGACCCATCATTGTTGTAGGGAAACCCCCAGGACTCACCCTTGTTTAAAAGAATCCCTACTCCTATAAATACCCTTGTACGCGTTTTCTCCCTATTTCCGCGAATTCTAAGTTCCCAATTCTCCTTCCACCCTTCACTCTCATCCCTACTTAATCCTACCTCATCCAAGCTCTAAGATAAGGATTGTTTATGGTTTATGTTGAGTTTTCTCTCCTTTTCTTCATATTCATGAGTTAGAGTTTTTATGTTTTTAGTTATTGTCAAGTTTGGGTATTCTTTCAATATTCATAGAGTTGTTCTAGTAAGCATATAGTTTATTCATGTATCTATATTGTTCTATGACATATGTTGGTGCCATTTAAAACTTTCAAGGTCAAATTGTTGGTCCCATTTTCATGTAACACAGCAGTTACAATTACATTTCACATTTGTACATTGCTATGATGAACCCAAAAACAATATTGCTACATTGCCAATCTGCCATATCACAAGTCATACGGATACATCATGACTCTCTAAATTAACCGAGAAAAGTGCGCCAGTTCATCGGTACTGAGTCAAAATCTAAAGGAATGGGTGATAGTGTTGATCGGTTATCACTTGACCTACTATACGTACAGTCGACACGTTTTGAAAAAATATCTGCATCCTCCCAACCCTTCTGTTTTGTCTAATAGTTATTTTAATTATTACATGAATAAATGTTAGAGATATTTTCATAGTTTAAAATATTAAATATATGAACAATACTGCATGCTTTGAATTGTTTGTTAATATTTATGTCACAGCATACCAATAAAATTTAATTTTAATACATTCACATTGGTATCCAATAATTATTTTATTTACATGATCTTTTAAACAGTAAATATAAAAATTAACCATATTTATATTTATATGATAATATATAATTAAATAATAATATTTTTTAATATTAACAATACATAAAAATTAAATGCTTATCAATCAATATTAAAAAAATTAGATAAGTTAAAAGAGAAAAAAATACTCATCTATATATTCAAGTGTTAGAACGAAAATTGACTTAAAGTTTTGACAAAATTTGATTATTTAATTAATATTTTAAAATATATTTACATTCTTATTTAATTTTTAATTGAATTTACGAGGATTCATTTAAAAAAAATTAGTATATATATAATAGTATTTTAAAAAAATTGAGCCTGAACTTTTCAATCTAACTTAGTTTTATCATTTATATGTAATGGAACTATTGACATCGATAGTAAGTTTCATTAAAGTAAAATCTCAAATTGATCATTAAGAATTGTAAGACATGAATGTAGTCATTGAAAGAGCTATAATATCAATTTGATCGTCAAAAAATTTATGACATCATCAATTTGATTCTCTGCCAAAGATTAAAATACATTTTAAATTAGTCCAAAAGATATAAAAAATGGATTGACTTGAAGTGAATTTTAATATTTTGAAATCCAAATTGATATCACAAATATTTTGATGACCAAATTGTTGTATGACAGCTCTTTTAAAAACTAAATTAATATCACAAATCTTGCTATGATCAAAGGAAAATGTTGTTTTAACACTCATATGGGGTATAGACATCCATCATGATGTGAGAGAAATGATAGAAAGAGAAAAAGTTAGGAAAAAATGTAAGCAAAGAGATTCATATATTTTATGAGTAAAATATTTGGGTGTTTGAGAATATGGATGTTGAAATAACATTGTAAATAGATGATGTCCTATAACTCTTTGGAGGAGAAATTTACTGGTTTCATTATTTAAACTGTTTGGACCGGCAATCCTATTAAAATAATGCTGATTGAAAAAAATAGTAATATATACTGGTAATAAAGAATATAATTATATAATAGTAAATTTGTTTAATTTGATTTATTCCATATACATATATATCACTAAAACACTTAAAAAAAAATTCCTTGGTAACCAGTCAAATACCTTCAAGCAAATGAAGCCATTCTGCAAATATTCTCATTCTCAGCCACACGCTATAATCTATATATTCAAGCCCCTGTTGGACCTTGAAGCGAAAGTTTGATCCAGCTAATTTATTAACTTAGAGCTATGTAGGCTCTAATCTAAACTCTAATGAAGCACTCAACGCGCTCTAGCTAGACTTACATTACCAGTGCATTAATGATGAATATTGTTATAGTTGAACAAAAATATTGGTATTTTAACACCTATAAGTGAATTGAATTAGCACAGTTTATTATTATTAAATGTGATAAATAAATAGGAAAATTAGAACTATCATTATATCTAATAATTATAGAATGAATGTCCAAATTAGATAGTCAATTTTAGGTATTAATAATATTTTTTGGTTAAACAATAACGTAATAATCAGTAGGCCTAGTTATTGCAACGTTGGAAATTAGGCGTAGAGCCTATACTGTTCTGTAGCAGAGAAACAGAGTGGAAATTGTTCTCTTCTGAAGCTTTTTTGGTTTCACTTTTTGCCAATACTTTCTTATTTGAAGTTATGGCACGTCAGGGCTAACTAGCGAATCTCTGCAAACAAATTGATACCATTGCGTACGTTGGTTACAGGCTTTGAATCACAGCGCCATCGGACAATATATGAAGCGTCGCGAATCTGCTTTAACTTTACAGTGCTGCAACTGACAGGGTCTCAATGAATTGCTAGCGTATATATATGTTGATATTATTTAGCCATATAAATAAAAAAATTATTTAGCCATAGGACCCCAATAATCAAGTGCTTTGTTTGAATTTTGAAATGAAACGCAGAACATAAATTTCAACTGACATAAGTCTATTCAATTAATGTAAACATTAATCAATAATATTATAACTAAATTAAGTAGCATTAAAAGATATTTTAAATAAATCAAAGGTTCTCTATAATCCGTATTTAACCCGATGTTTTCCTTGACCACATATTGGTGGCCAATTATTGTTTCGTCAGCTAGTATATGATCGGAATTTAATGATTAAATTCAGGAAGAAGCGCAATGTCATAACCAAATTGATCTTGTAGACGTACATTACTAAAGTTTTATAAGCAAATAAGACAGACAAACAGCTAATTACGAGCATATTGAAGCGGCAAGCTAGAGGCAGTGAAACTCAAGTTGTTGGCTGTTAATGGCTCTGGTCCGCGGTGACGGCATAGCACAGGATATAGAAGAAGCCTGATCAGGAGAATCTGTGCAGCAGACACCAGCACATAAAACAACACGCAGGTTCCCAGAATTTGAGGTACCCCACAACTATACAAGGCTTGGTTTCTTGAACAAGTCAACAAACCTATGAGCGAACAGGGCAATTAGCTCATTAATAAAACTAAATCTCTGACCAAACCACCTAGCTCAACACGTTATTATACAAATTGGTATAAATTATTATGTACCTTGTGCCCGGATGCCGCGGTTGGACTTGCTGGTATAGCGTGTTTTGTGGTTGAAGCACATGCAATTAAGCAACTGGGGCTTAGTTGAGTTATTAATTGGGCACAAATCTGGATTATCTTCTTGTTTTTCATTAGGTGAGGCCTATAGGTGCAGCCGTGTGTTCCAGGAAAGGACAAAATCTTAGATGTCCTAGAATAGCTAGGCTACGTGTTCCAACCTTTAATTTTATTTTTATTTTTTATAAATACGTGTTCCCACTTCCAACCTTTGCTACACAAGTTGTACGTATGTCACACATTAATCTATATAGGCCAGCATGCTTGTTCAGAGTTAGACTTAGAATGCATAAAATTTATACTCGTGTATGTGATTTAAATTTCATCTGCACAACGTGTAAAATTTTGTAATGTGGTTTGAAAAACAAATATGTATATATTAGTGTAATATTTTAATTATTTTTAATTAATAAAATGATGTTCAAAATGGAAGAGAAAAAACAAAACATGAGGGGGCCTAGAATCCATATATAGTTTAATTTACTTTTGTGTTATTTTTTATTTACTAAAAATATACTTATATTGCGGCAAAAATGAACTATTCAAACATTATCAAAGCTAATAGATTATTTTGTGATTACTAACGCTTGATTAGTATAAGTGATTCCATGCATACTTATTCTTTCTAAATAAGATTTAAAGTTTAAGTTTTGTAATTAAAAAATAGTATTGGGACAAATTTATTTCTATAATAAACTGATCCAATTTGAGCAATATTCATTGAAATCTAATAAGCCCTAATACTGACAATTTCAAAAAAAAATCAATAAATTATTTTTTAGTTGATCTTTTCTGCATTTTGGAGCTTAATTCTTTTTTTTTTTTTGTCAGAAATAGGAGTATAGTACAAAGTACCAATACCTGCTAATAAGTATTCCGCATTAAATCATCCGGCAAAATTAATTAATTCACTTTTAATATGTGTTTAGGCTTTTAACTTGAATAAATATTACTATACAGTACGTGTTGCTAAACATTTAAATTAAACAGTAATAACGATCTTTTTAGAAATAAATTTATCATGGCATCAATCTCATGGGTGCATACATACATTCTTGGGAAACATATAGACCCTTTTGACAATACATTTCATAGTATTTGTAAGATCGGAGTACTCAACGAATCATTGCATGTGACTTATAATTCGAAACTGACCATATATTATCACGACGATAAATTCATAGAATCTTTGAATGAGATTTGCAAAACCTAACATTTGCTATCCAACATCAATCTACATATACATATATACACGTACCGAAGACAATTTTTTTCTTTATTGAGCTATTATTCCATTGGAGTAGGACGAAATGATAAAAATATTTATAAGCTTATTAAAACACACGCATACCTAATGAGTTTGATGGAAAGATCATAATTAGACCGTAATTATGTTCCTAAATTAACGATTTGCGTCTTGCATTAAATAAAGCATAAAGATGTATATTTGCTATCAATATCCATTGCAGAAAGGAGAGGCACATTTTTATATTAGAATAGCGAGGCCCGGGACATTATACGCTGGCTTGCATAATATGATACTACTCAGCACAGTACTACAATAGTTTTCTGATTAAGGGCCTAGTATAATAGATTAATTAATAGTAATAACCGTATTTGGAGAGATAGTAGACGTATATGCAGCAGATCTTAATTAGCCTAGTTGCCCTTTAGTTAAGACTTAAGCAGTCATCGAATCCTATAATCTACAATTTTTTGTGACACATTCAAAGGAATGCCAGTTGTGTTAGGATTTGTCTTTAATAGATTAATCATTCTGCACTCGTCTATCAAAAGATTAGCCGTGGAACAATAATAAACATTGATGGAATAACTCAAAAACTGATTAGAATGGTAATAAACAAGTGTTGCATATGGTGGTAGAAGGGATACCCGAGATAAAAGGGAAGAAAACATTGAGAATGTCTTATCGAGATGTGGTCAAATGGTTAATTATAATAGTTTATGTGTGCTTGAAACAAGTATGTCATCGATAGAAGATTAGAAGTAAAATAAAATGGGAATTTCACATTTGTAAAAAGAATAAAATAAAGGGGTTTTTATGCATATTACTAATACTTACATGAAGTATTAAAATAATATACTGAACTAAAAAAAGAATAGAAAAAAAGAGTTCAGGGTCGTCCTCGGGAAGGGCGAGAGAGAGAGAGAGAGAGAGAGAGCATTGTGTTCGTAGGAGATGATTACAGAGTGGCCCTTTGTGTGGTCACATGGATTCCTCTGATCTCTGTAGCTTGTCTTGACGCCTGAACTAAGCTGTTCGATTGCTGTTCTATATTTATTTTTTAGAGTAAATACCTTAGCTAGCTTTCCAATAAAATTTTTCAAGACTATTTAATTTCTTAAAATTGAAACTGAATTCATTTTTTAAAAATTTAATAATAGGATAATTTTATTTTTTTATATTTAATAATTTAAACACTAATAAAATTACATGTGACCTTGTTAACACAATATCAAGTGATACATGTATCATTTAAAATAGAATAAAAATTAAAATGACTTATTTTAGTAGTTAAAATTATATAAAATAAATTATTTAAATCTCTAATAAAAATCATAAATTGATATTTTATGTAATTTTTAATATCAAAATAAGTATAATATATTTCAAAATGATATTATTTTACTTACATTCAACGATTTAATTGCATGGCATTATTATAATATGTCACATATGTAAATACACTAGCCAAAAATTAATGAAGAAACTAATACATCTGTTATTTTTAATCTTAAGAAATTACAAGTTTAATTTTTTTAAAAAAAATTAAATAGTCTGATAAAAAAATTTTGAAGGAACAAACATGATATTCATTCTTATTTTTATATTATTTTTTCCCACTCGTTTGTTGTGCCTATGTATCTTTCTCAGAATCTGAAAGTTATCGCCAGCTTTTCGTCGCTTTTCTCTTTTTCATGTCTGAGTGTCCGACCGCATTATTACCAAATGAAACCGTAGACCCATTAAAATCGATAAAATATTAACGATTGATTGTATACGTTATGCTGCAGCAAACACTCGTGCACCGTAAAAGGACCACCCTGTCCTTCGGCTTCACAGAGTTTATATGCGTAGCAGTAGGGTGATGACCGTCCTCACGGTCTAGACGCTTGCAAATTACGGTCTTGTTGATCTTTTCCCTTTTTCTATCATTCAAGCTTTATAATTTATTGTTAAAAAAAAAGCTTTATCATTTATAAAATAAATTTATAAAAATCTTAAAAGTAACTATTATATATATATATATATATCCAATAATAATTTTATATAAGAATAAAATTATCAAATCTTAACTGTGTAAATATACATGAATAATTAAGATTATAAATTATTACAAGATAATATGATTACTTAAAAAAATTACATGAGTTTATGTTTTAATCTTGACTAGTAATGAAGGATCTGATGATCCAAATTTACTCATCTCATTTGTATAAAATCACTCCTCTTAGTTGATCTATATATATATATATATATAATATTTTGAGAGTTAATAAAAAAAACTTAAGTATCTTAGGAATAGAGAAATTGCAAATAGTGAGATAAAAAATTACAAGATTTGAGGCAGGTAATTTGGATCTTACTGGAGACCTTATAATATTCACAAATCAGATATTAATGTATATTGGGAGACTATAAAAGAAAATAGACTTTCTTATTTTAAATTATATAATATTACAATCTTATATTTAATTTATGTTTTGTTATAATTAGTGTGAAATTCAATTAGAAGAGAAAGTGATTTTTTTTTTCCATTTGAAAGCATTTAGAATATCTCATGTGTATATTAACGTTGTACATGGATTTTTCTGCTTTTGGCTTGTTCCCAACTAACTAATAATGTTTGTTGGTTCATATTTAAAGTTATATTATTATTGGATTATATATTTGTTAATCTCAGCTATAGCTTTTTGTTTTATTTCATATATAATTTAGTATGATGGAACTGAGGATAAGATTACGTTATGCAGGAAAAAGAGTGAAGTTTCATATTTCATATTATATATTAATAATTATCAATTTTCTCTGATTCTATCAATGGTATATTTGCCTTACACAGTTTGCACTCAAAATTACGATTGGAGTGGTGTAAACTGAGGTTTATTTTTTATGCATGTTTAGTAAAATCATTTTTAGATTATTTGTAACTGAATTCTGATTTCAAAATCTTAGTTTGAGAAAATTAAAGGTAGGAAAGTTTTAGGAACTTTGGTTTGAGTTTTCATTTTTATTTTCACTTTTCATTTTTAGAATTTATGAAGAAAAATTGAAAATTCTGAAAACTAGAATTTATAATTTTCAGAATTTTCAATTTTTTCTTCACAAATTCTAAAAAATTGAAAATAAAAATTAAAAGCTCAAACCAAATAAACACTTACTTTTTCATTCATCCAAACATAATTTTAAACTAAAAGCCAATATCATAAACTACTACTGCAGACTTATAGCTTATGTGAAAATGAAAAGAAAAACTTAAAGCAGCAGGAAATGAAATGGGGATTTTCGTTGGGAAACAAAAAGAAGGTGGCAACTTGTCGCGAATAATTACTTAAATAAACACAATATGACAGAAATAGTACATTTCAATACAGATTTGACCGACATTGCGAGCCTGAGACCATTTTTTTGATATTTTTTGGGTTAATTTTTATGCTGGAACTATTTTGTAGGTAATGGTGTGGAGTTTTAAAAAACATTATTCTTCAAGGCCTCGCCGAAAAAGAGCAATTTACCGCTAATACCATCACAAAAATTAAGGAATTAACAAAACTGCCGCTAGATGACGAGAATCTCTCTGCGTTTGTGTCTCCCTGACTCAAGTGGTTGAGTTTGCACGGTCAAGGAGGTGCTCTACTATGAAACCTCACGTGCAGCGGGCTGTAGCTTTTTGTTTGTTTTGTTTGAAAAAAAAAATTAAAAAAATAAAAACTTCGGAAATAATAAATCCTCTTTTTAAAGCCAGGGAGCTTTCTCCCACAAGGCGATGATAAAAGGGTCTGTTTGTTTGTCCCTTGGGAATGTAGTGTGTATGCATTGGGCTTCATGCCAACCAACCTCAAGTTCGTTTCCTAATTTTCTCTTTGCCAAAACTGTTCTTTCCCTCTAATTACTAACCTTCATCTCAGTCTCACCCTCACCTTCTAACTTTAGCTTCCTACACCACTCTCTTCAACTTTTTCTCCTCTCACCCTTGGTTCCCTCCATCCTCATCAACAAAAGGTAGTGCTAGTGTCTCCTTTGTGAGCAACAAGGAGTGCTCCCGAGTAAGCGAGGGCCTCTTCCCCATGCAATTTTTTTTCTTTTACTCTTTTTTTCATTATATAAAATGGCACTAGAGGCTGTGGTTTTCCCACAAGATCCATTCGCTTATGGTTGCAAGGATTACCTGTACTCCTTTGTCGGAGGTGGCAGTGCTGCGAGTTCCGGTGACGCGTGGAGCAGCCACCACCACGACTATGGTAGCTGCCAAGCAGCGGAGGAAGAGAAAGTGCTCCTCGGAATCATCAACAACAACATAGAACAGAGTCTCCATGCAACTACTTGGGACTCCTCTAATTCCACTTCAGTGTTGCAAAACGTCAAGGAACAATGGGATTCCCGCACTTCCTCCCCTGAGGAAACCTGCACCGTTGATCAGTCTCTCACGGCGACTTTCCCTCCTCTCACTGCGTCTTCATCCGTGGAGGGCACGACTGTGGCTACCACGGGCCGCCGCAAACGCCGACGCACCAAGAGCGCCAAGAACAAGGAGGAGATCGAGAACCAGAGGATGACCCACATTGCGGTGGAGCGCAATCGCCGAAAACAGATGAACGAGTACCTTGCCGTGCTCCGATCCTTGATGCCTCCTTCATATGTTCAAAGGGTCAGTTTTCAAGGATATGCTTGCACATTAATTAAATTTAAATTTATTTTAATTATTTTAAGTTTTATGCACTAATTATCATATAATTAAATCATCATCAGGCTTTTTTTTAACTAGTAATCATAAAATTTAATAATTTTTACTAACATAATAATATATAATTAAATGAATATATAAAATAAGGTTTATAAAGCAAACACTCTTAATTTTGCTTTGATTCTACTTCTACACCTTAATTATTAGAATTCCAAAAGAGCATGACATGACATGACACGAGTTCTCATAATCTATTGTATTTTGCGCGGTAAAATATTTATTAATAACGCGTTCAACGTAATTTGCCTTCCCTTAATTTCGGTTTCGCCGAAAATGGGAAAATAGTCAAAATACATTATACAATAAGAATACTGTTTTCTGCATTAAAAAAGTAATAATACTGTTATCTCACTGTGCGGTTACTACTAAAACAGGGTGACCAAGCGTCTATTATTGGGGGCGCCATTAACTTTGTGAAGGAGCTAGAGCAGCTTTTGCAGTCGATGGAGGGGCAAAAGAAACCACAGGAGAATGGTGGTGGTGGTGGCTTAAATGGGTCACCCTTTGCGGAGTTCTTCACGTTTCCTCAGTTCACGACGCGTGCAACTCAGGTCAACCCGGGCACCACATCGACGATGGCACAGAACATTCAGGAGCAGAAACAGTGGCCGGTGGCGGACATTGAAGTGACCATGGTGGACAGCCATGCCAACCTGAAGATACTGTCCAAGAAACGACCTGGGCAGCTTATGAAGATGGTTGTTGGGCTCCAGTCTCTCAGGCTCAACATTCTCCACCTTAATGTTACAACCCTCGACAATATGGTCCTCTACTCAGTTAGTGTTAAGGTTGGTTCTTTTTTTTTTTTTTGTCTTGTTTTTGTTCTCAATTTTTGCTTGCTTCATTATTTTTTTTCTTTTCTTTTTAAATTTTTCTTAATTTCTGTTTTTTTTTTGTGCGAATTAATTGGAACAGGTAGAGGAAGGTTGTCAGCAGAACTCCGTGGATGAAATTGCTGCTGCTGTGAATCAACTATTACGCAGAGTCCAAGAAGAAGCAGCTTTCAACTGATTATATTTGCTTCTATTTATTTTTTGGAAAATTTTTGTCTCATTCTCTTTCGTCGAGTAATTTGGGATATATATGACTTTGTCCATTGCGAAGTTGATGTTTATATGTGTTTGATCTTTAATTTTGTGTTAATCCTCCCTATAGTATATCAGCAATTGTGCAAAACGACTCTAATGTCCTGGTTGAAATGCCATGAATGTGTACATGCAATTGCCTCACAATCCTCAGTGAAATGCAAGTCCATTTCACTTACACTATATATTATGCTCTTGTGCATACCGATGTCATCTTTCATCAATCATTTATCTGGAAAATAAATAATATATATTTAGTAACAATTTTAAAATTTTGATCATGATATAACATAAATTTAAATGAAAGACTGGGTTAATGATATATACTGTCGGCGTCTTTCATTTCCCAATTCAAAATCCCCAAACTCTGTGATTCGGGCAACAATTTCTCCCTTATAATTGTTGTCTAAATCATCGAGAATCTTACAACCAAAATCCAGACATGCTAGCTATATAACTGGTTGGATGTAGAGGTGACTTTTTTTTGGGTAATAATTGCACTTAGTTATAGGTAGGGCAAAGTAGGCTAGACTACTTGTAAGGTTCATCAACCTAGTCTATATTTGATGTAATTAGATATAGCCTATTTAGTAAATAAGTTAGGTTAAAATTTTTTAAAAAGTGTTTTTAGGTAATTAGATCAGGTTCAAGAATTTAAAAATAGTCTATTAAACCTAACAGTCTAACTTACTTAAATTATTAGTATTACTATTATTATTTAAATAGTCAATAATAATTAAAATATTTTAATCTATTTAAAAATATATATTTTAACTAACTTAAATCTTTAGGCCTATTTAAAAATATATATTTTTGACATATTTAGTATTATTTTGGTTTAATTAAGATTAGGTGTTTTGATTTTTTTAAAATATTTTATAATCAAATAAGCTTTTAAATAGGTTTTCGAACTAAATTAGGCTTTTAGAAAAATCAGATTAAGGCCATAAAAAATATCTATATCAATTAATAGCCCAGACTCACTCAGCTTCCTTTTTAGGATTACAACAGATCTATTTAAACTAAAACCTATTCCACCATAATAGTATCATTAGTGTTTCCTCAAACATGTTTACATCTTATACATGTTGGATCATTTTGAAGCACCGTCCATGCATTCCTCGAAAGAAGAAATTGTACGCACAGGTATATCTTCCAGAGTCACGCGCATTTGAGAATTCACTGTTTGGTGCCTTTCTACTTTTGGGAGAAATTTGTGTTTAGTCACGAGCTATCACAGTAGGATATGTAGTATAGAAATATAATTTAGAAATAGATATATAGGGCTAGTTTGGGTAAGAACGCAAGTAACTGGACTGAGTGAAAAGAAATTTGGTGCCCCATGAGAATGAGAATACTCGTTTAATTCTTTGAAAGTATACTAGTAGGGAGGGTAACCACAAATACTTTATCCCTCAAAATATCGAGAACAATATCCCCCGTAATTTCAGATTAATAATAAAAGAAAGCATTCTAAATAAGAGCTACTCTGTTCTTCGGTGCCTTTAATTTGTTTAGACTAAAAGTTGCATAGTCAATAAATAAATTAGAGGGGAAAACTTGACCAGACAAATCATGTATCTGGAAATATTATTAGAGTTCATAAACTTTATTTTAAGTTAATTTGATTTTGCAGTCTTGTTTTTACGGAATCGAGGTTTTTTTCCTGTTACAACGAAATCGAGTTAATACTAATGTAATTTATGCTAGATAAAATTTATTTGAAAGCTAAGGTAATTTTGATATGATAGATATTGTTTGGATTGTGTTAATAAACATATTTTATATTTAAGTGAATAATTACTTCAAAAAACAGCTATCTTAGTTTTATTTAGTCTCTCTCAGTCCTTGGATAATTATCGATTTAAATATTTAAGTAGCATTAATTATTTCTTTTTAATAATAACTCTATTAAAGACCATTGGAGAGAGAGATAGGAGAGGGAGAGAAAATTAGAATATTACTCCATTCCTTTTAATATTTATCCACTTTCAATAGTATCTTTCAAAATATCTTCAATTTCACATTTCAATAGAGTATAATTTTTTGTTCCAATAGTATTTGAGTAATTAATGATCATTAGTGTAACCTTTTGTTTTCAACCGTTTGATGTGCTCTCTACAATTAATGACTATTAGGATATATTAGTTCATACACCATATTTTGTATAGGAATACTTTATTACCATATCATTTATCATCTTTCTTAATACCCGTGTTTGTCCAAAATTTGATAAATATTTTGCAAGGGAGGGAGTTAAAAAAAGAAGATAATTCAGTAAATTATTTTTAATGTTTTCTAACTTTGATATTTTTTCAATTATTTTTTTAATTTTATTATGCATTTAAAATTGGACAATTATTCAAGGATGGAAGGAGTATATATTTGTGCCTTTGTTTTATTTCGCATCTTTTAGAGTATCTTTAATGTTGGGTCTTAAGTTGAATCTCTATTTGGCCCCACCAATTGCCACATTTGTAATACATCATAAAAATAAAAAAAAGGATTGAGCTTGGATCTTTTACTCCAATGGAAAGTCCCAACTTTGGTCTCACATTTGGTCTCGCATATTTTTAATAATATTATTTTTCTATTATTTATTTTTTAAATTAAATTAAAAGTAAAAAAATTTAAATTGACAGTTAATATATTAAAAATTTAAATTCTTTTTAAAGATGCTACATAATTAAAATATGACATAATTAAAACATGCATAATTAAAAAATTTCAAAACTAAAACATACATAATTGAAATATTATGTAACTGAAATATGAATAATTAAAACAACCATGCACTTATTAGCAATTTGTCATCTTCCCATTACCACATTTCTTATCGATCTTTCTTGCCACATTCAGTTCTCATCATTGAGGTCGATAGCATCTAGCCCATTATAACTTGAAAATTGTGAACTTGGAGTCATCTTTATAGATATCTGAGGAGATGGGTAGATGAGCCCCCAACACTAGCAAATGTTGATCTTGAATTGCCAAATTGAGTTTGAAATGGGAAAGATAGTGCACCTGTATTTTTTGCTATTGGATTGAAGACTAAAGGAAATGGAAGTTGAAGTGTTTGTGGATTTTGAAGGAACTTGAGCATGGGAATGTTAAATGTTTGGATTTAAGAAGAAGTCTGGTAATTGAAAATTAGTATTTGGATTTGGATTTTGAGAGTTTGAAGATTGTGAATTTTGGTTATTTGGATTTTGAGGGTAGTTGAAATTTTGCAAGTAATTGAGAAAATAATTTAAATTGAATTGATTTGGGTTCATTTTACCAAAAAAATTGAGTAAAATTTATGTAATGGAGGAGTAAAATTTGTGTAATTAAAAGAGTAAAATGGTATTGGAAAAAATAAAAATGAAATATAAAAAAAATTAAAATAATATTAATATTTATAGAGTAAAATATAAATAAAATAATTATTTTTAAAAACTTTAATGGTTGATCAATGGCTTCTTTGGTGAACAGTCCCAAAAGGGACGTCCCCTGCTCAAGGGACAGGCCCTTACTTTCCATCTCCTCCAATGCGCGTCCCACGTAAGAGACCATCCCGTCGCAGCAATCCAAGGGGCAAGGGACCGTGTTGGAGATGGTATTAAACCTATATGACATGGCTTAACCCAACTAATCTTCCCGGTTGCAATCAGTTTGGGTCCTTTAATTTGTGTATTAATTCTGTCGAGCAGCAATGGATCCAGAAGAATTAAGTTGTGGGAGCAAAAATAATATTTAAGCATAACACATTTTTTTCTTAATATGGGTTTAAATATAATAAATTATAGTGGGGCATATACTTTTTACATAGTGATCCGTCCCCGCTGTCGTTCCTTTTACTTCAAAAGGACAAGAAGAAAAAAGCGAACAAAATAGGAGTCAAACCTTTATTGGGTTATAAATTTATAAATAATACTCCGCAGAACCATCAGAAATAGTTGAAAGAAACATTCAGTTTCCTTATTGCATTCATTAAATGAATTGGTAACTACATACAGCTCCCATATTGGCTTTCACGTGTGAATATTCTTCCAACACTTTTTTTTTTCATCTGTCTGCTTCGCAATTACACCATGTATCTAATGATGCCTGGGTTTTGAATTGTGAAAAGGAGAATGGGATGGCTCTGTGTCCTTGGAATAATGGTACAAAACAATGATCTTTTCCTTGATCAACCACCCTCACAAGCAGCAAAAGTGATGGGACAAACCCTTCAAAAGAAATAGGCTCTGCCTAATAGTCAACGGTAATGATCATTGTCTTGCGTTTCGTACCATCGAGGTCATAAGTTTCCATATTGGTTCTAGGTGCCACTGGATTACATATGCTCCAAGCTTAATGGTAGACAAAATCCCCGATTTGTTGATCGGTACAACAACCCCCAACACGCGCGCACACACATAAACCTTACCAGTTTATTGCTCACTATTACATACATATTTATACTTACTTCATTTCATATTAATAGTTTACTTAAAAAATTATACAATTTTAATATATCAAAAAATTAATGTATCTAACTACAATCAAAAGCGATAAAATCTATGCCAATGCAGCAGTACTTTTGGCTACAATTAAGGACCAAATGAAGTCCTACAAAGGATGCTATGGGCTAATTAGCTCATCGTCAACAATTTATAACAAACTGCATGTCATATTTGGTGAGAAATTAGTAATTAAGAAAAAATGTTAGTCTCAGCCAAAAAATTTATCTGTGTATTCAATTGTTAGAATGGTGTTGCATGCTTATTAACTTTTAAATGAATGAATCATATCTCTTATTTTATTTAATTATAACCATAATTTTTGTCTAGGGATTTAGCAATATTTCCTGATTATGCATGTCACATTACTCGTTAATTAAACCGTCACATGAAAAAGATGGCATCAATAGTCAATAATGACCCAACATTGTTGACTTAATAGTAGAGGAATGATGACTGTTTCTTGAAGCTGCCATTGATCGTTTGGTATTTGCATGTTTTGTCAATACAATGTGCTACCCTCTTGGACCATAGATACATATAGCCAGCTAACCGTACATATATATGTCATGCTAATATATATGACAAAAGAATGTCCTTGATTGCTGCTGTGGAAAATTTCGATATTTGTAGACAAATCACAGTCATGAAGATTAAAGAGGGTAACATCTATGCTTATTTATTATGGTAAGCCTTTCTGTATATTTACTGTCCTTACCTTCTTTGTACAGGCTTCGGCCATAATAAATAACACAAGTGATGATGTTTAATAACCAATTTAATAAACGTTCATATCCAAGTCATGAAAGATCTATTAGATTTTGTTGTCACTATAGGGAAAAAAAAAAGAGCTATAAAGGTGCACCTAGTTTGCCTTAAGAATCTAACCAAGGGGCAACCTCACGTCTCTTTGATTATCCATTCGGATTCAATAACACTCAACTACTCAAGGTCCATTTTCCCATTGGAGATATCAACAGTAGTGTGAATACATTACTAAATGCTCTTTTTGAGGGTCCCATAGAATTAATGTTGCTGACTCCTCTCTTTTCCCTTTGTTAATTAAAACTGAATTCTCACCAAAAAAAAAACTGAATTATTTGTTGTAAGAGTGGCATGATTTACTGTACATTGTATTGTGTTGGAAATTCGGAGAGAATATTTGCAAGACATTAGTGACTGATGACATAAAAGTAGCTAGGTTGGTGTCGGAATGAACAATTAAATGTGTTATTAGTCATGCATATATTTGTGGCATGTGTTATGTGTATAACGCTATGCCAGCTAGATGGGACTGGAAGATTCGTTTACTTTAACATGGTTGTTAGTACCGCTTTTGTGACTAACATTGAAGAAGTTTCGCAAACAAAATGATGGAGATTCTAAATCATTATGAAAGGTAGACGTTTAGAACAGCCTCCAGGGTGCTAGTACGATATTCCTCGCTTTCTTTTTGCTACAACCTAGCTAGCCAATGAAGTGACCCAAAGTTTTTTTTTTCAGAACCGAATGTTCTGCAAAGGTTATCATTGTATAATGTGCTAACAATTGGGGTGCATTTGGATGAGTTTTTTTTTTCAACTCAAAATAATTTTTTCATTAAAAAAAATTACTTTTCATATATTTAATTTCTTTAAAAATAATTATTAGAATCCAAAACATATTAATTTTCAGTTCTTCTGTTAGAAGTAAAAAATAGTAGCCTCTCACTCAAAAACAGTTTTCAATTCTTTTAATTATATATAAAATTTAAATTTTATAATTTTTTTAAAAAATCTGAGACAAATGCACCGAATTCATCCTATGAAGCAAGAGTCCCTGAAAGAGATAAATAATAGAATTGGAAATTTGAAGAAATTTTTACACTGCACTCGAGCTGGTGATGCTTGCATGTTGCAACAATGGAAACAAAAGCTGATAGCATTGTTTTTCATGTGTATTTGATGTGAAAAGATATAGCAATTATATGGCTTTTTTTTTTAAAATAATATGAGATTCATTAATAACAAACTCAACTCTAAATGATGAGAGATATAATCAAGCTAAAACTCAAATAGCCTACACTTGGAAAGGGAAAAAAAAACCCAATATACAAGAGTCTAATATAAAATGCAATCTTTTTTATTTGATGCAAGCTTTCTCTAAAGAAGACAATTAACCAATCTGGCTTTGTGAAAAATCACATAAGTGAATCTGCTCTGCACGCAAAACTATATGACTTTTCTCCTGTGACAAAATTTGGACCTTTTGAAGCTTGTTTGAATTTTAAACATTCATATTCTTCAAGAAATATTAACATTGGTCATGAAAAGAGCTTTGTTTCTACTAGGAGACTAAAAAAACTAAGACCGACTAGTAAAACTAAAAACTAAACATAGGTACTGAGAAGATCTTTTTGTTCCCCTTTTTTAGATACCAACAGACTAACAAAATTCTAAACTATACAAAAGAAAGAAAATAGTGAGATAAACTCGCAAACAAAACAAAAAAATAAATTGTAAATTTCAACAAAACATCACAAATAAATGAAGTTGATTTATAACATGTCATGAATACAGTATTCTGAAGTTGCAAAGTGTGAGTAATTGCAAGCATCTTCAAGATGTAAACTAATTTTTTCCGTCTCACAAATCAAACACCGCTACTATCACGATATAATCACTAGAAGGAAAATAAAAACAAACATTATGTAGTGAGGAAGTGAGACAAATGTAGGTATAAACTAAAAAAAACAAATAGAGAAGAAACGAAGAGGGGCTACCACACCCAACAAGGAGGGGATGAATCCTCCATGGGGTTGACGCCCCTTGGCTAGAGGAGAGGGAAGCTACTGCTGCTATTGGTTTTTGAAGAGGGCTGCGCTAGGGTTTAACCAATCATAGTTGGTCTGGCCGTCTAGCATACAGGCATAGCAATTATAGGCTATAGCAGGATTTTATTTTTTTTTTGGTATTTTGGAAACTACATTAATTGTAATGACATTTTAAACTCATGACCTCATGCATATTATCTAAATCTCTCATCATTCCTAGTGACTTACAAGCTATAGCAGGATAAGTTGACTGAATTACACATTTCAATATTTTCTTTTTCGGCCCAATGAGGTTTTTGGTTTTTCAAATGAGAGTAAGGAATTCATTCTGAATTTTGAAGCAAAACAGACAGTTGAGCAGGTGGGCCTTGACGATTCTGATCTGTTATGGAAAGACAAGACATCAATATAATCCATGCCCAAATAAACCCCCTTGCAAACCAATAAATATAAGGGTATTGGTTAAGGTTTCCAAAGTAGAAAATTTTTTATTAAAGAAACAAAGTTTTTAAGTTATTGATATATACAATGCATTGAGAGCACAAAAAATTTTTACCATTGAAACCTTAACCCTTACTTTTGAGCTGAAAAAGCAAGATTTTTGGTCCAGACCTAAAGAAGAATATTGTCGGTCCCAAATTGGACTTTAGTTCCAACAAAAAAAAAAAAAAGATATGGGTTTGAGCAATTCTTTTATCAGCCTAGTAATAATTAAAAAAAATTATCTTATTCAATTGAAAGGGTAAAAATGTTTCAAATATCTTGTATGTTAATGGTAAAAAAAAACCTTTGTACGCACATAATTTAAATTTGTGCAGAGTGAGGAAGTTTGATTTCTTAAATATTTGTTTTGCGAGTTGTACAATATTTATTATTGTAGCTTTTCTAATGTCTATCAAATTTTATATATAAAATAGTTTAAGTTTAATTTACCTAACAGTGTAAAGTTATTTTACATGATCCTAATCAAAATATTTTGTTTAGATGACTTTTAAGTCTTGATATAAAAGTTAACTATTATAATTTATTGAAGTATATTATCAAATGACAGTGTATAAAATATTTTACACCATGACAATTAAATCCACACACACACACACACATATATATATATATTTTACATTTATTATTTTATATAATATAGCATTCGTTTGTCGGAATGCAAAGTGGTTTCAAATAACATTATTGTTTCGCTTGGAGCCAATTTTCTTTTGTAGCAATTGAGTGAGTTTGATAGAATATATCCGTGCACTGCCGGAGATTGACCTTTTCATGGAAACTGGGCTTTTGTGCAAATTTATCAAGTGCAATTATATAAATTGCGTAGAACGAGATGCAATCACATTCAACGTGAATATATAGCAAATTGAAGGCAGGAAAGTTTATGGCATAGTATGGGTTCGACGTACGCACAAGCGTATATGGTAATTGGTTAGAAAAATGAGAAAAAACAGAGGAAAATTGCACGAAAATAAGAGAGGGAAGGAAAAAAGAATGTGTATCCATAAAGCATTAATAGTTACATACGCCAATGTGAAATTTCGTATTAAATTGATACTCTTTCAAACTACCGCCAATGTAAAATTTCCTCGAGCCTATAATTCACATCCCTCCTAAAGGATAATCAGATCCAGCTTGATCAAGGAATTGTTCTGACTAAGAACATTTTAGATTTTAGATTCACAATCATGGCAACTTGTTTAACTCCCTGGACACTTAGCAGATTTCAAGCTTCAAATCTTAGTCCTATTCACCATCTGATCTTTCCAACATTCAAGTGCAATCATCACTTCTCCATTGTGAAACAGAATTCAGGAGCGTTCATCACCGCCCTCAGAGTTCAAAATGACAGCGGAAGACACATGTAATATTATTAGCTCATTTTAACACACTTTGTAACGTTTAGATTCTTGAAATTAAATTCTGTTTGTTTAGTTTGCGTTTGAGTTCTTAATCAATAATGAACCTATTAGGGATGTTGCTGTCCACTCCAGTGCAAAACCAGATCCTTCCCGTGGTTCTTGGTAACTCATTTCCTTGATAATTTGTTTGATATGTTTGTTTTTTACTTTTTCAAAAATGAATTAGCAATTAATACAGCTCTAAACCGTGTTTATGGCAGGAAAGTCCGGATGTTTGGGATGATAATGAGAATTGTTCTACCATTTTGGCAGGGCAAATTGGGAACATTACTTAGACTGAATTGAATAACATTATTGATTTGATGCTGCATCTTATAAATGTTATTTATTTTTCAGAGAAAATTGAAACAGCAATGGACACAGCAGAACGCGTGGCAAACATCGTGGAAGAAGCAGCAGAGGATGTAGCAAAAGTGGCAGAAGGGGCTGTCAATCATCTTCCCGAGGGAAAACTTCATGATGCTGCTGAATCTGCCGGAAAATTAGCTGAAGAGATAGACAAGGATGCCCAGCAAGCTGAAAGATGACTTGTTTTGGAAGAATTTTGTCTTTTTTTTTTTTTAATGTTCTCACCAGGGGATTTGATTTCGCAGGCTTGGTCTGGAATCTTTTTCACAAAATAATCTTGGTCTGGAATCTGGACAAGTGAAACTGTTTTGTTTAAGTCACTTTCTGCAATGTCAGTTAGAAATGAGTTTTCAAGGGCTAATCAATTAAGCTGTGCTGCTTAACAGTAATGAATAGCACTGAGGGACTTAAGCTTCTTTTTCATTTGTTGTCCAACAAAGCATTCGGTTCATCAATGGACAAAAGAATTTGATGGGCTGAATGCAATTGCCAAGTGGAAGAACTGGGCAACGCGGTGAAATCATTCGTTCAGTCAAACTCTCAAGAAAGTGCCCTGTAGAAGAGAAAGGTCAAAATTAGAAGAAAACAAGACAGCTGACCAATATGCTATTTGACAATTTGAACCTAGATTTGGTGAAAGATCTGAAGGAATCAATTTGTTTTGTGTACTGTTTGCCAGTATCGTGAATCGTGATATGGACTTGTTAAAAAACAAATATAAATGTTTTCATCTATGTATTTGGTGATCTACTGATATTTTACACCCATAGCCATTATTTAAACACTTACGTTATTGATTAATTTGATCTAATTACATATATTATTATATTTTTTTTTATCCTACTAGCTATTAATAATTTCAACTTCTTAAATTAATTATTGTATTTAATAATTTTTTACATATTATTTACTATAAGTTATTGCTTAGGTTATTAACTTGTTATATAGTTGGTCATAATCACTATAGTCTCCATGAGAATGAAAGTGTCACCGACGAGTTTTGGAATGAATTTAATGATAATAAACAAGACTTTAACATGAGTTTGTAAACTTGTGAGGAAAATGTGAGAATGAGGTGGAAAAAGGAACTATCTCCTTGTGTGGTTTAGGTTAGAGAACAAGAGTTACCAACACAAAGTCATTAGGGATGATTGGAAGTTTTTCCCTATAGAACTAGAAGGACGCCATCTCTACCCCTCTCCCTTGGTTCTCTCTATTTTTCCAAAATTGGTCTGTTCTTTTTGTATGGATGAATGCTCTTAAAAACAGATTCACTTGGAGCCAAAATTGTGTATTTTTTTTTGTTGAAAAAAAAAGGGAGTTGTATGTGTATGGTAGTGTCTTTATTCTTTTCTTTTGTGAACTAAGAAATTAGGGCTTTCTCTCTTAATAGCTTCAATAGCTATTTTTTTACTTGTGCCACTCACCTTTCAGCCTTTTGAAATGACATAAGACCGCCCTTTTTTTAGTGATGTGTGCTTTATGGATATAATAAAAGGAATATTTTGCTTGGTTTTAATCATATAAAGCCATTTATGGCAAGTTTTGCAAAGGGAAAAGGGACTGAGAGTTGAGTTATAGATTGGATATAAGTTTTCTCTAAGATGAGATTACTCTTTCTCTTTGCGCTCCTCCAGACTATGGGAAAGCTGTCTAATGCCTCTTTGGGCTGTCCCTAGAAACCAGAATCTCTTATCTTGGGAGATTATGGCCTTTAAAAGCCTACCAATCCACAAAAAAAAAAAAAAGTTCTCATAGTTCCTAATATCAACCTATCAAATGTCTTCCTTAATAGGACTTCATCCATACACCTATTCACTCTATAAGCTCATGCTAGAACCCATCTTTGTCCAAACCAACACTAATTCAGCTTAATTACACTTCAAATTAATTCCACAAAAATGAATCTAGAACAAAGAGCACAGGGGGGTTTCATCAGACTCATTGGGTGATGATCGTAGTTAGACTCATAACTATTAAACCCATTAAAGAAAGATAATTTAACGAGAAATGGTTCATAAATGAAACGCTAAAACAAGGCTAACAAGGATAGATGAAACAATTAAAATAAAAAAGGTTAAAATATGTGATGCTATGGTGGAAAAAGATGGTCAAAACTTTTTGAAAAATGATTTTACTATTGAGTGTCATCAAGAATCCAAGGAAAAAGAAAAGTCTTAATTGTTTACAAAACCTTTAAAAACAAAGTTTATTTTTTATGCTCTACCTGTATAAAATAATTTTATACTATTAGTTAATAGAATTTTATTAAAATGATAGGTTATGGTGGATAATTATAATAGTAGATGGTTATTTATTTTACATTACCAATATATAAAAGTTAAATATCATCATGGTACTATAAAACCAGAGACAAACTTACCTTTTATTTTTAATTTGGGAGATTAGGTTCACCCTTCTGTTTTTTGGCTCTAAGTAAGTTTTTGGTCGGGAGATTAGGCTTTATTTTATTTTTTTGGGGTCATGCAGATTAGACCTGATTGGGCCTTCAGAGTAGCAGCAGCCCAATGATTGAAAGTGGGGTGCCTTGGGCCTATGATTTGTATTTTGTGGTCTGTTGTTGGTTCCCAAATGTGATAAGAAGCATTCCGTTAATTGTTGGGCTTTCTATTAGTGTCATGCGGGGTTTGGCCTTGCTGGAACGAAGCACCGGACCAAGTTGCTTGCCTCTTTTGAGTTTTGACCCCAAAAAACTGTTGTTCGGCTCTGCTATAAGAAGCGCGGCCCCAACGGCTAGAACGCTCGATTTGAATCGAGAAGATAGTCACAGTCACAGTCACAGAGGGACTCCATAAACGCTGTTGCTCCTTACAAATTCTTGAGAACCAATTCACTCCCTCCTCCACCCGCTGTCTCTTTCACTTTCACTCTCAAACGCTAGAATTTGGGTCTTTTTCCTTCTTCTCATCCTCCTCCTCTTTCTTGAATCATCAAGTTCCCGCAGCAGCAACGTCAACAACAATGGATCTTCCGCGAGATATCGACGATTACATCAAAGAAACCATTGACGATTGCTGGGCTTCCAATTTCTTCCCAAACCCTAGAGGCCAAGCTTCGAGCCTCCCAAGAGTCCGAACGCCGCCTCCGCCAACAGAACCTTCATCTACTCTCCAAATTGAAGGAGAAAGAACAATTAATTGAACGCTCCAAGGTTTCACTCTCATTTCCATTTATCCTTCCGATCCTTCTGTTGTTTTTTTTTTTTCAATTCTTGATCGAGGGTTGTTGTTTTTTTTTATTGTTTTATATCAGAGTGAAGCCACTATGAACGCCCAAGCCCTGAAGAAGTTCGTCGAGGAAAATCAGAGGCTGGCTTCGGAATGCGAGAACCTTCTTGCTCAATGCCAGAACTGGGAAAAGGAATGCGCTCTTTATGAGCATGACAGGGAAGCGTTGATGGAATTCGGTAACGATGCTGATGAACGGGCACGCGAGGCTCACTCGCGTGTTCTTGACTTGGAACGGGAATTGCTTGTGTTGCAGGATGAATTGAAGAAGTACAAGCATCACCATGAATTGGTACTAATATTTTTGCTTTTTCCTTTTGTAGTCAACTTTAGCCATTTTGAGACTGAGGATACTTGTACCTTTGACGTGGTTCTTTCAATCATGATTTTTGTTTTTTGAAAAAGAGGGGGTGGCCCGGTGGGGGTTTGGTTTAAGTGGATTAGTTAAAATTTTGTTTTCTGATGTTAATAAAACATTTTGAACTGGACAAGCACGAGGCATTTCTCTTAGATTCTATTAGGTTCATCATGAAGAAGCTATGTGAATATGCTTATAGTAGTAAGTCGTAAGTAGTATGTAGTAGGAAAAGATTCCGACAGTGTTATTTTCTCTATTGGCTATTAAACCTTATAAGACAGCCCCACATGTTGGAGTTGTTAATGAAATGCATTGCATTTCAGTGATTCATAATCTGTTTTTGGTTTCCATTCATAGCATTAGAAATAAGAAATTGAAATCAGTTGGTTTGCTGACTGCTTATAGCAATAATCAATTCCGCGATACTGCTGACACAAGAAGCATAGGATTGACTTTGGGCTGCTGTTAAAATGACTCAATTCTAATGTGATATACTGTACTAATGAACCTATGTTACTAATTAACTTCACCACAATTTCTTTTCTTCTTCTTGTTAAAATCGGGAAACTGTAATAGCTTTTGCAAATTGCTAGTTCTAGTTCCTTCGCTTGGCAATGTTAACCCTGAATGTTTGCTTTTTCCATGAAGGTTGATTCTTCTTCTACATGTACATCTGAGGAAGGGGATTTACTTGACTCTCTTTTGGCAACACTTACTAGTGTAGATGATTATTGTACATATACATCATTGGAAGCAAATTGTAAAGATGATTACTGTATGAAGTTGCTGACTATGTGGAACTGGTGAGCCCCCAACCTCCTCATTCTCTGGCCTGTTTCCTTCTTTCTCTCATTATTCATTTCTCTAGGCGTTACTCTCATTTGGCCAATTTAAACTGTAATATCATAAATTTTCTATTAAGATATGTGCAGCATAATAGTTAATCCTATTAGAGTCAATTGTTTTCATTTCAATTTTTGTCTATTTATTTTTTAAGCTTGATTTTTGTTATGGATATGGTAGCCTAAAGCCATCAACTCAGAGAGTTTTGTCACTAGTTGCCAAAGTCAAATCGCTTGAGAAAGATAAGGAGCATCTGACAACTAACCTTCACAAAGCTGAGGAGGAGGTAAAGATTGGTTGACCACATATTTTGTTGACCTTTTTAGATTGTTGGATGTATTGATCATTCATTAAAATAACACACTGGAATGACCTTCACATCGCTTGGTATGCTCAGGTCAAGTTACTGTTTGATGAAAATAACACACTGGAGAAGGAGAACAAAATGCTATTGAGGCATTATAAGGAAGAAACCATCCCGGTTCTGGCGGGAAACATACCAGTAGTGCATCTGCCAAGGTGAGAAAGTTGATTTCATTTCTTTTTACCATGCTTAATGATATATACTGTCTAATAGGTATCTTCTGCCCATCTCATTTGTATTTATATCTTTTGCTTCTGTAGTCAAATAAGAGGAAGTCTAGTCCCAGAACAGTTAGCCCAGTGGAGAGGAAGATTGATTTTGATGATATGGATTCAGCACGACAACCATTATCACCCTTACGAACTAACTCCCCAGATTGTAGAATGCATAAGAAATAATATGACTGACTAATGTACTAATTGTATGGGAAAGTGTAGCAGTTGTTGTAAGGGGCATGGTCACAAAAATCAGAAGAGTATGTTTGTGATAGTCATTGTGCAGGATCAGGAAAGAGCTTTCTTTCAGTCCTTGCCATTAAGGATTCAAGAAGAAATTTACGAACAGAATTGGTCAGAAAAGAAATGGGATGAGAATGCTATTGACAAGCGGGAGTTTGGTTTTGTTTGAATTAAAAACAAAGGAAATCTCTATTTTACTGTCACATTCTGACGGTCGAGTGTGGTGTGTTAATTTTGTTTGGTAATGGATGATGAGTGGAAAGAGGCTTCCGTGCCTCCAAAGTTTATTGGCTTGGTTTTGTTTAACAGGAAATAAATTTAGTTAGGTCAAGTATGTCATCAGTCTGACTTCAGCAATATCGTCTTGTAAGTAGTAATCTGGTATAAAAGTATTCTTTT